>CAWUFW010002855.1:1349407-2024111 GCA_963921515.1 Calotriton arnoldi | reverse complement strand
CACAATTTGCTGCGAATGGGGAACAGCTGCCTGAACTTCACATTCGCATACCCCAGTCTGCACGGGCAGCTGATCAAACACCTATGTGACACACAAGTATCGTCTCCTATGGTCACATCTCCAGGGGCATGCTGAGCCCCTACCAAGAAACACCCCAGCAGTCCTGACAACTAATCCACAGTACACTGACACAGAGGCAGACACCTGAGGGGTCAAATCACTGTGCACAATGTGTCAGCTGATACACGGGAGTGGGAGTACAGAGTGCATTGCATGGCCTGGAGTAGGCATGACTGTCCTGCTCCACATGAATGAGGGATGTGCCCTGGACAGTGGATAGCTGGCTATGTATGTGTGACACACGTAATCTGCACACTCCTGGGGCCCAAACATTGTTCCCACCCGCTGCATGGGCGTGTGCCACATACCCCAGGCACATGTGGTGGCTCAGCTCAGCAAGTGGACCGCATATCAAAGCAACACGCAGATCACATGTCCAAACCCAGGCGTTGTGTGAACAATGGACCCACCCATGATGCCCACAACAGAGTTAGGGAAGCAGATGCTGTCCCCCACCTTTAGTGAAGCAAACTGCAAGGACACAGTCCCAAGTGACACAATTCCCTGAATGTAAGGGCCACACCTGGGTATCAGATGAGCAGTGGGCAGTGCACAATAGAGGGACATGGCTCCTGGACAACATGACTGCTGCACTGTGGCAGTTGAACCAGGCCCTCCTTGCTGCTGTCTGGCCTTCAGCTGCCCATCCAGGTCTGGAAAGACCACCGCCAGGATCTGGAGCATGTGGGGGGTCAGGGTCCGTGTTCCGCCCCTCCTGCGAGGAGGCGACAGCTTCAGCTGGACCCATGCAATCCTCCGGGTCCAGCCCCGAAGGTCCTGCCACCTCTTCTGGCAGTTGCGGATCCGGCGCTTGTAGACCCCCACGGACCGGACAGCCCGGACGATGTCCTTCCAGATTTCCTGCTTCCGATGGGCATTAACCTGCCAGGATGACAAAGTGAAAAGGCCATTACCACACATGCAACATATCCGTGCATGACACAGTTGTATATACATGTCTCAATCACAGGGGCACATGATGTACACAGGCAGTGCAAAGCTGACCATGGACAGTTTGCCAGACGTCACTACATGGTATCATTGCATGGGAAGTAAAACCATGTTCAAATGCACTGTCACTGCACCATACCTGTCCAGTGCAAGTCACTACACACTATGGGGGTGACAACTACTCAGTGAGCCTGCTAGCCAGTGGCGTGCAGACTCTCAGCCTAGCTAGTCACACAAAATGCACATTCAGAAAGGCAGTGCACAGAACACTCACCTGCTCCCCTGGTGTCCCATACAGCTTGCTGTACTGTGGAAGTAGGCTGTCCAGCAGGGCCTGGTTCTCTTCAAGGCTGAAGGCTGGGGCTCTCTCCACAGTACGTGCCATTGCAGGGTCCAGAGGGGCAGAGACAGCAGCAGTGCAGTGGCAGATGTCGTCCTGGAGCATGTAGTGCACGCAAGTGAGCTCTCAGGGGAACAGCCAGCAATATATATGTGCTGGAGAGGCAGATACTGTCCCTTGTGTCCAAAGTGATAGGTCCAAGTCGTTTGCATCTTCTGAATCTGGCCAATCCATGGAATAGCAGCACCAAAACACGCCCACAGCATCCTTCAAATCCTCAACTTCATGGCATACATGATTTTGCAACATTGTTGTGGGTGACCAACTGAATTTCCAGCAACCGACTCGCTCGAAATTCAAAACGCGTCCGTTGCCAGGCAAGCCCATTGTCAATGGGTGCGCACCGATCGGTCCATTGCGGTACAACACGCACAGGGGTACAACGCGTACCCACACACATTGAATGCAATGGGCCGGCCGGAGGCACCGATCGGTCCATTGCAGTTCAACGCGCACAGGGGTACAACGCGTACCCGCACACATTGAATGCAATGGGCCGGCCGGAGGCATCGATCGGTCCATTGCAGTTCAACGCGCACAGGGGTACAACGCGTACCCGCACACATTGAATGCAATGGGCCGGCCGGAGGCACCGATCGGTCCATTGCAGTTCAACGCGCACAGGGGTACAACGCGTACCCGCACACATTGAATGCAATGGGCTGGCCGGAGGCACCGATCGGTCCATTGCGTGTACCAACGCGCACAGGGGTACAACGCGTACCCGCACACATTGAATGCAATGGGCCGGTCGGAGGCACCGATCGGTCCATTGCAGTTCAACGCGCACAGGGGTACAACGCGTACCGCACACATTGAATGCAATGGGCCGGCCGGAGGCACCGGTCGGTCCATTGCAGTTCAACGCGCACAGGGGTACAACGCGCACCGCACACATTGAATGCAATGGGCCGGCCGGAGGCACCGATCGGTCCATTGCGGTACAACGCGCACAGGGGTACAACGCGTACCCGCACACATTGAATGCAATGGGCCGGCCGGAGGCACCGATCGGTCCATTGCGGTTCAACGCGCACAGGGGTACAACGCGTACCCGACACATTGAATGCAATGGGCCGGCCGGAGGCACCGATCGGTCCATAGCGGTACAACGCGCACAGGGGTACAACGCGTACCCGCACACATTGAATGCAGTGGGCCGGCCGGAGGCACCGATCGGTCCATTGCGGTACAACGCATCACTGTACATGTGACTGGCATATGTCAGCATGCCTGTCTCAGATGGACATATGCCAGCCACAGATAGCTCCCAGGGAGTGAGGGGCACACCTACATCACGACAGCCTGTCCAAACTTTATCATAAGGCATGTAAGGATGCATTTCCTATTGTGTGTATGTTGGTGTACATGTTGTCCTGTGGGTGTCACCTGTGGGCAGCCACCCCCAGGCTGTGCACGTGTTCATGGGGACAGGATCCTGGGTGTTACGTGTACGTGACCACTGTGATGTGCAACTGTTCATATCTGTGCATGTGCCATGGTCACATTTCACAGTGGTGTATGTGTATGTCATGTCACATACCCCGTGAGTCCCATGTGGGACGGTATGTTTGAGCCAGGGTGTCCCAGTGGCACAATAGTGATGGTCCTCCACAGTCTTTGTGCATGTAGTGTTTACAATGTCTCTGATTTCATGTGCACAATGGGAGACAGTCTCCACATCCACGTTGTGTGTGCATGGACTCTGATGTTGTGCGTGTGTGTCACAGACGTCCATGTCTGTCCTGCCGTGGCAAGTGGGGCCACTACCTGTGGGGGTCATGGTTGTTTTGCTGTGGTGTATACATGATACTCCATGTAATGCCAGTGTCCATGTGGCATTACAGGGTCCCTGGGAATGTACCTGTCGTTGAGCTGTGGTGCCTGGGGCACATCTGTCCTCACATGTCACTGTGGGGGTTATTGTGACACGGCAGCAGGAGATGGGAACTGTGACACGGCCTCATGATATCCAATGGGCCAACCTGGGACAAATTGATGCCACCTGTTGGACCGTGTTGACAGATGTTGGCCATGTATGTACCATACATGTCCTTCCGGTACTGCACACTTCATGTAGTTGTGCCTCATAATGATGTATGTTGGGATCTTGAGTGTGTTCAATGCCGCATATGTGGGGTGACTGACAATCTTGCTTACTTCTCCTCTGCACTGCAGGGCTCCTGCTGTCCATCGGCCATTCCCAGACCTGGCAACGATGGTGGAACGGGACAGCATCCGACGGTACCGCTTCACCAGGCAGCTGATTGAGGATTTGGCAGTGCAGTTGTCCCCACATTTGCAGCCTGGCCGGCCGTATCCTACAGCGCTGACCCCCAAGGTGAAGGTGATGGCAGCCCTACACTTCTTTGCCACTGGTACCTTCCAACATACTGTGGCGACTGCTGGTGGGATGTCACAGACCATGTTCAGCCGTGTGCTCCGCGATGTTTTGGCGGCAATGTTGCTCTTCCTGAACCGGTACATCTATTTCCCTAGACTGCGACGACTCACTGACGTGAAGAGTGACTTTTATGCCATGGGGAGGATGCTGCATGTAATTGGCTCCATTGATGGGACACATGTGGCTTTGGTACCACCACAGGCCCAGGAGCAGGCCTACAGGAACCGCAAGCACTACCACTCGGTCAATGCACTGGTGGTGTGTCTTGCAGACATGACCATCACACACGTGTGTGCCCGTTTCCCTGGTTCAGCACACGATGCCTTTGTGATGAGGAGTAGTCGCATCCCCAGGATGATGGCACAGATGCAGAACCAGCGTGGCTGGCTTGTCGGTGTGAACTGACTTTGTGCCATTGTGTGTGATCTGATCTGTAGCATTCCGCCCACTTTTCCAAGTCAGCTAATGTGCACTTGTCTGTCCGTAGGTGACTCGGGATACCCCAACATGCCGTGGTTGCTGACACCCCTCAGGAACCCTGTGACACCTGCCCAGATGCGCTACAATGAGGCACATGGTCGGACCAGGAGAGTGATTGAGCGGACCTTTGGTCTCCTGAAGAGCCGCTTCCGCTGCCTGGACAAGACCGGAGGGTCCCTCCCATATGCCCCTGCGAAAGTGTGCAAGATTATCATCGTCTGCTGCATGCTCCACAACCTGGCAGTGCGGAAGGAGTTGCCTCTCATCCAGGATGACAATGACCAACATCCGCCACCTGTGGAGGATCCTGGCCTGGACCACGATGCCAGTGACGATGATGATGATGATGGTGATGGTGATGTCCGCACACAGCTCATCACCAACTTCTTTAGCTGAATGTGAGTATCCTGAGGTGTCATGTCAATGATGTGAGTTGGCATGATGTGTGGGTGGTGCTCTGGTGCTGTTGGAGTGTGTCCATGGGCTACTTGACTGGATGTGTGTTGCGATGTGTGGTGACAGGTGGGCTGTACTCCCCAACAGTGTTGACATGCTAACTTGGTTCTGGGTGGGTATCTTGTAACATGTATTGTGCATGAGTTTTGCTGTTCTGTCCTGTACTCCATTGCTTTTGACTGTGTGTCATTTCTGTCCTTCACAGGGTACTTTCAGATTCGTTTGGTCAACTGTGTCCACCGACGACGTGATTGCACATCCAGGCTGGTAGCTGTTGTGTCCCTACAGGTGATGTGCGCCACACCCATGGACTTCCTTCCGTCTACAGTTGTTGACTGTGTGCCCGCTGCCAGGTGGGGTTACCTTGCATCTGTAGTGGTTACGGCATGTTGCAACTGTGTAATAAACCTGTGCTTCACTTTGTGATGTGCGTTGTCTGTGGTCACACATTTGACTGCCATTTGCTTACTGCACCTGTGGGCTACTTGACTACAACTGGGAATGGGTGTGGTGTCTGTGCATTGCACCGTCTTCCCTGGCAACATCAGTGTAGGCAATGAGTCAGATGGCCTAGGTGTGTATGTGTTGTGTAGCCCTGGTGGTGTGTCTCCCTCATGTGTGTCACGTTGCCTGTACTCACATGCCTGTGTTGTCCTTGCTGTTGCAGTTCGCATACACAGTGTAATTTTGCAGTTCATCATCCCCATAACAGCACCCACGTTGGAATCACGACAGAGGCAAGTATGGTGTATTAGTGTGTTTATTGTGATACATTTGTGTTAATAGTGCATAGGATGGGTTGTGCTGTACATAAATCTTGCAATCCCAAGTACCTAGGTGAATTGAAAGTCCGGGTAGACAGGATCCCCAGTATCGGGGCCACAGTTGTCTGACACATTGGTCCAACTTGTACTCCCCATGCAATGTGTGGGAGTAGTGTTGCCGTCAACAGGGTGAACAGTCTGTGCACAAAGGCGAACATCCAGAACAGGTTCAGGCTTCCTGGGAGTTGCGCTTGGCCATCGGCCTCTCACTTTTCCCTCCTCGGACGACCCCTCTTCTTGGGGGGGCCCCTCAAGTACAGGCTGCTGCGGTGCAGGGGACTCTCCGCCAGAGTCCTCCTCCCTCCCTGTGGCAGTTGCAGTTTGTTCGGCACCAGATGTTGTTGGCACACAGGGAGGTGTGGACTGGTTGCTGTTCATCTGGCGGAGGCATTGTAAAATGTCCCTGTGCACCGCCGTCATCTCATGCAGTGCATCCCACTTGGACTCCACGCGGGACATGTGTGAGTCCACACGGGACATGTGTGACTCCACGTGGGACATGTGGGAGTCCAAGCGGGCATGATGGGCAGCCTGCTGCTGTTTAATGTCTCTGAGGAGCCCCACTACCTGGCTGAGCTCTCCGGTGCTGGACTGGTACGCATCAGCTATGCGTACCAGTTGTGGGTCATCATGCACACCAGCAACGTCTGCAAGCAGCGACCTCTGTCTCCCACCCCTCCCACCACCCCTGCTGACATGTGCAGTGTGTGCAGTGGCACGCACAGATAACCCTGGTCCACCTTGGGGGTTGGTGGTGGTGGTGGTGTCCATGGCCCCAGGTTGGTCCAGGGTCACTGTGCTGGTGTTGCTCCTTGTTCTGTCCATGTCGGCAGGGATGGTATTCGTGGTGACAGTCGTTGGAGGGGTGGGTGCAGGGGGTGCAGCTGGTGGTCCTGCTGGTGCTGCAGCTGGTGGTCCTGCTGGTGCTGCATGTTGACTTGCACCGGATGTGCCAGGTTGTTCTTCATCGTCCGAGGAGGACAGAGGCTGTACGACGCCAGTGAGCTCGGCATCCTCTTGAGCCTGGGACTGGGACTCCTCAGCGTCTGCTGCTGTGTCCCCATCATTACCTGTTTTTGGGAGACACAAACAATGTATGTCATGTTTCTGCAGGCATCAATGGTTGACACACATGACAGTTGTGACTGTGCCTCTGGGTGCGGGCCTGTACATTGCATTGTCCTAAGTCGTCACAGTCAGGGGTTGATATTGGTGTGGCACATTGTCCTGCATTATTTGGGCATTTCTATGTATTTTCTGGGGTGTGAACATGGTCTGCATTGGTTGTGTTTGGTTGACAGCCGGCCCTCCTTCCCACCCACCCAGCCAGTCAGTTATCCCACCATGGAACGTGCTTGCGTTGCAGGGAGTGTAAGTTGTCTCTCAGGATGTCAGTCAGTGGTGTCCTGCTGTTTGTTGGTGCACATTTGCCAGCAGGGCCTTGTGCTCCCCACAGCAGTAGCCAGTGTCAGCCATCTTGTGAGTCCTTCTCCACTCCCTGTGATGTGAGCATGGTTCAGGGTGGTGTTGATGGGACAGTTGTGGGGGTGACCAATATCAGTGACTACGACTCCCATCATGCTATTGCCTCCACCCCCTTCCCAGCATGCCCATGCTTCCTTCCTTTTGATTCTGCTTCCCTGTGGGGTGGGCTGGCTGTGCTGACAGGATGGCTGGGAGTGTTGTCCTGGCAGTTGTTTGGCTAAGAGTCCCAAGAGTGTCCCTGTGCTTCACACAACATAACCCAGGGTGGTGGTTCTTTGTGGGATCTTGTGTTAGGATGGAGGGCATTGCATTCTACCAGGTGGGTACTGTGGAGTTTGTGTTGGGGTGTGTGTGAGGGGAGGTGCTTGTGACTATGGTTAGTGCTGCAAGTCCTCCTTCCCACCCAGCCAGCCAGCCAGTTATCCCACCATGGAACGTGCTTGCATTGCAGGGAGTGTAAGTTGTCTCTCAGGATGTCAGTCAGTGGTGTCCTGCTGTTTGTTGGTGCACAGTTGCCAGCAGGGCCTTGTGCTCCCCACAGCAGTAGCCAGTGTCAGCCATCTTGTGAGTCCTTCTCCACTCCCTGTGATGTGAGCATGGTTCAGGGTGGTGTTGATAGGACAGTTGTGGGGGTGAGCTATGTCTGTGACTACGACTCCCATCATGCCATTGCCTCCACCCCACTTCCCAGCATTCCCATACTTACTTGCTTTTGTGTGGAGTTCAGTGTGTGTGGGTGTGAGAGCAATGGCAAGATGGCTGACAGTGGTGTCCTGCTGTTGGTTGGTGTGCAGTACTCAGCATGCCCTTGTGCTCCCCACGACACAGCAACAGTGTCAGACATCTTTGATGGGCCTTTCCACTCTCTGTGGGATGTGCATGCGTGAGTGTGAGCTTGCTGGGCCATGTGGTGGGGGATGTAGAGCTGTGACTACGACTCCCATCATGCTATTGCCTCCTCCCCCTTCCCAGCATGCCCATGCTTCCTTCCTTTTGACTCTGCTTCCCTGTGGGGTGGGCTGGCTGTGCTGACAGGATGGCTGGGAGTGTTGTCCTGGCAGTTGTTTGGCTAGAAGTCCCAAGAGTGTCCCTGTGCTTCACACAACATAACCCAGGGTGGTGGTTCTTTGTGGGATCTTGTGTTAGGATGGGGGGCATTGCATTCTACCAGGTGGGTTCTGTGGAGTTTGTGTTGGGGGGTGTGTGAGGGGAGGTGCTTGTGACTATGGTCAGTGCTGCAAGTCCCCTTCCCACCCAGCCAGCCAGATATCCCACCATGGAACGTGCTTGCATTGCAGGGAGTGTAAGTTGTCTCTCAGGATGTCAGTCAGTGGTGTCCTGCTGTTTGTTGGTGCACAGTTGGCAGCAGGGCCTTGTGCTCCCCACAGTAGTAGCCAGTGTCAACCATCTTGTGAGTCCTTCTCCACTTCCTGTGATGTGAGCATGGTTCAGGGTGGTGTTGATGGGACAGTTGTGGGGGTGACCAATATCAGTGACTACGACTCCCATCATGCTATTGCCTCCACCCCCCTTCCCAGCATGCCCATGCTTCCTTCCTTTTGATTCTGCTTCCCTGTGGGGTGGGCTGGCTGTGCTGACAGGATGGCTGGGAGTGTTGTCCTGGCAGTTGTTTGGCTAAGAGTCCCAAGAGTGTCCCTGTGCTTCACACAACATAACCCAGGGTGGTGGTTCTTTGTGGGATCTTGTGTTAGGATGGGGGCATTGCATTCTACCAGGTGGGTTCTGTGGAGTTTGTGTTGGGGTGTGTGTGAGGGGAGGTGCTTGTGACTATGGTCAGTGCTGCAAGTCCCCCTTCCCACCCAGCCAGCCAGATATCCCACCATGGAACGTGCTTGCATTGCAGGGAGTGTAAGTTGTCTCTCAGGATGTCAGTCAGTGGTGTCCTGCTGTTTGTTGGTGCACAGTTGCCAGCAGGGCCTTGTGCTCCCCACAGCAGTAGCCAGTTTCAGCCATCTTGTGAGTCCTTCTCCACTTCCTGTGATGTGAGCATGGTTCAGGGTGGTGTTGATGGGACAGTTGTGGGGGTGACCAATATCAGTGACTACGACTCCCATCATGCTATTGCCTCCACCCCCCTTCCCAGCATGCCCATGCTTCCTTCCTTTTGATTCTGCTTCCCTTTGGGGTGGGCTGGCTGTGCTGACAGGATGGCTGGGAGTGTTGTCCTGGCAGTTGTTTGGCTAAGAGTCCCAAGAGTGTCCCTGTGCATCACACAACATAACCCAGGGTGGTGGTTCTTTGTGGGATCTTGTGTTAGGATGGGGGCATTGCATTCTACCAGGTGGGTACTGTGGAGTTTGTGTTGGGGTGTGTGTGAGGGGAGGTGCTTGTGACTATGGTTAGTGCTGCAAGTCCTCCTTCCCACCCAGCCAGCCAGTTATCCCACCATGGACTGTGCTTGCATTGCAGGGAGTGTAAGTTGTCTCTCAGGATGTCAGTCAGTGGTGTCCTGCTGTTTGTTGGTGCACAGTTGCCAGCAGGGCCTTGTGCTCCCCACAGCAGTAGCCAGTGTCAGCCATCTTGTGAGTCCTTCTCCACTCCCTGTGATGTGAGCATGGTTCAGGGTGGTGTTGATGGGACAGTTGGGGGGCAATATGTGTGACTGCGACTCCCATGATGCTATTGGCTACACTGACTTGGCCAGCATACACAGAATTCCTTCCTTTGAGTGGTCTTCACTGTGTGTTGGTGTTGTTGTGGTGGCTACATGTGTGGATGTGTTTGTTAGTTCTATTTGTGCCACTGCCTAGCTGTAGTTGTGGTTGTGTTTGTACATGTGTTGGCACAGTTGGATGTGACTTTTTTGATGGCATGTGTTGTGTTTATCTGACTGACATACACATTTTGGGATGATTCTGTTCTGGTTGCTGTGTAATTGCTATGAGTGCATGGTTTGACTCTCCCTTGACAGTGATGTGTGTGTTTTGTGGCAGTATATTGTGTACATTTGTTGTGTACTCACCAGGCTCTGGGATGTCCTCTAGTCCATATACGCTCACTGGCGGAAGGATGGCCCGCACCTTCTCCTCCCAGGGCCTGAGGTATATTGGCTTGGCAGGAGGGCCACTGCCGGTGTGTTGGTTGTTGATGTAGTCTTTCGTCAGCATTTTCCGTACCCTCCTGCGCACGTCATACCACCTGTTCTGGATGTCGGTCTTTGTGCGCCGACATGGTGATTGGGCGTTCACCCTGTTGATGATCCTCTCCCACATCTTGGTTTTCTGCGACATGGGGATCTGTTGGACCAGTGTGCCAAACAGCTGTGGCTCCACCCTGAGGATCTCGTCTACCATGACTTCCAATTCACTATCTAGGAACTTGGGATTCTTCTTGGGGGGCATGGTGATGGGTGGTGATGGTGGGTGATGTGTGTGTTGGTGTGCAGGTGAGGGGTGTGTGAGTGTGTGTTTTGCTGGGTGTATGTGAGGTAGGTATTTGTTGGTGTGCTGATGGTGTGTGGCTTGTGTGAGGGATGAGCTGTGGGTGTGTGGTTGCTTTCTCTTGGGTGCTGGCAGTGGAATGGCATTTGCAAAGGCTCATGGTAGTGATTTGTGTCCTTTATATAGGTGGAGTTGTGGGTGTGTCTTTGTTCTCTGTCCCCCCCCAGTATTTATTGGCTTGGTAATTGCTTGTTTGGCCTTTTTTGGGTGATTTTTCCTTTGTGCTGTTTGTGTATGTTGGAAACGTTCTTGTGACCGAGTCGGACCCTGCATTGGTCTCGTACGGTGTTCTCCGTTTCGTTCACGCTGTGTTTGTGCAGTTTTCTATGCTGCGTACGCGTCGGTCGCGGTGTATTGTGTTGCTTCGGCTCGGTTTTGTATGCGTGTCGGTCGTACGGCTTGTCCTCCGTCCGACTCGGTCGTGGTTTTCGCGCCTTGCATCGTACTTTGCGGTTTGGAGTTCGCGTGTACGTTTCGGTCGGATTTGTTCCGGGTGCGTGTCGGTCGTTTGGATTCTCGTGTTTTTCCGGCCGGATTGCTGTTTTCCGTGCGGCTCGGTCGGTCGACTTTGTTTCGGTACGTGTCGGTCGGATTTTTCGCGCCTTGCATCGTACTTGGCGTGTCGTGCGCCACGGGTACGTGTCGGTCGGTATTTTTTCCGGATCCGAGTCGGTCGGTGCTTTTTCCGGCCCGAATCGGAATCGACCCCAGAGTGGTTGAAATGGTAAATGGGTGTATGGGCCACCTCATATTGTGTAAATAGAGAATATCTCTATGTGGGTACTTTCAATATCTTCAAATTCTGAGATAATAGTGTCTTCAATATTATATCCCTTGTTTGTATTTCCACCCTGAGTACTCAAAAATAAATCAGACACTGCAATTTAGACCTGGAAGGCATGTTGGCCGGCTGGGTAGCACCAGTAGTCAATATCAGATGATTGTAGATAAGCACTATTATTCGGAAAAAATTCAGAGCAGGCTCACTTGCAGATGTTCATTAATCCCAGTCCGCTGTTTGTGTGAACATGGCAATGTAAAGGAGGTTATACAGGCACTCAATCATACAGCTTACATTGTTTGAGTGCAATTAGTAAACCCTCTAAGTTGCCAGGGTGTTTCAAGACCCAAATCTGGTTCAGTAATCTGCTTATTAAACCGACATACCCTGAAATTGCCACAGGAATAATAACTTTTGATGGGTGCAGTGTTCCACAGGGTCTAATTGATGGTCTAGTAACTGTTTCCTTTTTCTTAGGGTGTGTATGGACCAAAACGTCTTGTAAACTACGTGCTTTTCAAAACAAAGACATAGGTTTCTCAATCCTTAAGCTGCTAGAGTTCAGAATTTTCCATTATGTGACTGCTTTTTCATTTCGAGAGAACTGTGGCAGAATGTTGTCATGCCTATTAGTTTCTCCCTTTGACATTTCTTCTGGGAGGTTAGCAACTGTATTCTGTGTTGTTGGCTTCTCTCTTCTTGGCCCTCTTGATGATTGAATCTGGATACTTTTTTTCTCCTAACTTCTCTGTGAGTTTTAGAGCATGTTTCTTGTATGTTTTCATATCTGTGAAGTTACACATGAGCCATAAGAATTGATCCACTTGAGCAAAAAGAATTGACCCACCGGAAGGTTCTCTGGTAGAGAGCGAGGATGGAAGTTTTCGAACAACAGTAAGCTGTTTCTATCGATAGCTTTGTGAACTACTTCTGTTTTCCGCAAGCCATCTTCTGGGTAGATTCTTAGGTCAATAACAGTCCAGGGAATTCAACTACTGTGATAGCAGTGTCACTTCATCCCTCATTTCCTTCCAAATAAGAAGAATATCATCCATGAACCTTTTCCAAAGAGTGATATGCTTTCTAAAGAGACTGTTGTCATTTTAGATAAATTCTGTCTCTAATGTATGTACGTAAAGTCATGCCAAACTGGCAGCAAATGCACTTTCCATGCAAGTACCCTTTGTCTGTAAAAAAATACTCCCCTTCATATTCAAAAACATTTCTAGTTAGGGCTAGATGGGCACAGACAAGTATCAAATCCAGAGAGGTAATGGATTCAGTGAGTTGCTGTGAGAAGATTCTCAGCTACTTTCAAGGTGGCCTCTTGGGGGGTGCTGGTGGGGAGGGAATCTACATCAAGGCTAACCAGTAAGTCTCCTCTAGGATCAAATTTGATGTTGTTCAGGAAATTGAGTTCATGCTTAGTATCTTCCAGGTATGATGGCACTGTTAATACCGGTGGTCTTAAAAAGAAATTACAAAATTATAACAGGGGTTCCAATCCCGTCTCGGTGCCAGAAACTATTGGGCATCCTGGGGAGGGGGGGTAGGTATTAGTCCTTATGTACCTGTTAATGTTTTGACTGTGTCAAAAAATCTCTGAACTCTGTAATCCCTTAATTCCCTTCCTCGAGCGAGTATGAGTAACCTGATTTTTTTATTCTTTGTTTTACTTGGATTAAGGTACGTTGTCGCTTAGGAAAACATTTTCAGGTGTTTTAAAATTTGTTAATTTTTGACGTGTTGAAATAAAATCTCTGAAACCCGTAATGATTTTAGTACAAGACCAGCTAGTCATGTGGTCACTTGTAGCGTGGAAGTGCACACGTGACTGGCAGGTCCTGATTGTCAAGACTGCGAAGAGATTGCCAGATGCACTGGTCAACAAAATTAAAACTAGCAAGAATGCACTAAAATAACAGATCACTATATCCATTTACAAAAAGAAACTTGAGAAAATAGGAATGACTGAAAAAATAAAAGGTTAATGAATGGCAATGGAAAGAAAAAAAACATTTCAGTGGTAACATATAGGCCCACCAGCCATGGTAATTAAGTACACTTCTTTTTATGTGGATATGCACATATAATCAGGCAAAATTCTGTCACTCACTGTACAAAAAAGCCCATGGCTGAAATGGGATGATCCATTGACTGTGCTATATGCTACCATGGGATGCAAGAAAAATTTAAATGACAATTGAACAGACCAATAAATGAAGACGGCGAACCCAAAGCTTCTGTTTTTGTTGTATATGTATGATTGCATTCTTTTTATGAAGTTTTTTGGATGCTGCTTGCAAGACAGTTAGCTATCTATAGACCAGACCTAAATAGGGAGACACTGACCAGTGTCGTTTGGAAAGAAGTAGCAATTCCCAGCCATATCTTGTGAACCTGGAGAAACTGGAAGCAAGAAGGACATTCATGATGAAGATTGCAAACCTGACATAGACCACCAGAAGAAATAAAAGATGGAGGCATGAAGAAGTTCGAGATTGTAACTATCCTCTAGAAGAATTTTCACAACCTTTTATGTTTACAGCCTGTTCCTAGTGTAAAGTGGTCGGAAATTAAATGCACAAATAAATCTTATCCTAGATTCCAAGCAAAAGATCTTGTGAGATTCCTCCATGTGAGCCAAGAGCAAACCTAACCTGCAAAGTGGCAGCATTTCTAAACCTAGTACTAGGATGCAAAAAATATAAAATTCCACAAAGCATCGTCAAGAAATATCACAATTTGTTGAGTCTGCTAACAGGAGATGTAGAAGTGTAAGAATTGTAAATTCTGTAATAAAACACAACCAGTATCTAAGCAATCAGGAAGCCTGGAAGTTTGCCAGATGTTGACAAGTTTTCCTCATGGTCCAACCTACAGCACTAACAGGATGGTAACAGAAGGTAAACCCATTGGTCTATAAGAGGTCACTTGGATTAGAAATCAGAAATAAGGACACCAAATGGTAGGAGTACATCGGGCATGCCACACAGTGGACTAATTGCCCTAAAACTGTATTGGCTGTCCTTTCTCGCCTTTTGCACCCCTTTTCAATCCACAGCGTTGTATGTCCTTTACTGTAGGTTTCGGTCATATATATTTACTTAAAAAACCAAAGGTTACAGGGACGTTATAGTTAGGAAACAACATTAAAAAACCTTAGAAATTCGCTGAAAAAAACATTGATTATAGGGCTGTTATAGTTAGAAAATAGAATTTAAAAAACCATAGAAATTCACAAAACAGAACAAAGGTTACAGGGACATTATAGTTAGGCTCAGATTTCACTTGTACTAAACCAGTGAAATTCAGCAGTTATAGTTAGCTAAGCTAACTATAACTTACACCCCTGCAATGCACTGCTTATGACCTCACATATTACATCACTCATGACATGGCCAGTGGCATCACATATTTACTCCAAATAACAAAAACACAATCTGCGGCCCAAAAGCAGGCTATCTGCCAAATTCGGTGTAATTCCATCCAGCGTTTCGGGCTGCAGCCGTGTCTAAAGAGTCTAGGTATATTAACACGGGAAACACACTTTTTTGGACCCCCCCTTTTTCTCTGTCCCCGCTTGATGGATCATCCTGCACAACCAGACTCACTATGACACTTTTTTGGGAAAATTACGTGAAGATTCGTCAAACGACGCCAAAGATATAGGCAAGTCAAAAAACGCTTTTCTATAGGAACATGGTCCTAACTATAACTACCTACTGGCGACCGCCAGTACGTTTTATATATATATCCCATTGAAAAAGCATTTTTTAATTAGCCTATTACTTTTGACCCATTTCACAGATCTGTACCAAAATTGCCAGTTGCTTGACGGTGTCAGCTAAGGTCCGTCATGGCAATTTTGGTGAATATCCATAATATCCATACGGGGGAATAAAGGTAAAGGGGTGAAAAAAGATGCATATTACCATTTTAGGTTCTCTAGAAAATTTAGCTCAGGAATGCAGCAGAAACGGCTGAACAGATTTCCTCCAAACATGATAGTAGACCTTTACTCAGTGAACTTTGGTTGTATTGGTGTAAATTCGTTCAGTAGTTGTTAAGATATGAGAGCCCTAAAAAAGGTGCTTGGTGGACTTAAAAGGCTTAAAACATTTGTATATCTGTTTAAAGTTGTGATTCAGTGATTCACAACTCTTGTCAACCAAATATGAATGTTTTCACAAAAGTAATGGGTTGGAGAAGGGCCCTGTAGAATTTTTTTGCCATTTTGAAAATTGAGAATTGATTCAAGTTTGTGACGTTTAGGCTGTTGAAAAGTTTTCATAGCAATTGGAGGGACACAATAAGAAGTACTGGATCCCAGGGAGTGCTGGGGAGAAACAGCCAGAGCACATTAACTATAACTAGCGTCGGGGGGCGCTAGAGGGCACCAGGCAAGATGGCCGCTCGATAGAGTAGCTCCGCCGGCCGAGCCATCTATCCGACCAGTATCCTGCAGTCCCTGCCAGCAATCTACGTCCTGCCTACAGCAGAAGTGCTACCAAAGGGGATGATGGACGGAGCGTTAGAGCAAATCAAACACTCACCCCCAGTCAACTGATCTGGGTTTAATCCATCATCATTCTTTAGCTCACTCCACCACCCCAGTTCAGACATGGCCATATGCAAATCAGTCTGACCCTGTGCCTCATTGGAACAGTCCAGCCCGAACTGCCAAGCCATGTCTTCCCTGGACGGGAAACAAGCATCCTGGGACCGGTTTCGGGTTCAAAACCCTCATCAGCCAGGCTATCTTGAATCCAGTGGCAAAGTGAGCAAGGGACCCACGTCTGGGCATACCCTGCCAACTTAGGGCGAACAAAGCGATACCAAAGGGGATGATGGACGGAGCGTTAGAGCAAATCAAACACTCACCCCCAGTCAACTGATCTGGGTTTAATCCATCATCATTCTTTAGCTCACTCCACCACCCCAGTTCAGACATGGCCATATGCAAATCAGTCTGACACTGTGCCTCATGGGAACAGTCCAGCCCGAACTGCCAAGCCATGTCTTCCCTGGACCGGAAACAAGCATCCTGGGACCGGATGCAGCAGAAGTGCGGCGGAGATCAGCGGGCAGCTATCCTGGTGAAGAGCTGCCTTCTACGACCTCTGATGGCTGCGAACGGGGCCTGACAGCCTGTTGGGCCTGAAGCGCCACATGGCGGCCTGGGCTCTAACCGCCGAGTTGCGGTGAGTGCTGCGCCGTGCTGCCTGGACCTGGGGGGTGGCGTAAGGGGCACCCGTGATTCGGTTTGGGGCTGGTGGGCTGCGCAGACTGGGCTGGGGCTGTGGGGCGCCCTGGTGAGGCTTTTTCCTTGGCTCGCCGGTGTGCGTGCCGTTTCCCGGTCCCGGTCTGTGCAGCGTGCCGGCCGGGGATTGCTGGCTCCGCTCCTGCCACTGCCTGGCATTACAGGGCCGGCTCGGATCGCGCGACCGCGGACGTCTGTGGGGACCGTGCCGCTGTCCGGGCCCTGCCCAGCCATCTATTTTGCGGGCCACCTCTGGCCTGCTTGGACAGCTACCTGCGGGGGCACACTCTGTGGCCTATATCCAGGTGACCGGAGGAGCGGGACGCTACCTGCGACCAGAGTTGCTGCTGCCAGCGTCCCGTGACAACGCCCTGAGGTGAAGCGGTGCGGCAGGCGGCCGCTTGAACTGCCTTCCCTGGAGCTGATTCAGCATATCTCCTAGGCCACCATTTATAGCGAGGCCTTTCTTTGCTGTGCACTACTGGCTGCCTGAGGCGCTCATGCCTGCTGGCGAACATTGTACTCCCCTTCTCCGCTTGCTTAATACGCCGAGACCGAGGGCGACTCCGGGCATTCCAGTGCCTCCAGCCGCTATCAAGTACTGGGACCCACCTGCCAAGTGCCATATCCTCTGCACTCCTTTACGGTCGGCCCTACTGGACAGAGTTGTTTTTTCCCCACGCAGACTGCTGCAGGGCCCTTTCTGCTTCTCCTGCTCTTGGGCCTGACTCGTCTGTGTGCCTGAGTGAAACCGCGGCTTGCGCATTCCACATCTTCAGTGGCGACTGCTGTCTTCTGAGTGGGTCGTGCGGTGGTGCGTGCGTGCGCTGGGGGCCGTCTGCTGGCGCGCCGCTTGCGAGGAGCTGCCTGACCGGGCGCCCAGCCCTCGTTGCTGTGCCCCCCGGTGGGGGTCGCCCCGCTGCTGCCTTGACCGCGCCGACGCTGCTGTGAGCCACCTGACGCATTGACACACGGTGCCCTCTCTCCTTCACCCACGTTACTGGCCGCAGGTCTCCTGCTCCTGGCGAGCTGGGCGCTCTTCGTGCGGGCACCATCTTCCTGCCTGGTCGTGGCCTGCATCAGGTATTAGCGCTATGGGGAAGTCTGAGCTCAGCCAGCCGCGCCTCACCTTTGAGCCCCGACGGTCCACAAAAACCTCCCAGCAGGCTGCTTCGGACTCCGAACTTGATGCACCTGGTGATCAGCTGTCCAATATCGATAAGACTCTCCTCACAGTCCAAGCCAGCCTCCAATCTATTGATGGGAAAATCGATAATCTGAACCTACGTATGGATCATATGTCGCAGAAGCTAGACAAACACGCAATGCGACTGGGTGAGGCCAAAACACGTATATCGGAGGCTGAAGATGGACTACAACAAGTGACTGTGAAGGCGACATCTATGGAGAGGGTGTTGGCTGTCATACAAGCCCGTAACGAAGACTTGGAAGCCCGGTCGCGCCGCAATAATGTGCGCATCACTGGCCTACCGGAGTCCACAAATACTGGCCGCCTCGAGACCTATGTGGAAAAACTTCTCCGGGACATATTTGGAGCAGAGCACCTGTCTCAGGTACTAATTGTGGAGCGGGCCCACAGGTCTCTTGCTTCTCGTCCCCCGACAGGCGCGGCGCCGCGCCCCATCATTGCCCGCCTGCTCAACTACCGCGACCACGATGCCATCCTTCGTATGGCCCGGGAGAAAGGCACTATAACACACGAGGGCAGCACCCTCGCTTTCTAACCTGATTTCACCGCTGCAGTACAGGAAGCTCGACGCGAATACCAGCCAGTGAAAAACTACTCATTGCGACACAGATCCCCTACGCCATGCTTTGCCCAGCGCGGCTGCGCATTGATGACAATGGGAGACCTCGGATCTTCACCACCCCAACGTCTGCCATGGACTACGCGAAGACTCTGACCCTGACCCTCTGAGGCGGATGGTGGTGGAGGCACTTCTCTTGAGACGCCAGACAAACAATGACACTTGTGGGGCACGTGAGTTATGTGGCTGTTCTGCCCCCCTCTGTCTTGCTCGGATTTATGACTCCTTCAACCCTAACTGCATTGAGACTTGACATTGTGGCAAGGGAATGATGCTCAGGGGTGTACATTATGATGCATGCAGTTTCCTATACTCTTTGACTACTACAGCTCAGGTGTAGGTAGATCTATTATTACTTTGTGATTTCACACGCTAATGGCTAGGTGACACTGACACTTTTGCTCGGCCACCTCCCACTACAACGGGAGGGATTCTGCGCTCCAGCGCTCCCACATGGGTGATCCCCATTACTGTTCACTACGTTGGTGCCACATTTGGGGGCTATCTGGGGGGGTTCGGGATGGCTTTGGCATGTTGGGGTTGCTAAAGTGGGTGGGGGGATTTCGAAGGGGTTGGTTATGTGGCTGTCTTTATCATTATTTTCGAGTTCACCGAAGATGTGCTTTCATGCAGTGTGGTGATATCATGCTCAATGTATAATATGCTTTTGGCGTTCATGCTGCTCACTCTGTAATTACCTGTCTCACATGTAATGTACGGGGCTCAACTCACCAAAGAAGATACGTCAGGTTTTAGCATATTTAGACCGCCGTGATGTCGCAATTGCCCTATTACAGGAAACGCACCTAGCCCCGCACTCCGATGCCCGTGCTGGATCGCAGTGGTCTGGCTATAGACTGGCCTCCTCCTACTCCTCTTATTCTCAGGGGGTGCTCACGATGATCAAGAAGAATGTCCCGTTCACCATACTCAAAGCTTGTACTGACGATGCTGGGCGGTACGCCATGGTACATGGGAAACTAGCAGGCAGCCTAGTCACCATCGTAAACACATACGGCCCAAACATAGACGACCCTGGCATTTTTGAGCGTATCATCTCTACCCTACGTAGCTGGCCTGAAGCTGTGATATTATGGGGAGGGGATTTCAACACACACTTAGACCCCAGCAAAGACAAGACCAGCGGCAGAGTAGGACAATCCCCTAGGACTGCCCAGGTCATTAACGATGGAATGGCTGAACTGGGACTGATGGACGTCTGGCGGCAGCGAGATTGGGACAAGCGGGAGGGCACACATGTTTCGACAGCGCATGGCAGCTGGTCCCGCTAAGATTATTGGCTGCTGAGTGAGGCGGCGGGAGGCTGGGTGTCTCGTGTGGAAGGATTGCCTCGCACACTGTCTGATCATAATCCAGTCTGTATTGCACTGCATTTCCCAAACACTGCACACCGCTCTTTCACCTGGCGACTCCACTCGGAGGCCCTGCTAGATCCTCTCTATGTCACGACTATCCGTGATGCCAACCCGCAATACTTCTCTCACAATAAGGGTTCGGTTGGCAGCGCGATTACTCTTTGGGAGGCCTTCAAGGCCACTATACGGGGCACTTGCATAAGCACGGCTGCTGGTATTCTGACAGATCTGCGGGGACAACTCACTAAACTTGAATCCACATTACATGACCTTGAACGCGCCTACGAGACCTCGCCGTGCGATCAGACGTTGGTGTCGATCAGGGAGGCCACACTGGAATACACTGCACTAGCGGAGCGGGAGATTAAATACATTGCTAGACAACATGTTGCCCGTGCATATGGGGAGGGGGGACGACCGGGACGCCACCTGGCACATAAGATTAAAGATCGACTGCACCACCACATTATCACTAAGATTACTGACGATACTGGATGTGACCACTACACCACCCCAGAAATTTTAGCACAATTCCGTACCACGTATGCAGACTTATACACTACACGAGGGGTGGCCGACGATGATGAGCTAGATGCATACCTTGCAGACATTGCCATCGCCTGGCTATCGGATGGACAGAGGGAGTTTCTGAGCCAACCGGTCACAGTAGAAGAGGTTCGCGCAGCGATTAAGTCCCTACCCAACAAAAAGGCCCCCGGTCCCGACGGCTTCCCTAGCGAATTTTATAAAGAATATGCGGAGGAACTTGCCCCTCATCTACTAGAGATGTACGCCGAGGCATATGACTCTGGCAAGCTGCCAACCACCCTTAGGGAAGCCCTGATCATTGCCCTACTTAAAAAGGACAAACCGCGCCACAGATGCGAGTCATATCGGCCGATGTCGCTAATTAACACAGACGCCAAGATATTGGCTAAGATCTTGGCTGTTCGTTTGCAGCCGTCTATGCAGGGTCTGGTCCTACCGGATCAATCTGGCTTTATTCCGACCAGATCCACCTCGCACAACTTGCGAACTCTGTTTGCCATGTTTTATCTCCTTGATCCAGATCTGCAGGCAGCGGCTGTCATGTTGGATGCAGCCAAGGCCTTTGACTCCATAGAATGGAGATATCTTTTTAATATCCTGTGTCGTATGGGCTTCCCCCCCATGTTCGTCAACTGGATACGGCTGCTATACACTGAACCGACGGCCCGCGTTAGAGTGGAGGGTAGCACCTCTGACCCCATATGCATCACTAGAGGGACACGGCAGGGCTGCCCCCTCTTGCCCCTTCTTTTTGCACTGACACTGGAGCCCCTTGCCTGTATTGTTAGGCAGCGACACCGGGCCTCGGCCCTTCGTTTTGTCCACCGCCCTGTTGGTATTTCCCTATATGCGGATGACATGCTGCTCTTCATACGCGAACCGCATACCTACATGGTACCACTACTCCGAGAATATGTCAGTTTCGGGCTGTTTTCCGGCCTACAAATTAACTGGTCCAAATCGGTGGTGGTCCCGCTGACGGAGTGCACCCTACCGTCCAAACTTGACTTCCCTCTGGAATGGGCAACGGACCACGTGAAATATCTAGGGGTGTGGGTGCACAGAGACCCCGACACGGTCATACACGAAAATTATGGCCCTGCATATGCGAAGTTGGAGCGACAGGTAGACAAATGGGTGAAACTACCGCTCTCGCAGGCCGACCGTATTGCTCTAATCAAAATGGTGGTGCTTCCCCAATTTTTATATCTGTTTAGCAACATACAGATCCCTCTCACAAAACAATTTTTTAAAACTGTGCGATCTTTGCTCCTTAAGCTTGTTTGGGGTGGTAAACTAGCCTGTGTGAATTGGGAAACGCTTACGCTGGACTACAGACATGGTGGGTTTAGCATACCAGATTTTTACTTGTATTATTTATGTGCTCATGCCCAATACGCACACTACTGGCTTGGCGCGCACAAATTCATCCCACACGTAGCGGTGGAGGATGGAGACGCCCACCCCATCCCGCTGGGCTCCATGTTGACACACTCTAGGAGACAGACCCCCCGCTCAGAAATCAACACAGTGGATGCTACCATAGGAGCCTGGCAGGCATTAGGCCGACTGGCCGGGAAATTACCGTTGTACTCCCCCCTTTTACCTCTAACATATCATTCGAACTTATCAGTAACACATGACGCAGGTGCTATACGTGTCCTGCACCAGGTAGGATTAGTCAAGATGCAAGATCTGTTTCCGGACGGGGTCTTTCTGGCAGACAGTGACTTAAACTACATACAAAATAAAACACCTCTATTCATATTCCAATTCCACAGGCTCAAAAAAGCGTTACAAGCCCACTACCATATCTTCCCTACGGAACCCATGACACTACAAACTCTCCATACCCTACTGACCAGCCCTACGCGCCATAAACTTCTCACCAAGCTCTATCGATCCGCTAGGGAGGAGAAACAGATGCCACATAATCATAGCTTAGAAAAGTGGAATACTCGCTTGACCCCACCACTTACACTTAAGGATTGGGAATATTGCTGCCAACTCACGGGCGCCCTCACCTCCAATGGCAATCTCCGGATAATTAATTTTAAATACATACACCAAGCGTATTATACCCCACACAAGCTGTTCAAATATGGACTCCGCAACACCGACACAAGTAAGAGGTGTGGCGCGACAGATGCTGACTTTTGGCATCTATCTTGGGAATGTCGGAAAGTGGCGCTGTTCTGGGAGGGTGTGATTTGCACGCTATCCAAAATGGTTGGGATCGAATTGCAAGGTTCACTCCATGTCTGTCTGTTGGTTCTCGTGCCCTCGGTGAAGGGCGCTATAGGTAAGCTGGTGAGAATTGCTTTACTCATGGCTAAGAGCCAATGTGTAGCGATGGTGTGGGAAAGCACAGCTGGTCCGCAGACGACACGATGGCTCCGAGATTTGGCAACCTGCTGAGACAATTTGGTACTCTATGCGGAGGAACTGCCTACTGCCTCCATGCCGCACGATATCTGGGAACCTCTGTTACAGTATTTGAGATCAATTGAGCAAGCTAAGTCCCCAAACATCACGGAAGACTGAGTATGTAATTGATACACGGTTGAGCGCGATGCCCTAACATGATATGTGAACCATTACTATACTGTATCTGATTGACATCTATGTTTATGCCACAAGTTGCTCCGTTGGTTATGCAATCTGACAAGTTTATTGCTGATGGATTGTAACTGCATATGTTTGATAAAACTCAATAAAAAAAACTAAAAAAAAAACTATAACTAGCGTCTTCTCCATGCACTGCTTATACTCTTTTATATTACATCAGTTATTGCATGTTAAATCATAGCATTCCTAAAAAGACTCGTGACATGTCTAATGAAATCATTTATTATAGTTAATATAGTATGGCTACCAAGTTGACAGTTGTGTGTAAGGAGGTGTGCAAGTTATAGTAATTTGAAGGTGATGTGTAAATTATAAATTTAAGATATAACAATAACTTTAGAATTTCTAATGTTTGTGTAGTTTGTTTGGTTTGTATAAAAAGAATAAGGGGTCTATTAGGATGGCGGTCGGAAAACCACCCCGACAGCCATGGTAGCGGAAATCAACCGCCTGCCGGTACCGCGGCAAAACCGGCGGTCAGATTAGGATCAACCGCCCAAAAATGCCGACCGCGGTGGAAAGAGGCAATGAAAACCCGCCTGCAGCGGGCGGAGCCGGTGAAAAACTGTCCGCGACGGTCGGATTCGCGGCGGAAACACCCAAAACCGCAGCCAGGCACTCGGACTAACCGCCCGTTAAATTAGGATTCCCCCGATGTGACAGCGGTACGTTCCGCAGTTTCCGACCGCCACGGTCGCAAACAGTGATGAATGGGAGAGCCGGCGGAAGGGCTGTAGCATAGCCACCGCTGCGGACGCTCTGTGACAAAAATGGCGGTTGACAGAAAAAATCCACAACAAGGCCACCAAGTGCACACAGCAAACTAGCCCTGCCCCCAAAAACACCTAACACACCCCAATGACACACCCCCATGGCAACTCCTAAACTACAAATCCCAAGACAACCCACACAACACACCTGACAGCAATACCCCATTCTGACACACCCACATAGCTGAGTATAAAACCAGCCCCTTCCCTGACCACAATCCTTTGCAATACTCCAGAAGTGAAGGGCCAAACACCACAGCTGAAAGGAGAGGCAAATCAACACACCATCACTACACACATACACCACACACATCACCACCACCACTTCCACACCTGCACCTCTAACCCCTTTGCACATCACACACCATACACATCACCACCACCACTTACACACCTGCACCTCCAACCCCTTTGCACATCACACACCATGTCACCACAGAAAATGCCCAAATTCACAGAGTGAGTTGACAGTCATGGTAGATGAGATAATCCGAGTTGAACCACAATTGTTTGGTAACCTGGTCCAACAGACACCATTAGCCACCAGAACGCAAATGTGGGTAAGGATAGTTGTCAAGATCAATGCAGTAGGGAACACCCCGCGCAACAAACAGGAAATCATGAAGCGGTGGCATGACCTGAAGAGTGTTGTCAAAAGAAGAGGAACAAGAACCATCAGCTGGCTCAGAGGACTGGCGGTGGGCCTCCCATTCCACCAAGAACATTCACTGCATGGGAGGAGAAGGTGCTTGCCATACTGCATCCAGAGAGTCTCACAGGAATAGCCGGGGAGTGCAGGCTGGTAAGTAACAACAAATGTATACCATTACACTGCTATGTACTGTCCTGCACAACTACAAAGCTACATATCCGAAGCCCAAGTACATTCATCTGCACCACAATACCCAACACAGGTCTCACAGATGTAACATGCACTCCATCTGAATCACCCCAAAGGCAGCCAACATTTACAGGGTTGTATGTGTCCAGGCAACCTAGCACTACAACTCCTACCATGTCCCCCTTACCCACCCCTGAGCAGGATGTAGCACTCCCCCCCCAGAAGCATGTGTCAGCCATTGCATGGTTCCCCCTCACCTAACAGGTAGTTAGCCATCTTCCCAGGGAGGGCTGTTGAGGGGTGGGAGGCCTGCACAACAACTCCCACCAGGCTCCCTGTCCAACCCCAGAGCAGGAAGGAGCACTCCACACCCACCCAGAAGCATGTGGCAGCCATTGTAAGGTTCACCCTCACCTAACAGGTAGGTAGCCACCTTCCCAGGCAGGGCAGTTTGGGGGTGGGAGGCCTGCACCACAACTCCCACCAGGCACCCCTGTCCCACCCCTGAGTAGGATGGAGCACTCCCCCCACACCCAGAAGCATGTGGCAGCCATTGCATTGTTCAGCTTCATCTAACAGGTAGGTAGCCATCTTCCCAGGGAGGGCTGTTTGGGGGTGGGAGGCCTGCACTACAACTCCCACCAGGCACCCCTGTCCCACCCCTGATCAGGATGGAGCACTCCCCCCACACCCAGAAGCATGTGGCAGCCATCGTATAACTCACAGGTAGGTAGCCATCTTCACAGGAAGGGGTGTTTGGGGGTGGGAGGCCTGCATAACAACTCCCACCAGGACCCCTGTCCCACCCCTGAGCAGGATGGAGCACTCCACACCCACCCAGAAGCATTTGGCAGCCATTGTATGGTTCACCCTCACCTAACAGGTAGGTAGCCATCTTCCCAGGGAGGGCTGTTTGGGGTGGGAGGCCTGCACTACAACTCCCACCAGGCACCCCTGTCCCACCCCTGAGCAGGATGGAGCACTCCCCCCACACCCAGAAGCATGTGGTAGCCATTGCATTGTTCACCTTCATCTAACAGGTAGCTATCCATCTTCCCAGGGAGGGCTGTTTGGGGGTGGGAGGCCTGCACTACAACTCCCACCAGGCACCCCTGTCCCACCCCTGAGCAGGATGTAACACTCCCCCCACACCCAGCAGCATGCGGCAGCCATTGCATTGTTCACCTTCATCTAACAGGTAGGTAGCCATTTTCCCAGGGAGGGCTGTTTTGGGGTAGGAGGCCTGCACTACAACTCCCACCAGGCACCCCTTTCCCACCCCTGAGCAGGAGGTAGCACTCCCCCCACACCCAGAAGCATGTGGCAGCCATCGTATAACAACAACCAAACTCACAGGTAGGTCGCCATCTTCACAGGAAGGGGTGTTTGGGGGTGGGTGGCCTGCACAACAACTCCCACCCAGGCCCCCTGTCCCACCCCTGAGCAGGATGGAGCACTCCACACCCACCCAGAAGCATTTGGCAGCCATTGTATGGTTCACCCTCACCTAACAGGTAGGTAGCCATCTTCCCAGGGATGGCTGTTTGGGGGTGGGAGGACTGCACTACAACTCCCATCAGGCACCCCTGTCCCACCCTTGAGCAGGAGGTAGCACTCCCCCCACAACCAGAAGCATGTGGCAGCCATCGTATAACAACAACCAAACTCACAGGTAGGTAGCCATCTTCACAGGAAGGGGTGTTTGGGGGTGGGAGGCCTGCACAACAACTCCTACCAGGCCCCCGGTCCTACCCCTGAGCAGGATGGAGCACTCCGCACCCACCCAGAAGCATTTGACAGCCATTGTATGGTTTACCCTCACCTAACAGGTAGCTAGCCATCTTCCCAGGGAGGGCTGTTTGGGGGTGGGAGGCCTGCACTACAACTCCCACCAGGCACCCCTGTCCCACCCCTGAGCAGGAAGTAGCACTTAAACACACAGCCAGAGAGATGTGTTTCAGAAAGTCTACCCCAATGTGACAACAGAACAGGTAAGTAGACAGTGCATGCACACCACCATTCCTCTCAAAATGTATGGAGCCATATGACAACACCAGCCCTCACATCCCAACAAAATTGACACTGATACAATATCAAATTACAGTGTGCAGACAGCTAAGCGTATGTAACTGTCACAGAAACAAAAGTGTGACTCACCAAATACCATGTTGAAGTGAATCAGGGCCCAGACATGTACAGCACTGAATGCTATCTGTAAGATCCATGTGGGCTGAGCTTGAAGGACCATATGAAAACAAAGCAAGCATGGTCTGTAGAACAAATAAATCAAAGCACAGGACATGACAAAGGTATGCATGAGATGACAATGGCTAGTTCATGCGCAGATGCAACGCATGCCAGGCCCTGTAATCAGCAAAGATGCCGCACATCAAGTCGTATTCCCACCAGTTGTCAGATGACAACATGTCCTCATAATCACAAAATCTGCACGTGGGGCATGGTATCCATTGACATGTCACACCGTGGAAAATTAATGTATGTACCTCCACATCATGTCAAGATGCACCTTACTGTGCAGACATGCAATGTGCGAACTAGTAAACTGTGTGTTGCATGACCTGTAAATAAGATACATCGAACAACAAGCCTGAGGGTGCACGTCAATGACCATTTCCCCTCTGTCCCACAGGTGACCAAGAACTGACTGCAGAGGATGACAACACCAACCTGCAGAGCCAGCCTCCACCCCCGGAACATGGACTCACTGATGACTCCCTGGAGTTCGAGGATGCGGAGCTTGAAGTCGGCCCATCTGGCATGCCAGGGCACAACAGGGCCCAGGACCCCACTGTCCCCCTGCCACCACATCAGCAACAACAACAACTACGCTGACCCCTGCTGTAACTACCTGTGCGGCCTCCACCACCACCACCACCAGTGCTGCCTGCAACACTCTCCCTGCACCAGAGGATGACCACCCCACCCCACCAACAGAGGAGGGCAGGGAGAGTAGGCGGGTGCGAGCAGTGGTGAGGCAACAGGTCCGTCACAGCAGGGCAGATGGGAGGCAAGGAGGAGTCTGAGCCAAATGGACCCTGGGACCGAAGCCCTGTCCAACATCACCAGAGTCCTTGGGGCCTATGAACGGGCCCAGGGACAAATGGGCCAGGCTCAGGAATATTCCCGTGAGCTCCGCCTGCTGCTGAGGTCCATAGACACCCGCATGGGCCAAATTGTGGACCTCTTGGGCCAGCTAGTGGAGGTTCTGAGGGACAGGCCTGCGGCACAAACAAAACCTCCACCTCCCTCCGGTGGCCCGCAGGATGACAGTTCCACATCCTCCCCTGCGGCCATGGAGAGGGGGTACTCCTCAGACCCCACTGGCCCTGCAGCAGAGGACCCCCTGCAAAATGATCAAGGGGCCGTCCTAAGAAGTCCCTGGGAGTATCCCGTGGCAAAGCACCTGCCAAACGCCAGTCAAGGAGCCAGCCATGATGGCACCCCTCTTCACCCTGCCATTGTCTTTGTAGACTGTCCTTCCCCACACTGCCATGTTAATGGCATCCGTCTGTTGGACTGGGTCACCACATCTATGTGGTGACTACTGGATTGTCTCATCTTCCATCACTGACAACTCATTGCTTCACCATTCACCTTTTAGTAAATATTCACTCCACTGTCACATGTACCCATTGCAAATAAACACTCCTTACACACCAATGTCGTTGTGTCTGCTCCGTGTTTTAATCACAGGATGTGCAATGTTCACCATGAGTACAATGTACCAGGAGCACGGATTGTTTGTAGGCAAGGAGAGGCTGATGGGACCTGGGAAAACACAACATAGCAATATTCACTAGTCAGGCGGTGGCATCACAGCCATCACACAACACCTGTCATCAAGGTACTCCAATATGCACACATCACAATGAGCAACAGTACCGACATAGACATACTGCAACTGTGCCAAACTACCCTGTCCAAGAAACGTTGGCAGCCAGCACTGAGTCAACAACAGGCTGCAGTCACAAAGTTCACATAGACCTTTTCACCAACAACGACATCAGCAGACAATGGGTCACTCACCTTCAAGTGAAGTAGCGGTTGATGAGCTGTTGACGCAGGTCGACACCTTCCTCCTCTCCACTATCCTCGTCACTGGACATGGGTTGGTTTGCAGGCAGGGGCCTCGGCTGCTCATCAGAGTCCAGGAGCAGGGGGAACTCCTTGCGCAAGGCCAGGTTGTGGAGCATGCTACTACAATCTGACGCACCTTTTTGGGCGAGTACATCAGTGCACCTCCGGTCCTGTCCAGGAAGCGAAACCGTGACTTCAGGAGACCAAAAGTACGCTCCACCACACGACGTGAACTCCCATGGGCATCATTGTAGCGGACTTCACTTGGGGTCCTGGGATTCCGCAGTGGGCTCAGCAACCAAGGACGGTTGGGATATGCAGAATCACCTAGCTGGGAGATACACAGACCAACTTTGTAATACAACTGTGGCAGAGGACAGCATGTCACACACACAGCATGCTACTTGACACTGCGTACTCACCCACAATCCATGCACGCTCCGGAAGCACATTATCCATCAGCTGTGGCACAATGCTGTTACGCATGATGTACGAGTCATGGGCCGAGCCAGGAAATTTGGCACAGACGTGTGAGATGATCATATTGGCCTGGCACACCACCTGCACATTGATGGAATGGAAATGTTTTCTATTCCTGTAGATGTGCTCCCGTGCCTGTGGTGGAACCAGGCCAACATGTGTGCAGTCAATGGCACCAACAACATTCACAGCCGCCAATTCATGCCAATTCATGCCTCCTGGGGAAATGGATATATCTGTCCTTGTAGATCATCATAGCGGACAGGACATCCCGTAGCACCATACTGAACATAGGTTGCGACATCCCACCTGCGCTGGACAGCGTGTGCTGGAAAGATCCAGAAGCAAAAAAATGCAGGGCCGCCATCACCTTAGACGTTGGTGTGAAAGCACCCGGATATGTCCTGCGAGTCTGCAGGTGGGGCTCCAACATAGCACATAGGTCTCGATCCAGCCGGAATTTCCGTATGACCTCCTCATCCTCCATGTCTGCCAGCACTGTGAAGGGACGATGCAGATTTGGTCTCCTCCTAGGTGAGATGAAAGAGGACACATGTCAACGCAATCCACCAGGAGATGTGTCTGACAACTTACGTTTTGACTGACACAACGGAAACAATGACTAGCATCACAGTACACCTTACAAAACAACTTACTTGTAGGGACACTTTAGGTACACCATCCGTACACCTGTCCACTTTTCACACAGCTAGCATCTCACAGACAATATCCGACTATGTGAATGCACAAAGGGACATGGCCACATCTTGCATGGGCAGCCCAGAGAGTAGTACTAATAGCATATGTGTGAAACTGCAACACTACTGTCTCCTACATAGCTGCTGTACCTGCCACACCTACTTGCGTAAGTCACACAGGGCACACATCAACCACACAATGACCCAACACTGTGCGTTTATTGACAAGTATGTGCATGAGCCAGGAAAAGTAGACAGTCAAATCTGCACATTGCGTAGTGAGACATTCATCACTGTGAGTTGCTCAGCCCTTTCACACATTGACATGTGTACCCATTGGAGAGTCCATCACAACACTGTTCTGTGTACATGCCCAGAAAATCACAAGTGACATGTGAGTGAGTACATGCCAATGTTTCTAATCATATACAACAACATGGCATGTGTAGTCAGCAGTGGGGTAAAGGTCAAATTGGCATGGAGTGCACAATCTTGTGCCATGAATCATGTGTCTACTGTGCACTGTGGAGGACTTGCCTTTGGCCATTCACACTGCATGATGTGTCCATAAGTGCTGTCAAGGTGATCTGACACCCAAATCACGGTCACTGGCTCAAATGCATGGCACACATATTGCGGTAGCTACCACCTGGCCCCTGCAGTGTGTCACCGCCAATGCCCCAGCCACAATCGCGGTAGTGTTTGGCATATACACATGGTCAAATGGCGGTTGGCATGCTCCGCCACCCAAATCCCAGTCATTCTTAGCAAGGCATGGCACACATATCGCAGTAGCTACTGCCTGGCCCCTGCGGTGGGTCACCGCCAATGCCCCAGCCACAATTGCGGTAGTGTTTGGCATATACACATGGTCAAATGGCGGTTGGCATGCTCCGCCACCCACTTCACGGTCACTGGCTCAAATGCATGGCACACATATCGCGGTAGCTACTGCCTGGCCCCTGCGGTGTGTCACCGCCAATGCCCCGGCCACAATTGCGGTAGTGTTTGGCATATACACATGGTCAAATGGTGGTTGGCATGCTCCGCCACCCAAATCCCGGTCATTCTTAGCAAGGCATGGCACACATATCGCGGTAGCTACCGCCTGGCCCCTGCGGTGTGTCACCACCATGGACCATGCCCTTACAGCCAATGGGAACCGCAATCTCGGTAGCCCAATGCAATTTTGAAAATCACGGTAGGCGTGCTCCGCCACCGCGGAGCCGGTCATTGAATGCAATTGAAAGATGCACGACCGCGGTAGCGCCAGCCTGGCCCCTGCGGTGTGTCACCGCCATGGACCATGCCCTTACAGCCAATGGGAACCGCAATCGCGGTAGCCTAATGCAATTTTGAAAATCGCGGTAGGCGTGCTCCGCCACCGCGGAGCCGGCCATTGGATGCATTTGAAAAAGGCTGACCTGACACACCAATTGCAGCAGCTTAGAACCACTGAAACTACCCCAGGGGGCTATATATGTGTGGGCGAGAGCCTCACATTTCCACAGCTTCCAGAGCCTGCTGCCTGCCACCCCTCACCACCAACTGCTGCTGCTCCTGTCTCCAGAGCCTGCTGCCTGCCACCCCTCACCACCAACTGCTGCTGCTCCTGTCTCCAGAGCCTGCTGCCTGCCACCCCTCACCACCAACTGCTGCTGCTCCTGTCTCCTGGACACAGTGATGGCGAGGACTGAGAAGATCCGTGCCAGTCCCTTCACCACAGAGGAGCTGGAGGTCCTGGTGGACGAGGTGCTCACACAGTATGGGAGGCTATATGGTGCTCCAAATGTCGTGGTAAGGGTTTCAGAGTGGAAGTGAGAGTGCAGGGGGTGCACACATGACGTTGATGTGGTGCAGTATGTGCCTGAGAGTGTGGGTTTGTGTCATGCACTGCCTAGCATGCTGTCACCAGGTGAAAAGGGTGTGTTGCCTATTTCACACGTTTCCCTGCCTGAACATCAGAATTGGAGGGACATGTATTGTCTTATCAGCCATACACTGACGTAGCAAGTTGGTAATGCAGGAGTCAGGACAGTAATTGCTTGTGTGAATGGCTGTGTGGGTCCCTGATGTCCTTCACAGGCTCATCTGTGGCCTTAGCAAGGGTTTTCATCCAGAGGGTAGTGATGGAATTGTGTCTGACTCAAAATTGACATCATCTATAGTTCAGCACTATGCTCAGGACGTCAATACCCGAGGGTGACACTCTTGGTGGTCATTCACCTATGACACAGCAGATTGTCGTACCATTGTGCACAGCCCCTTCCATTTCCACCAGCATGTGTACAGACTTGCATGTGTAGGCACTGTTTACGCTCTCAAATTGTCCCTTCATGTGACATTTCTGATGCCCCACGTTGGACCTCGGTGTGATCCCACCTGGCCTGCACAGTCACTGCCCAAGCAGACAAGGACACATCACTGAATGTACAGAGTGTTACATGTGTGTTTTTTCCAGGACTCTCCATCAAAGAGCCATCTCAGCCCTGTAGATGGCACACAACAGGCCTTGTGAGAAGGGTGTGGGTTTGTAGGATCATGTCCCTCAATGTGACCTCCATGACACAGTGAGCCATTCACAGGGCAAGGACATTTAGGGCTGCGCAGTGTTGGACAGAGTGAGTCTTCCCCTGAACATATATTGAAATGTCATGTATGTCTTGCTCACCCTCAAAATAGACAGTAGATGTGGGCAGCCTACACATAGCTTTCTGTGTTGGCATCCTGCATGTGTATGAGATGGGCAGGTACTGTGTCCACCCTCATACCTGCATGCATTTGCGTATGATTCTCCCATGCTAATGTACCATGTGAGATGCATTATTGTCTCTGCTAGACATATCTGTGAAGTTGGGATGAGTTAGTATCATGCTCCTGTACTGTGAGATAGTGGTACATAACACTGTGGCACTGATTTTTCCCCCTCTTGTCTCCCATGCCTGCAGCTCAAAGTCCCCCAGCGTAAGGCCGTGTGGAGGGCCATTGCATGCAAAGTGCGGCCTCTGGGTGTCTCCAACCGACAGCGCACGCACTGTCACAAGAGGTGGGATGACATCTGCCGGCTGAGCAAGAACGTGGCGGAGATGACGCTGGGGTTGCTCCCTCGGACTGGCAGGTTGGCACGCAGGAGCATGACACCACTGATGGCCCGCATCTTAGCTGTGACACAGCCTGAGCTGGATGCACGTTTGAAGGAGCATCAGCAGCAAGCTGGGGGTGAGTATTCTGTGAAGGGTGACTTTGGTTGTGAGTGGCTGCATGTGTTCACAGCCTGGGCCAGCGCTGGGCCCGGTGATGTTGGTAGTGTGATGCAGTGGCTTGTAAGTGGCCTCTGTGTTGGGTGCAGCTGTCATGCATATTCCCTACCTGTACTTTCTCATGTCATTGGGGTAATGGCCCTTGACATTGCATTCTGAGTCGTGGCCTTCTGGCATCGTCTGCATTGGGGTAGTCATGGAAATCCCATGGAAGGGAACGGCAATGTGCATCATCTGAGTGTGCTTTCATCAATGTGTGCATTGCCTGGCCTCAGATTTGTGAGGACTAAACATCTGACACCAATGTGCAACTGTATTTGGGCCCCAAAGTACGACATGGTGGATGGCATGTGCTCATGGACATTGTGGACTGTTATGTTGTAGTCTGTATCTGTGTTGTCCCCTTCTGCTCCCTCCAGATGTGACAGTGGCAACATGTTGGGAGGTACATCTTTGCCCCCCCTCAGGGCCCTAGGTGTGCTCAGAGGTATTTGTGTGTCTGGTTAAACGGCGCCACCGGCAGGCAATTTGGCTGTGTGGTCATCACATGGCTCACTCATGCCACGTTTGCTTGATAACACGCAAAATTCGAATTCAGAATTGAGGTTGCACAATGTTACTGCACAGGGTGGTGTGCAACATGGAGATATCATTATCTTGTTTAGTGCTTTGCTTGCATATGATGGTTGGGTTGATGCCAATGAACTGACAATACATCTCTCTCTCTCTCATGCAGCATCTCCCGTGGGCACGGAAGGACAGGGGACGGACACCAGTGGTGAGGCATCAAGCACGACTGCTACACACGAGCACAGTGACACTGATGTAACCACCGCCTCGGAGGGGGACAGGAGTCTGCTTGAGGAATCACAGCCAGAGACACCAACCTCAACGTCATCTGACGCCAGCGGTGACACATCTCTGTTGGCGGGCACAGGGAGCGAGAACTCTGCATCCTCTTCCGCCACACAGCGTCCAGCGCCCACCCTCCCACCTACTTCCACTTGTGCTGGCCGTGTTCGCACCAGTAAGAAGGGAAGAGTGTCCTTCACCCCAGGCACCGCTGCCCCTGCCCCTGTCTCCCCTGCTGCCCTCAGTGTTGAGTCTGTGGACCTTTTGCGCCAGCTGTGTGTGGGCCAGACAACTTTCATCAACGCCGTCCTAGACCACGACAAAAAATTGGCACAGGTCGTTGCTTTCATGGAGGGCATTCATTCAGACGTGGGTGGGCTACACCGGACTGTCCAAGCTTTGTCCTCCGTAGTGACGACAGCCATTCAGCTGGCACAGTCACAGAGTCCAGCTCCAGTCCCTTTGGCCACCCCCCTGCCAGTGGCTACATCTGACGATAGTGACCACACACCACAGACCTCAAGGGCAAGATACAGCACACGCAGCACACAGCAGCAGCAGCCCAAGCGGTCCAGGGCGAGGACACCATCCCCACAGAAAACTAAAGCCACCCCAGAGCGCAAAGGCAAAAGCCCGTCAGGCGACACCCAGGGCCATAAAGCCAAGAAGCAGGCCTCAGGCTCACATGCCTCAGAGGCATCCCCAGCCAAGGACTGTCCTGTCCCAAAAGCATCTCGCAGAGACAAGCAGACAGTTTCCGTGCCGGCTGAGAAGCTGGGGCCTGCTAAGAGTACACATAAGAAGAGCTCCAAGGCAGATTCACCCACAACCTCAACTCCCATCCAGAGCCCTGTGAAGCAGGGAAAGGAGGGCACTGTAGGGGGGACACCTAGTAAACAGGGGATAGAGGGGCAAAGGCAAGGCCAGGCCAAGCGTACCGCTGGATCCAGCATGTCCCCAGAGGGAGGGCCACCGTCTGCACCTGATGCAGCTTTGGTGGTGAGTGTGCCTGTTGTGTTCGCCCCACTTACCACTAATACCAAGACAGGGAAGCCATTTAGAATCCCCAAGAAGTGGAAAAGCACCCCTCCACAATCTCCCACCCACACTGTGTCTCACGGCAGCATGACTCCACCTCCATGTGCCACCACACCACCTGGTCCAAGCAGCCCTCCGGCTTCCAAAGCCACTGATGGCTCTACCTCAGCTGGGCCTCTCTCTCCCCGGTCCAGTCCTCCAACTGTCCCCGACACTCAGCCACCTCCCAGTCCGACTGACAGCCAAGTCTGAGTGGAAGTCCCACTCACACACCTGTCTCTCCCACAGCAGTGCCTGGACTGCCCATTGTTAGCCCCCTGACTGTGTTGCTGACCATGGGAGGGTACAGTCACACACATTCCCTGTGCAGCTTCTCATGTATCTCATCTGCACCTTGGACTGGCCACTGGCCTTGATGTTCACTGTCGTTTGCCCCTTCCCTGTGCAGCTTCTCATGTACCTCATCTGCACCTTGGACTGGCCACTGGCCTTGATATTCACTGCTGTGTGCCCCTTCCCTGTGCAGCTTCTCATGTGCCTCATCTGCACCTTGGACTGGCCACTGGCCTTGATGTTCACTGCTGTGTGCCCCTTCCCTGTGCAGCTTCTCATGTGCCTCATCTGCACCTTAGACTGGCCACTGGCCTTGATGTTCACTGCTGTTTGCCCCTTCCCTGTGCAGCTTCTCATGTACCTCATCTGCACCTTGGACTGGCCACTGGCCTTGATGTTCACTGCTGTGTGCCCCTTCCATGTGCAGCTTCTCATGTGCCTCATCTGCATCTTGGACTGGCCACTGGCCTTGATGTTCACTGCTGTGTGCCCCTTCCCTGTGCAGCTTCTCATGTGCCTCATCTGCACCTTGGACTGGCCACTGGCCTTGATGTTCACTGCTGTTTGCCCCTTCCCTGTGCAGCTTCTCATGTATCTCATTTGCACTTTGTGCTGGCCACTGGCCTTGCTCTTGTCTACTATTGGTGCCTATCTGTGTAATATATGAATAAAGACAGTTACTCCTGTTGTCTGTTTTGTCAGTGTCCTTGCTGAATAAAGGGTTTTCTGTGTGGATATGGTTTACTGTGACACATGCTATGTATGCCACTTCAACATTGCCAATGGCTTGTCTCACTTTCTAAGGGTTTTACAGGGGTGACAGGCACTTCAGTTCTTGTTGACTCTGAGGCTTGGGGGAGCAATGATGGTGTTTTGTGATGGACTACTGTTATCATAATCATTCTTTTGTCAGGTTAGCTATGTTGTACACATGTCATGTTTGTATGCACTGCCAGCACAAGGTGGGATTCTATCCACAGGATTGCAGGCAGGCTGGCCAGGGTCATCATGTATGTGTGATCTTACTTGATGTGTGCACAGCAGTGTTGGTGTATGGTCATCTTGTGATGGCCAGTCATCCTAGTCACATGGGTTGATTTCCATGTGTGCACTTGGGTGGTCAAGAAGTGTGCAGTGTGAAGGGGGTGACTTTGTCGGTAGTGTTGATGTGTGTGTGCCCCTGCAATGTCAACTGCACACATGTGTCAGCAGGATTTGAGTGCCTGTTTGTTTGATTGGTCAGCCCTGTGCTTGTGATTGTGTGCACATGTGGGAGTTGTAGGTTGTGCACTGTGCAGTGTGTTGGTGTGTCCTTGCACTTCTGGGGGACTCCAACTTGTTGTTGGTGGCAATTGTGGGTATGCAGAGTGTGTGACTGGCAATTCAGTGTTTTGTTTTGTTGATCAGCCATGTGTCTTGATACTCTTTGTGGTCACTGTGCAAACCTACTCGGCCACACTGACATTGTGGGTGTGTTTTTTCATGCATTGCTGTCACTTGGGCCTTTTTTGCCTCCAGTATGGCATGTGGGGTGTGGAGTCATACCATCCCCTATCTGTGCTTCTGATGCCTACCCATTGTGAGTCTGCACTCCATCTATTTGTGTATGGTGCACTCCTGCCATGTCCACGACTGACGTACACAACACTTCACTCTCAGGTCAGCTGTCCCCTTGGGTTTCCAGTGTGTGTGCCTCCCCATCAATTCATTTGTTACACTATGCTTTGTGGTGCTGATCTGTGCACAGGACCAATGTGCCACTCATGACAGTTTCCCTATTGGTTATATGTAATTTTCTGGTACTGTTTTGCAGCCATGGTTGCTCATATGCAGTTCAACTGTTTGTGCTGCACAGTCCTCTGGTCATGTTGTTTTCACCTGGGTGTCCCAGACTTGTGCATCTGTGGGTGTTGTGTTAGCTGTATGTGTGTTTGCTGAGGTACTGCTTCACTTCCTGAGTGTGATGTTGTCTGTGTGCTGTGCTGATTGGTGTTGTGGGTGTTCATGGTGTGTCACTCATATCTGTGTGGAACTGGTATGTTTAGTGTGCACACACTGCTTGTCGTGCATGCAGTGCTGTGAGTGTATGTTGCCTTGTCCATGCCTGGTGTGCATCCCCTGATGTCCTGCTGTGTTTGCAATGTGATGTATTGGCATGTGCATCTGTTGTGTGTTTGATGTGGATGTGGGCAGTGTTTGGGCTGTGTTGTCTCTTGCAGCTGACAGATGCTCTGTGTGTGTTGTTCTATTTTCATGTCAGTGTTTGTGTTTTGTTGGTGTGTTGTGTTTCAGTCAGTTGTGTCTTGCCAGTGTAGTGTACATTACTTGTGTGTCTGTCACATGCACTTAGGGCTATTCTTGTTCCTGGGCTTGTTTTGGGTGCGTCCTGGGTGTTTTCTCCTCTCATATTTGAGCTGTCAGTTGTCATTATTGTGCATGTGCAAGCATGTGGTACATTATGACTCCATGTTGGCTTTATGGGTGGTGTGGTATGTCTGTCTGTGTATCATTGTAGGCCCATTTCTCCCAGTTTGTGTCCATGATTGTTTTGTGGTGATGCACTTCTTGTCTGTGTTGTGGTATGTTGTCTGTGCATTGTTTCTGACTGATGAGGTTGTGTACTCCTGTTCTGTTTGGGCTCCCATTGCCTTCCCACAGTTTTGCTGCTCTGGTCAGGTCTGGTCTAGTTGTACTTCTGTGTGTGTTGTTATGGAGTTTTGTGTTTGGCTGTTGGTTTTGTGCAAGCATTGGTTCAGGCATCCCTGGGTGTGTGTGTGTGTGATGTTTGTGGATACCCCCCAGGGAGTGTGTTTGTTTGTCAGTGTATTGACTGGACATTATTGGCACCCTTCTGTGTGTTGGACACTGGTGTTGTGTGCTGCAGGTGTGAGGGGGGTGGGGGGTGGGATATGTGTGAAGGTTCATACTTGTGTTTGACAGTCATGGAGTGTTACAATGGGCCCTGTGTGTTGTGCTGCTGACATACACCTGTCAGGTAGTTGGATACAGATATGTGGCTGTTCACTGTTTGACTTCAGACCCTTCCTTTCATCCCTGTGCCTGTACATGGTTTGCCTTGCTGTCTCCCTGAGTTGTTGCACTGAGGTGACTGTGGTTTGACTTCACTCACTGTGCCAGCCATGTGTGATTTGATGGGCTGAGGGTGTTGTTATATGTTCCTTCTCTTGCTTGTGGTGTACACATGCTTAGTGGTTAGCTCCTTGGCCTTCCATTTGTGTGCACCTCACTTTAGATTTCCTATTTGTTGTCCTCCATTGCTGCTGACATCTGGTCTGTGTATGTGGCTGTGTGTCAGGGTGGGGTATGTCTGTGTGACTTGGCAGGCTGTGTGTCCAGTTGAGTGATTGTTCCTTATCTGTATGAGTGTTAATTTTGTGCTTGAACTCTGTTTTCTTGCTATGAGTGTGGTGTAGGTGTGGTGTGTGGGTTGCCCTGGCCCTGTGCTTCTGTGATGTGTGTTCCTCTGCAGCCCCACCTGCTGTGCTGTCTCCCTAGTTGTTTTGTGTGTGGTGGAGGGTGTGGGTTCACCTGGCTGGTTATTGTGCATGGGGGAGCACAGGGTTGGCACATGGCATGTCCCTTCATGTTTGGGGTGGGGGCCTGTTGTGTGGAGGGTGGAGGTGTGGCCCTATGATCTTTGTGCACTGGCCATGCCTGGCGCTGACCCTGCCTTCTGCATTGTGCGCATGTTTTCCCGCGTCTTCACCGCTGCGGTGACGTGACCGGGACATTACATCAAGATCGCGGTTGGTGGGTGACCTGGATGCAGAGGGGTGATTTGGTGAGAGGTCGGACATGTGTGGGTACACTTCTGGATGTGTTCCTGTCCCCACCAGGGTGTCTGGTGTGCACAGGAACCCTATATCTGCCCATGAATTGTGTGTTGTTGTGTGCGGAGTTGTGTTACTGCGTACCTGCGGCGACGTCCGCGTCGGTGCATGAGTTGCTGGTAGTGTATCAAGTACAGCGCCGGGAAGACGTGTAGAGCTGGATCCATTGAGGTCGGGACCGTGCGGATGGGACCGGGAATCAAGTTTCGCGCTCCACTGTCGTGCTTCGGCCGTTTCTGGTTGGGCGGTTTCTCCGCTGCGGTGCGACTGGCTGTTTGGGGCATCCTGATTTGTACGGCAGTCGGGACATCATTCCGCACGGCGGTGGCTCTCCATTGGCTCCCACCAACACGGTGGCGGGCGCATTTTTATGTCGGTTCGCGTCGCACCGCGGCGGACGGGAAATGGGCTGTGTTTGACCATACTAATATGGCGGGCGTGGAGACCGTTGCTGGCGTGCGGTAAATGGCATTTTCCGCCACCGCCAGCACTGCGGTGGTGCCTCTGCGCGCCATCCTAATAGGCCCCAATATGAAGGTTTTTCTAACTATAGCTAATATATAACCTTTGTTTTTTTTCATTGAATTTCAATGTTGTTATTATTTTTTAATTTTAAAAAAACCAAATCTTAGTGTTGTCAAATGGAGTGGTGTGAAGTGACAGAGTCGAATAGCTTAGAGTGGAGTGGCGTATAGTGGAATGGCGTAGAGTGGAGTGGCATAGAGTGGAATAGCATAGAGTGGCGTGGCACACAGTGTAATTGTGTAGAGTGTAGTGGCGTACACTGAAGTGGCGTTAGGTGGAGTGCTGTACAGATGAGTGGCGTGTCGTAGAGTGGCGTGTAATAAAGTGGAGTGATGTAGAGTGGAGTGCTGTGGAATGTCATAGAGTGGAGTGGCGTATAATAGAGTGTTATGTTATTTTGATTTGATTTGATATCACGCACAAATCACCCCGGGAGGAGTATCTCAGTGCTGAGGACAAGCAGTAGCCAAGAATATACGCTGGTTAGAACAGAATTGTCTTGAGCAGTTTCCGGAATTTAATATGGTCTGTACACGAACAGATGTGGTGTGGCAAGTTGTTCCAATAGGAGGGAGCCAGGTAGGAGGAAGACCTACCTCCACACCCTGACCATTGGATACGGGGGACGGTAAGTAAGGCTTTGTCCATGTATCTCAAGTTTCTGGCTGGGCAATAGCTTCTGGTGTAAATAGCTGGGACCTTTCCCTATTAGAGATTTGTGCGTTAGTGAACAGATTTTGAAAAAGATTCTTTTCCTGAGAGGCAGCCAGTGTATGGTTCTCAGAAGAGGTATGGAGGCAGAGCCTGAAGGAAGATTCCAAATGAGCGATGTGGCTGTATGTAGAACAGCTTGTAGATTAGACAATAATGTCTCATTTGCCGAAGCTAGTAATGCATTACCATAGACTAATCTGCTAACAATGAGTGCCTAAACCAAGGTTTTTCTAGCCGAGAGAGGAAGAAAGAAAGCGCTTTCCTCACTGCCGGGGGTGGGGGCAGTACCCAATTCTAGAGGCCGCCAGTTGGAAGACCAAAGCTGTTGGGCCTTACCAAACAGCATGATCCCAGTCTTTTCCGTGTTCAGCTGTAAGCAGTTGCTTATCATCCAGTCTGCGATCACTTTCATCCCTTTGGAGAAAAGTTCTTTAACTTTGATCAGATCTTTGTCAAAAGAGATAACCAGCTAAGTGTCATCAGCATAAGACAGTATTTCAAATCCAAAGGATTTGACTATCGTAGCAAGGGGCCACATATACTGTTAAATAAAGTGGGGCTTAAACATGAGCCCTGTGGGACCCTCTTGTCAATCAACATGGTGCGAGACTTAAATGCACTCACAGAGATAGTTTGTGTTCTGTTTTCCAGAAAGTCTCAGAACTACTGTAGTGCTGTCCCATATATATCTATCTCGTACAGACTTTGGAGGCAGCCTGGAGTGGGACAGAGTGTCAAAAGCTGTGGACAGGTCCAACAGCACAAGCCTAGATGGGTAGCTGGCATCAAGAGAGAGTCTTATAGAGTCCGTGACCGCAACCAAGGCAGTCTCTGTGCTATGGGAGGATCTGAACCCTGATTGTGATGGAGTGTAGAGCGGAGTAGAATAGCGTACAATGGAGGGGCATAAAGTGAAGTAGAGTGTTGAAGATTGGAGTGACGTAGAGTGGACTGGTGTGCTGTACAGTGTGTGAGAGTGGAGTTGTATAGTGTCATACAGTGGAGTGGCATACACTGGTGTAGAGTGTCGTGGCATAGAGTTGAGTAGTGTAGTGCAGTGGAGTATAGTGCAGTACTGTGTAGAATGGATTAAAGTGGTGTGGAGTGTTGTAGAGGGAGTTGCGTAGAGTGTTGTAAAGTAGAGTAGAATGACATAGAGTGGAGAACAGTGGCATACAGTGTTGTGGTGCATAGTGGAGTGGCGTGGGGTACAGAGGAGTGGCGTGTTGTACAGTGGAGTGGAGTGGCGTGTCATAGAATGGCGTGTGATATAGTGTGTTTGAGAGGAGGGGCATAGAGTGGAGTGATGTAGAGTAAACTGGGATGTTGCATTGTGGAGTGGCGTGTACTAGATTAGAGTGGCATGTGCTAGAGTGGAGTGCAGTGTCATCAAGTGGAGTGGCGGGTAATGTCATAGAGTAGAGTGGCATGCCGTTGAGTGCAGTGTCGTGTGGTAGACTGTAGTGTTGTGCCGTGGAGTGGTGTGGCGTGTCATAGAGTGGAGTGGTGTAAAGTGTCATAGAGTGGAATGGACTGTCGTAGAGTGGAGTGGCCTGTCGTGGAGTGGGGTGTCGTTGAGTGATGTGATGTGCCATAGAGTGGAGTGGCATGTGGTACAGTGGAGTCGAGTGGCATGTTGTGTCATAGAGTATTGTTTAAGATGAAATTTGTCAGAAATATAGATTATTGGGTGTAGAAGGTCCTTTTTGGTAGCAGATATACATTGTGTCAGTAGTTTTAAAGTCGTACGGCCTAATTGACAAAACTAAACTTACATTGTTTTGTAAGTTTATGATTGTTTCCTGTTCACAAATGTATTTTACGAGTAGTATCTTTATGACTGCGGAGTCTCCGCACACAAAAAGATAAGACAATCCTATATTTTTATGTGCAGAGACTCTGCAGTCGTAAAGATAGTAACATGGCTTTGTAGCAAACAATCATAAACTTACACAGAAGTCTAAGTTAACCATAGTGAATCAGGCCCATAAGACACAAAAACATAGTGATACATTAGACCACGGTATAGCGCAGTAATTTTGCAGTAAACTGCGGTTCATGCTGATGACAAAACAGTATTGCCTAATGACTGCCCTTAGAAAAGTGAGAATCAGCCATATTGCTTAGACCACACTTCAGCTTATATAAGTGTGTAAATCTAAGTAAAGATTGTTTAATACTTGATATATTTTAGAAAAAGTTTGCGGATTATTGCAGTAGTAACATATTGTTTAGACCTCACTAAGTAGGAGTTCTGGGTTTATATGGTATATATAGTGTAGTAGGTTTTTGTTTTTAATTTTTACAAAATTATTTTTTTTCCAAAAATGTTAGTTCACTGTACTGCACTATATTTCCCTTTCCAACCCAGAATACAGACTAAGGGGCTCATTACGATGGCAGGCAGACTTGGTCCGCCCGCCACCGTAGCGATGATTGGGTCCGACCGCCATGCGCGCGGCGGTCCCGCATATACAATTATCATGGGACCGCCACCGCTGTGGTCAGATTCCGCACCTTTAACATTGCGGCGGTGGCTGCTGACAGCAGCACCGCCGCGATGTTAAAAAGAGCATGTTGTGCATTTCACTGCACTTCGTGGCAGGCACTACACTGTGCCTACCACTTGGTGCAGTGAAATGTATGGGGTACCATGGGTACCCCCCAGTGCACCCACACCTCCCCCCAACACAAGGGGGGCCCACAACGGGCCCCTGAAGACATTCTCTGCCAGCCTTTTAATGGCGATTCAACCGCCACAGAAAGGCTGGCTTCCGCCAGCATTATGATTGTGCCGGCGGAGCCTGCTAGGCTCCGCCGCCATTGTGAGCATGCTGACCGCTCCGCCAGGCAATCGTGACGATTGCTACCGGCGGAAAAGCGGCGGACGGACTTTCCGTCCGCCGCAATACCCACCGCCATCATAATGTGGTGGGTGGTAATTCTCATGATGATGGTGGAACGATCGCCACCGCCGGCCCGGCGGTGGCTATTTTTCCGCCATCGTAATGAGCCCCTAAGTGTGAAAGCCTGAAATATAGTTTGTATATTTTAAAAATATATAGAAAAATATAAAAAAATTCCCTCCATATTATCACTTTTGTAAAGTGGTAATAGCTAGGGAACAACAATAAAACCTACTACGTACCTATATCTAAGGTCCTAACCCAGAACACAGCCAAAATGTGGTCTCAATAAGATGGCTGCCTTTAACTTTTGTAAAGGCAGTCATTAGCATGCTTTGTCATCGGCAAGTACCGCAAAAGTACTCCGGTATACCACGGCCTGAGATATCACTAAGTTTCTTTGCATTTTAACTATAAAACTACTGAACGAATTTTCATAGAATAGCAAGAAGGATCCTTTCCATACCATCATCTATATTCCTGCTAAATTTTATGAAAATCCATTCAGCTGTTTTGCTGCTACGTCCTGTCTAAAATGTCTATGGAAAATACATTGGTGGAAATATGTGTTTTGCGATCCATATTTTGAAGTCCAGTCTATGCAGCGTGGATGCGCTGTATTCGAGACATGCAGTATTCACTCTATGGGCTTTGACCACGTCCAGCGCTTCTCATTGGTTGTTTCCTATGGCTTTCGAAATGCCTTTGCTGTTGTTGGTGACTGTTTACATTTGTTCCACCTTCTGGCTGTTTTGTTCACGCCCTGGAGACTGCACCTGCTACAGGGATCCTTTCACTATCGGCCATATGTTAGTTGTTGAGTGGACTTTTTTATTAGTTGCTTCCCGACCAGCCACTGGTTTTGGAATGTTCCCTTTAATCTTCCGTGGATATGTTGGGCTGCACTTTCGCTTGTTATTTTACATGCTCACGTTTGGCTGTGTTTGGTTATTACAATTTAACTTTAAGTTCTGTTTCAAACACAACCAGTTGGAAAAGCATAAATGCGATTGAAATGTAAAAATATCACGGTGACTGGTTGTGTTAAACAAAAATGCTGCAGCCGGATCACGGCGACTAATAAAAAAGTCCGCTCAACAACGTAAATGCAGTTCTTTCCAGATTCATCCCTCCCACCTCATTCCATGTATGCTAACACAGATTGAATCTGCTTAGTCTCTCCCCTGTTCATACCGTGCTTCAGGTACTTTTTAAAACAAAAGCTGCCTGCATTTCTTCTTTGTGCTGCTGCCCACCATCACCTCTCCTCTGCTCATGCTGTAATTTAGGATTTTTTTGTTTTATTTTAACTGTTTTGCTGCACCACCCCACCCCACGCCCCTCCATCCTCACCGTCCACATTTGTTTAAAGATTAGCCGCCTTTCATCGGCCGCCACTTTCCAGTATTCTCAGCGTCTGGCACTGAGGACCAGTGGACTGCTATGAGGACTAGGGATTCTGTTGCTACAGACAAAACAGCATAGCACTGCACCGGGGCTCCGTGTAGTGTATTGAAGTCGGAGGGATCCCATATTATACTCCCCATGCCACAGACTGAACGGGCAGGTGAGCACTGAGCACCGCATCTCTCTCCGCCCTCGGGAGCAGGCCGGACGACTGCATGCGGCCAGTTCTCCGCGGGTCGGGGCAGCTCTGAGGAAAGAAGCCGGAGCAGAGTCCCCCTGATGGATCGGCACCACAACAGCCTACTCTCTTTGTGGCTAAGGCTGGAGTTGTGTGCGATGGCAGCGGTGCTTATGAGAGGTAAGTGGTAGAGGGGTGTGCTGACCTGGTATCCCCTCCTCCAGCTTACCGGGGGTACCGCACTTTTAGATTCGATCTGAGTGGGTTTAGCCTCAAATTCAAAACTCATTCGGTTTGTTTTTATGTTATTTTTAAGACCAGCCGAGTTACCCATAAAATGCAGTTCTTTCCAGTACACCTTGCCCGAAAAGTGCAGTCACGAAGTTACTGTAGCAGTGAGAACTCTGCCAGCTCGCATGTTGTAACGTTGTACTAGTTTTGTTGCTAAACATGCGCCCATCTCCCACGTTTACATCCAAACTCTTCTAGAGCAGACCCCAGGGCACACCCTTGACAAAATGTTATTGTTAGCCTGTCTCTAATGAACTTCTCAAGACTCGTAGTCCTGGGCAAACTTAGAGGCCCAGCCCCATGAACTGAAGAGCTGGTAAACTCCCCTCCTCACTACCAGTGTGTTCACTCCAGGGACGACATGTTTACAAACATAGGCTAATTTAAGCCACTGTCACATGGAAATCTGTGTACACAATAAACCCCCTACAGTATAAAAATGAAAAAAAAAGAATGTGCAAATGGCGTTGCAGAGGGTTACACAGTATGGGCTTGTTTTGAAGCAGGACCAGTTAGTGTACCCGGAGGAGGTATACACCGCTGGCCATGGTTGTACACCGTGCACCATTGTCATGCATAGGTTAATGGTGGGCAACAACGCTCCCATAGGTCACATTTTGCTTCAAATGAAATGGTGGTGTTGCATTGCTGCACTGGCTCTGAACAGTCTGCAATGTGTTTTGCAGCACTACTCTGTGCTACCTGGACTGAGGGTTGCTGCATGGTTCTGTTATGCACACACCAATAAAGTGAGGATCAATGTGTCAGGGTTATGTTAGTGGAGATGTATCCGTTGTATGTGTGCTTTTGTGTGCATATGTTCTCCAATACTTGCTGTTTGGCATAGTTCATCTTGCGTAATTGTTGAACATGGTTGCTTCTATGGTGTGCTGCTTTTGACAAGTTAGTGTTAATTATCAACACTGTTCCACGCCACACAATTCAACTCAACACATTTCCAATTCACACCACATAATTTGACACCAAACCACATAATTCAACTCAACAACACAATTACACAACACACCACATACATCCAAACCACAGCACATAATTCTACTCCACGTGAGTTATAGTTACCTTAGAGCACGAGTTATAGTTTGTTGACATAACTTCTAACTATAACTGTTGAATTTCTATGGTTTTGTGTGTAAATTCTTAACCTAACTATAACGTCCCTGTAACCTTTGGTTCTTTTAGTGAATATATATATATGTATACACATATGTACATATGTATATATATCCAACTCCTCGCCTCATGAGTTTTCCTTGAACTGGAAAAAAAAACGAGTGCAGACCCAATTGCGTGCAAATTTCTCTTCTTTAATCCTTTAACCTGTACCACCAGTGTCTGTCATGACGCGTTTCTGCCGCCCACGCGGCCTTGATCACATTACATATATATACATGTATATATATATATGTATATATATATATATATATATATTTTCCATCCAAATGCCCTCCAGCTTTGGGGATGCACGCGACAGCTTGCCTGCTTGCAGCATTCACAATCAGCTTTGCACGGCAGCCGGTTTTGTCAGTTGCCTTACGCGTTTCAGGGCTACTACGCCCCTTTCTCAAAGGCTGCTCTCCAAACACGGCACAACGACTGCTCCCTTTAAATAATTTTATTCAGCATCTGTTAATTGGCTACAAGCCCCCACTGGGCCACGCTTCGTGCGTATCACTTTACTATTGCCTGCTGGGACACTGAGTCCATTGAGAGCCAATAATTACATTACCATAGTTGGTTCACTGTGCCATGAATTCCTTAAGAGCCATTACATAATCCTTAGTAGGAACCAGTACAACCGTGCAAAGTCCTTTTCATATATGGCTCACTGTGCCGATCAGTCACGGAGAAGTTCCAGACGCAGCCTCTCTATCTTTACGAGATGGTGCTATCCCCCACGGCGCGGGCCGCCGTGTTTTAATGTTTTCCATCCAAATGCCCTCCAGCTTTGGGGATGCACTCGACAGCTTGCCTGCTTGCAGCATTCACAATCAGCTTTGCACGGCAGCCGGTTTTGTCAGTTGCCTTACGCGTTTCAGGGCTACTACGCCCCTTTCTCAAAGGCTGCTCTCCAAACACATCGATACCAAAGGAGATGATGGATGGAGCGCTTGAGCTAATCAAACACTCACCCCCAGTCAACTGATCTGGGTTTAATCCATCATCATTCTTTAGCTCACTCCACCACCCCAGTTCAGACATGGCCATATGCAAATCAGTCTGACCCTGTGCCTCATGGGAACAGTCCAGCCCGAACTGCCAAGCCATGTCTTCCCTGGACCGGAAACAAGCATCCTGGGACCGGTTTCTGGCTATTCAGCCGTCATCAGCCAGGCTAGCTTGAATCCAGTGGCAAAGTGAGCAAGGGACCCACGTCTGGGCATACCCTGCCAACTTAGGGCGAACAAAGCGATACCAAATGGGATGATGGACGGAGCGCCTGAGCAAATCAAACACTCACCCCCAGTCAACTGATCTGGGTTTAATCCATCATCATTCTTTAGCTCACTCCACCACCCCAGTTCAGACATGGCCATATGCAAATCAGTCTGACCCTGTGCCTCATGGGAACAGTCCAGCCCGAACTGCCAAGCCATGTCTTCCCTGGACCGGAAACAAGCATCCTGGGACCGGTTTCTGGCTATTCAGCCATCATCAGCCAGGCTAGCTTGAATCCAGTGGCAAAGTGAGCAAGGGACCCACGTCTGGGTTCGAGCAACAGGTGGTGTTTAATTGAGATGGAAAGGACTTTAAAACAATTTATATTTAGTTAACAATCAGCATGATTTATTGATGTTTTGTTAGGTTACCAATTGTTTTTAAAGGGCGTAACATGAATTCGAAAATGCAGAACATGTTTTGACGTTTTAGTATACTGTATTATGGGCAATGTAGTTTTTAAAGTAACGTTGGTATCGTTTTCATGGCGGGAATCAGTGAACAGTGGGCCAATCAGGGTCGTTGGGTCACGGAGGTTGTGGGTAAAGAAGGGTGGAACCAAGGAGTCAATGATCTTTCACTGAAACCGAGATGGCGACGTACTAGTCGGAATGTTTGCAGCAGGTATGTGAAATTGTTGGATTGTCGATTGGGGTTGAGGGATGTAAGCGGAGTGTTTGTTTGGAGTGTTGTGAGACATGAACAATTGAATGGATGTAAGTTATGAATAGGCACGGGGGATAAGAATTATACAGGAATAGGGGATTGTTTGAAGTCAGGGAATGATGTTAGCGCAATAACGATAAAATTACTAAGAGATGGAACGGACTGAGTAAAATCAAGGGGGATTGGACATGTAGGGGAGTAGGAGGGTGAATGATGTATTTATGGAGACATATAAAGAGCGTACAGTGAGAAGCGGTGAAAGACAAGGGGCTCATGGGTATCTGTGTTTATTTAATTATTTAATTAATTCAGTAGATGAATGCAGTGTGAATGTTTTAGGAAAACGATCAATGTGGTGAAAGGATGTGAATTAGATTCACATTGGTACGAAAGGCAGGGGTGGATGTTTGTCTGGTTGAATAGAGGGATGAAAGGGGAAATAGAATTGCTGATAGGTAGATCCTTTTGCCATGAAAACAGAGGGGCATTATATACATTGCTTATGGAGGGGTTTAGTACAGGTATTAAGGACGTGTTGAGGTGCAAAATTAGTTAAACTCAATATTAATTCAAGGTGATGATGTAACATGTTGATTAATGGCCATTATGGTAACAAGATATTTGCTTTATTGTCATTTATAGCGTCCCCTGACGAAGGGCACCTGTAGCCCGAAATGCATTGGGTTTTTAAATAAACGCTGCTTTGGATGGACGAACTCTTGCACTGGTCGTGATTTAGCGAGAGGTCCGGATGGGCACAGCTTCATCATGTGAAAACTTGAAAATGGCACATTATCCCGCGTGTGGTTTAAAGCAAAGGTTGAACAATAAAAGAAAAGCACAAAAAGGATGGAATACATGGTTTAATAAGGATTAATACGAAGGTCAACATGAATTGTTGCCAAAGAGGCATCACGTAGCTGTGCAGTCGGTCTGGAGCATGAAGCCCCATTTAATTATTTTGTCACAGGTGCCATTTGGGCATGGCACCCGACTGAAATACTGCACGCATTCTTGGACAATTTTGGACAAGATAAGTTAAAAAGGTGTGCACCCTATCACTTCTATTGAATATTCATTATTAAATGCCCGAAACTGGGGTTGCACCCGCCAGGTTTAAAAGGAAATGGAGAAAGAGAGATTATTTCAATCATCCACACGAACGGAGCTACATCTGGGTTCGAGCAACAGGTGGTGTTTAATTGAGACGGAAAGGACTTTAAAACAATTTATATTTAGTTAACAATCAGCATGATTTATTGATGTTTTGTTAGGTTACCAATTGTTTTTAAAGGGCGTAACATGAATTCGAAAATGCAGAACATGTTTTGACGTTTTAGTATACTGTATTATGGGCAATGTAGTTTTTAAAGTAACGTTGGTATCGTTTTCATGGCGGGAATCAGTGAACAGTGGGCCAATCAGGGAGTTGGGTCACGGAGGTTGTGGGTAAAGAAGGGTGGAACCAAGGAGTCAATGATCTTTCACTGAAACCGAGATGGCGACGTACTAGTCGGAATGTTTGCAGCAGGTATGTGAAATTGTTGTATTGTCGATTGGGGTTGAGGGATGTAAGCGGAGTGTTTGTTTGGAGTGTTGTGAGACATGAACAATTGAATGGATGTAAGTTATGAATAGGCACGGGGGATAAGAATTATACAGGAATAGGGGATTGTTTGAAGTCAGGGAATGATGTTAGCGCAATAACGATAAAATTACTAAGAGATGGAACGGACTGAGTAAAATCAAGGGGGATTGGACATGTAGGGGAGTAGGAGGGTGAATGATGTATTTATGGAGACATATAATGAGCGTACAGTGAGAAGCGGTGAAAGACAAGGGGCTCATGGGTATCTGTGTTTATTTAATTATTTAATTAATTCAGTAGATGAATGCAGTGTGAATGTTTTAGGAAAACGATCAATGTGGTGAAAGGATGTGAATTAGATTCACATTGGTACGAAAGGCAGGGGTGGATGTTTGTCTGGTTGAATAGAGGGATGAAAGGGGAAATAGAATTGCTGATAGGTAGATCCTTTTGCCATGAAAACAGAGGGGCATTATATACATTGCTTATGGAGGGGTTTAGTACAGGTATTAAGGACGTGTTGAGGTGCAAAATTAGTTAAACTCAATATTAATTCAAGGTGATGATGTAACATGTTGATTAATGGCCATTATGGTAACAAGATATTTGCTTTATTGTCATTTATAGCGTCCCCTGACGAAGGGCACCTGTAGCCCGAAATGCATTGGGTTTTTAAATAAACGCTGCTTTGGATGGACGAACTCTTGCACTGGTAGTGATTTAGCGAGAGGTCCGGATGGGCACAGCTTCATCATGTGAAAACTTGAAAATGGCACATTATCCCGCGTGTGGTTTAAAGCAAAGGTTGAACAATAAAAGAAAAGCACAAAAAGGATGGAATACATGGTTTAATAAGGATTAATACGAAGGTCAACATGAATTGTTGCCAAAGAGGCATCACGTAGCTGTGCAGTCGGTCTGGAGCATGAAGCCCCATTTAATTATTTTGTCACAGGTGCCATTTGGGCATGGCACCCGACTGAAATACTGCACGCATTCTTGGACAATTTTGGACAAGATAAGTTAAAAAGGTGTGCACCCTATCACTTCTATTGAATATTCATTATTAAATGCCCGAAACTGGGGTTGCACCCGCCAGGTTTAAAAGGAAATGGAGAAAGAGAGATTATTTCAATCATCCACACGAACGGAGCTACATCTGGGTTCGAGCAACAGGTGGTGTTTAATTGAGACGGAAAGGACTTTAAAACAATTTATATTTAGTTAACAATCAGCATGATTTATTGAGGTTTTGTTAGGTTACCAATTGTTTTTAAAGGGCGTAACATGAATTCGAAAATGCAGAACATGTTTTGACGTTTTAGTATACTGTATTATGGGCAATGTAGTTTTTAAAGTAACGTTGGTATCGTTTTCATGGCGGGAATCAGTGAACAGTGGGCCAATCAGGGGGGTTGGGTCACGGAGGTTGTGGGTAAAGAAGGGTGGAACCAAGGAGTCAATGATCTTTCACTGAAACCGAGATGGCGACGTACTAGTCGGAATGTTTGCAGCAGGTATGTGAAATTGTTGGATTGTCGATTGGGGTTGAGGGATGTAAGCGGAGTGTTTGTTTGGAGTGTTGTGAGACATGAACAATTGAATGGATGTAAGTTATGAATAGGCACGGGGGGATAAGAATTATACAGGAATAGGGGATTGTTTGAAGTCAGGGAATGATGTTAGCGCAATAACGATAAAATTACTAAGAGATGGAACGGACTGAGTAAAATCAAGGGGGATTGGACATGTAGGGGAGTAGGAGGGTGAATGATGTATTTATGGAGACATATAATGAGCGTACAGTGAGAAGCGGTGAAAGACAAGGGGCTCATGGGTATCTGTGTTTATTTAATTATTTAATTAATTCAGTAGATGAATGCAGTGTGAATGTTTTAGGAAAACGATCAATGTGGTGAAAGGATGTGAATTAGATTCACATTGGTACGAAAGGCAGGGGTGGATGTTTGTCTGGTTGAATAGAGGGATGAAAGGGGGAAATAGAATTGCTGATAGGTAGATCCTTTTGCCATGAAAACAGAGGGGCATTATATACATTGCTTATGGAGGGGTTTAGTACAGGTATTAAGGACGTGTTGAGGTTCAAAATTAGTTAAACTCAATATTAATTCAAGGTGATGATGTAACATGTTGATTAATGGCCATTATGGTAACAAGATATTTGCTTTATTGTCATTTATAGCGTCCCCTGACGAAGGGCACCTGTAGCCCGAAATGCATTGGGTTTTTAAATAAACGCTGCTTTGGATGGACGAACTCTTGCACTGGTCGTGATTTAGCGAGAGGTCCGGATGGGCACAGCTTCATCATGTGAAAACTTGAAAATGGCACATTATCCCGCGTGTGGTTTAAAGCAAAGGTTGAACAATAAAAGAAAAGCACAAAAAGGATGGAATACATGGTTTAATAAGGATTAATACGAAGGTCAACATGAATTGTTGCCAAAGAGGCATCACGTAGCTGTGCAGTCGGTCTGAAACAATACGTGCACACATCAAGATGTTGAGTTAGGCTGTGTGCAAACCACTGAAGGCCTTACTTGCACATTCATTAATACATTGCAATGTAGGTAACTGAGCTTCAAAGGTATCTGCTTGAGATGGACGATCGGGAAAAGAAGAAGAATGAGCACCAGGACTTAAATAGTATGTCGCTGCAGGCCGGCACTGCCCTCTGCCAGCAACAATACTAACCTATTTTATTACCTTTTCTCAAACATAGCTTCTATCTCAATGCCATTGCAACGTACGGTGCTTCCCATATGAGCTATTGATAAAGCAATGTGAAAATATCAGTGTGTGTGTTATAATATGGCATATATTTAAGTGATGAATTTACCCTGAGTTGTACCATGTTTGGTTTAAGTAGCTTGTCCTATGCCGATTTTCCATTGCATTCCAGTATTTGGAGTCTAACATTTATAATAAAATAACAGGTATGCAGACCTAATATCGAGTTTTAAATATCGATATGCCATAATATCGATGTTTAAATTTCGATGTGACAGAATATCGACCTGCAAGAATATCGTCAACAAGAATATCGACATGCAGGTAAGAAATATCGTTTTACTTAATATCGAAGTTAGTAATATCGTAAGTAAAAATATCGTTGTTTATATCGATTTTTTTGTGTGTTTTGTATGTTAGTATATGTGTTAAAAGTATAGCTTATTTTTCTAATGTATGTTTGAATTTTTTACAAGTAATTAATTTTATGTTAATTAATTTTTGGGTATTTTAGTTCCGTAGCGGTTTGTGGGTTTATAGGGGAATGGGGTGGGAAGTAATTTATTTATAATATATTAATTAATAATTTTTTAGAAGTTATTAATTTTTAAAAAAAAGAAGAAAATTGCGTTTTAGTTCCATAGCGGGTTGTGGGTTTATAGGGGAATAGGGTGGGAAGTAATTTAATTGAAATTAATTAATTAATGATTTTATTAATTAATATTTTTGTCTCTAATAATTTATATTGTTATTTGTGTTAATTAATTGGTTATTAATTAATTTTTAATTGGTTATTAATAATTAATAATTAATTGGTAAATATAATTGTGGAATTTTTTAGGGGCGGGTTTTGGTTTTATAGGGGAGTAGGGTGGGAAGTAATTTAATTATAATTAATTAAATAATAATTTTATTAATTAATATTTATGTAATTATTATTTTATTTTGTTAATTGTGTTAACATTTTTATTAATTAGTTATTAATTGGTTATTAATTTTAAAAAATTAATTGGTAAATATGTTAATTGTGTAATTTTTTAGGAGTGTGTTGTGGGTTGATAGTGGAGTAGGGTGGGAAGTAATTTAATTTTAATAAAATGTTTAATATTTTTTTATATAATATTTATTTAAAGTTATTTTATAGTGTTAATTGTGTGTTCTAATTTATTTTTGATGGTTTTTAATTTGCTTGTCAATTGTTATTAATTAATTAATTGTTAATTAATTATGTTAATTGCGTAATACTTTATAATATTGATGGTGTCGTTTATAGGGGAATATGGTGGGATGTTAATTATTTTTGACAAATTAATTATTTGCTAATTAATGTTAATTATTTTGCAGGAGTGGGAATTTTAAATTATTCCCTTCTGCTATCCAACACTTACCCTACTGTTGCATTTGCTGGAGTGGGAATAGTACATTATTCCCCTACGCTATCCAACACTTTCCCTACTGTTACACTTGGTGGAGTGGGAATAGTAAATTATTCCCACCCACTATCCAACACTTTCCCTACTGTTGCACTCGCTGGAGTGGGAATTGTAATTTTTACCCACCCGCTATCCAATACTTTACCTACTGATGCACTCACTGGAGTGGGAATAGTATTTTTTACCCCTCCGCTATCCAAAACCTTCCCTACGGTTGCATTCACTGGAGTGGGAATAGTATTTTTTACCCCTCCGCTATCCAAAACCTTCCCTACTGTTGCACTCACTGGAGTGGGAATAGTAATTTTTACCCTCTCCCCCCCGCTATCCAACACTTTCCCTACTGTTGCATTGAGGTGGAGTGGGAATAGTAAATTATTCCCCTACGCTATCCAACACTTTCCCTACTGTTACACTTGGTGGAGTGGGAATAGTAAATTATTCCCACCCACTATCCAACACTTTCCCTACTGTTGCACTCGCTGGAGTGGGAATTGTAATTTTTACCCACCCGTTTTCCAATACTTTCCCTACTGTTGCACTCACTGGAGTGGGAATAGTAATTTTTACCCCCCCCGCTATCCAACACTTTCCCTACTGTTGCACTCACTGGAGTGGGAATAGTAATTTTTACCCTCTCCCCCCCGCTATCCAACACTTTCCCTACTGTTGCACTCGCTGGAGTGGGAATAGTAATTTTTACCCACTTGCTATCCAACACTTTCCCTACTGTTGCACTCACTGGAGTAGGAATAGTACATTTTACCACTCCGCTATCCAACACTTTCCCCACTGTTACACTCCTTGGAGTGGGAATATTAATTTTTACCTCTCCGCTATCCAACACTTTCCCTACTGTTGCATTTGCTGGAGTGGGAATAGTAAATTATTCCCCTACGCTATCCAACACTTTCCCTACTGTTACACGTGGTGGAGTGGGAATAGGAAATTATTCCCACCCGCTATCCAACACTTTCCCTACTGTTGCACTCGCTGGAGTGGGAATTGTAATTTTTACCCACCCGCTATCCAATACTTTCCCTACTGTTGCACTCACTGGAGTAGGAATAGTAATTTTTACCCCCCCGCTATCCAACACTTTCCCTACTGTTGCACTCGCTGGAGTGGGAATAGTAATTTTTACCCACCCGCTATCCAACACTTTCCCTACTGTTGCACTCACTGGAGTAGGAATAGTAAATTTTACCACTCCGCTATCCAACACTTTCCCTACTCTTACACTCGTTGGAGTGGGAATATGAATTTTTACCTCTTCGCTATCCAACACTTTCCCTACTGTTGCACTCACTGGAGTGGGAATAGTAATTTTTACCCACTTGCTATCCAACACTTTCCCTACTGTTGCATTTGCTGGAGTGGGAATAGTAATTTTTACCCTCCCGCTATCCAACACTTTCCCTACTGTTGCAATTACTGGAGTGGGAATAGTAATTTTAACCCCTCCGCTATCCAACACTTTCCCTACTGTTACACTCCGTGGAGTGGGAATAGTAAATTATTCCCTTCCGCTATCCAACACTTTCCCTACTGTTGTACTTGCTGGAGTGGGAATAGTAAATTATTCCCCTCCGCTATCCAACACTTTCCCTACTGTTGCACTCTCTGGATTGGGAATAGTAATTTTATCCCCTACGCTATCCAACATTTTCCCTACTGTTATAGTTAATGTAGTGTAAAATATTTTTTTACAAATAAATATTAATTTTTATATTTTAATTTATTATATATATATTTTATTTTTATATTTATATTACAGGTTTATGTATATATATGTATTTATAATTTTTATTATGTTTCTAACATTTTATAATTAAATAAAATAATTATTTATTAATATTATTAAGTTAAAATATATATAATTGTTTTTAAATATGTATGTTTAATTTTTTATATATTACATTTATTATTTATCATTTTTAACTTTTTAAATAATTCTAACTATGGGGTCTATTAGGATGGTGGTCGGAAAATCACTCCGACCGCCATGGTAGCAGAAAAACACCGCCCGCTAGGACCGCAACATAACCGCCGGTCCCATTAGGATGCTCCTCAGTCGAAATCCGACCGCGGCAGTCGGATCGCGGCATGTAACATTGCGGCGGTTGCTGCTGCCAGCAGCACCGCAGCGATGTCCAAAATAGCATGTCCTGCATATCCCTACATTGCGTCACCGCCATGCTAATGGGACCGGCGGTTTTCTGTGTTGCGATCGCGGGCGGATGACCGCCGCCGGCCCGGCGGTCATCCGACCGCCATCCTAATAGACCCCTATGTTTTTTATTAATTATATTTATTGTTTAATTAATTTTATATTATTTTTAAGACATTTAAAAAAAACGATATTTTAAACAACGATATTTTAAACAACGATATTTTGGTTTCGATATTTTTGTACTTACCTTTGTAGAGATAGGATGTCGATATTCTGTCCTTCGATATTCTGTACTCGATATTCTTGTAGGTCGATATTCGGTCCGTCGATATTCTGTCAGTGATCCAAAATAACAATGTACCAGAATTGAATGCAAATACAGCTGGACAGTTCCTATTAATTTTGGAAAGGTTTCCAAATGTGGCCACCTGAATTCTAAACCAACCAGCGGGTCACCTACCTGCCACTGAATGATTGTGCAGGAGGTTGCAGGGGAGTGCTGGCATTGCCTCTCTGGATCAAATCAGCCACTGGGAGGTAAAATGTACGGCAAGTCAGAGGCTCTCTTTACATGTAGGTGAGGTGGAGGCTTGGAGATGCCTCTTGTGATTTCTGAGGTTTTTTGAGAGGTCTGGCCGTTGTGTTTGCTGAAGTATTACTGCCCTTGTTTGCATAAAGTGTGCATGTAACTCACATTTAGCAGTGTTGGGAACTGAGCCATTTATGCAAAGATATGAAAGGGCTGCTTGAAAGTGTGCAGAATGTGAAAACCTGATTGCTTCTCCTTAATTTTCAGCTTTATGAAATATATATGAAATGCCTAACATTTGTAAAATTAGTTACGAGAGTTACATGTTTAATAAACATTTTGTAAAACATATAGGGGTCGATTCCGATTCGGGCCGGAAAAAGCACCGACCGACTCGGATCCGGAAAAAATACCGACCGACACGTACCTGTGGCGCCCGACACGCCAAGTACGATGCAAGCCGCGATAAATCCGACCGACACGTCAGGAAACCAAGCCGACCGACCGAGCCGCTCGGAAAATAGCAATCCGGCCGGAAAAACACGCGAATCCAACCGACCGACACGCACCCGGAACAAATCCGACCGAATCGTACCCGCCAACTCCAACCCGCAAAGTACGATGCAAGGCGCGAAAAACACGACCGAGTCGGACGGAGGACAAGCCGTACGACCGACACGCATACAAAACCGAGCCGAAGCAACACAATACACCGCGACCGACGCGTACGCAGCATACAAAACTGCACAAACACAGCGTGAACGAAACGGAAAACACCGTACGAGACCAATGCAGGGTCCGACTCGGTCACAAGAACGTTTCCAACATACACAAACAGCACAAAGGAAAAATCAACCAAAAAAAGGCCAAACAAGCAATTACCAAGCCAATAAATACTGGGGGGTGGGGACAGAGAACAAAGACACACCCACAACTCCACCTATATAAAGGACACAAATCACTACCATGAGCCTTTGCAAATGCCATTTCACTGCCAGCACCCAAGAGAAAGCAACCACACACCCACAGCTCACCCCTCACACAAGCCACACACCATCAGCACACCAACAAATACCTACCTCACATACACCCAGCAAAACACACACTCACACACCCTCACCTGCACACCAACACACACATCACTCACCATCACCACCCATCACCATGCCCCCAAGAAGAATCCCAAGTTCCTAGATTGTGAATTGGAAGTCCTGGTAGACGAGATCCTCAGGGTGGAGCCACAGCTGTTTGGCACTCTGGTCCAACAGACCCCCATGTCGCAGAAAACCAAGATGTGGGAGAGGATCATCAACAGGGTGAACGCCCAATCATCATGTCGGCGCACAAAGACGGACATCCAGAACAGGTGGTATGACGTGCGCAGGAGGGTACGGGACCTGCTGAAGATAGACTACATCAACAGCCAACATACCGGCAGTGGCCCTCCTGCCAAGCCAATATACCTCAGGCCCTGGGAGGAGAAGGTGCGGGCCATCCTTCCGCCAGTGAGCGTATATGGACTAGAGAACATCCCAGAGCCTGGTGAGTACACAACAAATGTACACAATAAACTGCCACAAAACACACACATCACTGTCAAGGGGAGAGTCAAACCATGCACACATAGCAATTACACAGCAACTAGAACAGAATCATCCCAAAATGTGTATGTCAGTCAGATAAACACAACACATGCCATCAAAAAGTCACATCCAACTGTGCCAACACATGTACAACCACAACTACAGCTAGGCAGTGGCACAAATAGAACTAACACACACATCCACACATGTAGCCACCACAACAACACCAACACACAGTGAAGACCACTCAAAGGAAGGAATTCTGTGTATGCTGGCCAAGTCAGTGTAGCCAATAGCATCATGGGAGTCGCAGTCACACATATTGCCCCCCACAACTGTCCCATCAACACCACCCTGAACCATGCTCACATCACAGGGAGTGGAGAAGGACTCACAAGATGGCTGACACTGGCTACTGCTGTGGGGAGCACAAGGCCCTGCTGCCAACTGTGCACCAACAAACAGCAGGACACCACTGACTGACATCCTGAGAGACAACTTACACTCCCTGCAATGCAAGCACGTTCCATGGTGGGATATCTGGCTGGCTGGGTGGGAAGGGGGACTTGCAGCACTGACCATAGTCACCAGCACCTCCCCTCACCCCCCCAACACAAACTCCACAGTACCCACCTGGTAGAATGCAATGCCCTCCATCCTAACACAAGATCCCACAAAGCACCACCACCCTGGCTTATGTTGTGTGAAGCACAGGGACACTCTTGGGACTCTTAGCCAAACAACTGCCAGGACAACACTCCCAGCCATCCTGTCAGCACAGCCAGCCCACCCCACAGGGAAGCAGAGTCAAAGGAAGGAAGCATGGGCATGCTGGGAAGGGGGTGGAGGCAATAGCATGATGGGAGTCGTAGTCACAGACATTGCTCAGCCTCACAACTGGCCCATCAACACCACCCTGAACCATGCTCACATCACAGGGAGTGGAGAAGGACTCACAAGATGGCTGACACTGGCTACTGCTGTGGGAGCACAAGGCCCTGCTGCCAACTGTGCACCAACAAACAGCAGGACACCACTGACTGACATCCTGAGAGACAACTTACACTCCCTGCAATGCAAGCACGTTCCATGGTGGGATAACTGACTGGGTGGGTGGGTGGGTGGGAAGGAGGTCTGGCTGTCAACCAAACACAATCAATGCAGACCATGTTCACACCCCAGAGAATACATAGAAATGCCCAAATAATGCAGGACAATGTGCCACACCAATATCAACCCCTGACTGTGACGACTTAGGACAATACAATGTACAGGCCCGCACCCCGAGGCACAGTCACAACTGTCAGGTGTGTCAACCACTGATGCCTGCAGAAACATGACATACATTGTTTGTGTCTCCCAAAAACAGGTGATGATAGGGACACAGCAGCAGACGCTGAGGAGTCCCAGTCCCAGGCTCAAGAGGATGCCGAGCTCACTGGCGTCGTACAGCCTCTGTCCTCCTCGGACGATGAAGAACAACCTGGCACATCCGGTGCAAGTCAACATGCTGCACCAGCAGGACCACCAGCTGCAGCACCAGCAGGTCCACCAGCTGCACCCCCTGCACCCACCCCTCCAACGACTGTCACCACGAATACCATCCCTGCCGACATGGACAGAATAAGGAACAACACCAGCGCAGTGACCCTGGACCAACCTGGGGCCATGGACACCACCACCACCACCAACCCCCAAGGTGGACCAGGGTTATCTGTGCGTGCAACTGCACACACTGCACATGTCAGCAGGGGTGGTGGGAGGGGTGGGAGACAGAGGTCGCTGCTTGCAGACGTTGCTGGTGTGCATGAAGACCCACAACTGGTACGCATAGCTGATGCGTACCAGTCCAGCACCGGAGAGCTCAGCCAGGTAGTGGGGCTCCTCAGAGACATCAAACAGCAGCAGGCTGCCCATCATGCCCGCTTGGACTCCCACATGTCCCAAGTGGAGTCACACATGTCACGTGTGGACTCCCACATGTCACGTGTGGACTCCCACATGACCCGCGTGGAGTCCAAGTGGGATGTACTACATGAGATGACGGCGGTGCACAGGGACATTTTACAATGCCTCCGCCAGATGAACAGCAACCAGTCCACACCTCCCTGTGTGCCAACAACATCTGGCACCGAACAAACTGCAACTGCCACAGGGAGAGAGGAGGACTCTGGCGGAGAGTCCCCTGCACCGCAGCAGCCTGCACTTGAGGGCCCCCCAAGAAGAGGGGTCGTCCGAGGAGGGGAAAGTGAGAGGCTGATGGCCAAGCGCAACTCCCAGGAAGCCTGAACCTGTTCTGGATTTTCGCCTTTGTGCACAGACTGTTCACCCTGTTGATGGCAACACTACTCCCACACATTGCATGGGGAGTACAAGTTGGAACAATGTGTCAGACAACTGTGGCCCGATACTGGGGATCCTGTCTACCTGGACTTTCTATTCATCTAGGAACTTGGGATTGCAAGATTCATGTACAGCACAATCCATCCTATGCACTATTATCACAATAAACACACTAATACACCATACTTGCCTCTGTCGTGATTCCAACGTGGGTGCTGTTATGGGGATGATGAACTGCAAAATTACACAGTGTATGCGAACTGCAACAGCAAGGACAACACAGGCATGTGAGTACAGGCAACGTGACACATATGAGGGAGACACACCACCAGGGCTACACAACACATACACACCTAGGCCATCTGACTCATTGCCTACACTGATGTTGCCAGGGAAGACGGTGCAATGCACAGACACCACACCCATTCCCAGTTGTAGTCAAGTAGCCCACAGGTGCAGTAAGCAAATGGCAGTCAAATGTGTGACCACAGACAACGCACATCACTAAGTGAAGCACAGGTTTATTACACAGTAGCAACATGCCGTAACCACTACAGATGCAAGGTAACCCCACCTGGTAGCGGGCACACAGTCAACAACTGTAGACAGAAGGAAGTCCATGGGTGTGGCGCACATCACCTGTAGGGACACAACAGCTACCAGCCTGGATGTGCAATCACGTCGTCGGTGGACACAGTTCACCAAACGAATCTGAAAGTACCCTGTGAAGGACAGAAATGACACACAGTCAAAAGCAATGCAGTACAGGACAGAACAGCAAAACTCATGCACAATACATGTTACAAGATACCCACCCAGAACCAAGTTAGCATGTCAACACTGTTGGGGAGTACAGCCCACCTGTCACCACACATCGCAACACACATCCTGTCAAGTAGCCCATGGACACACTCCAACAGCACCAGAGCACCACCCACACATCATGCCAACTCACATCATTCACATGACACCTCAGGATACTCACATTCAGCTAAAGAAGTTGGTGATGAGCTGTGTGCGGACATCACCATCACCATCATCATCATCATCGTCACTGGCATCGTGGTCCAGGCCAGGATCCTCCACAGGTGGCGGATGTTGGTCATCGTCATCCTGGATGAGAGGCAACTCCTTCCGCACTGCCAGGTTGTGGAGCATGCAGCAGACGATGATAATCTTGCACACTTTCGCAGGGGCATATGGGAGGGACCCTCCGGTCTTGTCCAGGCAGCGGAAGCGGCTCTTCAGGAGACCAAAGGTCCGCTCAATCACTCTCCTGGTCCAACCATGTGCCTCATTGTAGCGCATCTGGGCAGGTGTCACAGGGTTCCTGAGGGGTGTCAGCAACCACGGCATGTTGGGGTATCCCGAGTCACCTACGGACAGACAAGTGCACATCAGCTGACTTGGAAAAGTGGGCGGAATACTACAGATCAGATCACACACAATGGCACAAAGTCAGTACACACCGACAAGCCAGGCACGCTGGTTCTGCATCTGTGCCATCAACCTGGGGATGCGACTACTCCTCATCACAAAGGCATCGTGTGCTGAACCAGGGAAACGGGCACACACGTGTGTGATGGTCATGTCTGCAAGACACACCACCAGTGCATTGACCGAGTGGTAGTGCTTGCGGTTCCTGTAGGCCTGCTCCTGGGCCTGTGGTGGTACCAAAGCCACATGTGTCCCATCAATGGAGCCAATGACATGCGGCATCCTCCCCAGGGCATAAAAGTCACTCTTCACGTCAGTGAGTCGTCGCAGTCTAGGGAAATAGATGTACCGGTTCAGGAAGAGCAACATTGCCGCCAAGAAATCGCGGAGCACACGGCTGAACATGGTCTGTGACATCCCACCAGCAGACGCCACAGTATGTTGGAAGGTACCGGTGGCAAAGAAGTGTAGGGCTGCCATCACCTTCACCTTGGGGGTCAGCGCTGTAGGATACGGCCGGCCAGGCTGCAAATGTGGGGACAACTGCACTGCAAAATCCTCAATCAGCTGCCTGGTGAAGCGGTACCGTCGGATGCTGTCCCGTTCCACCATCGTTGCCAGGTCTGGGAATGGCCGATGGACAGCAGGAGCCCTGCAGTGCAGAGGAGAAGTAAGCAAGATCGTCAGTCACCCCACATATGCGGCATTGAACACACTCAAGATCCCAACATACATCATCATGAGGCACAACTACATGAAGTGTGCAGTACCGGAACGACATGTATGGTACATACATGGCCAACATCTGTCAACACGGTCCTACAGGTGGCATCAATTTGTCCCAGGTTGGCCCATTGGATATCATGATGCTGTGTCACAGTCACCCCCCAGTGACATGTGAGGACAGATGTGCCCCAGGCACCACAGCTCAACGACAGGCACATTCCCAGGGACCCTGTAATGCCACATGGACACTGGCATCACCTGGAGTATCATGTGTACACCACAACAAAACAAACATGACCCCCACAGGTAGTGGCCACACTTGCCATGGCAGGAGAGCCATGGACGTCTGTGACACACACGCACAACATCAGAGTCCATGCACACACAACGTGGATGTGGAGACTGTCTCCCATTGTGCACATGAAATCAGAGACATTGTAAACACTACATGCACAAAGACTGTGGAGGGCCATCACTATTGTGCCACTGGGACACCCTGGCTCAAACATACCGTCCCACATGGGACTCACGGGGTATGTGACATGACATACACAAACACCACTGTGAAATGTGACCATGGCACATGCACAGATATGAACAGTTGCACATCACAGTGGTCACGTACACGTAACACCCAGGATCCTGTCCCCATGAACACGTGCACAGCCTGGGGGTGGCTGCCCACAGGTGACACCCACAGGACAACATGTACACCAACATACACACAATAGGAAATGCAGCCTTACATGCCTTATGATAAGGTTTGGACAGGCTGTCGTGATGTAGGTGTGCCCCTCACTCCCTGGGAGCTATCTGTGGCTGGCATATGTCCATCTGAGACAGGCATGCTGACATATGCCAGTCACATGTACAGTGATGCGTTGTACTGCAATGGACCGATCGGTGCCTCCGGCCGGCCCATTGCATTCAATGTGTGCGGGTACGCGTTGTACCCCTGTGCGCGTTGAACAGCAATGGACCGATCGGTGCCTCCGGCCGGCCCATTGCATTCAATGTGTGCGGGTACAGCGTTGTACCCCTGTGCGCGTTGAACAGCAATGGACCGATCGGTGCCTCCGGCCGGCCCATTGCATTCAATGTGTGCGGGTGCAGCGTTGTACCCCTGTGCGCGTTGTACTGCAATGGACCGATCGGTGCCTCCGGCCCGGCCCATTGCATTCAATGTGTGCGAGTGCGCGTTGTACCCCTGTGCGCGTTGAACAGCAATGGACCGATCGGTGCCTCCGGCCGGCCCATTGCATTCAATGTGTGCGGGTACGCGTTGTACCCCTGTGCGCGTTGTACTGCAATGGACCGATCGGTGCCTCCGGCCGGCCCATTGCTTTCAATGTGTGCGGGTACGCGTTGTACCCCTGTGCGCGTTGAACAGCAATGGACCGATCGGTGCCTCCGGCCGGCCCATTGCATTCAATGTGTGCGGGTACGCGTTGTACCCCTGTGCGCGTTGAACAGCAATGGACCGATCGGTGCCTCCGGCCGGCCCATTGCATTCAATGTGTGCGGGTACGCGTTGTACCCCTGTGCGCGTTGTACTGCAATGGACCGATCGGTGCCTCCGGCCGGCCCATTGCATTCAATGTGTGCGGGTACGCGTTGTACCCCTGTGCGCGTTGAACAGCAATGGACCGATCGGTGCCTCCGGCCGGCCCATTGCATTCAATGTGTGCGGGTACGCGTTGTACCCCTGTGCGCGTTGTACTGCAATGGACCGATCGGTGCCTCCGGCCGGCCCATTGCTTTCAATGTGTGCGGGTACGCGTTGTACCCCTGTGCGCGTTGAACAGCAATGGACCGATCGGTGCCTCCGGCCGGCCCATTGCATTCAATGTGTGCGGGTGCGCGTTGTACCCCTGTGCGCGTTGTACTGCAATGGACCGATCGGTGCCTCCGGCCGGCCCATTGCTTTCAATGTGTGCGGGTGCAGCGTTGTACCCCTGTGCGCGTTGTACCTCAATGGACCGATCGGTGCGCACCCATTGACAATGGGCTTGCCTGGCAACGGACGCGTTTTCGAATATTCGAGCGAGTCGGTTGCTGGAAAATCAGTTGGTCACCCACAACAATGTTGCAAAATCATGTATGTCATGAAGTTGAAGATTTGAAGGATGCTGTGGGCGTGTTTTGGTGCTGCTATTCCATGGATTGGCCATATTCAGAAGATGCAAACGACTTGGACCTATCACTTTGGACACAAGGGACAGTATCTGCCTCTCCAGCACATATATATTGCTGCATGTTCCCCTGAGAGCCCACTTGCCTGCACTACATGCTCCAGGACGACATCTGCCACTGCACTGCTGCTGTCTCTGCCCCTCTGGACCCTGCAATGGCACGTACTGTGGAGAGAGCCCCAGCCTTCAGCCTTGAAGAGAACCAGGCCCTGCTGGACAGCCTACTTCCACAGTACAGCAAGCTGTATGGGACACTAGGGGAGCAGGTGAGTGTTCTGTGCACTGCCTTTCTGAATGTGCATTTTGTCTGACTAGCAAGGCTGAGAGTCAGCACACCACTGGCTAGCAGGCTCACTGAGTAGTTGTCACCCCCATAGTGTGTAGTGACTTGCACTGGACAGGTATGGTGCAGTGACAGTGCTTCTGAACAGGGTTTTACTCCCCATGCTATGATACCATGTAGTGACTTCTGGAAAACTGTCCATGGGCAGCCGTGCACTGCCTGGGTACACCATGTGCCCCTGTGATTGCGACATGTATATGCAACTGTGTCATGCACGGATATGTTGCATGTGTAGTAATGTCCTTATCACTTTGTCATCCTGACAGGCTTCTGCCCATCGGAAGCATGAGATCTGGAAGGACATCGTCCGGGCTGTCCGGTCCGTGGGGGTCTACAAGCGCCGGATCCGCAACTGCCAAAAGAGGTGGCAGGACCTTCGGGGCTGGACCCGGAGGATTGCACGGGTCCAGCTGAAGCTGTCGCCTCCTCGCAGGAGGGGCGGAACACGGACCCTGACCCCCACATGCTCAGGATCCTGGCGGTGGTCTTTCCAGACCTGGATGGGCAGCTGAAGGCCAGAGAGCAGCAAGGAGGGGGTGAGTCAAAGACTGCACTGTGTACTCTGTCTAACATGTTATGTGCCCTCCTCGGGCCAGGTTGAACTGCCACAGTACAGCAGTCATGTTGTCCAGGAGCCATGTCCCTCTATTGTGCACTGCCCACTCCTCATCTGATACCCAGGTGTGGCCCTTACATGCAGGGAATTCTGTCACTTAGGACTGTGTCCTTGCAGTTTGCTTGACTCAAGGTGGGAGACAGCATCTGTTTCCCTGACTCTGTGGTGGGCATCATGGGTGGGTCCATTGCTTACACAATGCCTGTATTCTGACATGTATTCAGCGTGTTACTTTGATCTGTGGTCCAATTGCTGAGCTGATCCACCACATGTGGCTGGGGTACCTGGCACACACCCATGCTGCGGGTGGGAACAATGTTTGGGCCCCAGGAGTATGTATATGACGTGTGTCACACATACTTAGCCAGCTGCCTACAGTCCAGGGCTCATCCCTCATTCATGTGGGGCTGGACAGTCATGCCTACTCCAGGCCATACAATACACTCTGTACTCCCACTCCCGTGTATCAGAGGACACATTGTGCACAGTGATTTGCCCCTCAGGTGTCTGCCTCTGTGTCAGTGTGCTGTGGATTAGTCGCCAGGACTGCTGTGGTGTTTCTTGGTAGGGGCTCAGCATGCCACTGGAGATGTGACCATAGGAGACGATACTTGTGTGACACATAGGTGTCTGATCAGCTGCCCATGCAGACTGGGGCATGTAAATGTGAAGTTCAGGCAGCTGTTCCCCATGCACAGCAGAGTGTGAGGGGCTCAGGTTCAGAGGGTAGTGTCACAGGTCTCCCATATGTCCAATAGGTATGACCTGGACAGATGAGGGTTAAGAGGATGTGTTGTGGGGGGATGTACATGTGCACTTGTGCAGCTCCAGGACTTGCATTCCCCATGACCTACTATTGTGACACAGTGCAGAGTGTTGTTGTCTGGCTGCAAAGTCATACATCACTGAGACAGTGATGTATGACTTTGCAGTCATGCCTCCGCCATGGCATGTGTCTACTGATTGGTGATCCTGCAGGGAGTGACATGTGCTACATGCACACCATAGTGGCGCTGGCTATCAGGACATGGGTGCATCATGGTGTCTGTCGCTGGTATGCATCACATGCATTTCCTATTTGACTCTGGGCATCCCTTACATCCGTAAACCTGTACTGACTCAGTGGCAAGAGCTGTGATGTGTCCACACCGTGTCCTCTGCACTGTCCAACTACTGTGTACTTGGTGCATGTGTCAACACTGGGGTGTTGCAATCCAACAGACACCAGACAGATGGGTGCAAGGCCATGTGGGATGTGAGTGCCATGCTTGGCATCAGACTGACAATTGACTTCTCCTGTTCAATTAGTGCACTTTTAGCAATGTACAACTAATGATGCCAGGGCTTGCTCTGTGATGTGCTGTGCTCACAGTGGTGTGTGCGTTATGTGCAGGTGACTGATGTCTGTCTGTTTCCCCATTGTTTGCAGATACATCCACGGCCACGGAAGGGGACAGCTCCACGGACCAGGAGGAGCCGGAGAGCCAGACTGGGTCAGCAGCCGAGGAGTGGTCGGAGGGACCCAGTGGCACGGAGGGCGAGGGAGCCACACCGAGGAGTCCTCAGCAGCATCCACCTCAGCTGAGGACCAGAGCAACTCGGAGGATGACTCCCTTGTGGAGGCGGGTGTCAGCAGCCACCACACCCCAGCTAGTGTTGCTGTCCCCGCCACCACCAGCACCACCACCGCCCTCCCATCGGCTCCCATTCCCCAGGTCCGTGGAGGCTCCCATGTCCGGGAGCGTGTCTCCTTTGGGCCAGGCACCGCACCCCCTGCCCCTGTGTCCCCTGCTGCCCTGAGTGAGGAGTCTGTGTACCTCCTTCGCCAGCTCCATGTAGGGCAGACAGCCATGCTGAGTGTCCTCCATGCGCACACCGCGCTGTTGACTCAGCTGGTGTCGTTCATGGAGGGCATCTCATCGGGCATGTCTGACCTACAGAGGGGCAATAGGTCCATGGACTCCTCCCTGACGGCAGCAGTGTCCCTCCTCAAACGGTCCCTCACCCCTCCTGCCTCTGCTCCATCCACACTCCCCAGCACCTTACCCATCCCAGGCACACACACACTGGCACACACCAGCACACACACATCCAGCACACTGACACACACGCCAATGACAAAACGCACATGCACGCACATTCAGGGGACTGAAGCCAGACTCACAGGGGATGGGGCCCTGGAACACACACACGCATCCACATGCACTGCGCAGTCCTCAGTTCCCTCTCCCTCCAAAGCACCCTCCCTTGCCTCACCTGCAACCCCAAAGTCACAGCAGCTCTTCCTCTGTGACCTCGGCCTCTTCCCCACCGATGAAGCTGCTCCAGCATCCCGGGGGAAGAGGAAGCCCACCCACACGGAGCAGAGTGCCCCTCGCCCCCGGACACCCTCCCCCAGGCGCAGACGGACTGAGGCCCCCACCCGCAAGTCCCCCGGAGTGCTAAGAGCAAGACCCCGCCACCGCCCTGCAGCTCAGGCACAAGGTCTCCGTCCTCCATCCCTCAGGCCCCCACTGCACAGGTGCCCCACCACACCCTGCCCCAGGTTCCCCCACCCACAGATATACCATCCCCAAGATGCTCCGGCCTTCTCCCCTGCCACTTGCTCTCCCAGCACCACACCCCCCGCTGCGCTTGTCTGTGCCACTGATGTGGTGAGGGTGTCCCCCCTCTGTCCAACCCACCTTGCCTGTTCCCCATTCTCCTCCCCTGGAGGTAGGCACTGCAGTGGAGTCCACTACCGCCCTGTCTGACTTGGGCACTGCAGTGGCGGACCTGTCCACCCCATCTGCAGGGTCCACTGCAGTTGTGCCGGCACCCACGACATCTGTGTCATGCCCCCAGTTGTGCCGGCACACACCATGTCAGACACCTCCACTGCAGTTGTCAGTGGCTCTCCAGCACCCACCACCCCTTCCCTGACTCCCCCTGGTGAGCCCTGATCCTGTCCCTGCGGTGCCTGGCCTGCCCCCGGTTGCCCCTCCTAGTGGATTGTCCCTGGTATTGTGCAGGCATGCGTAGGGTGACATCTGCCAGTGTCACCCTGTTTGAACTTTGACAATGGACTGGCCTTTGGCCTTTGCTCTTTTTCAGGACTTCGTTTGGCCTCAACACATATGCTGAATAAAGCAACTTTCTTTTCTCTAGTGCTCATGCTTCAGATGTACATGTTGTTGGTGCAGCTAACCATGCCCTTGCTGCAGTGATGTTGATATCTGGTCTCATGATTATGAAGTGTTACTGTGCAGGAACCCATGTGGTCCAGGGGAATGTGTCCTATCATGTGGTGTATCCATGTCATCAATAGCAGCATCTGAGGGTGTCATGTGTTCAGTATTTGGCAATGGGTTTCCTACTTACATTGGCAATTTCATATCTGTGGCTTCCACCCCTGCACATCTGTTGTGCCTGCCATCGTTGCATTTGTCTACTTCCCTGACCGTGTTGCCATCTCCAGTGGACATGCAGGTTTGGGCATCAATGGGGAGGGACTCATCCGTGTAGTCAGTGCAACATTGCCATACAAGTGTGTTGGATCTGTGCTGATGATTCCGTTGGCACATCCATGACCAGGCTGATGTGATGGGAGCCCTCATTTGGTGCTAATTGTTGATTGTGTGACCAAGTGCTCAGCTGACATGATGGGGCCCTACTGAGGCAACATATGGCACAGCTTTCCTCACACAGGAGTGGAGTCCCCTCATGGCAGTGTGTACACGTGTGACATTGCCTGCGCCCAAGGTGTGTGTTGTATGTGCATGTCTGTGTGTTCACTTCCATTCATCTGCGCATGCTGTGATCCCTAGTGTTGTACCTGTTTGTGATGCTTGCTGACTTGAGCTATGTTCCCCAAAGTCTTCTCCCTGTGTTCTCTGTGATGTGGGTGCATGGCACATTACTGGTCATCAGGGTGTCACCCATAGGTGTGTTTGCTGTCAGGGCAGAGTTTGTGTGCTGACGCAGATGGGTCACAGTCAGGTTTCCCTTTGGCACTTGTTGTTTGCCCCTGTCATGTGATTTCCAGTTTGTGTTATCTTTCAGTGATTGTGACACGTTGTGTGTGTGACTGCTGGCACTCCTTAGGGTCCGGGCTGCAATGTTGGTTGTTGTCTATGTGTGTTCTTTGTGGGTGACCTTGGCTTCTTCATTGGTGTGTGACTGTGGCTGGGATCCCATTGGTCGGTGTGGTATTGCCGTCATGTCCATGTACAGCGTAGTGTGCAGTGTGTCAGACATTCAGGAGTCTTGTTGAGTGTCCATGTGTGATGTGTTTCTACACCTTGGTTCCCACCCACCACCCTGGAATAGTAATGGGTGCATGTGCAATGTCACCAGTGCATGTGTACTTCACTGCTGCACATTGTTGGAGGTCGAGGGGTGTGGTCTTGAGTGTGTGCAGATGAGAGTTGTTGCCCGGCTAGTCCCCTGCCTCCATGTTGGCCTTGGCTTACTGGCCATGCTGATTGATTTGTGCTTGTGTAGGTGTGATGGTAGTTAGTTGCTCAGGACACCTGACTGTGGTTCACAGTGTGAACGACATTTAGCTTTGTCATCACAGTGGTATTTTTCTTCAGCCCAGGGTCACCACATTGTGGGGGCCCTGGGGGTGGTGCTGTGGTGTGTCTGTGACTTGCTGTGTCAGTTGTTGTTCCTACGTGCCTGTGTGACATGTGTGTTTTGTGCTCCCTCTCACCTGTCAATGCCTGCTTGCCCACATAGGGGATTTGGATCCATGAGTTACCTTAGTGTGGCAGTGTATGCACATCTGTATGATTGGTATTCAGCTCTCCTCATGTGTTGTGTTGTTGCCTGGGGACACTGGCACCCCCACCCCTCACCTGCTGTGTATGATGACAGTGTTGGTCTGCCTGTTTGTGTTTGTGCATCTGCACCACTGCATTGGCATATCTTGGGTGTGCCATTGGCTGTATGTTGTTTGGTGTGTTTCCCCTGCTGTCCCTGGGACTCCTAGGTCATCAGTCAGCACAGTGATCATGGTTTGTGTGTCCCATTGCTGCCATGGTATGGTATCTGTTCACCTCACATCTGCTGTCTCCACAGGGTATCTGCATTTGTGTGCCCATTGGTGCAAATATGTGGTTCTGCATTCTGATGGTCACTTCTATCATTGTGTCATTGATGAATGTTGACGGTCTCAGCCCCCATGGGTGTTGTTTGTCTGCACATGGCCAAAGGAATGTTTCATTTGCACTGCAGTATTTGGCTCCCCCAATTTATGTTGCAATGGGACACATACACTACTTTGCCACAGATGAGTTTTTGGTTCTGTGACCAGGAATGATCCATGCAGTTTGGCAGTTGCAGCTCTTTCTTTGTCAACAATTACCTTTTGGTCACTGTGATGATGAGGGTGTAGACCCCATTGCCACAATGGTCAAAATGTGCTTCAGCTATGGACCCCACACTTACCTTTTGGTCACTGTGATGATGGGAGTTTAGACCCCATTGCCACAATGGTCAAAATGTGCTTCAGCTATGGACCCCACACTTGCCTTTTGGTCACTGTGATGATGGGGGTTTAGACCCCATTGCCCAATGGTCAAAATGTGCTTCAGCTATGGACCCCACACTTGCCTTTTGGTCACTGTGATGATGGAGGTTTAGACCCCATTGCCACAATGGTCAAAATGTGCTTCAGCTATGGACCCCACACTTGCCTTTTGGTCACTGTGATGATGGGGGTTTAGACCCCATTGCCCAATGGTCAAAATGTGCTTCAGCTATGGACCCCACACTTGCCTTTTGGTCACTGTGATGATGGAGGTTTAGACCCCATTGCCACAATGGTCAAAATGTGCTTCAGCTATGGACCCCACACTTGCCTTTTGGTCACTGTGATGATGGGGGTTTAGGCCCCATTGCCACAATGGTCAAAATGTGCTTCAGCTATGGACCCCACACTTGCCTTTTGGTCACTGTGATGATGGGGGTTTAGACCCCATTGCCCAATGGTCAAAATGTGCTTCAGCTATGGACCCCACACTTGCCTTTTGGTCACTGTGATGATGGAGGTTTAGACCCCATTGCCACAATGGTCAAAATGTGCTTCAGCTATGGACCCCACACTTGCCTTTTGGTCACTGTGATGATGGGGGTTTAGGCCCCATTGCCACAATGGTCATGGGCTGCTTGCATTGTGGGTGCCACACACATATATGTGTGGCACATGTGCTAGGGGGTCACATTGTATGTTCAATGTCATGTTCGGTGTTGTAGGCATTTGACACAGCCTGCTCACACGCTTGTCATGGTGGTGGGGGATGTCTTAATCTTGCATTCCCTAGGTTGTGGTGTGCTTGTTGTGTCATGCATTGTCCATCCTATGAGTGGGGGTGGTAGTAGTGGTAGGCATCCAGCCCCCTGGCTAAGGGTGGTAGTAGTGGTGGGCATCCTGCCCCCTGGCTAAGGGTGGTAGTAGTGGTGGGCATCCTGCCCCCCTGGCTAAGGGTGGTAGTAGTGGTGGGCATCCTGCCCCCTGGGTGAGGGTGGTAGTAGTGGTGGGCATCCTGCCCCCTGGCTAAGGGTGGTAGTAGTGGTGGGCATCCTGCCCCCCTGGGTGAGGGTGGTAGTAGTGGTGGGCATCCTGCCCCCTGGCTAAGGGTGGTAGTAGTGGTGGGCATCCTGCCCCCCTGGGTGAGGGTGGTAGTAGTGGTGGGCATCCTGCCCCCTGGCTAAGGGTGGTAGTAGTGGTGGGCATCCTGCCCCCTGGCTAAGGGTGGTAGTAGTGGTGGGCATCCTGCCCCCCTGGGTGAGGGTGGTAGTAGTGGTGGGCATCCTGCCCCCTGGCTAAGGGTGGTAGTAGTGGTGGGCATCCTGCCCCCCTGGGTGAGGGTGGTAGTAGTGGTGGGCATCCTGCCCCCTGGCTAAGGGTGGTAGTAGTGGTGGGCATCCTGCCCCCTGGGTGAGGGTGGTAGTAGTGGTGGGCATCCTGCCCCCTGGGTGAGGGTGGTAGTAGTGGTGGGCATCCTGCCCCCTGGCTAAGGGTGGTAGTAGTGGTAGGCATCCTGCCCCCTGGCTAAGGGTGGTAGTAGTGGTGGGCATCCTGCCCCCTGGCTAAGGGTGGTAGTAGTGGTGGGCATCCTGCCCCCTGGCTAAGGGTGGTAGTAGTGGTGGGCATCCTGCCCCCTGGCTAAGGGTGGTAGTAGTGGTGGGCATCCTGCCCCCACTGGGTGAGGGTGGTAGTAGTGGTGGGCATCCTGCCCCCTGGCTAAGGGTGGTAGTAGTGGTGGGCATCCTGCCCCCTGGGTGAGGGTGGTAGTAGTGGTGGGCATCCTGCCCCCTGGCTAAGGGTGGTAGTAGTGGTAGGCATCCTGCCCCCTGGCTAAGGGTGGTAGTAGTGGTGGGCATCCTGCCCCCCTGGGTGAGGGTGGTAGTAGTGGTAGGCATCCTGCCCCCTGGCTAAGGGTGGTAGTAGTGGTAGGCATCCAGCCCCCTGGCTAAGGGTGGTAGTAGTGGTGGGCATCCTGCCCCCTGGCTAAGGGTGGTAGTAGTGGTGGGCATCCTGCCCCCCTGGGTGAGGGTGGTAGTAGTGGTGGGCATCCTGCCCCCTGGCTAAGGGTGGTAGTAGTGGTAGGCATCCAGCCCGCCCTGGGTGAGGGTGGTAGTAGTGGTAGGCATCCAGCCCCCTGGCTAAGGGTGGTAGTGGTGGTGGGCATCCAGCCCCCCTGGGTTGGGGTGGTGGCGCGCATTCAGGCCCCTGTGTGCATATGTGGCATTGGTGATGGGCATCCCGCCCCTATGGTGCTGCTGTTGCAAGTATATTCAGATTCCCAGTGTATGTGTGTGATGTGTCGTGTACGTGTTGTATGTGTTTTGTGGTTGGTGTCTGGCTTACCTTCTGCGCCGTACGCGTCCGTGCCTGTTCCGGTAGTATATGTAGAATATTGGTATGATCGGGACGAAGGGATTCATGGTTGGTTCGTGTCGTTCGTCCTTCTCGTTGCTTCGCGTCGTCCTCGTCGCTTGGCTTCGTCCTCGTCGCTTCGCTTCGTCCTCGTCGCTTCGCGTCGTCCTCGTCTGTGCTGTGTTCGTCTCGTAGCCGTGGATCGTGTTGTGGCGCGATTCGGAGCTTATGTGCGCCTCTCCCGGATGCTTTGACGTGCCGTGCGTAGCGACGGGTTCGGCGCGTACGGAAAGCGCATCGTACTTGTCCGGCCGGACGGGGCTGCATTTTCCCTTCCGTGCGACTCGATTCGGCGTTTCCGGATTCGCCTCGGTCGGAGAACAGGACCTGGTTTGGGTGAGTACGGCTCGGCCGGAATTTTTGCTGTTGTGCGCATCGTACTTGCTCGTTCGGTGTGCTGTACGGATCGGTCGGGAAACTGGCTTTCGCATGGCTTTTTTCCCGACCGAATGGTATTGGGTGCGCCTCCGACCGAGATCGGAATCGGCCCCATAGTTGAGATGAAATCACTGCCACTTTGGACATAGCCACCATGGGCAGGAAGCACTGGAGAGCCCTTCCCAATGCAGGAGAGCAACAGTTTTTGGTGATAAGTCAATGGGTGCTTCACTGTGCTTCTGTGGCTTAACTGACTGCGTCCGTGGAAGTTGTTTTGCTGTAACAGGCTGCAATGTGTTTGTACAAGTACGTTTAATATTAATGGCATGGGATGTATGGTATCATATGAGTTACGTACTTTCTCAGCCTAATTGCTAGTTTTGCTTTCCAAGATCAGAAATGTGCAAGTTTTAAGCCTCTGGTTTTCATGATGGTGACAAATGAAATTACATCGCACAAACTTTTGTCTGATTATGACATACCAGTAAAACTTAGTGAACACTCCTCCTTCACCAGTTACCTCTTTCACTTCTCTAAGCCAAATTAATTTAGCCCGCCACCCCAAAAATGCATATGTGCTGGTGTGAAATCGAATAGAAAAACATATTGTTTTCTCTCGTCCTCTTTGAAGCTTGAATCAGTGTCCTAGATTTTGGGGGTGAAAGGGTTTGTCAATCATCTCAGTGAGACTGAAGCCACAGATATGTATTTTAGGAAGACTTAAGAGATCTGCTGCAGTACCTTAAAATAACATCTGAGATATGTTGTGATATAGATGCATCTTTTGGACATTTTTTAAACAAAATTCCTTGTAGTAGAACCCTCTGGGCCAGTTGTGCTTGCTCGCTACCCTCACACTTGCAAATTCATGATTTAGTCTTACGCCTCACCACTTTGAAAGTTCACCAGCCGCCACTGCAGCAGAGTGCTTTCAAAGCCTTTATTAGTGGAAACCGGCAAAATAACTCTGACAATTTAACTTCCTCCAACGCGTTTCGGAGCTCACGGGCTCCTTCTTCACAGGATGACAGCCGGTACTAACTGCAGTGCTCGCTGGCGCCATTTATGCTGCATGCTGATTTGATAATCCAACTCTCGTGGGCATCTCAAGTGAGTTCAGTAGTTTGAAGCATGCTGGTGCCTGTAGTTTCACTCGAGCTATTCTTACACACAGTGTGTCAGTTCGTAACCCCAGTATTTTCTTTACATATATTAAATGCCCCAGTGGGCTTCGGAATATGCTCACCGGTTTCTTTTATCATTCTCTGCTGTGCCAAAGGTCAGAGGAATTCCGACCTCTCGGGCCCCACATTGCTCACGTGGTGGTTCGTCCTTCGCGGCCGGGCTGCCGCGTTTAAACATCCACAAAAAATTTGCCCTGAGGCAAGGACGACCGCACCAGCAGAGTGCTTTCAAAGCCTTTATTAGTGAAAACCGGCAAAATAACTCCGACAATTTAACTTCCTCCAACGCGTTTCAGAGCTCACGGGCTCCTTCTTCACAGGATGACAGCCGGTACTAACTGCAGTGCTCGCTGGCGCCATTTATGCTGCATGCTGATTTGATAATCCAACCCTCGTGGGCATCTCAAGTGAGTTCAGTAGTTTGAAGCATGCTGGTGCCTGTAGTTTCACTCGAGCTATTCTTAAACACAGTGGGGCCGATTCCGATCTCGGCCGGTAGGGCTCCGAATCGGATTCGGCATAACCGGATCCGATTCGGAGCCCTATTTCCCGACCGATTAGTCGCGCGTCCGGACGAGCGAGTACGATGAGAATTCGCCGACCGACTCGTTCGGGCGTCCCAACTGCTCCGACCGACTCGTTCCCGGGTCTAACCGCACCGACCGACTCGCTCGGACACGACTCGCACCGCGCAATGGAGACGTTCCCCGGCCGGGTAAGTACGATGCGCGCCGCGAGCAGATCCGACCGACACGCGCCGTCCGGCTCGAAAGAGCAGTCGGAGCCGTACTTCGGGAGTCCGTGTCGGACCCCCTGTCACGCAGTAGCCGCGCGAGTCGCACACAGGGGGACCCATGGGTCCCCCCTACCTGTGCGTGTACGGCGCGAGTCGCTTCGCCGCGTACCCGCTGTAGGGCGCCCTTGTTTGCCTCGCACCCATTGAGGCAATGGGAGCCCGCGTACGCGTTGTACGACCGGCTCCCATTGACTTCAATGGGAGTCCGACCCGACTCGAGTACGATAGCATACGGACGCATCGTACTCGTTCGGTCGGGCTGCACGGGTCCGATTCGGTCGGAAATCTCTCCGGATCCGGCTCGGTCGGAGAGATTTCCGGCCCGAATCGGAATCGGCCCCAGTGTGTCAGTTCGTAACCCCAGTCTTTTCTTTACATATATTAAATGCCCCAGGAGGAAGTTAAATTGTCGGAGTTATTCTGCCGGTTTCCACTAATAAAGGCTTTGAAAGCACTCCGCTGGTGCGGTCGTCCTTGCCTCAGGGCAAATTTTTTGTGGATATATATATATATTGTTCCTGCATGATTTATTTTTAATATGAAGTTGATCTAATGTTGCCAGTCCCCATTGCAAAATACCATTTGATACAAATTATAGTAGGCATTTATCTTACTGGTATTGTATGTATCTATTTGCAATTGGTGGCATTAAGGTGCTTCAACATTCAAACATCTTTTTATGAGCTAATTTTATTAGGTAATTATATATGTATCTATTTATTTATTTATATTTATATATTTATTGAATTGCTCATATTGCACATGCCTGGCTTTTATGATCTTGATCACTAACTGTTTCATGCCAATTGTATTTTTTCAAAAGGAAGAAATTTATTTCAACTCTTCTATGTCCTTTGTAAAATGCAGTTTACCTTTTTAGCACTGTCACTTTAAAAACACAACTATGCTCCCCATTCGTGTCATGTGATCAAGGCCCCATGAGGGCTGAAACGCGTAATGGCGGTGGTGCAGGGGTTTGAATAAACTACTTTGCACTGCAACTGGGTTCGCTTCGTCTTTGCTGATCTATCGAGCGTGGAAAAGACGTTTCCTGTTTTATATATATATATAATATATACAGAGAGAGAGAGAGAGAGAGAGAGATATGCATATGTGCTGAATTTAACATCCTATTCCATTGTTGAGTGTGGGGAGGGGACAAGGTATTTATGACACCTGAGATTTCACCTTGCTGTCTAAAACATGTAAGATCCATATAACCTGTGTGATAGATCTGCTGTGGGAAGCCTGAGTTTACAAATTCTGTGTCTCTTGAGATAAATTTCTGCTGTTTAATGCCAGAGACTTAGGGGCCTATTAGGATGGCGGGCGGACTTTCGTCCGCCCGCCACCCTAGCGGTGCTGGGACCGGCCGCCAGTGGTGCGGCGGTCCCGCACCAGCGATTAGGATGCCACCGCCACCGTGGCGGTGGCATCCTCCATTCCCAGCATTGTGGCGGGCGGTGCACACAGCACCGCCCGCCACAATGCTGGGAATGCACTGTGTGCATTGTCATGCACAAGGTGACAGGCACCGCGCGGTGCCTGCCACCTTGTCCATGACAATGTAGGGGGGTACCATAGGTACCCCCCATGTGCACCCCCCACCCCGCCAATACCCTGGGGGCCCACAACGGGCCCCCAACAGCAAACTCCGCATGCCTTTTCCTGGCGGCATCGCCGCCACGGAAAGGCTGCTTCCCGCACCCATGCTAATATGGATGGCGGTGTCTAGCAGACACCGCCACCATATGTAGCCCCTTTTCTGCCCGGTCGACTGGTCGATCGGCGGAAAACCGGCGGACGGTCTCTCCATTTGCCGGGGTCCCCCCGCCATACTAATATGGCGGGGGGAAAATGGGTGGCGGGCGGAGGGAAATGTAGGGCGGATCGCCACCGCCATGCGGGCGGTGGCGATCCGCTCTACATTGTAATGACCCCCTTAGGGTCTGATAACCTGTAGGTAGTATAGGTTCTGTGAGCAATCTGAGAATGCATTTTGTGTTATCATATTTTATTAGTTATGTGACAGTGTTTTGTGGGGGCTTAGCCCCTTGATACCCCCCATACATGTTGTCTGTCAATAATACAATTCCTTTGATATCAGAAACCACCTTTGGTAACCCTGAGTTTGTCCCAACAGGCGGAAGGATAGGAAGTGCTTTATAATGTTACATGTAACATGTTTGTAAAGCACTGTGAGGCCTGAGATATGAAGACTGCTTCTTTTTCCTGTTTTATTAGGAGTTAATTTCAGGAAATTCAGAGGATAATGTCTGTTAGTTTAAATATGTGATATGCCTAAAAGTACACAAAGTTTCACATTAGTCTAAAGATACTTTTGAGAGGGTCTAAACATCACATTGCACCTCTAACTTTGTTTAGTGAATTTCTCTGTCACCAGATGAGCAGCACTTCACACCTCAGGCTGGGTTCTCGACGCCCAACTGGTGTACGACTATTGCTGTGGTTGTCAACGCTTTAACACAGGCGGTCAGTGTTCTGTCTCCGAAGTCCACCCGTGGCCTCAGCTGAAGTTTTCCTTGTTGGGTCACAGGGGAACTGCTGCCGTTGCTGAAAACCAAGCCGGTGTGGTTGAGCATAGTCAAGGTGAGTCACAACTAGCAGGGGAGTATGGAAAGAGTTTCTGTGGGTGGTCAGGTTGTGAACATGGTTGTCACTGTGGGGCTCTCATGACCTGTGAAGTCGATTATCTGAGGTCAGAGAGGACCCTCACTTTGTGAGACCACTATCGCATTTTAGAAAGAGGCTACTGCATTCACACCTCTTTTCAGGCCTTTGCTTTTCCCGAGCTAACTCACCTTTAAATGTGTTTTAGAAGGCTGGGGCATCCGAGTGGGTTCATCACAAATATGACAAGAGCCAGCTGTGTATTCTGCTTACCACTCACATAAAACGTACTAGCAGGATATTTGCAATTATATTGGGCACACATATACAAAGACAAGCATGTCACTTTTAGGCCCTTACACGGTAACCCCCTCTGTAAAACAGGGATGTGGAGTTGTGCAAAAATATTAGTGAATGTACTAGTGCACCAATAGAAAACACGGCAAAATAAATAAGTCACAAAGGTGAAAATGTTTGTAAAAGAAAGCATCATTTTAATTGGGCTAATTGTTTGATAGCTGAATGGGCAGAAAGATGGATTCATGAAGAATTCTAGAAGGCCTGTGATAATGGAGGTTTGTTAATTTGTAACATGTATGTCACGAGATGACCAGCACTCAACATATCTGGCTGGGTCCCCGGAGCCCAAAGTTGTACATGACTAGGACCTTGTGATTGTCAACACTTTCACGCGGGCGGTCGCCTGTCTCTGAAGTCCACCCGTGGCCTCAGCAGACGTATTCCATGTTGGGTCACAGTGGAACTGTTGCCAGAGCTGAAAAGCATAGCAGAGTGGTTTAGTATACTCAAGGCCAGTCACCACTTAGCAGGGGCGTTTGGAAAGAGTTTTGGTGGCGTGGTCAGGCTGTGAACATGTTGTCCCTGTGTGGCTGTCATGAGCCAGGCAGTAGATTATCTGTGGTCAGAGAACAGCCTGACTTTAACATTGTGGTTTTTTAGAAAGAGGCTACTGCATTCACACCTCTTTTCAGGCCTTGGCTTCTGCAGAACTAACTCACCTTTTACTATGTTCTGATAGCAGGGGGCATCGGAGGTGGTTTATGACAGAGTAGCCAAGCGCCAGGTGTCTTTTTGCTTACGGCTCGCATAAATTCGAAAGTACATTCATGATATGTGCAGTGATATTGGGAACACATATATACAAAGACAAACATGCCCTTGTTAGGCCGTGAAACGGTAACACCCTCTAAAACAGGGAAGTGGAGTTGTGCAAAAATACTAGTGCATGATGCACATGCAAGCACCATAGCAACAACATAAAATAGGGCAAAATAAATAAGGCACAAAAGAGAACATATTTGCAAAAGAAAGCGCACTTTTATAAGGTGCTAATTGTGTGGTAGATGATTGAGCAGAAATACTGATTGATGAATGATACCATAGGGCCTGTGATAATGGATGTTTGAACTATTCAGAACAGCTTTCTTTGGTATTCACTTGGGGCTGTTTCTATATCTGGCTTGTGGAGGCGATCAGGTTCCCGCTTCGAGCCCTCACATTGCACCAGGAAATGAGTGGTGCATAGAAGGGAGGCAGACCCAGACACTTCATGGTCCTCTGACTGAATGTTGCCTGTTCGAAAGGTGTGAGACGCTGCAGCAGTGCGTCAGCGGTGGGCTGGGAGTACAAAGGGGGATATTCTCAATGAAGTGGCGGTGAGAGGCGTGAGCCTCCTTGGCTTAACGCCTCTCACCGCCACTTCGGAAACGCGAGGCTGCACCCTATTCTCAAGAATGTGGTGCAGCCTGGCGTTTCCCCCTGCGATGGCGCTAAGTTTCACAACTTAGCGAAAACGCAGGTGTCTGTGTGCAGGGGAGGGTTGTTTATGTACAGGAAGGTGCCCCTTCCTGCACATAAACAATCCCAAAATACCATTTTGTAACTTTCATGTGTGCTGCTTCATGCAGCACACATGAAAGTCACAACATGGCATTTTTAAAAGGTGTGTTCATGTACAGGGAGGGACACCTTCCTGTACATGAGCAAACCATGGCATTTTGCTTTTTCCATGTGTGCTGCCCAAGGCAGCACACATGGAAAAAGCAAAAACGAGGAGAATTAAAGCATTTCTCCTCGTCTCGCCTACTTAAGACCAGGATTTTCCTGGTCTTAAGTTCGGCGCTGCCACCTATTAACGCCGCCCTTGAGAATAGGTGGCAGCGTCAAATTCAATGGGTGTTGCGGTGGAACGCCCACTGCAACAACCACTGCACGCCCCTTTCACGCTAAGTTTAGCGTGAAAGGGGCCTTATTCACAAGGCAGCGTTAAGCCACTTAATGTGGCTTAAAGCCACGTTAAGTGGCTTAACGCTGCCTTGTGAATAAGGCGCTGACCCTATCGCCACGGGAACGTCAAAAAAATTACGTTCCCGTGGCGATAGGGGCTTGAGAATATGCCCCAAAGTGTGCTAAGAGTATTCACCACCATGATTTCTAGCTGAAAATGATTGGAAGGTGGTCATTAGAGAACTTTTCATGTTGAGTCACATTTATTTGTTTGATTATTGAAACGTTAATTAAGTTATAAGCTTTAACCTAGTAGTGAGGCTTTTGGCAAACCTAAAGGGGAAATCCAAGGGGTGAAAATTAAACTGAATCTGGAATTTGTAATAATTACTAGTGTAAGCTAAAAGGGCTATTATGTAATAGGATGGTGTTTTAGAAAAAATAGTGAATGCTTGAGCGATAGAGAGGTTATTTTGAAATGTCACTTGCTTTACGACCACGCTTGAGGTGAGCTTCTAAACTAGGCCTTAGAAGCTGCCTCCTAGAAATACAGCTAATATGGTAAAATAATTAATAAATAAAATACAGACCAGGTAAACAGCACACTAAGATCAGAAGTTGAAAAAGGGTACTGAAAGAGGAAGGAGAGTTTACACCAGAGGATACTTTTTAAATCTTTCTGTATCACGTACAAAGCCCTTCAGGGGCTAGGCCATGCTTTTTCAGAGAAAACGTAGGAGATATGCCCCCGACAGAACTCTCAGGTCGAGCACAGCCATCACTTTGGTGGTGCCATCTCACAAACTCTCTTCCTGGGGAGGCAGGAGCTTCGTGCTCTCTACTGCGCGGAACTGGAACCGGCTTCCCCTGGAAATAAAATCTGCTTCCTCGCTCCTGAGTTGTCCTAAGTTTTAAAATCCTGGCTGTTCACTATGGGGTCGATTCCGATTCGGGCCGGAAAAAGCACCGACCGACTCGGATCCGGGAAAAATACCGACCGACACGTACCAGTGGCGCCCGACACGCCAAGTACGATGCAAGCCGCGATAAATCCGACCGACACGTCAGGAAACCAAGCCGACCGACCGAGCCGCTCGGAAAATTGCAATCCGGCCGGAAAAACACGCGAATCCAACCGACCGACACGCACCCGGAACAAATCCGACCGAATCGTACCCGCCAACTCCAACCCGCAAAGTACGATGCAAGGCGCGAAAAACACGACCGAGTCGGACGGAGGACAAGCCGTACGACCGACACGCATACAAAACCGAGCCGAAGCAACACAATACACCGCGACCGACGCGTACGCAGCATACAAAACTGCACAAACACAGCGTGAACGAAACGGAAAACACCGTACGAGACCAATGCAGGGTCCGACTCGGTCACAAGAACGTTTCCAACATACACAAACAGCACAAAGGAAAAATTAACCAAAAAAAGGCCAAACAAGCAATTACCAAGCCAATAAATACTGGGGGGTGGGGACAGAGAACAAAGACACACCCACAACTCCACCTATATAAAGGACACAAATCACTACCATGAGCCTTTGCAAATGCCATTCCACTGCCAGCACCCAAGAGAAAGCAACCACACACCCACAGCTCATCCCTCACACAAGCCACACACCAGCAGCACACCAACAAATACCTACCTCACATACACCCAGCACAACACACACCCACACACCCTCACCTGCACACCAACACACACATCACCCACCATCACCACCCATCACCATGCCCCCCAAGAAGAATCACAAGTTCCTAGATTGTGAATTGGAAGTCCTGGTAGACGAGATCCTCAGGGTAGAGCCACAGCTGTTTGGCACATTGGTCCAACAGACCCCCATGTCGCAGAAAACCAAGATGTGGGAGAGGATCATCAACAGGGTGAACGCCCAATCACCATGTCGGCGCACAAAGACCGACATCCAGAACAGGTGGTATGACGTGCGCAGGAGGGTACGGAAACTGATGAAGCAAGATTACATCAACAGCCAACACACCGGCAGTGGCCCTCCTGCCAAGCCAATATACCTCAGGCCCTGGGAGGAGAAGGTGCGGGCCATCCTACCGCCAGTGAGCATATATGGACTAGAGGACATCCCAGAGCCTGGTGAGTACACAACAAATGTACACAATAAACTGCCACAAAACACACACATCACTGTCAAGGGGAGAGTCAAATCATGCACACATAGCAATTACACAGCAACTAGAACAGAATCATCCCAAAATGTGTATGTCAGTCAGATAAACACAACACATGCCATCAAAAAAGTCACATCCAACTGTGCCAACACATGTACAAACACAACCACAACTACAGCTAGGCAGTGGCACAAATAGAACTAACACACACATCCACACATGTAGCCACCACAACAACACCAACACACAGTGAAGACCACTCAAAGGAAGGAATTCTGTGTATGCTGGCCAAGTCAGTGTAGCCAATAGCATCATGGGAGTCGCAGTCACACATATTGCCCCCCCACAACTGTCCCATCAACACCACCCTGAACCATGCTCACATCACAGGGAGTGGAGAAGGACTCACAAGATGGCTGACACTGGCTACTGCTGTGGGGAGCACAAGGCCCTGCTGGCAACTGTGCACCAACAAACAGCAGGACACCACTGACTGACATCCTGAGAGACAACTTCCACTCCCTGCAATGCAAGCACGTTCCATGGTGGGATATCTGGCTGGCTGGGTGGGAAGGGGGACTTGCAGCACTGACTATAGTCACCAGCACCTCCCCTCACCCCCCCCAACACAAACTCCACAGTACCCACCTGGTAGAATGCAATGCCCTCCATCCTAACACAAGATCCCACAAAGCACCACCACCCTGGGTTATGTTGTGTGAAGCACAGGGACACTCTTGGGACTCTTAGCCAAACAACTGCCAGGACAACACTCCCAGCCATCCTGTCAGCACAGCCAGCCCACCCCACAGGGAAGCAGAGTCAAAAGGAAGGAAGCATGGGCATGCTGGGAAGGGGGTGGAGGCAATAGCATGATGGGAGTCGTAGTCACAGACATAGCTCACCCCCACAACTGTCCCATCAACACCACCCTGAACCATGCTCACATCACAGGGAGTGGAGAAGGACTCACAAGATGGCTGACACTGGCTACTGCTGTGGGGAGCACAAGGCCCTGCTGCCAACTGTGCACCAACAAACAGCAGGACACCACTGACTGACATCCTGAGAGACAACTTACACTCCCTGCAATGCAAGCACGTTCCATGGTGGGATAACTGACTGGGTGGGTGGGTGGGTGGGAAGGAGGTCTGGCTGACAACCAAACACAATCAATGCAGACCATGTTCACACCCCAGAGAATACATAGAAATGCCCAAATAATGCAGGACAATGTGCCACACCAATATCAACCCCTGACTGTGACGACTTAGGACAATACAATGTACAGGCCCGCACCCGAGGCACAGTCACAACTGTCAGGTGTGTCAACCACTGATGCCTGCAGAAACATGACATACATTGTTTGTGTCTCCCAAAAACAGGTGATGATAGGGACACAGCAGCAGACGCTGAGGAGTCCCAGTCCCAGGCTCAAGAGGATGCCGAGCTCACTGGCGTCGTACAGCCTCTGTCCTCCTCGGACGATGAAGAACAACCTGGCACATCCGGTGCAAGTCAACATGCTGCACCAGCAGGACCACCAGCTGCAGCACCAGCAGGTCCACCAGCTGCACCCCCTGCACCCACCCCTCCAACGACTGTCACCACGAATACCATCCCTGCCGACATGGACAGAATAAGGAACAACACCAGCGCAGTGACCCTGGACCAACCTGGGGCCATGGACACCACCACCACCACCAACCCCCAAGGTGGACCAGGGTTATCTGTGCGTGCAACTGCACACACTGCACATGTCAGCAGGGGTGGTGGGAGGGGTGGGAGACAGAGGTCGCTGCTTGCAGACGTTGCTGGTGTGCATGAAGACCCACAACTGGTACGCATAGCTGATGCGTACCAGTCCAGCACCGGAGAGCTCAGCCAGGTAGTGGGGCTCCTCAGAGACATCAAACAGCAGCAGGCTGCCCATCATGCCCGCTTGGACTCCCACATGTCCCAAGTGGAGTCACACATGTCACGTGTGGACTCCCACATGTCACGTGTGGACTCCCACATGACCCGCGTGGAGTCCAAGTGGGATGTACTACATGAGATGACGGCGGTGCACAGGGACATTTTACAATGCCTCCGCCAGATGAACAGCAACCAGTCCACACCTCCCTGTGTGCCAACAACATCTGGTACCGAACAAACTGCAACTGCCACAGGGAGGGAGGAGGACTCTGGCGGAGAGTCCCCTGCACCGCAGCAGCCTGCACTTGAGGGCCCCCCCAAGAAGAGGGGTCGTCCGAGGAGGGGAAAGTGAGAGGCTGATGGCCAAGCGCAACTCCCAGGAAGCCTGAACCTGTTCTGGATTTTCGCCTTTGTGCACAGACTGTTCACCCTGTTGATGGCAACACTACTCCCACACATTGCATGGGGAGTACAAGTTGGAACAATGTGTCAGACAACTGTGGCCCCGATACTGGGGATCCTGTCTACCTGGACTTTCTATTCATCTAGGAACTTGGGATTGCAAGATTCATGTACAGCACAATCCATCCTATGCACTATTATCACAATAAACACACTAATACACCATACTTGCCTCTGTCGTGATTCCAACGTGGGTGCTGTTATGGGGATGATGAACTGCAAAATTACACAGTGTATGCGAACTGCAACAGCAAGGACAACACAGGCATGTGAGTACAGGCAACGTGACACATATGAGGGAGACACACCACCAGGGCTACACAACACATACACACCTAGGCCATCTGACTCATTGCCTACACTGATGTTGCCAGGGAAGACGGTGCAATGCACAGACACCACACCCATTCCCAGTTGTAGTCAAGTAGCCCACAGGTGCAGTAAGCAAATGGCAGTCAAATGTGTGACCACAGACAACGCACATCACTAAGTGAAGCACAGGTTTATTACACAGTAGCAACATGCCGTAACCACTACAGATGCAAGGTAACCCCACCTGGTAGCGGGCACACAGTCAACAACTGTAGACAGAAGGAAGTCCATGGGTGTGGCGCACATCACCTGTAGGGACACAACAGCTACCAGCCTGGATGTGCAATCACGTCGTCGGTGGACACAGTTGACCAAACGAATCTGAAAGTACCCTGTGAAGGACAGAAATGACACACAGTCAAAAGCAATGCAGTACAGGACAGAACAGCAAAACTCATGCACAATACATGTTACAAGATACCCACCCAGAACCAAGTTAGCATGTCAACACTGTTGGGGAGTACAGCCCACCTGTCACCACACATCGCAACACACATCCTGTCAAGTAGCCCATGGACACACTCCAACAGCACCAGAGCACCACCCACACATCATGCCAACTCACATCATTCACATGACACCTCAGGATACTCACATTCAGCTAAAGAAGTTGGTGATGAGCTGTGTGCGGACATCACCATCACCATCATCATCATCATCATCGTCACTGGCATCGTGGTCCAGGCCAGGATCCTCCACAGGTGGCGGATGTTGGTCATCGTCATCCTGGATGAGAGGCAACTCCTTCCGCACTGCCAGGTTGTGGAGCATGCAGCAGACGATGATAATCTTGCACACTTTCGCAGGGGCATATGGGAGGGACCCTCCGGTCTTGTCCAGGCAGCGGAAGCGGCTCTTCAGGAGACCAAAGGTCCGCTCAATCACTCTCCTGGTCCGACCATGTGCCTCATTGTAGCGCATCTGGGCAGGTGTCACAGGGTTCCTGAGGGGTGTCAGCAACCACGGCATGTTGGGGTATCCCGAGTCACCTACGGACAGACAAGTGCACATCAGCTGACTTGGAAAAGTGGGCGGAATACTACAGATCAGATCACACACAATGGCACAAAGTCAGTACACACCGACAAGCCAGGCACGCTGGTTCTGCATCTGTGCCATCAACCTGGGGATGCGACTACTCCTCATCACAAAGGCATCGTGTGCTGAACCAGGGAAACGGGCACACACGTGTGTGATGGTCATGTCTGCAAGACACACCACCAGTGCATTGACCGAGTGGTAGTGCTTGCGGTTCCTGTAGGCCTGCTCCTGGGCCTGTGGTGGTACCAAAGCCACATGTGTCCCATCAATGGAGCCAATTACATGCGGCATCCTCCCCAGGGCATAAAAGTCACTCTTCACGTCAGTGAGTCGTCGCAGTCTAGGGAAATAGATGTACCGGTTCAGGAAGAGCAACATTGCCGCCAAAACATCGCGGAGCACACGGCTGAACATGGTCTGTGACATCCCACCAGCAGACGCCACAGTATGTTGGAAGGTACCGGTGGCAAAGAAGTGTAGGGCTGCCATCACCTTCACCTTGGGGGTCAGCGCTGTAGGATACGGCCGGCCAGGCTGCAAATGTGGGGACAACTGCACTGCCAAATCCTCAATCAGCTGCCTGGTGAAGCGGTACCGTCGGATGCTGTCCCGTTCCACCATCGTTGCCAGGTCTGGGAATGGCCGATGGACAGCAGGAGCCCTGCAGTGCAGAGGAGAAGTAAGCAAGATCGTCAGTCACCCCACATATGCGGCATTGAACACACTCAAGATCCCAACATACATCATCATGAGGCACAACTACATGAAGTGTGCAGTACCGGAACGACATTTATGGTACATACATGGCCAACATCTGTCAACACGGTCCTACAGGTGGCATCAATTTGTCCCAGGTTGGCCCATTGGATATCATGATGCTGTGTCACAGTCACCCCCCAGTGACATGTGAGGACAGATGTGCCCCAGGCACCACAGCTCAACGACAGGCACATTCCCAGGGACCCTGTAATGCCACATGGACACTGGCATCACCTGGAGTATCATGTGTACACCACAACAAAACAAACATGACCCCCACAGGTAGTGGCCACACTTGCCATGGCAGGAGAGCCATGGACGTCTGTGACACACACGCACAACATCAGAGTCCATGCACACACAACGTGGATGTGGAGACTGTCTCCCATTGTGCACATGAAATCAGAGACATTGTAAACACTACATGCACAAAGACTGTGGAGGGCCATCACTATTGTGCCACTGGGACACCCTGGCTCAAACATACCGTCCCACATGGGACTCACGGGGTATGTGACATGACATACACAAACACCACTGTGAAATGTGACCATGGCACATGCACAGATATGAACAGTTGCACATCACAGTGGTCACGTACACGTAACACCCAGGATCCTGTCCCCATTAACACGTGCACAGCCTGGGGGTGGCTGCCCACAGGTGACACCCACAGGACAACATGTACACCAACATACACACAATAGGAAATGCAGCCTTACATGCCTTATGATAAGGTTTGGACAGGCTGTCGTGATGTAGGTGTGCCCCTCACTCCCTGGGAGCTATCTGTGGCTGGCATATGTCCATCTGAGACAGGCATGCTGACATATGCCAGTCACATGTACAGTGATGCGTTGAACAGCAATGGACCGATCGGTGCCTCCGGCCGGCCCATTGCATTCAATGTGTGCGGGTACGCGTTGTACCCCTGTGCGCGTTGTACTGCAATGGACCGATCGGTGCCTCCGGCCGGCCCATTGCTTTCAATGTGTGCGGGTACGCGTTGTACCCCTGTGCGCGTTGAACAGCAATGGACCGATCGGTGCCTCCGGCCGGCCCATTGCTTTCAATGTGTGCGGGTACGCGTTGTACCCCTGTGCGCGTTGAACAGCAATGGACCGATCGGTGCCTCCGGCCGGCCCATTGCTTTCAATGTGTGCGGGTACGCGTTGTACCCCTGTGCGCGTTGTACTGCAATGGACCGATCGGTGCCTCCGGCCGGCCCATTGCTTTCAATGTGCGGGTACGCGTTGTACCCCTGTGCGCGTTGAACAGCAATGGACCGATCGGTGCCTCCGGCCGGCCCATTGCTTTCAATGTGTGCGGGTACGCGTTGTACCCCTGTGCGCGTTGTACCTCAATGGACCGATCGGTGCGCACCCATTGACAATGGGCTTGCCTGGCAACGGACGCGTTTTCGAATATTCGAACGAGTCGGTTGCTGGAAAATCAGTTGGTCACCCACAACAATGTTGCAAAATCATGTATGTCATGAAGTTGAAGATTTGAAGGATGCTGTGGGCGTGTTTTGGTGCTGCTATTCCATGGATTGGCCAGATTCAGAAGATGCAAACGACTTGGACCTATCACTTTGGACACAAGGGACAGTATCTGCCTCTCCAGCACATATATATTGCTGCATGTTCCCCTGAGAGCCCACTTGCCTGCACTACATGCTCCAGGACGACATCTGCCACTGCACTGCTGCTGTCTCTGCCCCTCTGGACCCTGCAATGGCACGTAGTGTGGAGAGAGCCCCAGCCTTCAGCCTTGAAGAGAACCAGGCCCTGCTGGACAGCCTACTTCCACAGTACAGCAAGCTGTATGGGACACCAGGGGAGCAGGTGAGTGTTCTGTGCACTGCCTTTCTGAATGTGCATTTTGTCTGACTAGCAAGGCTGAGAGTCAGCACACCACTGGCTAGCAGGCTCACTGAGTAGTTGTCACCCCCATAGTGTGTAGTGACTTGCACTGGACAGGTATGGTGCAGTGACAGTGCTTCTGAACAGGGTTTTACTCCCCATGCTATGATACCATGTAGTGACTTCTGGAAAACTGTCCATGGGCAGCCGTGCACTGCCTGGGTACACCATGTGCCCCTGTGATTGCGACATGTATATGCAACTGTGTCATGCACGGATATGTTGCATGTGTAGTAATGTCCTTATCACTTTGTCATCCTGACAGGCTTCTGCCCATCGGAAGCATGAGATCTGGAAGGACATCGTCCGGGCTGTCCGGTCCGTGGGGGTCTACAAGCGCCGGATCCGCAACTGCCAAAAGAGGTGGCAGGACCTTCGGGGCTGGACCCGGAGGATTGCACGGGTCCAGCTGAAGCTGTCGCCTCCTCGCAGGAGGGGCGGAACACGGACCCTGACCCCCACATGCTCAGGATCCTGGCGGTGGTCTTTCCAGACCTGGATGGGCAGCTGAAGGCCAGAGAGCAGCAAGGAGGGGGTGAGTCAAAGACTGCACTGTGTACTCTGTCTAACATGTTATGTGCCCTCCTCGGGCCAGGTTGAACTGCCACAGTACAGCAGTCATGTTGTCCAGGAGCCATGTCCCTCTATTGTGCACTGCCCACTCCTCATCTGATACCCAGGTGTGGCCCTTACATGCAGGGAATTCTGTCACTTAGGACTGTGTCCTTGCAGTTTGCTTGACTCAAGGTGGGAGACAGCATCTGTTTCCCTGACTCTGTGGTGGGCATCATGGGTGGGTCCATTGCTTACACAATGCCTGTATTCTGACATGTATTCAGCGTGTTACTTTGATCTGTGGTCCAATTGCTGAGCTGATCCACCACATGTGGCTGGGGTACCTGGCACACACCCATGCTGCGGGTGGGAACAATGTTTGGGCCCCAGGAGTATGTATATGACGTGTGTCACACATACTTAGCCAGCTGCCTACAGTCCAGGGCTCATCCCTCATTCATGTGGGGCTGGACAGTCATGCCTACTCCAGGCCATACAATACACTCTGTACTCCCACTCCCGTGTATCAGAGGACACATTGTGCACAGTGATTTGCCCCTCAGGTGTCTGCCTCTGTGTCAGTGTGCTGTGGATTAGTCGCCAGGACTGCTGTGGAGTTTCTTGGTAGGGGCTCAGCATGCCACTGGAGATGTGACCATAGGAGACGATACTTGTGTGACACATAGGTGTCTGATCAGCTGCCCATGCAGACTGGGGCATGTAAATGTGAAGTTCAGGCAGCTGTTCCCCATGCACAGCAGAGTGTGAGGGGCTCAGGTTCCGAGGGTAGTGTCACAGGTCTCCCATATGTCCAATAGGTATGACCTGGACAGATGAGGGTTAAGAGGATGTGTTGTGGGGGGATGTACATGTGCACTTGTGCAGCTCCAGGACTTGCATTCCCCATGACCTACTATTGTGACACAGTGCAGAGTGTTGTTGTCTGGCTGCAAAGTCATACATCACTGAGACAGTGATGTATGACTTTGCAGTCATGCCTCCGCCATGGCATGTGTCTACTGATTGGTGATCCTGCAGGGCAGTGACATGTGCTACATGCACACCATAGTGGCGCTGGCTATCAGGACATGGGTGCATCATGGTGTCTGTCGCTGGTATGCATCACATGCATTTCCTATTTGACTCTGGGCATCCCTTACATCCGTAAACCTGTACTGACTCAGTGGCAAGAGCTGTGATGTGTCCACACCGTGTCCTCTGCACTGTCCAACTACTGTGTACTTGGTGCATGTGTCAACACTGGGGTGTTGCAATCCAACAGACACCAGACAGATGGGTGCAAGGCCATGTGGGATGTGAGTGCCATGCTTGGCATCAGACTGACAATTGACTTCTCCTGTTCAATTAGTGCACTTTTAGCAATGCACAACTAATGATGCCAGGGCTTGCTCTGTGATGTGCTGTGCTCACAGTGGTGTGTGCGTTATGTGCAGGTGACTGATGTCTGTCTGTTTCCCCATTGTTTGCAGATACATCCACGGCCACGGAAGGGGACAGCTCCACGGACCAGGAGGAGCCGGAGAGCCAGACTGGGTCAGCAGCCGAGGAGTGGTCGGAGGGACCCAGTGGCACGGAGGGCGAGGGGAGCCACACCGAGGAGTCCTCAGCAGCATCCACCTCAGCTGAGGACCAGAGCAACTCGGAGGATGACTCCCTTGTGGAGGCGGGTGTCAGCAGCCACCACACCCCAGCTAGTGTTGCTGTCCCCGCCACCACCAGCACCACCACCGCCCTCCCATCGGCTCCCATTCCCCAGGTCCGTGGAGGCTCCCATGTCCGGGAGCGTGTCTCCTTTGGGCCAGGCACCGCACCCCTGCCCCTGTGTCCCCTGCTGCCCTGAGTGAGGAGTCTGTGTACCTCCTTCGCCAGCTCCATGTAGGGCAGACAGCCATGCTGAGTGTCCTCCATGCGCACACCGCGCTGTTGACTCAGCTGGTGTCGTTCATGGAGGGCATCTCATCGGGCATGTCTGACCTACAGAGGGGCAATAGGTCCATGGACTCCTCCCTGACGGCAGCAGTGTCCCTCCTCAAACGGTCCCTCACCCCTCCTGCCTCTGCTCCATCCACACTCCCCAGCACCTTACCCATCCCAGGCACACACACACTGGCACACACCAGCACACACACATCCAGCACACTGACACACACGCCAATGACAAAACGCACACGCACGCACATTCAGGGGACTGAAGCCAGACTCACAGGGGATGGGGCCCTGGAACACACACACGCATCCACATGCACTGCGCAGTCCTCAGTTCCCTCTCCCTCCAAAGCACCCTCCCTTGCCTCACCTGCAACCCCAAAGTCACAGCAGCTCTTCCTCTGTGACCTCGGCCTCTTCCCCACCGATGAAGCTGCTCCAGCATCCCGGGGGAAGAGGAAGCCCACCCACACGGAGCAGAGTGCCCCTCGCCCCCGGACACCCTCCCCCAGGCGCAGACGGACTGAGGCCCCCACCCGCAAGTCCCCCGGAGTGCTAAGAGCAAGACCCCGCCACCGCCCTGCAGCTCAGGCACAAGGTCTCTGTCCTCCATCCCTCAGGCCCCCACTGCACAGGTGCCCCCACCACACCCTGCCCCAGGTTCCCCCACCCACAGATATACCATCCCCAAGATGCTCCGGCCTTCTCCCCCTGCCACTTGCTCTCCCAGCACCACACCCCCCGCTGCGCTTGTCTGTGCCACTGATGTGGTGAGGGTGTCCCCCCTCTGTCCAACCCACCTTGCCTGTTCCCCATTCTCCTCCCCTGGAGGTAGGCACTGCAGTGGAGTCCACTACCGCCCTGTCTGACTTGGGCACTGCAGTGGCGGACCTGTCCACCCCATCTGCAGGGTCCACTGCAGTTGTGCCGGCACCCACGACATCTGTGTCATGCCCCCAGTTGTGCCGGCACACACCATGTCAGACACCTCCACTGCAGTTGTCAGTGGCTCTCCAGCACCCACCACCCCTTCCCTGACTCCCCCTGGTGAGCCCTGATCCTGTCTCTGCGGTGCCTGGCCTGCCCCCCGGTTGCCCCTCCTAGTGGATTGTCCCTGGTATTGTGCAGGCATGCGTAGGGTGACATCTGCCAGTGTCACCCTGTTTGAACTTTGACAATGGACTGGCCATTGGCCTTTGCTCTTTTTCAGGACTTCGTTTGGCCTCAACACATATGCTGAATAAAGCAACTATCTTTTCTCTAGTGCTCATGCTTCAGATGTACATGTTGTTGGTGCAGCTAACCATGCCCTTGCTGCAGTGATGGTGATATCTGGTCTCATGATTATGAAGTGTTACTGTGCAGGAACCCATGTGGTCCAGGGGGAATGTGTCCTATCATGTGGTGTATCCATGTCATCAATAGCAGCATCTGAGGGTGTCATGTGTTCAGTATTTGGCAATGGGTTTCCTACTTACATTGGCAATTTCATATCTGTGGCTTCCACCCCTGCACATCTGTTGTGCCTGCCATCGTTGCATTTGTCTACTTCCCTGACCGTGTTGCCATCTCCAGTGGACATGCAGGTTTGGGCATCAATGGGGAGGGACTCATCCGTGTAGTCAGTGCAACATTGCTATACAAGTGTGTTGGATCTGTGCTGATGATTCCGTTGGCACATCCATGACCAGGCTGATGTGCTGGGAGCCCTCATTTGGTGCTAATTGTTGATTGTGTGACCAAGTGCTCAGCTGACATGATGGGGCCCTACTGAGGCAACATATGGCACAGCTTTCCTCACACAGGAGTGGAGTCCCCTCATGGCAGTGTGTACACGTGTGACATTGCCTGCGCCCAAGGTGTGTGTTGTATGTGCATGTCTGTGTGTTCACTTCCATTCATCTGCGCATGCTGTGATCCCTAGTGTTGTACCTGTTTGTGATGCTTGCTGACTTGAGCTATGTTCCCCCAAAGTCTTCTCCCTGTGTTCTCTGTGATGTGGGTGCATGGCACATTACTGGTCATCAGGGTGTCACCCATAGGTGTGTTTGCTGTCAGGGCAGAGTTTGTGTGCTGACGCAGATGGGTCACAGTCAGGTTTCCCTTTGGCACTTGTTGTTTGCCCCTGTCATGTGATTTCCAGTTTGTGTTATCTTTCAGTGATTGTGACACGTTGTGTGTGTGACTGCTGGCACTCCTTAGGGTCCGGGCTGCAATGTTGGTTGTTGTCTATGTGTGTTCTTTGTGGGTGACCTTGGCTTCTTCATTGGTGTGTGACTGTGGCTGGGATCCCATTGGTCGGTGTGGTATTGCCGTCATGTCCATGTACAGCGTAGTGTGCAGTGTGTCAGACATTCAGGAGTCTTGTTGAGTGTCCATGTGTGATGTGTTTCTACACCTTGGTTCCCACCCACCACCCTGGAATAGTCATGGGTGCATGTGCAATGTCACCAGTGCATGTGTACTTCACTGCTGCACATTGTTGGAGGTCGAGGGGTGTGGTCTTGAGTGTGTGCAGATGAGAGTTGTTGCCCGGCTAGTCCCCTGCCTCCATGTTGGCCTTGGCTTACTGGCCATGCTGATTGATTTGTGCTTGTGTAGGTGTGATGGTAGTTTGTTGCTCAGGACACCTGACTGTGGTTCACAGTGTGAACGACATTTAGCTTTGTCATCACAGTGGTATTTTTATTCAGCCCAGGGTCACCACATTGTGGGGGCCCTGGGGGTGGTGCTGTGGTGTGTCTGTGACTTGCTGTGTCAGTTGTTGTTCCTACGTGCCTGTGTGACATGTGTGTTTTGTGCTCCCTCTCACCTGTCAATGCCTGCTTGCCCACATAGGGGATTTGGATCCATGAGTTACCTTAGTGTGGCAGTGTATGCACATCTGTATGATTGGTATTCAGCTCTCCTCATGTGTTGTGTTGTTGCCTGGGGACACTGGCACCCCCACCCCTCACCTGCTGTGTATGATGACAGTGTTGGTCTGCCTGTTTGTGTTTGTGCATCTGCACCACTGCATTGGCATATCTTGGGTGTGCCATTGGCTGTATGTTGTTTGGTGTGTTTCCCCTGCTGTCCCTGGGACTCCTAGGTCATCGGTCAGCACAGTGATCATGGTTTGTGTGTCCCATTGCTGCCATGGTATGGTATCTGTTCACCTCACATCTGCTGTCTCCACAGGGTATCTGCATTTGTGTGCCCATTGGTGCAAATATGTGGGTCTGCATTCTGATGGTCACTTCTGTCATTGTGTCATTGATGACTGTTGACGGTCTCAGCCCCCATGGGTGTTGTTTGTCTGCACATGGCCAAAGGAATGTCTCATTTGCACTGCAGTATTTGGCTCCCCCAATTTATGTTGCAATGGGACACATACACTACTTTGCCACAGATGAGTTTTTGGTTCTGTGACCAGGAATGATCCATGCAGTTTGGCAGTTGCAGCTCTTTCTTTGTCAACAATTACCTTTTGGTCACTGTGATGATGAGGGTGTAGACCCCATTGCCACAATGGTCAAAATGTGCTTCAGCTATGGACCCCACACTTCCCTTTTGGTCACTGTGATGATGGGGGTTTAGACCCCATTGCCCAATGGTCAAAATGTGCTTCAGCTATGGACCCCACACTTGCCTTTTGGTCACTGTGATGATGGGGTTTAGACCCCATTGCCACAATGGTCAAAATGTGCTTCAGCTATGGACCCCACACTTGCCTTTTGGTCACTGTGATGATGGGGGTTTAGACCCCATTGCCACAATGGTCAAAATGTGCTTCAGCTATGGACCCCACACTTGCCTTTTGGTCACTGTGATGATGGGGGTTTAGGCCCCATTGCCACAATGGTCATGGGCTGCTTGCATTGTGGGTGCCACACACATATATGTGTGGCACATGTGCTAGGGGGTCACATTGTATGTTCAATGTCATGTTCGGTGTTGTAGGCATTTGACACAGCCTGCTCACACGCTTGTCATGGTGGTGGGGGATGTCTTAATCTTGCATTCCCTAGGTTGTGGTGTGCTTGTTGTGTCATGCATTGTCCATCCTATGAGTGGGGGTGGTAGTAGTGGTAGGCATCCAGCCCCCTGGCTAAGGGTGGTAGTAGTGGTAGGCATCCTGCCCCCTGGCTAAGGGTGGTAGTAGTGGTGGGCATCCTGCCCCCCTGGGTGAGGGTGGTAGTAGTGGTGGGCATCCTGCCCCCTGGCTAAGGGTGGTAGTAGAGGTAGGCATCCTGCCCCCTGGCTAAGGGTGGTAGTAGTGGTAGGCATCCTGCCCCCCTGGCTAAGGGTGGTAGTAGTGGTGGGCATCCTGCCCCCCTGGGTGAGGGTGGTAGTAGTGGTGGGCATCCTGCCCCCTGGCTAAGGGTGGTAGTAGTGGTAGGCATCCTGCCCCCTGGCTAAGGGTGGTAGTAGTGGTAGGCATCCTGCCCCCTGGCTAAGGGTGGTAGTAGTGGTGGGCATCCTGCCCCCTGGCTAAGGGTGGTAGTAGTGGTGGGCATCCTGCCCCCCTGGGTGAGGGTGGTAGTAGTGGTGGGCATCCTGCCCCCTGGCTAAGGGTGGTAGTAGTGGTAGGCATCCTGCCCCCTGGCTAAGGGTGGTAGTAGTGGTGGGCATCCTGCCCCCCTGGGTGAGGGTGGTAGTAGTGGTGGGCATCCTGCCCCCTGGCTAAGGGTGGTAGTAGAGGTAGGCATCCTGCCCCCCTGGCTAAGGGTGGTAGTAGTGGTAGGCATCCTGCCCCCTGGCTAAGGGTGGTAGTAGTGGTGGGCATCCTGCCCCCCTGGGTGAGGGTGGTAGTAGTGGTGGGCATCCTGCCCCCTGGCTAAGGGTGGTAGTAGTGGTAGGCATCCTGCCCCCTGGCTAAGGGTGGTAGTAGTGGTAGGCATCCTGCCCCCTGGCTAAGGGTGGTAGTAGTGGTGGGCATCCTGCCCCCTGGGTGAGGGTGGTAGTAGTGGTGGGCATCCTGCCCCCTGGCTAAGGGTGGTAGTAGTGGTAGGCATCCTGCCCCCCTGGGTGAGGGTGGTAGTAGTGGTGGGCATCCTGCCCCCCTGGGTGAGGGTGGTAGTAGTGGTGGGCATCCTGCCCCCTGGCTAAGGGTGGTAGTAGTGGTGGGCATCATGCCCCCTGGCTAAGGGTGGTAGTAGTGGTGGGCATCCTGCCCCCCTGGGTGAGGGTGGTAGTAGTGGTGGGCATCCTGCCCCCCTGGGTGAGGGTGGTAGTAGAGGTAGGCATCCTGCCCCCTGGCTAAGGGTGGTAGTAGAGGTAGGCATCCTGCCCCCCTGGCTAAGGGTGGTAGTAGTGGTGGGCATCCTGCCCCCCTGGGTGAGGGTGGTAGTAGTGGTGGGCATCCTGCCCCCCTGGGTGAGGGTGGTAGTAGAGGTAGGCATCCTGCCCCCTGGCTAAGGGTGGTAGTAGTGGTAGGCATCCTGCCCCCCTGGGTGAGGGTGGTAGTAGTGGTGGGCATCCTGCCCCCCTGGGTGAGGGTGGTAGTAGTGGTGGGCATCCTGCCCCCTGGCTAAGGGTGGTAGTAGTGGTGGGCATCCTGCCCCCCTGGGTGAGGGTGGTAGTAGTGGTGGGCATCCTGCCCCCTGGCTAAGGGTGGTAGTAGTGGTGGGCATCCTGCCCCCCTGGGTGAGGGTGGTAGTAGTGGTGGGCATCCTGCCCCCCTGGGTGAGGGTGGTAGTAGTGGTGGGCATCCTGCCCCCTGTGTAAGGGTGGTAGTAGTGGTAGGCATCCTGCCCCCCTGTGTAAGGGTGGTAGTAGTGGTAGGCATCCAGCCCCCCTGGGTTGGGGTGGTGGCGCGCATTCAGGCCCCTGTGTGCATATGTGGCATTGGTGATGGGCATCCCGCCCCTATGGTGCTGCTGGTGTAAGTATATTCAGATTCCCAGTGTATGTGTGTGATGTGTCGTGTACGTGTTGTATGTGTTTTGTGGTTGGTGTCTGACTTACCTTCTGCGCCGTACGCGTCCGTGCCTGTTCCGGTAGTAGATGTAGAATATTGGTATGATCGGGACGAAGGGATTCATGGTTGGTTCGTGTCGTTCGTCCTTCTCGTTGCTTCGCGTCGTCCTCGTCGCTTGGCTTCGTCCTCGTCGCTTCGCTTCGTCCTCGTCGCTTCGCGTCGTCCTCGTCTGTGCTGTGTTCGTCTCGTAGCCGTGGATCGTGTTGTGGCGCGATTCGGAGCTTATGTGCGCCTCTCCCGGATGCTTTGACGTGCCGTGCGTAGCGACGGGTTCGGCGCGTACGGAAAGCGCATCGTACTTGTCCGGCCGGACGGGGCTGCATTTTCCCTTCCGTGCGACTCGATTCGGCGTTTCCGGATTCGCCTCGGTCGGAGAACAGGACCTGGTTTGGGTGAGTACGGCTCGGCCGGATTCTTTGCTGTTGTGCGCATCGTACTTGCTCGTTCGGTGTGCTGTACGGATCGGTCGGGAAACTGGCTTTCGCATGGCTTTTTTCCCGACCGAATAGTATTGGGTGCGCCTCCGACCGAGATCGGAATCGGCCCCTAAATGTTAATCGTGGTTTAACTGTTCCTTGTTCTTAGCGCCGAGACGCCTCAGGGTACTCGTTCGTGCTTTATAAAACGCAAATCAAATCAAATCAGAATGCAGGGAACAGCGGTAATTCCTTGCCAGAAACAGGATTAGACAGGACTGTGAGGAAGTCACAGTCCTATGAAGATTCTTCTCTTGCATCATCTCCTGTTGGAGGGTTTCCTTAAGGAACACTTGATATTGACATGCGCAGGACAGGAATAAAATAATAATTCAAGGTTAATGCTGAACCCTGGTACGTAGAGCAGTACAATAATGATCAGGGAAGATCATAAATGGATCAAATACCTTCTCTTATTCAGATTCTTTTCGATCGTGCTTCCATGACAACATTTTTAGAACTGTATCAATTGTGGATTAAATTTGTACAAATGTATACTTAGGGTTGTTGTTGTTCAAGTTATATTCTCTGTCTGTGATAGGAACTGAAGCATTTAGAATGTAGGACTGCAAGAGCTGGAGTAGTCTGCAGATCCGAACGGATGCTGTTGGTTTGGTATTATGCTGCACAAATAAAAATCATCACTTATCTGCTATTTGTCTGGAGCCTGACCTTTGCAAGAGGCACTAAGCGGAGAAGGTACTTACTAGCGCTGGCAGCACCGGAGTAGCACCGTCTTCTGGACTCTGTACTTTCATACAGTGAATCCATGGCGTGGATATTTTAACATTCCTTGTTTTGGATGTATGTTTCCTTGACCTTACTATAAGTGAGTGGACTGTATGTGCATCGTGACCTGTCATCAAGATCTGCTATATTAGATTTTGAGTTTCTGTAGACATCGACACTCACTACATTGTTTTAAATCTACAGTCGCACGTCTTCTCATGCCAAGCTCACGATGAGGTGAGACGCTTACCTTCTTCCCTCACACCCAGTCTGGGTGAAGCATCATGTATGGCTGATGTTGCAGTCATTGTTCATGTTGCTGCATGCCATATGCTGCTGTCACTGCAGAAGTCTGGTTGCTGCCTTTTTCATCCAAAGCACGCAGACTGACGGTTGGTGTTCCACAGGGTTTGGCTTTAAGCCCTACCCTGTTTAATGTATATCCTACACCACTGGCAGTATTGGCGGAGTCTTTGAGTGCTAAAGTAATCTCTTATGAAGATGGCACCCAGCTTCTCTTCTCCTGTGGAAAAGGAGAAGGGTTACCTGGGGAGGCTATTAAATACTGCCTCTCTAGGGTGTTCCAGTGGTTGGCAATTAATCAACTAAAATGCAACCCAGATAAGACCGAGATTATGATCTTCGGTTCATCCCCCCCTAACCTACAGAAATCTTGCTGCCTGAAGGATGCTCTGCTTCCGGGCCCCCAACAGAGCTGTATAAGGAATTTAGGCAAATTTGATAGTGCCCTTTCATTTCAACCACAGATTCAGACTCTGATAGGTTCCTGCTTTGGGACTCTTCGGATACTGAAAAAATTCTTTCCCCTTTTGTCAGAGTCTTCCAGAAGAATGGTCATCCAAGCATTAACAACCTCTGAACTGGATTATGGGAATGCTCTATACTTGGGCCTCCCGGAGTATCTCCTATAGAGACTTCAGGTGGTTCAGAACTCGGCTGCTTCTCTATCTCCCTCTAAGTTCTCACATGGCCGCCCATCAGGAGGCTCTTTATTGGCTTCCAATAAAAAAGGGGATACGATTCAAGGCCATGGTTCTGGTAGATAAAGCCCTGCATGGTTCAGGGGCCAGCTATCCGAGGGAGATGATCCATGACTATATCCCTGTCTGAACCCAAGGTTCCTCTTCTGAACACTTGGCTAAAGTCCCACGTATCTGCCGGCTTAGAACGGACGGCAGATCCTTTTCTTATTTAGGGCCAATTATCTGGAACAAACTTCCCATGGAGCTCCGCTCAATTCGGGACCTTCCCATTTTTAAGATAAAACTAAAGACTTGGCTCTTCCGACAATCTGCATAGGTCTTATCTGTAGGTGCTGTTATGTCTGTTTAGCACCGGTACACTCTTGGGAGTAGCTGTGCGCTGTATAAATCTATATAACTTATAACAAGTATGCACTGGTTGGAAAACACAGCCGTTAAAATTAAGTCACGGTGAATCACAGAGTACACCAGAAATCAGCCCTAATAAACAGTTAGGATGTGAGTATTATTGGTATGTGTCAATACAAATATGTGAAGTGCCCCCACAAATGTTAGTCTAATCTTTTCATATGACGTCCAAGGTAATCTTTATTTTTTTTAGAAATCGAACAGAACAGCCAACGCGTTTCGTTCACTACATGTGAACGTCATCAGGGCATACATTTTGACTTTCAAGATATTTGTGTTAGGAAAAAAGCGAGCCTGAATCATCATTGTTTGTCGGTGTAAATGTCCGGTAATTATATTGGACTTCAATTCATCGGCTCCCCATATGTTTGAGGGGGAGTGTGTTTCATCATCATTGTTGTATATAGTGGCAATGAGGCACCTTGATACGTGCCATTTTCCAACTCCTGAACTAGCTTGTCTCAGTGAGTCCACTACTAACATTATTGGTATGTGTACTTTTCTTCATATTTCTTCATATTTCCTCAGTGGATCTCTGTGACTGATTACATAACCTTGTGAGCACAACACTGTGCTCTGGGTATGACTTTTGCTTCTGTCATTCTACATTTGGTTACATTTATTTTTAGGAAACTGGTAAACTGCATTTTATGGATTTTGGTTTGTTTGTATATTTTTACTGCATTCAACATGCAATTCGATCCATTGACAACGTTTTTACAAAATAAGGGGAATCCCCCACTTTCTTGGACAAGATGGAAAGAGGAGATCATATATTATATGAAGGCCATTGAAGGGGATAGAATGACTGCAGAGAGGAAGAACATACTTTCACATTGTTTAGGATCTGATGGTCAAGTGGTGTTTAGGACTCTTCTGCAAGTCACACGACAAACCAGTCAAGAAGATATTGAGGTTTTTGAAGAAGCCTTACTGAGAATGGATTACAGGTTCTAACCAACATCCAGCATAGCACTTAATAGGTTTAAGTTCTTGAGGTCAAAAAGATGGTGAGTCTTTTGGTGAGTTTCACACAGAGCTAAGAGCACTTTCCATGACATGTAATTTGGTTCCAATAACTTATGAGCTGATTAGAGATCAAATCAATCACATGTCAAACGTAAGAAAATAAAAGAGCAGCTTTCGTTTATGGAGGAGCCTAAACTACAAGATGCAATAACAACAGCAAAGGCATTGGAACAGTCCTAAATGAAAATGTATGCAGTGTGACAGGGAGTAATACTCATTCTAGTATTGCACTTTATTAGAAGAAAACAGATAAATCAACGGTTTGTTACAGGTGTGGAAGCTGCAGTCATATAGCTTCTTTTTTACAGTGCCCAGTGATAAGCAAGGAGTGCTATGGTCGCACTGGACATTTCACTTGTGTGTGTAAGGAAGTAAAAAAAAAGGTAGCCATAAAAAGTAAAGCTGCTTGTGTTAAAGATGGAGGGGAATTAAGGTGTTCGTGCAAGTTTGGTAAGTAAACTAAAGATGAAAAAGTTATTGTGCTGTCAAAAAGAAATTTTAGCAAGAGTGTGGAAGGAATGGGGGTTAAAGGTCCACCCGAGTGTATTGTTAGGATAATGAACAGAGATTTGGAACTCATGGCGGATTCAGATTTCCTGTGGACTGTAATTACTAAGCAATATTTTTGGGAAATGTTTGGAGATGTATTGAAGTAAGATGAACTAAGACAGTCCGCATAAAAGCTGAGAGCTTTGATGGCTCTACTATTGTTATCATTGGCTAAGTAGATGTGGTACTAATGTTCAAAGAGAGGGAATCTCAAATCAAACTGTATGTAGAGATGAAAAGTGTGAATGTGCTACCTTGGAAGGATCAATGGAAGCTAGGAATAATTTTGAATCCCAGGAGCAAGGAACCGGTGTTAGTTGAGACAGAAGCGAATGTGAGAGTTTTCTAACCAATTTCCAGATGTGTTCACAGAGCGACTGTAAAAATGAAAAAAATTATTCACATAAGATAATGGTTAATACGAATGCTAGACTAGTGAAACAAAAGTTGAGAGGGGTACCAATAAATGTGAGATAAGAATTACAACAGTTGTTAGAAGAAAAGAATAAAGATGGTTTGCTAGTTTGATTGAAGAAATAGAATCATTAGAATGGCTTTCCCCTATAGTTTGGCAAGGACAGCATACATACATTTGCGGTTGTGTGTCGACCATAGAGCACTGAATGCCAGAGCTTCTGTTCCCCTCGTGCCCCCATTTTGTGTGCCCGTTTTGCTTCTGTTCCCCTCGTGCCCCCATTTTGTGTGCCTGTTTTGCTTCTGTTTCCCCTCGTGCCCCCATTGCTTGTGTCCTTTTTGCCTTCTGTTTCCCCTCGTGCCCCCATCGCTTGTGCCCATTTTGCCTTCTGTTTCCCCCGTGCCCCCATTGCTTGTGTCCTTTTTGCCTTCTGTTTCCCCTCGTGCCCCCATCGCTTGTGCCCATTTTGCCTTCTGTTTCCCCCCGTGCTCCCATTGCTTGTGTCCTTTTTGCCTTCTGTTTCCCCTCGTACCCCCATCGCTTGTGCCCATTTTGCCTTCTGTTTCCCCCCGTGCCCCCATTGCTTGTGTCCTTTTTGCCTTCTGTTTCCCCTCGTGCCCCCATCGCTTGTGTCCATTTTGCCTTTTGTTTCCCCTCGTGCCCCCATTGCTTGTGTCCATTTTGCTTTCTGTTTCCCCTCGTGCCCCCATTCTGCTGTGCCCAACTTTGCCTTCTGTACCCCCCGCCACTGCGTCCCCTGCGGCCCCGCCCCCTGACTGCCCATTCGCTGCCCCTGCCTCCTGCCTCCCAGCTGCTCCTCCCTCCCAGCTCCCCATATATGGCGGCCGCTGCGCGGTGAGGAGAGCGACCCTTGACCTTGCCAGGTAGGTCGCTCCCCCGCCACACAGCTCCGCCTGTGTTGTCCTGCCCGCTGCTGCTGCTGGTAAGCTCGCCCTCTGCTGTTGCCTTGGTGCCCGTTTTGCTTCTGTCCCCCTTGTGCCCCCATTTTGTGTGCCCATTTTGCTTCTGTTCCCCTCGTGCCCCCATTTTGTGTGCCCGTTTTGCTTCTGTTCCCCTCGTGCCCCCATTTTGTGTGCCCGTTTTGCTTCTGTTTCCCTCGTGCCCCCATTGCTTGTGTCCTTTTTGCCTTCTGTTTCCCCTCGTGCCCCCATCGCTTGTGCCCATTTTGCCTTCTGTTTCCCCCGTGCCCCCATTGCTTGTGTCCTTTTTGCCTTCTGTTTCCCCTCGTGCCCCCATCGCTTGTGCCCATTTTGCCTTCTGTTTCCCCCCGTGCCCCCATTGCTTGTGTCCTTTTTGCCTTCTGTTTCCCCTCGTGCCCCCATCGCTTGTGTCCATTTTGCCTTCTGTTTCCCCTCGTGCCCCCATTGCTTGTGTCCATTTTGCTTTCTGTTTCCCCTCGTGCCCCCATTCTGCTGTGCCCAACTTTGCCTTCTGTACCCCCCGCCGCTGCGTCCCTGCGGCCCCGCCCCTGACTGCCCATTCGCTGCCCCTGCCTCCCAGCTGCTCCTCCCTCCCAGCTCCCCATATATGGCGGCCGCTGTGCGGCCGCGCCGCTGCCTCGCCGAAGGCGCGCCTAAGGCAAGCCCGTCTACGCCCATCCGCGCCTGGACCGCGCCCAGCACCAGAACCCCTGGGCCGCGCGCCCCCCGCTCCAGCCTCGAGGACCGACGCCGTTACGATGCCACCACACTGCACGCGCTCAACCCCGGACGGACACACAACTGCTTCAAGGCCGCCCCGAAACGCACACATGGCCCCTTCACCTGCCGGAACTGCAGCTACACCAGCCTCAGAGCCAGCGAAGCGCCCGCCAAGAAGGACCTCAACCACATCCGATGCATCCTACTGAACACCCGCTCCGCACGCAAACACGCCGTCGAGCTCTAGGACCTGCTCGACACATCATCACCAGACGTCGCCTTCCTGACAGAGACCTGGATGAACGACTCCTCCGCACCCGACATCGCCATAGGCATCCCAGACGGCTATAAGATCACCCGCAGAGACCGCGTCAACGGAGTAGGAGGAGGAATCGCCATCGTCCACAAGAACTCCATCAGGGTCTCGACCAGCACCAACGACACTCTCAGCACCGCCGAACACATGCACTTCCAGATCCACACGGACCCCAACACCACCCTTAGAGGCACCCTTGTCTACAGACCCCCTGGGCCCCAACCCCAGTTCAGCGACTCCATCGCCGACTTCCTCAGCACGCACGCCCTGACCTCTACCGACTACATCCTCCTCGGCGACCTGAACTTTCACCTGGAGAACAACAACGACAGCAACTCCACCACCCTGATCGACAACCTCGCCAACCTCGGACTGAGACAGCTCGTCACAACACCGACTCACTCCACCGGCCACACGCTCGACCCCGTCTTCTCCTCAAGCTCCCACGTCTCCTTCAGCCACACCACGGAACTCCTCTGGACCGACCACCGCTGCATCCACTTCACCTTCCAGAAACCAACCACACACCACCGCACCCAACAGATCCCACGCCGCTGCTGGAGCAAAGTCACCGAAGACCAACTACGGGCAAACCTCGCTCTCAGCCCTCCCTCCGACCCATCCAACACCGACGACGCTGCCTGCAACCTCAGACGATGGATAGACGACTGTGCCAACACCCTCGCCCCGCTGAAAAAACTCACCTACAGCGACACCACCAAAAGAGCCAACTGGTTCACCCCGGAACTCCTAGCTTCCAAGCGTACCTGCCGGAAACTTGAGAAGAAATGGCACAGTGATAAGACACCGGACAGCCACGCAGCCCATAAAGACGCGATCCGTAACCACCATCACCTCATCAGGTCCGCCAAGAGAATCTCCTTCAAAGACCGCCTCGACAACAACGCACACAACAGCAAGGAGCTCTTCAACATTGTGAAGGAACTCTCCAACCCCAGCTCCAACACCAACGACATCCCGCCGTCGCAAGCCCTGTGCGATTCCATCGCCACCTTCTTCCACCGCAAGATCGCCGACATCGACAACAGCTTCAACACCCAGACAGCCCCCACTAAGATAGATACACCAGACCCACCGCACACCATCGACCATGACCCCTTGCCAGCCTGGGCCAGCGTGAACATCGATGACACCATCAAGACCATGGGCACAATACACTCCGGCTCCCTGTCAGACCCTTTCCCGCACCACATCTTCAACAAAGCCAGCAGCTCCATCGCACCCCACCTGTGCAACGTTATCAATCTCTCCTTCGAGACCACGACCTTCCCAGAGAGCTGGAAACACGCAGAGATCAACGCCCTACTCAAAAAACCCAAGGCGGACCCGAGAGACCTCAAAAACTTCCGGCCCATCTCCCTGCTTCCGTTCCCAGCCAAGGTCATCGAGAAGATCGTCAACAAACAGCTAACCCGATACCGCGAAGAAAACAGCATCCTGGACCCATCCCAATCGGGGATCCGCAGCAACCACAGCACTGAGACTGCCCTCATCGCCGCCACCGACGACATCAGGACCCTGCTGGACAACGGTGAGACCGCAGCCCTCATCCTGCTGGACCTCTCCGCCGCCTTCGACACTGTCTGCCACCGCACTCTACGCACACGCCTCCACGACGCAGGGATCCGAGACAAGGCCCTGGAATGGACCACCTCCTTCCTCAACGGCAGAACCCAGAGAGTCCGCCTCCCACCTTTCCGATCCGAAGCCTCCGAGATCATCTGCGGCGTACCCCAGGGATCTTCCCTCAGCCCAACACTGTTCAACATCTACATGGCCCCTCTCGCATGCATCGCCAGACAGCACGACCTCAACATTATCTCCTACGCCGACGACACTCAACTGATCCTCTCCCTCACCAAGGACCCCCTCGCCGCCAAATCCAATCTCCATGAAGGAATGAAGGCCGTCGCCGATTGGATGAAGATCAGCCGACTAAAGCTGAACGCGGACAAGACAGAGGTCCTCATCCTCGGCTCCAACCCCTCAGCCTGGGACAACTCCTGGTGGCCAACGACGCTGGGAGCAGCCCCGACACCCACCGACCACGCACGCAACCTGGGAGTCATCCTCGACTCAACGCTCTCCATGGCCAAGCAAGTCAACGCAGTCTCCTCCTCCTGCTTCAACACCTTCCGCATGCTTCGCAAGATCTACAGGTGGATCCCGACAGACACAAGAAGAACAGTCACCCAGGCCCTCGTCAGTAGCAGACTTGACTATGGGAACGCCCTCTACGCGGGAGCCCCGGCCAAGCTCATCAAGCGACTGCAACGCATACAAAACGCCTCCGCACGCCTGATCCTCGACGTACCACGCCACAGCCACATCACCCCCCACCTGAGGAACCTGCACTGGCTCCCCGTCGACAGGAGGATCTCCTTCAAACTCCTCATCCACGCACACAAGGCACTCCACAAGACTGGCCCAGCCTACCTCAACAGACGACTCTCCTTCTACGTCCCCAACCGCCAGCTCAGCTCCGCCGACCTCTCCCTCGCCACCGTCCCTCGCATTCGAAGAACAACCACCGGCGGCAGATCCTTCTCACACCTCGCCGCCAAGACCTGGAACACCCTTCCACTAAGCCTACGACAGACCCAAGACCTGCTGACCTTCAGGAGGCTACTCAACACCTGGCTGTTCGACCAGTAGCAGCACCCCCCCCCTTTTCTCTCCCCAGCGCCTTGAGACCCTCGCGGGTAAGTTGTGCGCTCTACAAATTCTGTGATTGATTGATTGAATATAGTAGTGGATTGTTATCTGCTTCCCAACATTAACAAGGTTGTGTGCTTACTTGAAGGGGCAAATATATTTTCTACTTTGGATCTCAGGTCTGTGTACCATTTACTGCTGAACTAATGCTGAGAGGGCTATTTCAGTTTAAAAGGAGGCCGTTTGGATTAGCTTTGCAGATCTGTCTTTCAAAGAGAAATGTTCCACATCTTCAAGGATATGGAAAGTTATGTGAAGTCTTTCTAGGATGATATTCTTATATTTTCAAAAAATGAACAAGAAAAGCTAAGGCAGATTTAAGAAGTGTGTAAGAGATTGGAAGAATGTGGGCTCATATCGAAAGTAAATAAAAGTAAGTTATTCTGCGAATCCATGGAATATCTTGGTGATACTGTGTCTGGTGAAGATGTGGCGCAGAAAAAATCACTAGCTGATGCTATCATTAAAGCGCCCGCACCAAATACCTAGATGGAAAATCTTTCTTTTGCTGGGTAATGTGAGTACTATTGTAAATTTGTTAACATTTTGTAACAAATATGGAACCTTTAAGAGAACTCACATGAAGGAATTCAGAATTAAAGTGGTCAGAGAAACAACAAAAAAGGTTTGAGCAGATTAAAGCAGAAATTGTGGCGGCTCCCACATGAAAGCCTGTTTGGTATTGATGGGGTTCTATCACAGGGAAGTGTTAAAGAGGAGTGGGATGTTACTTTTGTTTTAAGGACTCTAAATGACACTGAAAGGTAATATGTGGTCATAAAGACACAGTTGTTTATGGGCTATTGAACACTTTAGGAATTATGTTTGGGTAAGTCGTTTCATATTAAGGACAGACCATACACCTCTTGCTGGTATTTTATCTCCTGGTGGGGGTGGAATGCTAAAAGACAGATTGCAAGATTAACCTTGAGGCTTCAGGAGTATAGTTCTAAAGTCAAATTTGTACCTGGAAGGAACAATCTAACAGTTGAATGCCTGTTGAGACTTCCATGTGTTCTTTCTGATGAACACATGGGCTATAATGAAGAAGTTGCTATAGTAGCCACTGTAGGAGGCATTGTGTCTGGGAAATTTGAAGGTATTGTAGAAGAGATGTGGGCAGAGAGTGAGAGAAATGATGAGTTGTTGAAAATGGTAAAAATGTACGTAGTAGAAAGGTGGCCTAGGAAAAAAGATTTACTTCCAGAAGTGTTGCCTTTTTAGAAGATTTCAGGAGAGCCAGAACTTGAAGGAAGTATGTTTTTGAAGGAAGGTAAATGTGCCCCTCCAGCCTTGATGCAGGAGAGAATAGTGTTGCTAGCACATGAGGGTTATCCTTGGATGTCTTCCTTGAAGAGATTATTAGGTCATGTTTCTGGTGGCCTGGTTTGGACAGAATGGCACACACAGTAGCACATGAATGTGATGTGTGCACCAACAGTGAGAAGATGCTAAAAGAAACACCTGCTCCTTTAAAAACCATACCTTGTCCAGAGTTTCCTTGGGAGAAGGTAGCATTTGACATTTCTGCACCATTTATTCACTACCGCAGCATTTACGTTTTACCTTGATTTTAGTGGATGATCACTTGAAATGGCCAGAGGTCAAGTTTGTGGCACAAGCTGCAATGAGTACTGTGACTGAGTTTTTGTAGGGAAGTATTTGCCAGGGATGGGTGACCTGAAGTATTAGTCACCCACAATGGTGTACAGCTTAAATTTTGTGATATGAATAGTTTTCTGAAGTACTGTAATATTCAGCATGTAACTACAGCATTGTATGAACCTCAAGGTAATGGTCAGGTAGAGAGGTTTAAACTTGTGTTGAAGGATGGTCTTATATGGGCTCAAAGTTTTGAATGTGAATGCTAAAACGTATTGAGAGAGAATTTGTGGTAGTATCGTATTAAACCACATACCACTACTGAAGTTAGCCCATTTAAGATACTGAAAGAAAGAGAGCTAGTTTCCAAATTGTACCTGTAGTGGTTTAAGAAAAGACGTGGGAGTTGTATGAATCAGTATCAAGGAAATTTGCCATGAGGGTTGGAAGGAAACAAGACAAAACCAAGCAAACATATGATTTGAAATAGAGGGTTAAAAAGCCAGTGTTTGATGTTGGGGATTGGTAGAGGATTCCCAAGCCTGGTTTTCTGTCTAAGGGTGTTCCCAAATGTGGGAAGGCTATGAGAGTGGTAAAGGTAAACACTAATAGTGTGGTTACACAAGATGGGAAGATTTTGAATGTGAGAAACAGTGAAATGTAAGTGTAATTTGAATGGTAATATCAAGGAACAAGAGGATGAGAGTTATTTGGTGAAATTCGGAAACTCACAAAATGTATTGCAACAAAATCACACCAGTCAAGCCAATTTAGTGACTGATGTTACAGAATTTGATTTCAGTGATCCTACTGATGGTTATGCAGTTGATGCAGTTCAGTGGCCTTAAGAGTAAAAGGAACAAGCAGGGATAGATGCCCACCTGCAAAATTCAAGAATTATGTTTAAAGATTTTATTCTTACTTGAATAATGTTTATACTGCAATTTGTAGTTCTGTGTCGTTTTTGGTCCTTTATATAGTTTCATTATTTTGTTTTCAGGAGGAAGATATTCAGTTATTTTATGTTCACTTTACAAATGTATACTTATTAGAGTTGCTGTTGTACACGCTACATTCAATGGATGCGCTAGGAACTGAGGCCTTTAGAATGTAGAACTGCAAGAGTTGGAGTACTCTACAGATCTGAACGGAAGCCGTTGGATTGGTCCTGTGCTATATGAATGAATCATTGTTTATGAGCAATTTGTCTGGAGCCTAATCTTTGCACATATGCTAATCTTCCCACAGCATTACACAACATATTGAAATTTGTGCAAGTGTAGTTCTCTGCTCTGTAAGAACGAATAAAGCAAAAGGTTGTATACAAATGTGGTGCAGTAAATATCACTGTCTGAAAAGAGAAAACACAAAAAAAATTGAATACACTGTTATCTCCCATATTTGTCAAAACTTCACAAAGAAGGGTGCTGTCCCTTCCCTAAATATTCCAGATATTCTGGTAGTAATTCGAGGGACTTATGAAATAAAAATCATGAAAACTGATCACAAAGGTAGGTTCACTATTGTGTCAGGGGAGCCTATTGCAGGCCCCCTCCAAACTGAAGCAGACTTAAGATATGCTGGCACGGAGCACGTCTTGACAAACTAAGGAGATTTGCAGATGACACTGATAGAAGGGTTGTTAGATTCAGAAGCAAAAGACAGCAAATAGGAATGAACCTTCAACAACCCTCGATTGATAACAGGTCCACTTCAAGTGCATCAGTTATAGATGGCTTGTAGATTGATGGAGTAGCAGAGGTGATGACTGGGCAACAAATGTGCAATTTAATTCGGTGGTTGAAATATTAACTGCCGACAGTTCAGTGCAACAAGCACACTTAATCTAAAACAGCACAAAATACTGGCCACAAGTTGTTCCTGCTTAGACTGAGAGGAAGTCTGTCGGGTGATATTTCTAGATCCCTGGGCATCCAGTGATTGTTGGGCGGTATCTTCGGTGGATTATTCTTTTCACGACTGGTGTGGTGAGGCTGAAGTTTCTATTGACTGCAAAATGATAACCAAGAATATATTTGTAACCTAGTTGCATTTGAAATATTGGTTCAAGAGACCTTTCAGAAGTGAATATGAAAACTTTATTCTGCAGTTGTCTTCCCAAAGGCCTACCTTTGCTTTTGAGCAGTAGACTAGTTTTAATACCCATTCTTCAGTCAAAGAACCACACAACACAATGCATCCCCATTGGCTGGAATGGACTGCTGGACAGTACAGCTGGGGTTTGCCAAGACAAGTCTAAGATTTCAACAAAGCTGTGGTGACTGTCCTAGAACACATACCAAACAACAAGAGCGAGCACCTTATTTACCTAACCAAGAATCCTTTCGAGTCTCTCACTTCCAGCAATGCGGGGGGAGGGCCATCAGGGTTTTTAAAAGAACCCCCACTCACCAACCTAGTTGGTGTCATGCTTCATCACTGGGTTCCCACTCTGGAAGCCGAGTGCCTCCAAGGTGTGCTTCGATGCCTGATTACAGCGGAGCTGGTTGCTTTTAGAGTGAAAGGGAAACGAAGGTGCAATTGGCTTACAATTGACTCGTGTTCCCCTACCCAAAAGGTAACTTAATCTTGATGACCTCCGTTATGTGAGGATGACCACGAGAAAGGTGAAGACACAGATGTGCAAGTACTGCAGTAAAACACAATGCAAGAAAAACACCACACGGATGACGGATCACTTTCTGAGAGCTGGACATACCACCAGCAACATGAAATGGGTGGTGATGGAACAAATTGATCAGATCTCAAATACAGAGTGTGCACTACTGGAAAAATTTAAAAACCTTGCATTGCTGAAAGTGAGAGACTCAAAAGGATTCTTGGTTAGGTAAATAAGGTACTCTCTTGTTGTTTGGTGTATATATAGTCAAGATAAGATGGGTGAGTGTTCTTTCTCGCTCTCTCTTTTTCCTGTTTGTGATGTCCTAGAACACAGTCAAAATGCATCTTTGTCATAGAAAAAAACAGAGACGCTTTGTAACTGGAAAATTGTCACGTGGACAAGATGAATTCAGAGTCGGTCCTTAAACCTGGAGCTTCTGTACTCCCGGTAATGTTAGGGAGTAATAGAAAAATAGGGTTCAAAACTTAAGTTGGGGATCGAACTGGTTGAGTTGTGGACCACTGACATCAAGTGCCCATTTCTCTTCTTTTCCTGGTTGAGCTCACAATGTTCTATTGCTGTGGAACCTGCAGAACTAGGGAACCCGCTTGACTGTCAAAGACCTTAGCTTGAGGGTCATGATGATTCCAAATCTTTATTAAGATATATCTAAGGAGCAGCAGGACAAAGAGGGATATTTCAAAGTGTTTCACATTCTGCTAGCCTGTGCTATCAAGTAGACACCACGTATGAGATTCTGCACAGGAGAGGAGGTGGTGCTTTATGTTCCTCTTGGGCTAAGAGAAATTGAATGCAGCCACCTATTCTATTGGAGGAAGCAAGCAGCGGCATTTGGACAACCTCTTTATAACATATCGGGAAGAGCTGAAGTACAAGACATAGCCATATTCGAGTCGTGAAATTACCAGTGCTTGGACAATCAGCCTTCTGGATGAGGAGGGCGGGAGAACGTTGAGTACCTTCCTCAGCAGTCTAAGACCGCCATAGGAGCTAGCTGCGTTCTTTGTTACTTTGTGGTCCATGGTGAGCTTGTCAGCTAGCTCCATCCTCAAACTCTTTATCAGGCTTTCTGTATTCAGCAGGTTCCACAGACAGTCGAACCAGTTAGTCAGAGGCTGGCTTCTGATGTTGTTGCCAAACAACATGACCTTAGTCTTGTCTTCGTTCAACTTCAGCCGACAGTTAGCCATTCAGCCAGCCACTTCCTGAAGACAGGGGTCAATTGAAGATGATTCGAGCTGGAATCAGGGGAGATTGACAGAACTTTGTGTCGTCAGCGTAGGAGAACAATGACATCCCATAGGAATGTACAATTTCAGTGAAGGGGCACATATATAAGTTAAAGAGGGTGGGGTTCAGGGCTGGGGCCTCCTCAGCTCAGAGGAAGACTGTCAAAATAGCAGGACTGGTCTAGTACCTGGAAGGTTCTATTCTTTAGGAAAGAGATGAGCCATTTCAGTGCCGTTCCTCCGATGCTCGCATTATATATCACTAAATAAGTGTTGTGTGATCAACAGTGTCGAAGGCTGCACTGAAATATAAGAGAAAGATAGCTGCGGAGCCACCTTGGTCCAGTACTCGTCTCAGTTCCTCCACCACAGCCAGCAGAGCTGTTTCTGTGCTGTGTTGTGGTCTGAACTCCATTTGGGTGAGGTGGAGGACTTCGTTTGATTTGAGGAAGGTGGAGAGATGTTTATTTACGTGCTTCTCCAGGAGCTTGGATACTCCAGGCAGCAAGGAGATCTGCCTGAAGTTACCCAACAGAGGCACCTCAGAACTCACTAGGGGTTTACACTTGATATCTTGAGACTTAGTAGCATTGTGTAGAAGATCATGTGTCATTCAGTACATACTTACAGGCACAATGCTCACTGCCAGTGTAAAATCAGATCCAAAGGACAATGCAGTGTGTAAGCTTGGGGGCTCATATGTCTTTGGAGTCCTTAAAGTAAATCTTTTTATTTTTAACTTTATTTACCTTTTAACATACAAGTGATAAACCATAGGATCGTGGCAAATATAGTCCTTACTGTGTACATAACAGTCAGCATTTATGACAATTCTTAGTCCGTTATCAATATTGACATTTTATCAAATTAGCAACAACTGATAATCCTGTACCCCTCATTTAAGCTCATGTCAGTTAAGATCATATATGTGTGTTTCTAAAGAGGCAGGGGTTCCGTGCACAAGTCTGGTTGAATCGCCAAATCGGGAGTGTGGGCAGAGTCGTCTTGTGTTTCTAGAAGGTATGTTTGGAGTGGTTGCCAAATGTCCCTTGGGTGTAAAGTGGGTGGATGAAGTTGAGTGTATATGTCGCTATTGGTGCTACAATATGTCAAGCTAGCAATCCAGCATTTCAATGTCGGTGGGTGTTTGCCCCCCCCCCCAGCGTATTGCGACCTCACGTATCTACGAACTGCTTCCGGGACATTGTGGACAAACCCGAGCAGTGCTTGTAATGGGTTAGGTGTAAGTGTTTGGTTTATCATACGTGATAGTTCAATGTATATGGGTGTCCAAAAACCGGCTATTTTAGTGCAGGTCCAGGCCATATGGAGGAACTCTGCATGGGTAGACTGCGTGTGAGAGAGTATTTTCCCTACGATGCACCCTATAGGGAGTCATGTATGCCCGCCATACAAATTTAAAATGTAACAGCTTACGGCGACGGTTCATTCATGGGTTACGTGTTTGTGTGCAGCGGTGCTGCCATTGGAAGTCGGATATAGCATGGCCCAGATCCCGTTCCCATGCCTCTCTTACTCGAGAGTCTTTAGTAGGAAGTAGCGTGATACAAGCCTGATAGAGTTTCAACATGAGATTCCCCCCCCCCTCGTGTCCTTAATAAGTAGAGTCAAGGGGGTAAATTCTGGTGGCTCAAGGGGGTAGCTAGGTATTTGTGCCCGTAAAGCGTTTTGTAGCCTGTGTAGGATGAAATGTGTTGCGTTGTGAAATCTAGCGTCCTCTGTCCGTGAGAATACATGGCCTTGGGGAAATAGATCTCCCAACGTGTCAAGAGAGAATTTGGAGAGAGTGCGTTTTAATGATTTCTTCTTGTGTGATAGGCAGCAAGGTGTTACCCGCCAGGGGGAGGGCCGGGGAATAAAGGAGGTGGCCACCTGTGAATCTAATTAGTTTCCTCTATGCCCAACTGGTTGTTGAGACCATTTGGATGTCTTGGGGGTCGCGTTTAATGCCTTTGGGTAAAATTGCTAAGAGAGGTGTCGGGTGTATGCGGTCCGCCTCTGGTAAGGAATTCTAACATCTAGATGATACCAGTACCTAGTGAAGCTGCATTGGGCCACTAATTAGTAAATCTGAAAATTCGGTACCCCAAACCCGCTATGCTCATAAGGCAGCGTCAGAGTGTCCCATTTGATCCTAGGCTGTTTATTACCCCATACTACGCTTAGGAGTGAAGTGCGTAGTGTCATGAAGAATGAGGAGGTCAGTGGGATAGGTATGTTATGGAACAGATATAAGAACTTTGGGAGCACGACCATTTTAATTATAGCGATTCGACCTGCCATAGTTATTGGTAGTTTTAACCAGCGGTCCACCTGACTGGACAGGTTGTCAAATGCAGTACCATAGTTCAGACGCAGTATTTTTAATGGTTCTCTATGAATGTGTATTCCTAAATATTTTACCGAGTCCTCGCATCTTGCCAGAGGATATTCGGTGTTGATCGTACGGGTGCAAGGAGTCAATGGGAACATCTTTGACTTACCCCAGTTTATTTGTAGGCCTGATAGCGCCCCGAATCTTTCCACCTCTCTAAGAATGGGGTTGAGATTGACGCTGGGCTGTCTCACGTACAGGATTATGTCATCCGCATATAGCGTAATGAGTAGGGGACTGGTTTTCAGTTGAAGCCCCCTATGGATGTGGCGTTCCTGTAGATGACGCACTAGCGGGTCCATAGCAATAACAACCAGCAAGGGTGATAGCGGGCAGCCCTGTCTGGTCCCGCGTGTAGGCTGGAATGCTCCAGGTAACTTACCATTTAGTCTAATGTGTGCAGTGGGTTTAGTACACAGCAAACGAACAATGGAAGTGAATGTCCCCAGAATGCCCATTCTATGGAGCGTTGCATGTAAAAAGGGCCATTCCAAAGAGTCCAACGCTTTTTCAGCATCCAATAGTACAGCGGCGGTAGGGGTGGCTGGTGAGATTCTATGGAGGACTGCAAGGAGTGTACGAATATTCAGCGCTAAGGATTTATGTGGAACAAACCGTGATTGTGCAGGTGAAATGATTTGATCCAATTTGAGAGAAAGCCTAGTGGCCAGCATTTTAGCGAGTATTTTATTGTCAAAATTCAAGAGGAACAATGGGCGATAGGATCTGCAAAGTAACGGGTATTTTCCCGGTTTAGGGAGTAGGATTATCACTCCTTCACGGAGAGTAGGAGGAAGGATGCCTTTTCCATCGCTTCCTGGTATACTTCTAAGAGGTAGGGGGCAAGTAAGTGCTTATGCGTTTTCTAAAAACAACCCGAAAAGCCATTGAGGCCTGGCGCTTTGGAGCCATCCATGGTGTCAATTGCCTGGGTAACTTCCTCTTCAAAGAAGGGTTCACTTAGAAACTGGCGATGTGCACTGTCCAACCACACCATTGCTATTTCATCTAAATACCTGCCAATTTTCACTGTGCTCTCCGAGGAGCGGGAAGTGTATAAGTCGGTATAGTATGTGAGTACTGTATTCTGTATGTCGGTAGTATCTGTGGCACTGGTACCATCAGGGTTTTGTAGTGCCGTAATATATGACTGGCCTCGTGGGGGCTGTAATGTGCGTGCTAATGTACGCCCCGGGCGGTCCCCCTTCCCATACCTTCTCACAGTCGCATATTTTCCCAAGTAGTGGGCCTCCTTAAAGTGAATCTTTTGTAGAAAGTATGCCCTTGTCAGGTGGGCTGCAAGCCCTTGTGGCTTGCTGGGTTAGCTCTTTCTCAAGTAGAGACATGCAGATGTGCTGAGTGTAACATGCTATTTATTACCATTGTTGAGTGTGGGTAGGGGCCATGGCTCATTAAAGGCGAAGCTGTCTGTAGGTCATGCTATTTACGAAATCTGAGATTTCGCCTTGCTGTATAAAACCTGTAAGAGCTATCGGCCAGATGTAGAAATATTTTACCGGTCACAAACGGCCAAGCGGGCCGTTTGCGACTAGTAAAATGCATTTTGCCATGTACAAAAGGCAAAATGCGACTCTGAAACTTGTTACCAAAGCGCATTTTGCAAGTCAGTATTAGGAAGTGGCGTGTTTAGGTCGTCCCTTCCTAATACCAAATAGCACTGGTATGTATAAATGTTTTGCACCCGAAATGCGGTTGCAAAACATTCCTAATTTACCGACTCCGTTGCGAAGACGGTAACCCATTCGCAAACGGGAAGGGACTCCTTCGGGAATGTGAGTGAAAACATTTTTAAGAGCAGGCAGTAGTCCCACAGACCACTGCCTACTCTTAAAAAATGAAAAGAAAACTTTTAATTTTAATTTTTGTAAAGCAGCCCGTTTTTCTTTAAGGAAAATGGGCTGTATTACAAAAAAATATTACTTAATTTAAAAAGCAATCACAGACATGGTGGTCTGCTGACCCCAGCAGGCCACCATCCCTGTGATTGTAGCCATTCCCAATGGGTCGCAAATTGAGACCTGCCTCATGAATAATGATGAGGCAGGTCCATTTGCAACCCATTTGGGAATCGCTGAATGTGTCCCAGTCACGTTAGTACATTTGATTTTGCGAGTCTTTAATTGCAAGTCACAAAAAATCGCATTTAGAGACTCGCAAAATCAAATTATCGTACATCTGACCCTATATTTCATGTGTGATAACTCTGCTGTGGGAAGCCTGAGTTAGCAAATTATCTCCTGAGCAGAATATCTGGTGTGGTGAGGCTGAAGTTTCTATTGACTGCAAAATGATAACCAAGAATATATTTGTAACCAGTTGCATTTGAAATATTGGTTCAAGAGACCTTTCAGAAGTGAATATGAAAACTTTATTCAGCAGTTGTCTTCCCAAAGGCCTACCTTTGCTTTTGAGCAGTAGACTAGTTTTAATACCCATTCTTCAGTCAAAGAACCACACAACACAATGCATCCCCATTGGCTGGAATGGACTGCTGGACAGTACAGCTGGGGTTTGCCAAGACAAGTCTAAGATTTCAACAAAGCTGTGGTGACTGTCCTAGAACACATACCAAACAACAAGAGCGAGCACCTTATTTACCTAACCAAGAATCCTTTCGAGTCTCTCACTTCCAGCAATGTGGGGGGAGGGCCATCACGGTTTTTAAAAGAACCCCCACTCACCAACCTAGTTGGTGTCATGCTTCATCACTGGGTTCCCACTCTGGAAGCCGAGTGCCTCCAAGGTGTGCTTCGATGCCTGATTACAGCGGAGCTGGTTGCTTTTAGAGTGAAAGTGAAACGAAGGTGCAAGTGGCTTACAATTGACTCGTGTTCCCCTACCCAAAAGGTAACTTAATCTTGATGACCTCCGTTATGTGAGGATGACGACGAGAAAGGTGAAGACACAGATGTGCAAGTACTGCAGTAAAACACAATGCAAGAAAAACACCACACGGATGACGGATCACTTTCTGAGAGCTGGACATACCACCAGCAACATGAAATGGGTGGTGATGGAACAAATTGATCAGATCTCAAATACAGAGTGTGCACTACTGGAAAAATGTAAAAACCTTGCATTGCTGAAAGTGAGAGACTCAAAAGGATTCTTGGTTAGGTAAATAAGGTACTCTCTTGTTGTTTGGTGTATATATAGTCAAGGTAAGATGGGTGAGTGTTCTTTCTCGCTCTCTCTTTTTCCTGTTTGTGATGTCCTAGAACACAGTCAAAATGCATCTCTGTCATAGAAAAAAACAGAGACGCTTTGTAACTGGAAAATTGTCACGTGGACAAGATGAATTCAGAGTCGGTCGTTAAACCTGGAGCTTCTGTACTCCCGGTAATGTTAGGGAGTAATAGAAAAATAGGGTTCAAAACTTAAGTTGGGGATCGAACTGGTTGAGTTGTGGACCACTGACATCAAGTGCCCATTTCTCTTCTTTTCCTGGTTGAGCTCACAATGTTCTATTGCTGTGGAACCTGCAGAACTAGGGAACCCGCTTGACTGTCAAAGACCTTAGCTTGAGGGTCATGATGATTCCAAATCTTTATTAAGATATATCTAAGGAGCAGCAGGACAAAGAGGGATATTTCAAAGTGTTTCACATTCTGCTAGCCTGTGCTATCAAGTAGACACCACGTATGAGATTCTGCACAGGAGAGGAGGTGGTGCTTTATGTTCCTCTTGGGCTAAGAGAAATTGAATGCAGGCACCTATTCTATTGGAGGAAGCAAGCAGCGGCATTTGGACAACCTCTTTATAACATATCGGGAAGAGCTGAAGTACAAGACATAGCCATATTCGAGTCGTGAAATTACCAGTGCTTGGACAATCAGCCTTCTGGATGAGGAGGGCGGGAGAACGTTGAGTACCTTCCTCAGCAGTCTAAGACCGCCATAGGAGCTAGCTGCGTTCTTTGTTACTTTGTGGTCCATGGTGAGCTTGACAGCTAGCTCCATCCTCAAACTCTTTATCAGGCTTTCTGTATTCAGCAGGTTCCACAGACAGTCGAACCAGTTAGTCAGAGGCTGGCTTCTGATGTTGTTGCCAAACAACATGACCTTAGTCTTGTCTTCGTTCAACTTCAGCCGACAGTTAGCCATTCAGCCAGCCACTTCCTGAAGACAGGGGTCAATTGAAGATGATTCGAGCTGGAATCAGGGGAGATTGACAGAACTTTGTGTCGTCAGCGTAGGAGAACAATGACATCCCATAGGAATGTACAATTTCAGTGAAGGGGCACATATATAAGTTAAAGAGGGTGGGGTTCAGGGCTGGGGCCTCCCTCAGCTCAGAGGAAGACTGTCAAAATAGCAGGACTGGTCTAGTACCTGGAAGGTTCTATTCTTTAGGAAAGAGATGAGCCATTTCAGTGCCGTTCCTCCGATGCTCGCATTATATATCACTAAATAAGTGTTGTGTGATCAACAGTGTCGAAGGCTGCACTGAAATATAAGAGAAAGATAGCTGCGGAGCCACCTTGGTCCAGTACTCATCTCAGTTCCTCCACCACAGCCAGCAGAGCTGTTTCTGTGCTGTGTTGTGGTCTGAACTCCATTTGGGTGAGGTGGAGGACTTCGTTTGATTTGAGGAAGGTGGAGAGATGTTTATTTACGTGCTTCTTCAGGAGCTTGGATACTCCAGGCAGCAAGGAGATCTGCCTGAAGTTACCCAACAGAGGCACCTCAGAACTCACTAGGGGTTTACACTTGATATCTTGAGACTTAGTAGCATTGTGTAGAAGATCATGTGTCATTCAGTGCATACTTACAGGCACAATGCTCACTGCCAGTGTAAAATCAGATCCAAAGGACAATGCAGTGTGTAAGCTTGGGGGCTCATATGTCTTTGGAGTCCTTAAAGTAAATCTTTTTATTTTTAACTTTATTTACCTTTTAACATACAAGTGACAAACCATAGGATCTTGGCAAATATAGTCCTTACTGTGTACATAACAGTCAGCATTTATGACAATTCTTAGTCCGTTATCAATATTGACATTTTATCAAATTAGCAACAACTGATAATCCTGTACCCCTCATTTAAGCTCATGTCAGTTAAGATCATATATGTGTGTTTCTAAAGAGGCAGGGGTTCCGTGCACAAGTCTGGTTGAATCGCCAAATCGGGAGTGTGGGCAGAGTCGTCTTGTGTTTCTAGAAGGTATGTTTGGAGTGGTTGCCAAATGTCCCTTGGGTGTAAAGTGGGTGGATGAAGTTGAGTGTATATGTCGCTATTGGTGCTACAATATGTCAAGCTAGCAATCCAGCATTTCAATGTCGGTGGGTGTTTGCCCCCCCCAGCGTATTGCGACCTCACGTATCTACAAACTGCTTCCGGGACATTGTGGACAAACCCGAGCAGTGCTTGTAATGGGTTAGGTGTAAGTGTTTGGTTTATCATACGTGATAGTTCAATGTATATGGGTGTCCAAAAACCGGCTATTTTAGTGCAGGTCCAGGCCATATGGAGGAACTCTGCATGGGTAGACTGCGTGTGAGAGAGTATTTTCCCTACGATGCACCCTATAGGGAGTCATGTATGCCCGCCATACAAATTTAAAATGTAACAGCTTACGGCGACGGTTCATTCATGGGTTACGTGTTTGTGTGCAGCGGTGCTGCCATTGGAAGTCGGATATAGCATGGCCCAGATCCCGTTCCCATGCCTCTCTTACTCGAGAGTCTTTAGTAGGAAGTAGCGTGATACAAGCCTGATAGAGTTTCAACATGAGATTCCCCCCCCCCCTCGTGTCCTTAATAAGTAGAGTCAAGGGGGTAAATTCTGGTGGCTCAAGGGGGTAGCTAGGGATTTGTGCCCGTAAAGCGTTTTGTAGCCTGTGTAGGATGAAATGTGTTGCGTTGTGAAATCTAGCGTCCTCTGTCCGTGAGAATACATGGCCTTGGGGAAATAGATCTCCCAACGTGTCAAGAGAGAATTTGGAGAGAGTGCGTTTAATGATTTCTTCTTGTGTGATAGGCAGCAAGGTGTTACCCGCCAGGGGGAGGGCCGGGGAATAAAGGAGGTGGCCACCTGTGAATCTAATTAGTTTCCTCTATGCCCAACTGGTTGTTGAGACCATTTGGATGTCTTGGGGGTCGCGTTTAATGCCTTTGGGTAAAATTGCTAAGAGAGGTGTCGGGTGTATGCGGTCCGCCTCTGGTAAGGAATTCTAACATCTAGATGATACCAGTACCTAGTGAAGCTGCATTGGGCCACTAATTAGTAAATCTGAAAATTCGGTACCCCAAACCCGCTATGCTCATAAGGCAGCGTCAGAGTGTCCCATTTGATCCTAGGCTGTTTATTACCCCATACTACGCTTAGGAGTGAAGTGCGTAGTGTCATGAAGAATGAGGAGGTCAGTGGGATAGGTATGTTATGGAACAGATATAAGAACTTTGGGAGCACGACCATTTTAATTATAGCGATTCGACCTGCCATAGTTATTGGTAGTTTTAACCAGCGGTCCACCTGACTGGACAGGTTGTCAAGTGCAGTACCATAGTTCAGACGCAGTATTTTTACTGGTTCTCTATGAATGTGTATTCCTAAATATTTTACCGAGTCCTCGCATCTTGCCAGAGGATATTCGGTGTTGATCGTACGGGTGCAAGGAGTCAATGGGAACATCTTTGACTTACCCCAGTTTATTTGTAGGCCTGATAGCGCCCCGAATCTTTCCACCTCTCTAAGAATGGGGTTGAGATTGACGCTGGGCTGTCTCACGTACAGGATTATGTCATCCGCATATAGCGTAATGAGTAGGGGACTGGTTTTCAGTTGAAGCCCCCTATGGATGTGGCGTTCCTGTAGATGACGCACTAGCGGGTCCATAGCAATAACAACCAGCAAGGGTGATAGCGGGCAGCCCTGTCTGGTCCCGCGTGTAGGCTGGAATGCTCCAGGTAACTTACCATTTAGTCTAATGTGTGCAGTGGGTTTAGTACACAGCAAACGAACAATGGAAGTGAATGTCCCCAGAATGCCCATTCTATGGAGCGTTGCATGTAAAAAGGGCCATTCCAAAGAGTCCAACGCTTTTTCAGCATCCAATAGTACAGCGGCGGTAGGGGTGGCTGGTGAGATTCTATGGAGGACTGCAAGGAGTGTACGAATATTCAGCGCTAAGGATTTATGTGGAACAAACCGTGATTGTGCAGGTGAAATGATTTGATCCAATTTGAGAGAAAGCCTAGTGGCCAGCATTTTAGCGAGTATTTTATTGTCAAAATTCAAGAGGAACAATGGGCGATAGGATCTGCAAAGTAACGGGTATTTTCCCGGTTTAGGGAGTAGGATTATCACTCCTTCACGGAGAGTAGGAGGAAGGATGCCTTTTCCATCGCTTCCTGGTATACTTCTAAGAGGTAGGGGGCAAGTAAGTGCTTATGCGTTTTCTAAAAACAACCCGAAAAGCCATTGAGGCCTGGCACTTTGGAGCCGTCCATGGTGTCAATTGCCTGGGTAACTTCCTCTTCAAAGAAGGGTTCACTTAGAAACTGGCGATGTGCACTGTCCAACCACACCATTGCTATTTCATCTAAATACCTGCCAATTTTCACTGTGCTCTCCGAGGAGCGGGAAGTGTATAAGTCGGTATAGTATGTGAGTACTGTATTCTGTATGTGGGTAGTATCTGTGGCACTGGTACCATCAGGGTTTTGTAGTGCCGTAATATATGACTGGCCTCGTGGGGGCTGTAATGTGCGTGCTAATGTACGCCCGGGCGGTCCCCCTTCCCATACCTTCTCACAGTCGCATATTTTCCCAAGTAGTGGGCCTCCTTAAAGTGAATCTTTTGTAGAAAGTATGCCCTTGTCAGGTGGGCTGCAAGCCCTTGTGGCTTGCTGGGTTAGCTCTTTCTCAAGTAGAGACATGCAGATGTGCTGAGTGTAACATGCTATTTATTACCATTGTTGAGTGTGGGTAGGGGCCATGGCTCATTAAAGGCGAAGCTGTCTGTAGGTCATGCTATTTACGAAATCTGAGATTTCGCCTTGCTGTATAAAACCTGTAAGAGCTATCGGCCAGATGTAGAAATATTTTACCGGTCACAAACGGCCAAGCGGGCCGTTTGCGACTAGTAAAATGCATTTTGCCATGTACAAAAGGCAAAATGCGACTCTGAAACTTGTTACCAAAGCGCATTTTGCAAGTCAGTATTAGGAAGTGGCGTGTTTAGGTCGTCCCTTCCTAATACCAAATAGCACTGGTATGTATAAATGTTTTGCACCCGAAATGCGGTTGCAAAACATTCCTAATTTACCGACTCCGTTGCGAAGACGGTAACCCATTCGCAAACGGGAAGGGACCCCTTCGGGAATGTGGGTGAAAACATTTTTTAAGAGCAGGCAGTAGTCCCACAGACCACTGCCTACTCTTAAAAAATGAAAAGAAAACTTTTAATTTTAATTTTTGTAAAGCAGCCCGTTTTTCTTTAAGGAAAATGGGCTGTATTACAAAAAAAAATATTACTTAATTTAAAAAGCAATCACAGACATGGTGGTCTGCTGACCCCAGCAGGCCACCATCCCTGTGATTGTAGCCATTCCCAATGGGTCGCAAATTGAGACCTGCCTCATGAATAATGATGAGGCAGGTCCATTTGCAACCCATTTGGGAATCGCTGAATGTGTCCCAGTCACGTTAGTACATTTGATTTTGCGAGTCTCTAATTGCAAGTCACAAAAAATCGCATTTAGAGACTCGCAAAATCAAATTATCGTACATCTGACCCTATATTTCATGTGTGATAACTCTGCTGTGGGAAGCCTGAGTTAGCAAATTATCTCCTGAGCAGAATATCTGGTGTGGTGAGGCTGAAGCTTCTATTGACTGCAAAATGATAACCAAGAATATATTTGTAACCTAGTTGCATTTGAAATATTGGTTCAAGAGACCTTTCAGAAGTGAATATGAAAACTTTATTCTGCAGTTGTCTTCCCAAAGGCCTACCTTTTCTTTTGAGCAGTAGACTAGTTTTAGTACCCATTCTTCAGTCAAAGAACCACACAACACAATGCATCCCCATTGGCTGGAATGGACTGCTGGACAGTACAGCTGGGGTTTGCCAAGACAAGTCTAAGATTTCAACAAAGCTGTGGTGACTGTCCTAGAACACATACCAAACAACAAGAGCGAGCACCTTATTTACCTAACCAAGAATCCTTTCGAGTCTCTCACTTCCAGCAATGTGGGGGGAGGGCCATCAGGGTTTTTAAAAGAACCCCCACTCACCAACCTAGTTGGTGTCATGCTTCATCATTGGGTTCCCACTCTGGAAGCCGAGTGCCTCCAAGGTGTGCTTCGATGCCTGATTACAGCGGAGCTGGTTGCTTTTAGAGTGAAAGTGAAACGAAGGTGCAAGTGGCTTACAATTGAGTCGTGTTCCCCTACCCAAAAGGTAACTTAATCTTGATGACCTCCGTTATGTGAGGATGACCACGAGAAAGGTGAAGACACAGATGTGCAAGTACTGCAGTAAAACACAATGCAAGAAAAACACCACACGGATGACGGATCACTTTCTGAGAGCTGGACATACCACCAGCAACATGAAATGGGTGGTGATGGAACAAATTGATCAGATCTCAAATACAGAGTGTGCACTACTGGAAAAATTTAAAAACCTTGCATTGCTGAAAGTGAGAGACTCAAAAGGATTCTTGGTTAGGTAAATAAGGTACTCTCTTGTTGTTTGGTGTATATATAGTCAAGGTAAGATGGGTGAGTGTTCTTTCTCGCTCTCTCTTTTTCCTGTTTGTGATGTCCTAGAACACAGTCAAAATGCATCTCTGTCATAGAAAAAAACAGAGACGCTTTGTAACTGGAAAATTGTCACGTGGACAAGATGAATTCAGAGTCGGTCCTTAAACCTGGAGCTTCTGTACTCCCGGTAATGTTAGGGAGTAATAGAAAAATAGGGTTCAAAACTTAAGTTGGGGATCGAACTGGTTGAGTTGTGGACCACTGACATGAAGTGCCCATTTCTCTTCTTTTCCTGGTTGAGCTCACAATGTTCTATTGCTGTGGAACCTGCAGAACTAGGGAACCCGCTTGACTGTCAAAGACCTTAGCTTGAGGGTCATGATGATTCCAAATCTTTATTAAGATATATCAAAGGAGCAGCAGGACAAAGAGGGATATTTCAAAGTGTTTCACATTCTGCTAGCCTGTGATATCAAGTAGACACCACGTATGAGATTCTGCACAGGAGAGGAGGTGGTGCTTTATGTTCCTCTTGGGCTAAGAGAAATTGAATGCAGGCACCTATTCTATTGGAGGAAGCAAGCAGCGGCATTTGGACAACCTCTTTATAACATATCGGGAAGAGCTGAAGTACAAGACATAGCCATATTTGAGTCGTGAAATTACCAGTGCTTGGACAATCAGCCTTCTGGATGAGGAGGGCGGGAGAACGTTGAGTACCTTCCTCAGCAGTCTAAGACCACCATAGGAGCTAGCTGCGTTCTTTGTTACTTTGTGGTCCATGGTGAGCTTGTCAGCTAGCTCCATCCTCAAACTCTTTATCAGGCTTTTTGTATTCAGAAGGTTCCCCAGACAGTCGAACCAGGAAGTCAGAGGCTGGCTTCTGATGTTGTTGCCAAACAACATGACCTTAGTCTTGTCTTCGTTCAACTTCAGCCGACAGTTAGCCATTCAGCCAGCCACTTCCTGAAGACCGGGGTCAATTGAAGATGATTCGAGCTGGAATCAGGGGAGATTGACAGAACTTTGTGTCGTCATCGTAGGAGAACAATGACATCCCATAGGAATGTACAATTTCAGTGAAGGGGCACATATATAAGTTAAAGAGGGTGGGGTTCAGGGCTGGGGCCTCCCTCAGCTCAGAGGAAGACTGTCAAAATAGCAGGACTGGTCTAGTACCTGGAAGGTTCTATTCTTTAGGAAAGAGATGAGCCATTTCAGTGCCGTTCCTCCGATGCTCGCATTATATATCACTAAATAAGTGTTGTGTGATCAACAGTGTCGAAGGCTGCACTGAAATATAAGAGAAAGATAGCTGCGGAGCTACCTTGGTCCAGTACTCGTCTCAGTTCCTCCACCACAGCCAGCAGAGCTGTTTCTGTGCTGTGTTGTGGTCTGAACTCCATTTGGGTGAGGTGGAGGACTTCGTTTGATTTGAGGAAGGTGGAGAGATGTTTATTTACGTGCTTCTCCAGGAGCTTGGATACTCCAGGCAGCAAGGAGATCTGCCTGAAGTTACCCAACAGAGGCACCTCAGAACTCACTAGGGGTTTACACTTGATATCTTGAGACTTAGTAGCATTGTGTAGAAGATCATGTGGCACAATGCTCACTGCCAGTGTAAAATCAGATCCAAAGGACAATGCAGTGTGTAAGCTTGGGGGCTCATATGTCTTTGGAGTCCTTAAAGTAAATCTTTTTATTTTTAACTTTATTTACCTTTTAACATACAAGTGACAAACCATAGGATCTTGGCAAATATAGTCCTTACTGTGTACATAACAGTCAGCATTTATGACAATTCTTAGTCCGTTATCAATATTGACATTTTATCAAATTAGCAACAACTGATAATCCTGTACCCCTCATTTAAGCTCATGTCAGTTAAGATCATATATGTGTGTTTCTAAAGAGGCAGGGGTTCCGTGCACAAGTCTGGTTGAATCGCCAAATCGGGAGTGTGGGCAGAGTCGTCTTGTGTTTCTAGAAGGTATGTTTGGAGTGGTTGCCAAATGTCCCTTGGGTGTAAAGTGGGTGGATGAAGTTGAGTGTATATGTCGCTATTGGTGCTACAATATGTCAATCTAGCAATCCAGCATTTCAATGTCGGTGGGTGTTTGCCCCCCCAGCGTATTGCGACCTCACGTATATCTACGAACTGCTTCCGGGACATTGTGGACAAACCCGAGCAGTGCTTGTAATGGGTTAGGTGTAAGTGTTTGGTTTATCATACGTGATAGTTCAATGTATATGGGTGTCCAAAAACCGGCTATTTTAGTGCAGGTCCAGGCCATATGGAGGAACTTTGCATGGGTAGACTGCGTGTGAGAGAGTATTTTCCCTACGATGCACCCTATAGGGAGTCATGTATGCCCGCCATACAAATTTAAAATGTAACAGCCTACGGCGACGGTTCATTCATGGGTTACGTGTTTGTGTGCAGCGGTGCTGCCATTGGAAGTCGGATATAGCATGGCCCAGATCCCGTTCCCATGCCTCTCTTACTCGAGAGTCTTTAGTAGGAAGTAGCGTGATACAAGCCTGATAGAGTTTTAACATGAGATTCCCCCCCCCTCGTGTCCTTAATAAGTAGAGTCAAGGGGGTAAATTCTGGTGGCTCAAGGGGGTAGCTAGGTATTTGTGCCCGTAAAGCGTTTTGTAGCCTGTGTAGGATGAAATGTGTTGCGTTGTGAAATCTAGCGTCCTCTGTCCGTGAGAATACATGGCCTTGGGGAAATAGATCTCCCAACGTGTCAAGAGAGAATTTGGAGAGAGTGCGTTTAATGATTTCTTCTTGTGTGATAGGCAGCAAGGTGTTACCCGCCAGGGGGAGGGCCGGGGAATAAAGGAGGTGGCCACCTGTGGATCTAATTAGTTTCCTCTATGCCCAACTGGTTGTTGAGACCATTTGGATGTCTTGGGGGTCGCGTTTAATGCCTTTGGGTAAAATTGCTAAGAGAGGTGTCGGGTGTATGCGGTCCGCCTCTGGTAAGGAATTCTAACATCTAGATGATACCAGTACCTAGTGAAGCTGCATTGGGCCACTAATTAGTAAATCTGAAAATTCGGTACCCCAAACCCGCTATGCTCATAAGGCAGCGTCAGAGTGTCCCATTTGATCCTAGGCTGTTTATTACCCCATACTACGCTTAGGAGTGAAGTGCGTAGTGTCATGAAGAATGAGGAGGTCAGTGGGATAGGTATGTTATGGAACAGATATAAGAACTTTGGGAGCACGACCATTTTAATTATAGCGATTCGACCTGCCATAGTTATTGGTAGTTTTAACCAGCGGTCCACCTGACTGGACAGGTTGTCAAGTGCAGTACCATAGTTCAGACGCAGTATTTTTACTGGTTCTCTATGAATGTGTATTCCTAAATATTTTACCGAGTCCTCGCATCTTGCCAGAGGATATTCGGTGTTGATCGTACGGGTGCAAGGAGTCAATGGGAACATCTTTGACTTACCCCAGTTTATTTGTAGGCCTGATAGCGCCCGAATCTTCCCACCTCTCTAAGAATGGGGTTGAGATTGACGCTGGGCTGTCTCACGTACAGGATTATGTCATCTGCATATAGCGTAATGAGTAGGGGACTGGTTTTCAGTTGAAGCCCCCTATGGATGTGGCGTTCCTGTAGATGACGCACTAGCGGGTCCATAGCAATAACAACCAGCAAGGGTGATAGCGGGCAGCCCTGTCTGGTCCCGCGTGTAGGCTGGAATGCTCCAGTTAACTTACCATTTAGTCTAATGTGTGCAGTGGGTTTAGTACACAGCAAACGAACAATGGAAGTGAATGTCCTCAGAATGCCCATTCTATGGAGCGTTGCATGTAAAAAGGGCCATTCCAAAGAGTCCAACGCTTTTCAGCATCCAATAGTACAGCGGCGGTAGGGGTGGCTGGTGAGATTCTATGGAGGACTGCAAGGAGTGTACGAATATTCAGCGCTAAGGATTTATGTGGAACAAACCGTGATTGTGCAGGTGAAATGATTTGATCCAATTTGAGAGAAAGCCTAGTGGCCAGCATTTTAGCGAGTATTTTATTGTCAAAATTCAAGAGGAACAATGGGCGATAGGATCTGCAAAGTAACGGGTATTTTCCCGGTTTAGGGAGTAGGATTATCACTCCTTCACGGAGAGTAGGAGGAAGGATGCCTTTTCCATCGCTTCCTGGTATACTTCTAAGAGGTAGGGGGCAAGTAAGTGCTTATGCGTTTTCTAAAAACAACCCCGAAAAGCCATTGAGGCCTGGCGCTTTGGAGCCGTCCATGGTGTCAATTGCCTGGGTAACTTCCTCTTCAAAGAAGGGTTCACTTAGAAACTGGCGATGTGCACTGTCCAACCACACCATTGCTATTTCATCTAAATACCTGCCAATTTTCACTGTGCTCTCCGAGGAGCGGGAAGTGTATAAGTCGGTATAGTATGTGAGTACTGTATTCTGTATGTGGGTAGTATCTGTGGCACTGGTACCATCAGGGTTTTGTAGTGCCGTAATATATGACTGGCCTCGTGGGGGCTGTAATGTGCGTGCTAATGTACGCCCCGGGCGGTCCCCCTTCCCATACCTTCTCACAGTCGCATATTTTCCCAAGTAGTGGGCCTCCTTAAAGTGAATCTTTTGTAGAAAGTATGCCCTTGTCAGGTGGGCTGCAAGCCCTTGTGGCTTGCTGGGTTAGCTCTTTCTCAAGTAGAGACATGCAGATGTGCTCAGTGTAACATGCTATTTATTACCATTGTTGAGTGTGGGTAGGGGCCATGGCTCATTAAAGGCGAAGCTGTCTGTAGGTCATGTTATTTACGAAATCTGAGATTTCGCCTTGCTGTAAAAAACCTGTAAGAGCTATCGGCCAGATGTAGAAATATTTTACCGGTCACAAACGGCCAAGCGGGCCGTTTGCGACTAGTAAAATGCATTTTGCCATGTACAAAATGCAAAATGCGACTCTGAAACTTGTTACCAAAGCGCATTTTGCAAGTCAGTATTAGGAAGTGGCGTGTTTAGGTCGTCCCTTCCTAATACCAAATAGCACTGGTATGTATAAATGTTTTGCACCCGAAATGCGGTTGCAAAACATTCCTAATTTACCGACTCCGTTGCGAAGACGGTAACCCATTCGCAAACGGGAAGGGACTCCTTCGGGAATGTGGGTGAAAACATTTTTTAAGAGCAGGCAGTAGTCCCACAGACCACTGCCTACTCTTAAAAAATGAAAAGAAAACTTTTAATTTTAATTTTTGTAAAGCAGCCCGTTTTTCTTTAAGGAATATGGGCTGTATTACAAAAAAAAATATTACTTAATTTAAAAAGCAATCACAGACATGGTGGTCTGCTGACCCCAGCAGGCCACCATCCCTGTGATTGTAGCCATTCCCAATGGGTCGCAAATTGAGACCTGCCTCATGAATAATGATGAGGCAGGTCCATTTGCAACCCATTTGGGAATCGCTGAATGTGTCCCAGTCACGTTAGTACATTTGATTTTGCGAGTCTTTAATTGCAAGTCACAAATAATCGCATTTAGAGACTCGCAAAATCAAATTATCGTACATCTGACCCTATATTTCATGTGTGATAACTCTGCTGTGGGAAGCCTGAGTTAGCAAATTATCTCCTGAGCAGAATATCTGGTGTGGTGAGGCTGAAGTTTCTATTGACTGCAAAATGATAACCAAGAATATATTTGTAACCTAGTTGCATTTGAAATATTGGTTCAAGAGACCTTTCAGAAGTGAATATGAAAACTTTATTCAGCAGTTGTCTTCCCAAAGTCCTACCTTTGCTTTTGAGCAGTAGACTAGTTTTAGTACCCATTCTTCAGTCAAAGAACCACACAACACAATGCATCCCCATTGGCTGGAATGGACTGCTGGACAGTACAGCTGGGGTTTGCCAAGACAAGTCTAAGATTTCAACAAAGCTGTGGTGACTGTCCTAGAACACATACCAAACAACAAGAGCGAGCACCTTATTTACCTAACCAAGAATCCTTTCGAGTCTCTCACTTCCAGCAATGTGGGGGGAGGGCCATCAGGGTTTTTAAAAGAACCCCCACTCACCAACCTAGTTGGTGTCATGCTTCATCACTGGGTTCCCACTCTGGAAGCCGAGTGCCTCCAAGGTGTGCTTCGATGCCTGATTACAGCGGAGCTGGTTGCTTTTAGAGTGAAAGTGAAACGAAGGTGCAAGTGGCTTACAATTGACTCGTGTTCCCCTACCCAAAAGGTAACTTAATCTTGATGACCTCCGTTATGTGAGGATGACCACGAGAAAGGTGAAGACACAGATGTGCAAGTACTGCAGTAAAACACAATGCAAGAAAAACACCACACGGATGACGGATCACTTTCTGAGAGCTGGACATACCACCAGCAACATGAAATGGGTGGTGATGGAACAAATTGATCAGATCTCAAATACAGAGTGTGCACTACTGGAAAAATTTAAAAACCTTGCATTGCTGAAAGTGAGAGACTCAAAAGGATTCTTGGTTAGGTAAATAAGGTACTCTCTTGTTGTTTGGTGTATATATAGTCAAGGTAAGATGGGTGAGTGTTCTTTCTCGCTCTCTCTTTTTCCTGTTTGTGATGTCCTAGAACACAGTCAAAATGCATCTCTGTCATAGAAAAAAACAGAGACGCTTTGTAACTGGAAAATTGTCACGTGGACAAGATGAATTCAGAGTCGGTCCTTAAACCTGGAGCTTCTGTACTCCCGGTAATGTTAGGGAGTAATAGAAAAATAAGGTTCAAAACTTAAGTTGGGGATCGAACTGGTTGAGTTGTGGACCACTGACATCAAGTGCCCATTTCTCTTCTTTTCCTGGTTGAGCTCACAATGTTCTATTGCTGTGGAACCTGCAGTACTAGGGAACCCGCTTGACTGTCAAAGACCTTAGCTTGAGGGTCATGATGATTCCAAATCTTTATTAAGATATATCTAAGGAGCAGCAGGACAAAGAGGGATATTTCAAAGTGTTTCACATTCTGCTAGCCTGTGCTATCAAGTAGACACCACGTATGAGATTCTGCACAGGAGAGGAGGTGGTGCTTTATGTTCCTCTTGGGCTAAGAGAAATTGAATGCAGGCACCTATTCTATTGGAGGAAGCAAGCAGCGGCATTTGGACAACCTCTTTATAACATATCGGGAAGAGCTGAAGTACAAGACATAGCCATATTCGAGTCGTGAAATTACCAGTGCTTGGACAATCAGCCTTCTGGATGAGGAGGGCGGGAGAATGTTGAGTACCTTCCTCAGCAGGCTAAGACCGCCATAGGAGCTAGCTGCGTTCTTTGTTACTTTGTGTAAAATGCATTTTGCCATGTACAAAAGGCAAAATGCGACTCTGAAACTTGTTACCAAAGCGCATTTTGCAAGTCAGTATTAGGAAGTGGCGTGTTTAGGTCGTCCCTTCCTAATACCAAATAGCACTGGTATGTATAAATGTTTTGCAACCGAAATGCGGTTGCAAAACATTCCTAATTTACCGACTCCGTTGCGAAGACGGTAACCCATTCGCAAACGGGAAGGGACCCCTTCCCCTTTGGGAATGTGGGTGAAAACATTTTTAAGAGCAGGCAGTAGTCCCACAGACCACTGCCTACTCTTAAAAAATGAAAAGAAAACTTTTAATTTTAATTTTTGTAAAGCAGCCCGTTTTTCTTTAAGGAAAATGGGCTGTATTACAAAAAAATATTACTTAATTTAAAAAGCAATCACAGACATGGTGGTCTGCTGACCCCAGCAGGCCACCATCCCTGTGATTGTAGCCATTCCCAATGGGTCGCAAATTGAGACCTGCCTCATGAATAATGATGAGGCAGGTCCATTTGCAACCCATTTGGGAATCGCTGAATGTGTCCCAGTCACGTTAGTACATTTGATTTTGCGAGTCTTTAATTGCAAGTCACAAAAAATCGCATTTAGAGACTCGCAAAATCAAATTATCGTACATCTGACCCTATATTTCATGTGTGATAACTCTGCTGTGGGAAGCCTGAGTTAGCAAATTATCTCCTGAGCAGAATATCTGCTGTCTAATGCTAGAGACTATCAGTGGCGGCCGGCATGGCTCGCGGGTGGTGGGCGGTTGCAAGGTGGAGAGGAGGGGTCGCGCGGCGGGTGGAGGGGGGGTAGCGCATATAAAAACAACATAAAAAAATAAATAAACTTACCTTGCCGCCGGGTACCGCGTCTCTGTTCCTGCTCTCCTCGTGGAACTCAAGGAACAGGAAGCAGGCCCCACAGACCAATCACAACGCTGCACTGCAGCATTGTGATTGGTAAGCACCTAGACCTCCCTGACCAATCACAACGCAGCGTTGTGATTGGTCTGAGCGTCCTGGTTGGACGCTCAGCCAGGGAATGGGGGCCTGGGCATGTTCTCCACGCAGGCTGTAATGCAGCCTGCATGGAGAACATGTAAAGTGCACATGACTGTTTTGGGCGGCCTGAAAGGGCCGAACAAACAGTCATTGCGCACTTAGGAGTGGACAAACCACTCCTCCTCTGCCCTTCTCCGACAGCAGAGCAGCCTTGCCCGCCCACAAAGCAGCACGAAGCATAAATGATAATAACTCAAAGTTATTATCATTTCATGTTTTTTCTTCGCACTGCTTAAAAGCAGTGGGGCAACGCTCCTCCGCCATAGCGGGGGAGCCGCCACTGGAGACTATAGGCATGTATAACTTGTAGATAGGATGGCTCTGTGAGGAATCTGAGAGTGTATGTATTGTTATTATATTCTGTTAGTTAGTAGACAATGTTTTGTCGCGCCTGAGCTCCTAGACCCTCCTCCCCATATATGTTATCTCTCAATAATACAATTTCTTTGATATCAGAAACTGCCTTTGTAAATCCTGGATTTGTCCTATTTTTCCCTAGAGGCCAAACGATAGGAAGTGCTTCATAATATAACTTGTTTATAAAACACTGTAAGGCCAGAGATAAGAACTCTGCTTCTTCTTTTGTTTTAGAAAGAGTTAATTTCAGGAAAATCAGAGGAGTGATAAATTCTGCTAGTCCAAAAATGTGATATGCTTAAAAGTCCGCTAAATTGCACATTATTCTAAAGATACTTTTGAGAGGGTCTAAACATCACATTGCGCCTCTAACTATGGTCTATTAATTTCCAACATCTATGTCACCAATGAGCAGCACTTGACACCTCCGGCTGGGTCCCCGGAGCCCAACGTTGTACATGACTAGGGCCTTGTGATTGTCAACACTTTGACGCAGGCGGTCTCCTGGCTCTGAAGCCCACTCATGGCCTCAGCAGAATTATTCCATGTTGGACCACAGTGGTACTGTTGCCACAGCTGCAATGCATAGCAGTGTGGTGTAGTATACTCAAGGTCAGTCACCACTTAGTAGAGGCGTTTGGAAAGAGTTTTGGTGGCGTGGTCAGGCTGTGAACATGTTGTCCCTGTGTGGCTGTCATGAGCCAGGCAGTAGATTATCTGTGGTCAGAGATCCGCCTGACTTTGTCAGAACATTGTGGTTTTTTAGAAAGAGGCTACTGCATTCACACCTCTTTTCAGGCCTTTGCTTCTGCAGAGCTAACTCACCTTTTAGTGTGCTTGAAAAGGGTGGGGACATCCGAGGGGGGGGGTTATGACAGATTAGACAAGCACAAGATGTGTTTTTGCTTAGGGCTCACATAAATAAATAAAAAACTACATTTATGATATTTGCAGTGATATTGGGCACACATATAGAAATACTAATATGCTCTTCTTTAGGCCCTTAGACGATAACACCCTCTGTAAAACAGGTACGTGGAGAAAAATTATTAGTGCATGATGCAAATGCAAGCACCATAGCAACAACAGAAAATAGGGCAATATTAATAAGGCACAAAAGAGAAAATGTTTGCAAAAGAAAGCACACTTTTAAAAAGTGCTAATTGTGTGGTAGGTGAATGGGCAGAAATATTGATTCATGAAAGATAGAAGAGGTCCTGTAAAAATGGGTTTTTGAACTATTCAGAATGGCTTTCTTTTGTATTCACTGGAGATTTTCGATATCTGGCTTGTTAAATGCCAGCAGTTACCCGCTGTGAGTACTGAACATTCACTAGGAAATGGATGGTGCATAGCTTTAACCTAGCAGTGAGTCACTTGGCAAACCTAAGGAAAATTCCAAGAGGTGAGAATTAAACTGCATCAGGATTTGTAATATTTACTAGTGTAAGCTAAAAGGGCTTTTATTATTTAATAGGATAGTATTTAATAAAAAGGAGTTAACCCTTGTACGCCAGAGGGGTTATTTTGAAATGTCGCTTGCTTTACGACCACGCTTGAGGTGTTATTATAAACTCAACATTAGAAGCAGCTTCCCAGAAATACATAGGAGAAGGATAAGCCAATATGGGAAATGAATTAATGGATAAAACATAGACCTGGCGAAGAGCACACTGAGAACGGAAGGTGAAAAGGGTAATGAAAGGAGAAACAGAGTGCAGAGAACAATGGGTAATTCCTAATCAAAAACAGGATAGACTGTGAGAAACTCTCAGATGAAGATTCTTCTCTTGAATCCTCTTCAGCTGGGGGTTTTCCATGAGGACCACTTGGCGCTGACATGGGCAGCACAGGAATAGAATAATAATTCGAGGTTAATGCTGAACCCAGGTACAAAGAGCAGTACAATAATGACCAAGGGGAGATCATACATGTATCAACCACCTTCTCTTATTTAGGTTCTTATCGATCATGCTTACATGCCTAAAACTTTACACGGTACCAAGGGAACAGGGAAATTGCCCCAGGAACAGACAAATGGTAAGCTTAAAGCATGTGTTGGTCTTCCCACAGTGCATTACATAGCACATAGAAATTTGTTGTGTGTGAAACTCTCGGCTCTGACAAGCATTAATCGGGGCAAAAGGTTCTATACAAACGGGTCGCAGTAAATATCAATGTCTGAAAAGAGAAAACACAAAAAGATGCTATCAGTAAATAAAGTGAAAACAATGGTATCTACCTTATTTCTCAAACCTGTATGAAAAAGGCTACTGACCCCTCCCTAAATAGTCCAGATAGTCTGGTAGTAACTAGAGACATTTATGAAATAACAATCCTGAAAAATGATCAAAACAGTAGGTTCACTTTTGTGTCAGGAGAGCCTAATGCAGGTTCCTCCCTCACAAGAGCAATTTAAGGTTTTGCTGAGCAGGAGCACCTGTTGACAAGCCAAGAAGATTTGAAGATGCCACTGATAGATGGGTTCTTTGATTAAGAAGTAAAATACATTAAATAGAAATAAACCTCCACTGACTTCAGGTTAATTACAGATCCACTTCAAGTACATCAGTCTATTACATATTACATACATCCTAGTGATTACCCTACAGTACCTTTGGGAGAATCTCTACTCGTACCCATTGCAGAGGACTTGTAAATTGATGGAGTACCAGAAGTGGTGACTGCAAAACAGATGTGTGATTTAGTTTGGTGGTTATAATTGTACCTGCCCACAGTACAGTCAACCAAGCACACTTAATCTGAAACAGCATAGAATTGCTGGCCAGAATTATTTTCCTGCTTAGACTGGCAGGAAATGTGTCAGATAATATCTCTAGGTCCTTGAGCTTCCAGTGATTGTTGGGCACTATCCTTGGTTTGTAATTCTATTTTACGACTGGTGTCCCAAGGTTGAAGTTTCTATTGACTGCAAAATGTTAACCAATAATGTATTTGCACCCTTGACTGCCCAATAATAGCTTGGTTGGACACTACTGACTTACTCCAGCAGGTGAGCCAAGGTACATGACATAGTCAACACTATGCTAGCACCATCGGAATTTAAAATATTCATTCAAGGGGCCAATCAGAAGTGATTATGAAAACTGTAATCCATAGAACAGGTTGCCTACCGAAAGGACTGCCTGTGCTTTTGAGTAATAGACTAGTTTTAGTACCCACTCATCAGTCAAAGAACCTCAAAATGCATCCCTGCTGTCTGGAACGGATTGCTGGATTGTACAGCTGGGGTTTGCCGAGACAAGTCTAGGAGTTAAACTGAAGCTGTGGTGATTGTCATAAAAACGCTGACAAAAATGTATCACTGCCAATGAAAAAAACACAGAGGAAAAACACAGAGGTGTTTTGTAACTGGAAAACTGTCACACATGTACAAGATGAATTCAGAGTCGGTCCCTTCCCCTGGAGCTTCTGCACTCCCGGTAATGGATGGGGATAATAAAACAGAGGTTCAGGGGGGGCGTGACTTGCCAGCCAGCAATGGCGGACGCGTGAGCGAGAGGTTCCGCACCGACCAGGCACTTATAGGCTGAAAACGCTGCAACCGGTGGCCTAACGCTCTCCGAAATGTGAGCGCTGCTGCCGAGGAGACCTGCCACCAACGGAGACTGAGTTTCGGCGATGTGCTCCGAAACTGCGCACGAGTGAGACCGAGCCCTGCTGAGTGGAGCGTGCTGTGCTGTGTAGTGTCCTACGGGACACGTTCTAGTGTCTGGCAGGAAGCTGTACTCCCAGCCACTCCCTTGAGGGCTGGACACACTTGCACCCCCATTTGCATCCATCACGGGTGTCACGAGTGACATGGCCCCACCAATAAAAGGGCCCGGGTGCACGTGCTCATGGCCAGTTACTGCACTCTACCACCTGGTGTCTGTGTCAGTTATTATCCTCATGTGGGCCTGAGGCCCGACACCACAATGGCGACGAGGCGGGTCTGACCCCACACGCTCGCTGCACAGCCCTACGTTCCTCCCTCATGGAGAGGGAATGTGCCAGAGGGTATGACATCCCCACCATGCCGCCTCTGGACGCCCACTAGTGCGGAGAAGATCGGGCTCGACACGGTGACGCTGCCCTCTGCCTTCAAGGTGGAGCGAATGGAGACTGGCCGTCTCCTACCCCATCGATCCTGGTGAGAGTACAAGCCCCCCTGCTAACCCAGCAATGTGCCCGCTGCCGCGCTCAAGCTGGCACTGCCGTGACCAAGACGCCCTGTGACCCTCACCGTGCGGCCACAAAGAGAGTCGTCCCGCCACTGCCGAGCAGGACGTCGTACAGCCCACATTACTGCAACACAAAAGAGCGCGAAAAGAAGAGCGCTGCTGACAGAGCAGGCCGGCAGTCCAAGGCACTCAAGAGCGCTGGCAGCGCCAAACGGCCGAGCGTACCTCACACAGCGGAAAACTAAAGCAGGGCATGACACGCAGCCCCTACCTGCAAGCAGGCAGCTCTACTGCGCCAGTGGGGTGCGCAGCCCGCCCCAGCCCCTCCTGAACTTCTGTAGTCTGCTGCGCACAGCACGGCTACCACGGCGCTCTGGGACACCAAGCGGCGCAACGAAGGAGACACTGCCACCAGCAAAGAAGCGCCCCAGTGCGTGACTCGCCTGCTCTAGGCCGCGCTGGAGCGCGGGCGGAAATCTCGGAGGCGCTGCTGCCGTGGGGATCGGAAGTCGGCGCTTGACGGCACCATCTGGCCGCCGCCTCGCCACACTGCACAGGACGGCATTTCGGGCGAAGGCATTCATGGCATTGAAGGAGTGACAGCGCTCCCGCGACTTGCCCCCACACCAAGGCTTTGGTGACACTGTCCCTGCATCTCCAGCACTGCTGACGCCGTGACCCTTCCCGCATCGCACAGCCAATTGCCGGTAGACGAAGGGAGGTGCGTAGCAACAGTAAGAGAAAGCAGCGCATGCAACGGGTGCACCCTGACACAGCACAACATCGTGGGACCACCATCAGGCCATGCCGCACACAACTGGTCACCCATAAGCCACTGCCGCCAGTCACCAGCAAAGAGCACAGCCCCCGCACCCTCACCTCACAGTGCATGCTGTGCACCGCCTCGTGCATGAGACGTCCATGCAACCAAAGCCTCCTGTCTGAAGTTGCACCCTGCCACGTGAGGGAGGAGTCAACCAGCACCTCGTGCCTCCATCTAAGTGAGTGGACCTTCCTCTCCACAGTGCTGGTCCCGAAGAGTCCCGTCTGTCTCCAGGCCGTCTTCTGCAACCACTGTGCCATCTGCTGGCCAGTGAGAGGCACTGTACACAGAATAAAGAAACCAAACGGCTGCCTCCCGCGCTGTCAGCAGCCCTCCAGCAGCCTACCTGCAACCGGAACAATAGAAAGAGAACCCCTACCTCGCCACCGGCAGGTCACCACATGGACTGCCGCCACGCCCGCCTCCATAAACGCCTGGGGGTGGCTCAGCATGCAACAGGAGAAAGGCTGTCAGTGCCCCAGTGAAACGGATCTGCGCAGCACACCAGGACCTCTACCCTCTATGGTGCCTGCAAGCTGGGCGCCGCATGCCGTCTGTGGGAATCCCAGAAAATTACCACGGCACCACCTGGTGGCTTCCCAGTAGTAATGCGCTGAAGAACGGACGTACTGCCTGGCCAGAGCAGATAGCCAGCTGTGCCCCACGACCGTCGTCCCCAGCAGCAAGGTAGGCCGGAAGAGAGGCCCTGACACCCCACTACCCTGCCGGAAGTGGCAGGATCAGCTAGAGGAGATTGCTAAGTGATCCTAGCAGGAGGATCCACACCGGCGCGTCCAAAGAGCGGTCCAGCACACTGACTGCCCACCGTGACCGGCGTCAGCAGACCAGTAACAAGAGTAGCCCTCTGCACCCTGCAAGTGAGAGCAGCAAGGACACCTTCAAAGACAGCAAAGTCTCCAGGTAGCTGCAAGGGAAACTGAGGCCAAGCGCACACTACCGGTGGATGCTTGACTCCACCTCCAGCAAAGACACTGCGACACAAGCCCCCACTACCAAGAGTGGACGACCAGCCAAAACAGCACCATCACAAGGGAGCTGTCCCCACCGACAGCGCAAGCAAAGACTGGTGCGGAGCGCGCACCACCAGTGGCTGCCCAACGCCACTGCCAGAGAGGAGATCGCATCACTCACCCCTGCTGGCGAACAAGCACAACCGCAAGCTACACCACAGGCACACCAAGTGCCAGAAGAGAGCGCCCAAGAAGAAGACGGAGCGCACTAGGTCAGAGGTGCGCAGAAGGCCGTGCCAGCGAACCTGACAGCACGGGCAGGTGCCCGGGAGATAGAGACATCTCCACGAAGAAGCACAGCTGAACGCAGCACAGAGAACGACCACGTCTCCACTGCACCAGCAACGCCCCGCAGCGGGCCGAAGACAACACAGTGTCCTCCCTCGCACTGCCTCAAGCCAGAGTCGGCGGTGACCCAAGACAGGCAAGAGAGGAGTCGCACACTCCACGTGGCAGGCTGCCACAGCAACATGCGCCCCAACAACCACCGACACGTGACCGGACGTCACGTCGCCCAGCAAGCCAGGAGCGCACCGGAGCGAAGGCAGAAGCCGGCGCCACGACAGCGCCGCCTCAAGATCCAAGCGCAACACCCTCGAAGAAAGAAGAGAGTGACAGGCCTGTCACCCCGAAAACCGGATGAACACAGGTGGGCTGAACAGACCAACAAAGGGAGAAGACCGAGGACTCGCACAGCAAGCCAAGAGCACACCCTGACACGCCAGACAGCCACCAAAGCGGACCGACGTCCCTGGATACAGCTTCACGGGAGAACAGAACGTAAGCCGCAGCAAGCGCAAACCGCGTCTCATCCCAACGCTTCCCCAGGCGACCGTCAACCGGCATCCCTGGATACAGCTTCACGGGAGAACCGAACGTAAGCCGCAGCAAGCGCAAACCGCGTCTCATCCCAACGCTTCCCCAGGCGACCGTCAACCGGCATCCCTGGATACAGCCTCACGGGAGAACCGGGCATAAGCCGCAACAAGCGCAAACCGTGTCTCATCCCAACGCTTCCCCAGGTGACCGCCCATCCCAGAGTGTCGGCAGTCTACGTCAAACGGCATCCCTGCTCCTGACCGCAGATTCCATGGGTGAAGATCAGCACCGAGTGTCTTTCCTCACACCGCCTCAAGATGGAGTCGGCAGTGGCCCCCAGCCAGACAAGAGAGGGTCCACACACTCTACGTGTCAAGCTGCCACTGAAACTCAACCTCAGCAAGGCGGAGGCACATGGCTGCCAAGTCCCTCCTGACGTCCAACTCTCCCAGCAAGTCACCACCACCTGTCATCCCGAGTCACCACATGGCTGGCAACCGCCATCACGCCAGCCCTCAGCACATGCGTCAAACACCACTCCCAGAGTATCGATGGACTGGAGTCCCACGCTGTTGCCACACCAGCCGAGAAAAGAGACCAGAGGCTACCTGTGAACCTAGCATACCCCTGAACCGCGGCAGGGGGAGCAAGTATCGGCCAAGACACATCCACCCTCGAGGGTTGTGCGTGCGACTATGTAACGGCTCCTCGGTGGTCCTGCAGCTGCCTCCAGTCGGCACACAAGCGGCCCCAGCGCAGCCCTCCTACAGTCCCGCAGCAATCCCGACAACTGGCCTCCCCAAGCGGGAAAGTGAAAAGAGACTTTGCCCCACCGACAGGTCGTCGGTTGCAGCCAAGAGGTTCCACAGAGACAATTTATGAGGCAACACCTCCACGAACCGTCACCACAAACTCCATCCATGCTCATGACGCATCCCAGTGAAAGAACTATTAGAATGCACCACAGATCATCACCGACGTCAGCAAAGTGGAAGCCTTGCAAGACTGCGAGACATGTCATCACAAGTGAACTGACGGTATGCAGCGGATGTCTCCAAGCCAGCGGTCGTGTCCTGAGTCCCTCAGGTTAAACTACGAGTGCCTGCCGAGAAGGTCCTGCTGCAGGCAGAGTCATCAGCCCACGTCTGACGTCTTCCTGCCACCTGTCTCAGAAGACTGATGGACCGTGTGGTGTTTAGTTAAGGTTGGACTAACGTTTTGTTTGTTCTTCAATAAAGTTGGGGAGGAATGTAGTGTCCTATGGGACACGTTCTAGTGTCTGGCAGGAAGCTGTACTCCCAGCCACTCCCTTGAGGGCTGGACACACTTGCACCCCCACACGCATCCATCACGGGAGTCACGAGTGACGTGGCCCCGCCAATAAAAGGGCCCGGGTGCACGTGCTCGTGGCCAGTTACTGCACTCTACCACCTGGTGTCTGTGTCAGTTATTATCCTCATGTGGGCCTGAGGCCCGACACCACATGCTGGACGTTGATCTGGAGGCTGGGCCGAGCTGATCCCGGAGCCTGCCGCTGCCGAGAACGATTACCGGACTACAGCGCTGGATGGCGACCCCGACGGGTAAGCGAGTACCCCCTGGGGGCCTGGATTGGTTGCTGTGGGAGGAGGCGTGAGCAGGGTGAGACTGGTGGCGCTGTGGTCCCCCGGAGGGACGAAGTTCGGCAGCTGGGCCGCGACTACGGAGGACCACCGGGTCCGGACCTGGGGAGATCGCGGAGGCGGACCAGGGGGCAGGTCTGAGGAGCAGGGTGTCTGCTTTCCACCTGCGGCCTTTGCCCCACCATACCCTGCCCGAGACAATTGTTATTCAAGGTGGTGAATGGCTGGGGAAGCTGGAAATAGCCCTGGTCGCTTCAAGTCAGTAGAGGCGACCTGGAGTACCGAAGAGACACATGGAGAAAAGAGACTCCGTGAGCTGAGGGGTGTGGTGGCCTGAGCTGCAGGAGAGCTGGTGGTGGCGCCTGGTCTGGGCCCTGGGCTTGAGAGGCCCGATTGGAGCAGTTGGCCATAGTCGAGAGTGGTGAGGTGCCCTAACATGGGGTGGGGCCTGCCTGGCTATAACCCCTGGACCAAGCAGTTGTGGTGGAGTGATCTGTGGCCGCAAGACGTAGTAAGTGGCACCTTGGAGGAGCCCCATTGAGACACTTGGGGAAGAAGGTGCAGTGACCTGAGACCACGCAGATTGGGCAGCCCAGGGATGGAATGCAAGTAGCGAGGAGGCCCTGAGCCGCAGAAAAGTAACTGGTGAGAACCAGGTGAGAGCCACTTAATTCCCCCCTCTGGGGATTTCATACGGGGGCCACGAACTGGGGGAGCCCTCCACTACTCTCTCTGATACCGCAACGCAGAGCTGGTGGACCAGCTGTTGCCTGTCTGGGGCCTGAACTTGGGACGCGGAAACCACAGGAGAGGGGGCCAGTGAATACTGTGGGGACAGCTGCCACCCCTGCGTGTGCCCGTTGCCTGCGGGGTATCGCAATCCTGTGACAGGGCGGAGTACACACTTGTGGGGGCGAACGGAGGCGAAACCAGGGACACCCCAGGGCAACACCTTACCCGAGGGGCAAAGATGGGCAAATCTAGGGCAAAGCCAGTCGAGACTGCCCCAGAACAAGAGGAGGAGCAACGGGAACAACCGTAGAGCAATGCGGGGGCGCAGCAGCTTGAAGACCCCATACAACAACAGCTGGCCAAGATTCTGGAGGCAATCTCAGACACAAAAGAGACACTGCATCAAGATATAAGTACAGTGTTGGTGGGATTGGGCCTACTCCGTGCGGAGCACCAGAAGCTCAACGAAAGGGTGAAGGTGGTGGAATCGAGCCTTGAGGAGTTGACCCCGGCCCATCAGGCGAGGGCCAAACAGGTGACAGAGTGTAGGGAAAACTGTGGGAGTGCGTAAGGTTCTCCACAGGGACTTGCTGGCTAGGGAGGGAGAAATCCGGGCCCTGGACAATCTCCAGGGACAAGATGGCCAGGCTCATGCACGACTTCTGGATAAACGCAAGCAATACTCTGACATCCTGGAAAAGGCTCAGGACTTATGACTATAACACATACATGGACAGAGTGCAAAGGGAGGAGGGAAAAGCTGGTCGACTGTTGGCCTGGCTAATAAGGCCGGAAATACATGGGTCCCCGATTCTACGTGTCCGGACTGCTGCTGGCTTGATGGTATATGACTCAGGGGAGATTAAAGGTTTATTTAGGAGCTACTATAAGACTCTCCTTGCTGCTCCCCCTGGGGCCCCCAGCGCGCTTATCGAAGCTTTTTTTGACCCGTTAAATCTCCGCTTTTGGATGCAGATGCAAGAGAGGAACTGGGAGGACCTGTGACCCTGCAGGAGGTACAGGGAGCCATCGCCACTATGGCCAATGGGAAAACTCCTGGCCCGGATGGCCTTCCGGCTGAGTTTTATCTGAAGTTTGGGACCGAACTAGCTTCATGATTGGTGACCTTGTATGCGGAGTCGCTCCAGGTGGGGCACCTGCCGGAGAGCACACGTGATGCACTGGTGATCCCACTCCCCAAGACTGCAGCCCCTGACGCTGGGGTAAAAGATTCCAGACCCCTCTCCATGCTCAACACTGACTTTAAAATATTAACTAAGGTGTTGGCGCTTAGACTACTTCCATACATGCAGAACTTAATCCACGCCGACCAGAATAGATTTATTCCTTCCCGCAATACCTCGTATAATGTTCGACACTTGTACTCGGTGCTGTATCACCCGGAGGCACAATCCCTCCGGCAAGCCGCTATTTTATCCATCGACCTGGAAAAGGCCTTTGATACAGTGGGGTGGCACTACCTGCTAGCGGTTATGAGGCGATTGGGTATGGGAGACGAGTGGGTGGCATGGGTGCGATTATCATACACGCGCCCCACAGCCGAGTCAACGGGTAAAAATATCTCACCACAATATCAAATAGAACGAGGTACCCGACAGGGATGCCCTCTGTCACCAATTCTGTTCGCCTTGGCGATAGAGGCCCTGGCCGAGTTACTTAGACAAGGAGGGGAAGGTATGGGACTGGCGATAGGAGGAAGGACACATATCATCTCCCTCTACGCAGATGACCTGCTGGTCTACCTCTGCGATGCCACCAGGGGTGTTGGGACAGCCCTACATTGCTTGGAGACATTTGGGGAGCTGTTGGGTCTGCGGGTTAATAAAGGTAAAACATATCTGTTCCCCGTGGCCGGACCATTAGAGCGCCCTCCGGGTCTACCTGCAGACGTTAACTGGGCATCAGTTATGTTTAAATACCTAGGTATCCAGGTCTTTCATTCGTTGGAAGACCTAAGGGGTGATAACTTGGATAAAGCACTTAGATCGCTCTGGTCCAACGTTCAGTTCTGGGGCACGTTACGCCTCCCCATAATGGCTAGGATCTGCCTGGCGAAAATGGTCATGTTACCATGCTTACTATACTATTTCGCCAATATGCCAGTAATGATGCCTGCGGGATGGTTTCGCACCTTAGACTCCTTAACGCGAGAGTTAGTTTGGGGAAGCAGTAGACGTAGAGTATCCCTCCAGTCTCTGAGGCGCCCTGTAGAGGCAGGGGGCTTGGGAGTGCCAGATTGTGAGCTTTACCAACTGGCAGCCCAGCTGCAGTGGCTGGCCCAATGGCTGGAAGGAGTAAACACGGAAGGGACCTTCTTGATGGAGTCCGGTCAAAACCTCAGGCTGCTGCTGGCAAAACTTTTGGACCATACAATAAAAGTTCCCTATACCTCGATATTGCAGTCCACAGCACTACAGTGCTGGAAACGTTGCATCAAGAGGATACCCAATGCCCCGAAATAAACTCCGGAGTTACCTCTGGTGGGACTGCCACATGGGGAGCCGCAGAGAGTCATAACTACGGAGCAGATGGCACCATGGGCGGCGGTGAGCCTTGAGAACCTGGGTGATTGTTACCAAGAAGGAATGTTGCTCCCACTTGCGGAGCTAATGGAGGGATGTGGCCTGCCCCCTGACCAGTTCCTTATATAGGAGACCTTGCAACGAGCATTTGGACAGCTATGGGGCCGAAGCAGGGAGGAATCGGAGACAGACTGGGTGCTGCACTCACTGATCACCCTGGGTACAGCGAGACACCAAATTAAATGGCTCTACGAATCCCTGCGCGAGGCTTCTCTGACTCCGCTGCTGAAATTGTGGGGGAAATGGGAGAGGAATCTGGGAAGGGAGCTAACTGACAAGGAATGGAGCAGAGTCCTGGAGTCCCCTAAGAAAGTATCACGGAATACACGATTGAAAAATGTCCAATTCAACTATGTGCATATGACATATCTGACACCTCATAGAATATTTGTCACCTTTGGGGGAGGGCCGAGGGTAGCCCGAGATGCAGCCAGGAAGACACAGACTTCGTGCACATGACTTGGGTCTGCAGGAACATACAATCCTTCTGGCACGCAGTACTCTCTAGACTCAACAGCACCCTGAGGCGCACGCTTGAGCACACTGCAGAAGTCTGTCTATTAGGGCTCTTCTCCAGACCACCTAAACGTAAGATGGGAAACAGATTCATAGACTTGGCACTCGCACTTGCCAAATGGCGCATAGCAATAATGTGTAAAGCACCAGGGGGACCACAGCTGAGTATTTGGGAGAAAGAGGTGCTTCTTTGGGCGAGTGCTGAGGAAAGGGCGCTGCGTAGAGAAGAGTTGGTGGGGTTGCGACAACGCCCAATAGCAGACCAATGGAAGGACACACTACATACCTGGGAATACCCGAGCTCCCCTAGCAGTACGAGTAGCGAAAATGAACACTTCCTGGACTAGACTAGTTAAGATTAGAAAGGGAAGGAAAAGAATTCCCCCCGCCAGTGGGGCTTCCCTCCCCCCCTACCCAGTACACAGTTTAAATTAAGTGAGATCTACAGTCCCAGTCAATACCGCACTAGTTTAAGTCAAGTAGTTAAATGTTCTTATTTGTTTATTACATCTTTGTTTGGTAATTTTATATTATACCAGATCCCTGAACAGCGGTGATGCTACCTGTCCATCCTCAGGTATCTTGTGCTGCGGGGAAAATATATTAGAATAGGGAAGGAACAATTATGGGAATATGTACTTAGTTTCTCACTTGTGTAATAGATAGTATGAAAAATGTAAGAGATTGCATGCCAAATGTACTGTGCCGTCCCTATATGCATTTCCTTGAGGTACGAGGTGCCTGATACTACTACTACGCTCTGTAACACCTACATGTAAGAGGAATACTGCACTAGCTGATTGAACATTAATGTGCCTTGAAGAATATATAATCAAATGCCAATAAAGATATGTTAAAAAAAAAAACACAGGTTCATACGGTAAGTTAGAGTTTGAACAGGTTGGGTTCAGGTGCATTGACATCAAGTGTCCATTTCTCCTCTTTTCCCTGTCGATTTCACAATGTTCCATTGCAATGGGACGTGCAGGAGGGTCAGGATGATTCCAAATATTTATTCAGGTGTGTCTAAGGAGCAGGAAAGGTGGTGTTTTATGTTCGTCTTGGCCTGAGAGAAGCCGAATGCAGGCACCTCAGAAGCCACTGGGATTTACACTTGATAATTAGCAGCGTTTTGAAGGAGGTCATGTGTCCTTCAGTGTATAGTTACAAGCACAATGCTCAATGCCAGTGTAAAATCAGGCTGATCCAAAGAACAATGCAGTGTGCAAGCTTGGGGTGCACAGATGTGTTTGGGGCCCTAGATATAAATCTTTTGTAGACATTAGGTCCTAATCATCTTGGCTGAAAGCCATGTGGCTTACTGGGTTAGCTCATTCACGAATTGGTTGTTTACTCAGGTGAATGAATGAAATTAAATTTCTATAGCGCATTACTACCCTGAGGCCTCGTAGCGCTTAGGACAGGACAGACAGTATCATGGCAGGTTAGTGTGTAGTACTAAAAAGATAAGTTTTAAGGAGTTTACGGAAGGACTGCAGGTTAGATTCCATGCGAAGAGTAGAAGGAAGAGAATTCCAGAGATTAGCAGCATTCAGAGAAAAGGAACGTCCGCCCCATCTGGATCTACGTACTTTCCTTGTGGTAGCAAGGAAAGCGGAGCTGGAACGAAGACTCCTTGGAGGTTGGTAAGGAGTGACCAGGGGATGGATAATGGCAGGGCCGGTTTTCCAGATGGCTCTGTGGGCCAGGCACATGGCCTTAAATCGTATTCGGGACTTGATTGGGAGCCAATGAAGTTTTCTCATTGCGGGTTTTGCTGATTGTCTCCGAGGAATCTGGAGAAGTAAACGAGCCGCGCAATTCTGGATCACTTGTAATTTTTGAGTAGTAGCCTGGGGGGCGCCCAAATACAAGGCGTTCCCGTAATCCAGGCGGGACAAGATGAGGGCTTGCACCATAATCCTTCGCGCCTGAAAAGGGAGTAAAGGGAGAATTTTCCTTAACATCCTCATCAGACCGAAACATGTAGCTGAGAGCATGGTGGCTTGATGATTGAAACTTAAGGAGCTATCAAGCCACATGCCTAGGCTCTTAATCTGGTGCTTTGGGGCAGGCATAGTGCCGAGACAAATAGGCCATGAGAATGCCGAGGAGGGTGATGGAGCTTTGCCCAGGAACATCAATTCGGTTTTGTCCCCATTTAACTTAAGGTGAGATAGGTCCATCCATTCGGCTACCGCCTCTAGGCAATTGCCCAGGGCGCAAGATGAACCCTCCGGGTGGTTTAGTGCCACAACCAGTTGGGTATCATCTGCGTAGGTGATAATTTTTATGCCGAATGGATGCACTATCTCTGCCAAAGTTGCCATATAGGTGTTAAAAAGCGTGGGGCTCAGGGAGGAACCCCACAACTAAGAGGCCATCGATTTGATGTAAAGGTACCCTCAAAGACCTGAAAGAATCGGTCCTTTAAGAAGGACTGGATCCATGTGAGAGCCCGGTGTGTTACTCCAAGATTTTTTAATCGCTCCAGCAGGATGTTATGATCAACAGTGTCGAAGGCGGCACTGAGGTCTAGCAAAATAATTGCTGCTGAGCCACCCTGATCCAAAAGTCTCCTTGCTTCCTCTGTTACTGCCAGAAGGGCCGTCTCTGTCCCAAGCCTGGGACGAAATCCTGTCTGGGAATCGTGGAGCAAGTTGTTAGGCTCCCGATAATGAACTAGAGTAGAGTTTATATGTCTCTCAGTCAGCTTGCTCAGCCAGGGAAGGAGAGAAATAGGTCGGTAGTTGGCCATGTTGGAGATGTCTAAGTTTGGTTTCTTCAAAAGGGCTCTAACCTGAGCACATTTCCAATCAGGGGGTACCGTGCTCGAAGTGATGGAGGCATTTATAATGTTCAAAATTACTGGCCGAATAACATCAGCGGCTAGAGTGAGATGCTGCGGAGGAGCGGGGTCCATAGGAGAGCCCGAGGTTACCGTAGAAATAAGTGTATTCAAGGCAACCTCGTCTATCAAGGGGAACTCCGCTAAGGAACACTGTGATTCGGGAAGGGAACTTTCGGTACCGAACGCTGTAGGCTCGCTTTGGTGGGAAGGGAAGGATTGGCAAATCAGATGAATTTTTTGGTGAAAATATTCCGCTAAATTGTTACAGCGAGCTAATGCATCCTCTGTGTTAGGGGATTTATGCGGAATGGTAATGAGAGATTTAGCAAAACGGAAAATCTCTTTGGGAGAGTTAGCAGCTGCGCTAATCCTCTCCTCATAGAATGAGGATTGGGCGATTTTGATTTCTGCCTTATAATTTCTAATTGCCTCTCTATAGACATTTTTCCTCTCTTCTGTTAAATTCTGTCTCCATCTCCTTTCCAGTTTCCTGCAGATTTGTTTGAGATCCCTTAATTTAGGGAGAACCCTGGTACCGGTTTATGTATGGATCTCTTGTAGGAAGGTTTCATTGGAAGGAGAGTGTCCAAAGAGTTTTGGATCCAGAGATTAAAGTTGTTATTAGCTCTCTCAGGATCGAGAACAGGAAGGGGTGTGGTGGCATCAAGAGCTAAGGACCACTGGCCAAAAGAAAGATTTGACCATTTCCTTTCCAGCATCAGAGTTACACTCTGAAGGGGAGAGGACACTACGGTCTCCCAGACCAGAGGAATTAGCAAATGATCAGTCCAGGGGAGGGGGATGGGGAACCCTACCGAGAGATTCTGGTCATTACTAAACACTGGATCAAGGAGATGACTCTTGACATGCGTAGGGGCAAAGCCTTTCTGCTTAAATTGAAGTGCTGAGAGGCTTGTTAGAAGTTCTTTGGCCAGATGGTCAGAGGGGTCATCCAGGTGGATATTGAGATCCCCTAGTACTGTAAAATTAGCAGGGGTTAATGCTAAATTAGCCACAAAGGTCGGAAGTATACTAAGGAATTGACCTATGGGTCCCGGGGGGCGGTAGAGTAGCAAACCAGAGAGATTAGTAGTAGGTGAAAATTCCAAAGAAAAGTTCATACTTTCGCAGTCAGGTAGCCCCTCAGCGGAGGACCGGCAGCAGAAATTATCTTTAAAAATTATAGCTAGACCTCCGCCTCTTCCAGTCTTGCGGTCCGCTCTGTGAATTAAATACCCCGGAGGTAGGGTCTGGGTGATAGTTGGATCAGCTTCGTCCTGTAACCACGTCTCTGTCAGGAATAAAGCATCGGGTTTAAGATCATCTATAAGGAGTGCTAGTTCAACTGAGTGTTTGGGGAGAGAACGACAATTTAAAAGAAAGAATTTCTTTGGGGGGCCGGTATCTGGTAAGTCCCTACTGTAAGGTTGAAACTTAAAATCACAGTGGGGGCAACTGGAGGGACTGTTGGCGAGGATCAGCGCGTGTAGACAATTAGTGTCCGTAACTTCTCTCATATTGAACAGTGTCTGAGCACTGTAGATAACATTGTTATTTTTAGAACTGCCAGGGGTCGTGGCACCTGGTCCCGGCTGGGTTCGGACGGGCGCAGACGGGCTTGCCTTTGGCGCGCCGCCGGCGCGCCCGCTGCGCGCGTCCGCTGCGCGTGCGCATTAGCAAGAAGCTAAGTACTGGTGGGGGCGCGAAAGACTGGCGCGCTGACCCGAAACCGGAAGTGGTTGCTACTCCCAAAAGCCCTCCGCACAACGGCACTTGCCGCGTCGGACCGGGGCTGGGAGAAAAATAGAGGTAAGTTTCACATTAGCAGAGTACAAGATATAGTGTAGAATTCTTAGGCTTTAAAGTGCAGGTGCAATTTAAAATACGGGCGTAATAAAAATCAAACAAACATTAGGTACAGCCACACAAACGCCACAGCTAGCAGCGTCCCTGCCACTGGGTCTCTGCCGCGTCCGCTGCGCGTGCGCATTAGCAAGAAGCTAAGTACTGGTGGGGGCGTGAAAGACTGGCGCGCTGACCCGAAACCGGAAGTGGTTGCTACTCCCAAAAGCCCTCCGCACAACGGCACTTGCCGCGTCGGACCGGGGCTGGGAGAAAAATAGAGGTAAGTTTCACATTAGCAGAGTACAAGATATAGTGTAGAATTCTTAGGCTTTAAAGTGCAGGTGCAATTTAAAATACGGGCATAATAAAAATCAAACAAACATTAGGTACAGCCACACACACGCCACAGCTAGCAGCGTCCCTGCCACTGGGTCTCTGCCGCGTCCGCTGCGCGTGCGCATTAGCAAGAAGCTAAGTACTGGTGGGGGCGCGAAAGACTGGCGCGCTGACCCGAAACCGGAAGTGGTTGCTACTCCCTAAAGCCCTCCGCACAACGGCACTTGCCGCGTCAGACCGGGGCTGGGAGAAAAATAGAGGTAAGTTTCACATTAGCAGAGTACAAGATATAGTGTAGAATTCTTAGGCTTTAAAGTGCAGGTGCAATTTAAAATACGGGCGTAATAAAAATCAAACAAACATTAGGTACAGCCACACACACGCCACAGCTAGCAGCGTCCCTGCCACTGGGTTTCTGCGCGTGCGCATTAGCAAGAAGCTAAGTACTGGTGGGGCGCGAAAGACTGGCGCGCTGACCCGAAACCGGAAGTGGTTGCTACTCCCAAAAGCCCTCCACACAACGGCACTTGCCGCGTCGGACCGGGGCTGGGAGAAAAATAGAGGTAAGTTTCACATTAGCAGAGTACAAGATATAGTGTAGAATTCTTAGGCTTTAAAGTGCAGGTGCAATTTAAAATACGGGCGTAATAAAAATCAAACAAACATTAGGTACAGCCACACACACGCCACAGCTAGCAGCGTCCCTGCCACTGGGTCTCTGCCGCACGTTTCACGCTATTTAGTAACTATTGGTACATTGAAAGTGGACCAAGAAGTAAGAAACATTACCAGTAAGTAATTGGCGCCTTACCTTTCGGCAACACTCGTCGCTAAATTAGATCAAATTACTCAAACGTATCTGGTCTTCAACCTTCTCTCTCTATACTCTAGTAAAATAAATAATCTCATGCAATCTGGTTTCTGCGCACTTCACTCAATGTAAAGGTCACTTTGTCATGTATCCATTTTCATCACCATTGCTCATCATGATCACATTTTCTTTAGCCTCACACTCCTAGATCTGTTTGCTGCCTTTTTTTTCATTGCCCATTCCCACACTACAATTATCTCTTAACTCACTGGGCATTTCAGGAACAGCTCATAAATGGCTTCCGTCTTAACTCTCTGGATGTTCTTGATCAGTATAAAGCGGAAAAAAGGGCTTCAGTGTAAGGACTCTGTCTCTTTTTTGTCATAATGTTTAGTGATCTGGGTAAATGAGGTAGGGTACTGGTATCCTACTGGGATAGCTCTTACCCAGTTCAAACTCTGATTACAGTTTGAACCTATAGACTGTTGTACCCAAAATCTGGTATAAAGAATATTTGTTAGTAACTTAAAATTCAGATAATGGGAGATAAAGACTCGAGGAAGTTCTTGAGACAATTGTTGTGTATGAGTTATCAAGTAGGCCACATAGTAAAAAAAATCATAATTTTAGAATTTTTAGACTTTATGAGAATAATTCAAAGAGTCTTCCACTTTGCTGTATATTTATTTTCTTCATGACGTGATGCCTTCAGGTTTAGTTCTTTTTTTCTTTCAAGTTGTAGACATCACCGTGTTCTGCCAGCAAGTGGTTCGCCCCTTGCGAAGATTGAGCTGTGCGCTTTATCAAGACTGAAATTTACATTAATAATATTTGGAATCACCGATAAATATGTAAATTACCTAATATAATGAGACTTGTGAAAGAAAACAGGCCTTTTTGCAGATGTCCCCTCACACACTTTTTGCCCCCAGTTGTACTACTAGATGCTGGTTTTCGACTCAGACAGTGCACTGAAGCCTGCTAACCAGGCCCCAGTGCCAGTGCTCTCTCCCTAAAACTGATACATGTGAATTGGTAACGCCAGTGCTTTAAATGGGCGGGTACTCACAGGTACTGAGTACCGGCACTTCTCATTTTTATCACTCTGAGTACCGGCACTTCTCTACTGCCAAGGAGAGTACAGGTACTCATAAAACGGTAGGCGCATTGGCTGCTAGTGCTGGTGACCTGTCTCTTACAGCCAAGACACTTTTGTAGCAGTGACTGGTGAGCTGAGCCCCCCCCCGAACTATTCAGCGGGGGCTCATTTGCATAACGTTCGGTGTTCACCGTCCTGCTGTGCTGCAAACACAGGAATCGAGGCAGCCTGGTGACAGCGCAAAAAAGAAAGCCAAAGAAGGTAACAGGGTTAAAATGGCTTTAATCTTACCTGATTTATTTGCGTGAGTCTCTGCTTATGTTTGTCTGTGGGCATTTTTTTATGTGAGGAAAAAAGTGAGAGTTGGTCACCAGTCCGGCAACTGACCCCTGCACTTGACGCTGCAACTAGAGGGAACTCTATCCGACTTTCATTCAACATCAGCAGCAGCCCTGTTGTTGTGTCTTTGCATCTTGTTCCCCTCAGCACTGTGTATGTGGTGAAAACAGCTCTCCAGCGGCTCCCATTCAGTACCAGGGGCAGCCAGGACAACTCTGCACCCGGGCTCCACGGGCCATGTAAAATTGTACTGATTGTCATGACTTGGTTCTGGGACCCACATTACCTTTACCCTACTTGAGTTCCACGCAAGTCGATCTGCCAATGACCGATTGTCATTAGTGATTTTTACCATTGACCGCAATGATAAAGTTTCACTGTCTTATTTTGCACTGAATATATACTGCTTCTAAAATCCATAAATCTGGTTATATGTATCTGATCACGTTAGTCTTGGTGTCTAAATTAAGATACAAAACTGATTTATTTGTTTAAATTGGTGTCGGATTTCTTTTGCGTCATTTTAATTACTTATCGTCCATGTCGGTATTCTGAAATGCTTCCTCTAGTAAAGACTGACTGCTCTTTGCCACACTACCAGGACTAAGCTAAGGATTTATTATTGTGAATTCAAGGACCAACTTTGGGGTTTGTGATAGTATTATATGGTAAAGCCTAACCAGCATCACCACATAATTATCCACCTTCCTACAATGTGTACCAAATCTTCCCAGAGAACATGCTGGCATTAGGGCTAGCTGTTCTACCCTTGATAACATCTCTGTAAATCAGGCAATCATGAAAAATATGTGAAAACAAGAGGCCAATTTATATATGCATCTTTTATAGACTTCTCAACTGCTTTTGATCGGCTTGTATAACCGACTTTATGGAAAAAGCTCTATACTCTATAGGTATTCCCTAACCGTTGCTCCATTTATTAATAGCCCTTCATTCATCTACATGGTGCCAGGTCATACTGGGAGGAACTCAAGGTCTTTCGACAAAAATCCCAACAAACAATGGGTTGAAACAAGGTTGCCTTCTTTGCCCATTACTTTTTCCCCTATACGTCTATGATCTACCAGAGGCTCTTTCACTCCATAGAGATAACCCTCCGAAGGTAGGGGGAAGGAAGTGTTTCGTTTGCTATATGCAGACAACATAGTTGTATTAGATTTGACCCCTGAGGGTCTACAAAACGGCGAGATTTACTTAAATTATATGCAAGTGCTCATTTAAAAAAAAAAAAAATACATCTAAGAGTAAAATTCCCACGCAACACTCATGGAACAAGACACATCTCCAGAATTACGAGAAATCGTAACTCTGGAGATGCGTCTGAAAGCTACGCCACCCTAGAGGTGGCGTAGCGAGACGCACCGAGGAGAAATGTTTTCATTTCTCCTCGTTTTCCTCTTTCAATGCGTGCTGCATTCTGCAGCACACATTGAAAGAGGAAAATGGTTGTAGTGATTGTTTTTGTGCAGGAAGGTGCCCCTTCCTGCACAAAAACAATCTCCCCACGACGCAGGCATCCTTGCACCATGGTGCAAGGGTGCCTGCGCCGGCGCATGGCTGCAGTTTGTGCGCCAGCGCAGGGGAAGCACAAGGATGCAACATATTCTTGTAAATATGTCTCATCCCTGTGCTAATTGTAAATCTGCCCCCTAGTATTTAAATGGAATCGTCAACTAAAAAAAAGTCAAAAGACCGGGGGACTGAAATACTATAGGCGGTAAAGTCATAGGAAAATACTTCATCTCTTATCTGTCAGAGAATTATCATATAAACCATGTGCACACTAAAGCTTGTTTTATAATGTTCATGGCCGCAGGCACTTCTTCTTTCTCCTTCAGCTACATCGTTTAAAAATTCCTACCTGCTTACTCTATAACTTAGAGGTAATGAGTATTGCTAGTTGGTCTTACCTGGATTCCACCGAAGGTAAAATTCTTCGTAAAATAAATAATTTGAATACATTAGCTCCATTAGCGGCTCTGCATTCAGAAATCGGTCTGGTGAGTACATTTATACTGGGCCTAGCAATGATTCTTCGGTGGGGGTTTCAGTTGATACATTCTAATGATAACTCTCTATGGAGACTACTGTGGAATGAGGTCTTAATTGAGCAAAGGCATGACAGTACCTGTAGGGAAACCTTTCTCACTGCCTACTCTAAAATCAACCAAAAGGAACTGGCATCTATGTTGGTACTTAAAAACTCTAGCTCTGCGTTGAGTCTGGAATTAGATATCGCTTCCTGTCTACTAAATCCTAGAACTACATGGGTATATGACTCTTGTAGTATTAAGAGAATGCAGCCCTAACTGAGTTGGAATATTGGTCATATTTTACGACAATTGATTTTTCAAAATCCAGGATTTTTGTCATGTGACTTTTGTGTGTCCTGCACTGCGTGAGCCCCGGATGAGATTTTTAAAGTCGCTGTTTATACGTAATGGTATTTTTACTGTTGATAATGCTCGTGCATATTTATACAATCCTGATAAAAAAGACTTGTAAGATATTTACATTTTTTTGAATTTCTTTTACATTTTATTAACCTTTTGCTAGCTGGTTCTTAAGTGTTGATTGTCATTTATGTGAGCAGAACAATCCACTAAAAGACATTTGATACCATTTTGGGGGATTGGGAGGGGAGTGTAAGGACTAATGGGAACTATAATGATTTGTCCGTTAATATATGTCCCTGTAAGGAGTGAGAAAAATGCTTAGGAAACGCTGTAGCCCAGATGGAATATATTATAATGTTAATTTAATAAGCAATGAAATAAGGTTGAGATGTTTGTCTTATTGAAAGTTTTATCAAATGTTGTCGTACCTGAAATGGGCCAAAAAAACAGTAAAGGTTTTTGTCTGTGTACCAAGGTGCATCGTGGCACAGCAACCTCTATTCAAACATTAGTGAGGCAGTGGTGCTGGGAAAGTGCACTTTTCTATCAAACAACAGTTAAAAACCTATATTTATCATTAATGAACTTGAGCAAATCATGCCAGACGAAAAGGCTGGTGTGGCCTTAACAGGTGGGGAGAGAAGGACTAGCCCAGTCTGGTAATGGGACCTCATAGTTGATTAAAACTCGAAAATACTGTAATAGAGGAGAGTACATGAGATGAAACGAGTCCACATATAAGCACGGTGTTTGTATTGGCCTGGATGGTGCACCTGTATAATTATCATCAATGGTCTTGAAGAACGTGTGAGGCAAGTTTCCTGTCATCAGTGTGAGATCCCTTGAGGTCTGTGTAGTAACGAAGGTCCACGGAGGTAGGTTAACTTAAAGGAGATTTATTCAAGCAGGTAACAAGTAGTATAGCATGTAGATAAGTTCAGAAGGAGAGCTCCACCAGGAGCAGCCTGTGTGCTGCTCAGCCCATGCCTAACTGTCACTTCACCTCTCTGAGTCCCAACATTCCGAGGCTCATCAGACTCCAACATTCTATTGTGATCAGAACACAGGCACTAGCTAAGCAGGTGGGTGGAAAAGATTGCGCTATCCAGGTCCACCTGTGTTAGCCAGGTACCTTAGATCCGCTTGTGCCACGTAGGTTCGTCACCAACTCGTCGCCATCAAATGTAGTATCGAGGTCCACGCATGAAGTAGTATTTTAAGATGTTTTATTCATGAAGATAACAAGTAGTATAGTTCAGAACATCAGGTAGTTTAGATGTAAAGGAGAGCCCCACCAGGAGCAGCCTGTGTGCTGCTCAGCCCATGCCTAAGCCCCATCTTCACACATCACATTTGCCTACATGGGCTACATCTTTCATGTATGGACTCTGGGTACTTACCTGCATTGGGTTCATTGTTCTTTTTACTCGTGTACGTTTTACACAATATTCTTCCCTACATAGGGATGGCTATGGGTTCTAGCCCCATTAGCTTATACACACATTTGCCTCTTGCTTTGTGTTCATTACACTTTACGTTTCCCTACACAGGGATGGGAATGGGTATGAAGATAACAAGTAGTATAGTTCAGAACATCAGGTAGTTAAGATGTAAAGGAGAGCCCCACCAGGAGCAGCCTGTGTGCTGCTCAGCCCATGCCTAACTGTCACATCACCTCTCTGTGTCCCAACATTCCGAGGCTCATCAGACTCCAACATTCTATTGTGATCAGATCACAGGCACTGGCTAAGCAGGTGGGTGGAAAATACATTACACTACATATGCAGGATACTACATATCCCTTTTCCTTCCAACAGAAGAACAAATGCAATATATGATAAAATATAACGAGTGAGAACAAGGGACAGAGAGCTAGGAAGGAACAACGGAGTGACAGAGAGAAAGTCAAGGAACAGAACAAGCAAAGCAGAGCAAGGAGATAGATGGGAGAAGACAAGGAGGAGAAGGTGAAGTGTAAGAAGCAAATAGAAAAAACCCATCCTCAACAACAGCGAAATAGAAAGATCCCATCCTCGTCGCCAAATTATGTAGTAACGAAGGTCCACGGAGGTAGGTTAACTTAAAGGAGATTTATTCAAGCAGGTAACAAGTAGTATAGCATGTAGATAAGTTCAGAAGGAGAGCTCCACCAGGAGCAGCCTGTGTGCTGCTCAGCCCATGCCTAACTGTCACTTCACCTCTCTGAGTCCCAACATTCCGAGGCTCATCAGACTCCAACATTCTATTGTGATCAGAACACAGGCACTGGCTAAGCAGGTGGGTGGAAAATACATTACACTACATATGCAGGATACTACAGTCTGGTCTGTATTTTGTAAATCCGCCAATGTGTCCTGGATGAAGGCCGGTATATGATGCCGATTACGGCTCCATGTGTGTGATATAATGCTCAAAGTATGGACTGCAGTCTCAGGCGGTAAAATGGCAGCCATATTGGAATGGTGTGTAGAGAAGGATGTTTGGTTGGTTTAGCAGGTTAGCCCAATGAAGTATGCCTCAGAAGATTTTTTTTATTCAATCATAATGGTCAAAATTAAAATGAGTTCAGGGTTAGGAAAATAGGTGGTTCTGTATAATGATCATTATGAGGGTTATGGAATGTTTAACTTCTAGGGTTCATTGGTTTGGAATAGCAGCTATGTTGGAGGGGAGAGGAGTAAATTGGATAGGATGAGGGTATCTCAGTTAAAAATGTGTTGTTCTGTTATGACTCATATGTCCAGCAAGAGGTACAATAGGGATTAAGAGATATGGGGCACATGCATCAAGCACTTTTGCCTTCGCAAATGGGCCGATTCGCGCAATCGGCCCGTTTGTGAACGCAAAAAATGCTTTACAGATGCAGCAAACCCTATTTTGCGATTCAGTAACCTGTTACCGAATCGCAAAATGGGTTTGCGTTTCGCTATTAGGAAGGGGCGTGTTTAGGGCGTCTCTTCCTAATACCGAATCGCATTGGTATGTAGGAATGGTTTGTGACCGAAATGCGATCGCAAAACATTCGCATTTTACCACCTACTTTAAGCAGGTGGTAACCCATTCGCAAATGGGAAGGGGTCCCTTGGGGACCCCTTCCCCCTTTGTGAATGTTTGTTACAGCGTTTTTTAAGAGCAGGTAGTGGTCCCACGGACCACTGCCTACTCTTAAAAAATGAAAAGAAAACTTTCCATTTTACTTTTTGTAAAGCATCTCGTTTTCCTTTAAGGAAAATGGGCTGCTTTACAAAAAAAAGATTGCTTTTTTTAAAAGCAATCACGGACATGGTGGTCTGCTGACCTCAGCAGGCCACCATCCCCGTGATTTTTGCGATTCCTAGGTGGTCGCAAATTGCGATCTACCTCATTAATATTAATGAGGTAGAGGGATTTGCGAATCCCTAGGAATCAGTATCTGAAACTCTTTGGGTTTCATACATTGTAAATTGCGAGTACCTAATTGCGATTCTCAGGAATTCGCAATAAGGTATTCACAATTTACAATTTTGATACATGTAGGCCTATGTTTCTTATATGCATGAATATACATCTTTAAGCAAAGTGGTTAAAGTAATAACTTCAGTGAGAATGCTGTGTCAGTACATAGCATAACTGGGTTATATACTTATGACAAATAACCTTATATTCATAGTGCATGCTGACTTTAGTTTAGTTATGTTATATTGAGTATCAACAGAAGTCTTATTATCTGGACAAATAAAGTCTGGCTCATTCTTAGCATATCTATGCTTATGCTAGTGTACAGTGTAACATTCTTATGGAAAAAAAGATTGCATCCATAGTGCAAGTTGTGTGTTTCATTAGATGGCATATGTTTTATAAGGAGCATGAATTTTGAAATCAAAACATCTGATATCAACCTCCTTCTATTTATCTCTTAATATTAGTAAACAATAGTCCATTGATATCGGATTGACTCAGTTAAATCTGGTACATGTTATCCGAATACTTAAAAAATGTTACAGAGTAAAATGTATAATGTTACGATACGCTTGCACTGGGATTATGAGTTTATTAGTTATTGTGCAGAAGAAACAGACATTATTGTCCAAATCCACAATTATATATATATATATATATATATATATATATGAAGAACCACAATCCTGATTAAATCCAATCCAACGGAAATCAGGTACGGACCACAGCGTGCTTGGATATAGAAGTGCTTTATTGCGAAAAATTCACAGCATGACGCGTTTCGACCGGGTCTATATATAGGTTAAGTAATAAATTATATATTTATATACATATTAATAGTACAAGTTTAAGATTTCTTACTGAATGTTTATCAGTTGTCTCAAAGTTCATATTTCACAGGAAAGAGGACTAACTGTGAATTATTCTACCTCATTCACAAGATTGAATTCATTTGCAGGATATTTAGCTTTTCTAAACAAATAAAACTGATAAACATAGCATTTCATCTTTCTTTCAGTGCTGGTAAAAAACGCTTTCACATTGACAGTGCTGCTCTTAGAACACAAATGAGGTTGGCCTTTAACATTTGAATTACAACAATATACATTGCTGCATAAAACACATTTTAAATATTTGCATATTATCCCCAACAAAATCAAACATTTACCAAAACATTGATCGACATAGAGACAGTCTCACACAAGCAGTGAATAAACACTAAGCCGATACTCTCAAATGTCCTAAAACTTTCTAAAGAGTACTAAAATACATCAATAAACCACCATGTAATATAAAACATACATAGAGATTCACGTGCAACATGGTCCTCTATCACCATCTTGGGTTTCAGGTTACATTTATAAACCACTCGGTATTCAGCCTTGTGGTTTATATTTGTCACCAGAACCCCTCACTGGAAATATAGGCCAATATTACAGTTACTCGTTATGTATTCATGTATTATATCTGTATCTATATCAATATATATATATATATCTATATTTATATATATATCTATATATATTTATAGATATATATATATATTCACTAAAAAAAACAAAAGTTACAGGGACGTTATAGTTAGGGTCAGATTTTACTCATACAAAATCAGAGAAATTCAGCTGTTATAGTTAGCTGAGTTAACTATAAATCGCGCCCCCGCAATGCACTGGTATGACCTCACATATTACATCACTCATGACATGGTCAGTGACATCACAGATGACATCACTGATGACCTCTCAAATGACTTCACTGATGGCATACCCTGATCCCAAAAAGTTGGTCCTGGGGTCCCAGAGGGACCCTGACAGGCTAAAAAAGCATTAAAAAAACCAGCAAAATTGTGATAGTCGCAAATTTGTGGGAAAAAGAAGCATGGGCTTCTAAGATTGTTTAATAATGAACCCCTGGGTGGGCCAGGTCCCGGTGTCATGTTGATAATAAAGGAGATGGGCGCAAGGGCTCCCCACTCCTGGGGCTTATTAATGCCCCAGGGTTGACCACCTCCCTGGGGGTTATTTCTTGTTAGGTGGGGGGCCTCTCAGACTCCCGGGGCCTCGGGACCACTACCTCCTTGGGGTCTTATTCCAAAAATTTATTGGGGGGTCCTCGTGTACCCCCGTGCCCCAGGGACTACCACCTCCCTGGGGCTTATGCCTTGTTATGGAGGCCTCTTGGACCCCCCCGGGGACCATCACCTCCCTAGGGCCATAATGAATTTGGAATGGTGGGGCCTCAGGGACCCACCAGGCCCTGGGGACCACCACCTCCATGAAGCCAAATTCTTTTGTAAAAAAATGGGAGGGAGGCCGCATGGCCCACCTCCTTGTCCGTTTGTGGCCCCAGGAACCGACACCTCCCCAGCACGTCCCCCTACTGGAGCCATAGATGACCCTGGGGACCGCCACCCCCCAAAGCCGGCTCCTGCTATGTCTCCTGCCCAAACCCGGACATAGCTGTTGCTGTGTTTGGTGAAGCTTTACTGCTCCCACCAAGCCACAGCAATTGCTCTGCTTCCAGCAAGCGAAAGCATTAACAATGCTCTTGTTTGCTGGAAGCATAGCAGAATTGCTTTCACACACAGGGAGCTGCCTTTCCAGCAGCTCTCTGTGTGTGAAAGCAATGCCAGCTCCCGCAGGAAGCAGGGAGCCACCAGGGACCACGGTGGCCTTCAGGCTCCCCCGCGGTCCCAGTGGAGAGTGGGTGCCCTGGATTGGGTCCCTGGGGCCCAATTTGTCCGTCCCGGAGACTAAAATAGGCCTAGAGAGGGAGGCCTCCCCTACTAGTAATAAAAAATGTTTTAAAAAGGGCGGGCCCCGGGGTATGGGGGCCCCAGTGCTGAAATCCCCTATTACAGGTAGGCCGAGGGATGGGGGCCATGCGGCCCCCCCCCTTAATAAAAAAAAGTTAATTAAAAAAAGGCCAGGCCTTGGGGGATAGGGTCTCCTGGGCCAAAATCAGCCTGGGAGGAGGGCAACATGGCCCCCCTCCCCTAATAAAACACTTAAAAAAAAAACCACCCTGTATGCCATCAGTGATGTCACTGACCATGTCATGAGTGATGTAATATGTGAGGTCATAAGCAGTGCATTGTGGGGGCGTAAGTTATAGTTAGCTCAGCTAACTATAACTGCTGAATTTCTCTGGTTTTGTACGAGTGAAATCTGAGCCTAACTATAACGTCCCTGTAACCTTTGCTTTTTTTCAGTGAATATATATATATATATTTTTTTCCAAACAATGATTACGCCACAGTCAATAATCCTTTACTGGCTTCTTTATTTAGCTCAGAGCTTGTCTACTTCACCTACGCATTTCGGCCTCACAGGGCCTTTCTCACGGTGGGTGAGAAAATTCAATCCAGACACCTACTGTTGTGAGCGCTGGTTAGAACCTCATTGCTGTGTGTGTGTGTGGGCATGTGTGTGTGTGTATATATATAAATATATATATATATATATATATCGCAAACCAAGCTCACCCTTCCGTAATCCCAACGAAGAGCACTCACTGAGTTTTTTTAAGTTAGATACTTTATTGTGCAAAAACCCCCCTGACAGACGCGTTTCGCCACACGGCTTCTTCAATGTCAGTTACTCTTTCATTGACGTACATATTTAAAGAACTTCATATATCACGTGATCACAATGAAAGGTCAAAATGAAAGATGGACTTACGCTTCATTGGATACCACTTCATGGCGGCCATCTTAAAACATGTAATTAAAAGTGCAATGTTATAAAGTGCTTTGTGCTGTGCAAATTCCATTAAAAACACTAATCTCCTAATGTGTGCAAAGCTGTTGATGACAAGCAAATACATGTTTTGTACATTTTAAAATTTCATTTACAATAAGAATTCATATATATGTAACAGTTATTAAAACATGTATTTACACCGTGTAAGAATTATCTGAATATAAATTCATATATATACACAGTCAGCGTCTACTCTATTATGAATTAATGTTTCATATAACATTTTTCTCAGTGCAAATAGAGTAGGAGGCTATTCTCACTCTAAATAAAATACTAGAGCAAAAGTCATCAGTTTGCCACCATAATTGTGCCCTGTATGGGCAATTGAAAATTCAAGTCTACAGGAGTTAAGACAATATTAAGCTAAAAATTCCATTCAAGTAAGGATATCATCGTTATTGACCTATTTTACTCCAGGTTTACCCACATCTCTTCATCGTTATTTAGCCCAATTGGCATATTAGTCTGGAGATCAATGATATATTTGGACTCCAAGATCCTAAGTTGTTGCACCCTATTGCCACCTCTCTCCTTTTTATCAATCTGGTCTATACCAGAGAAGTGGAGAAGTGGAGAAGTGTGGCTCAATGGTTAGAGCGGCAGACCCTGATGCAGAGATCTGGCCCGGGACCAGGGTTCAATTCCCGCCTCGGCGGGTCTTGGGCTCAATTTCCTCGGACCTGATAATTCTCGCCTCGGTGCCTATTCTAATCATGGGTCCCACTCTGCAACTCTGGGCAATAGCTTGCTTAATCTCCACAACGGCCCCAACAGCGCTGGGATGCCTGGCTTCACCCTGGGGGTGCCCAGGAGTGGACATTTCACAGGGAAAAGCCAGGAAGGGTTCCACAGCGGTATGCGTACAGCGCCTGGACACCCCTTTGGGGGTATGGGTGCGCTTTACAAGTACAAATTTCATGTTTTCATGTTATACAATAAAAACTTAGGAGGTCCCTGTTGCTCTGATGGAATTTTTCTAAATGACGAGCAACAGGGTAAGTTACATCTTTATTAGTGATGGCTCGCATATGTTATAAAATGCGTTTTTTTGTGGGGTGAATCGTACTGCCTATATAGCGCTTGGAACATGGGCATATTAAACAATAAACAGTAAAATCGGAGTTGCAATTTAGGAATTTTTTAATAGTGCGGACAGGTCTAGGATCCCCTGGCCTGCCTGGATAATTGACAACTTTATTACTCTGTTTGCAGGCTTTACATCGTTGACATGGAAAGAAACCCGCTATGCCTAGACGATTTACAGGTCTGGGGGTTCGGTTAAAATGACTATGAATCAAATGATCACCAATTGATTGACACCGTTTATATGTAATGAGTGGGCAATTTGGGAGGTTTTTCTTTAAAATGTTGTCTGTCTGCAGGATATGCCAATTCTTTTTAAAGATCTGTGAGATTTTATTAGATTTTTCGTTATAGCTGGTTATCATTCTCACCGGGCCTAGTCCTGTATCTTTATTCGGGCCTTTCGTTACCAATAGGTCCCTTCGATTGATCTGTTCAACCTTACTTACTGCTAGATTAAGATCTGTATTCGTATAGCCTCTTTGTCTAAAGCGGTTAAGAGTTTGATCTTTTGCTTCTTTGTAACTCTGCACTGTAGTGCAGTTACGTTTAAGTCGCATCAACTCACCAAACGGTATGTTTTTTATGAGGCTTTTAGGATGGTGGCTTCCTGCATGTAAGACTGCATTACCCGCTGTGGGTGTTCTATATAATCGGGTTAGCAGGATAGAATTTTCGATGTAAACCTCCACATCTAAATAGGTCACCGATTTGTCACTGATACAACTTGTAAATTTCAGATTCAAATCATTGTTGTTTAGCGAGGCCACATATTCCTCAGCCGAGGAGCGGCTCCCCCGCCATACAACAAAAAGATCATCGATGTACCTAGCCCACAGTGTTATATTATCAATCCAGGCGTCATGTGTTTCCCCCCAGGCCACGTGCTTCTCCCACCAGCCCACGAAAAGATTCGCATAGCTGGGGGCGAAGCACGTGTCCATCGCGGTCCCACGTTGTTGATGATAGATTTGGCCCGCAAAGGTAAACATGTTGTTATTTAAGCAGAAGCTAATCATGTCAAACAGCATTTTATTATGTTTTTGAAATTTGAGTTGTCTTTTGTTAAGGAACCACTCCACAGCTTTCAAGCCATCTGAGTGTTTAATACATGTGTATAGGCTTGTTATATCTAGAGTGATTAACAGCATGTCATTTTCCCATACAATACCCTCAATCAGTCTTAAGAAATCTTGAGTATCTCGAACATAGGAGGCCAAATCCCTGACTAAAGGTGACAGGAAAGAATCAATATAAATGGCAGTATTTTCTAAAAGACTGCCTATAGAGGCAACAATAGGCCTGCCTGGTGGATTTTCTGGATTCTTATGTATCTTTGGCAGGTGATAGAAAGTGGGTAAGATTGGCATATCACAATACAAGAATAAGTATTCATCTTGTCCCAACATCCCATCATTTTTCCAGTCCTGTAATAGTTTGTGATAAGTACTAATACAAGCTAGGTAAAAAAAAAAAAATATATATATATATATATATATTCCCAAATAATGATGAGAAAAAAGATCTTATGGAGATAATGGAAAAAAAGATCCTCAAACATGAGATTGACGTGGAGAAACGGAAGGCCAGTAAATTCAATCGCGATCGCATTGATTATGCTAATGGTAGGATATACACATTCGCGAGGAAATATGATTCGCTGAGGAACAGAGCAGCAATGGATAGATGTGTCAGTTATGATACACAGGGCACGAATGATAGCTCTGATTTAAGTTCTGCAGATGAAGAAATCAACATATCGAAATTGGATTTTTGTGGGGAAATGAGACTGGCCCAAATGGAAACGCGACAGCGAGGACGAGTCAGAGGAACAACATGGGGGAGGGGAAGAGGGCAAAACCCACCCCAATCAGACGAAGCAAGAGAAGGAGCAAGGTCCAAAAGAGGAGGAGACAAGAAAAAGCCAAAATAAAAAAGATGGAACACCAAAAAGATCTGGTGATAAATATTTCTAAGATGATTTTAAATGCTGATCATAAAAGGATCCTAAATAAAGGACTCACCTTCTGCCCTTATACCAACATGGACCTTCCAAATTTTTGCATTGATTTGTATAAATTCTGTCGCAAAGCCAAACTAAAGAAATATTTTGAAGAAAGACCAGCCAGAACAGAAAGTATAAATCTGACAGCAATGGAAATTTCCCCACTGAACCAATATGATTTACCAACTTTAAGAACTCTGTCAAAACTAGGGACAAACATCTCAGAAGCTGACCCACCTTCCATTCCAATAATAGAAAAAGACATAGTGTTCTGCCAGAGAGAAGGTATTATTACCCATAAGAGTGGAGAAAGTGGATTAAGATCTCAGTCAAAATTCTGCCCACAGTTACCTCCAGGCAATAAAATTGATTTGTTCCAAGAAATTGTCGTAGAAGAGATAAATCAATTATCCATGATGAAAAGAAGTAACAAAAGATCATGGAATTTGACACAGAATGAACAAAAGGCATTGAAAGATCTAAAGGGAAATCAGACAATTGTTATAAAAGCCGCAGATAAAGGTGGAAATATTGTCATACAAGATCGTGAACAATATATCTCCGAAGCATATAGACAATTGAGGAAACAAGAACATTATCAAAGGCTGGAGAAGAACCCAATGGAGCAATGGACTAAAGAATATCATGCACAATTGCTCACTTGGAAAGAAAGGGGATTAATAAACTTTGAGGAGTATATGTATCTTAAGGTGGAGAATCCAACAACATCGACTATATATTTTCTGCCTAAAGTGCATAAGTCACTTGTTAATCCCCCTGGGAGGCCCATAGTGAGTTCTATGGGGTCACTACTGGAGAAGACTTCCCATTATATAGATGTGTTTTTAATGGAATTTGTGACATCTCTTCCCTCGTATTTGAAGGATACTACGGCTTTTTTAAACAGAATACGAGATATTAATTGGAATGAGTCTCTGATCATGATTACAATAGATGTAAATTCGTTATTCACATCAATTCTCCATGAAAATGGCCTGACAGCCGTCAGAAGATTCTTAAAGAGAAGATCATTGAGTTTTTTAGAACACTCTGAGATGATTATGGAAATGTTGAACTACTGTTTAACGCATAATGTTTTTTTGTTTAATGGGGAAATATTTCTCCAGAGACAAGGCACAGCTATGGGGACGGCATTTGCCCCAACTTACGCGAGTCTATTCATGGCGGTTTGGGAAGAAGGTATTTTACAGAGCAGGTACAAGCTGAATATCAAGACCTGGATGAGATATATCGACGACTTGTTCGTGATATGGGAAGGAGACTCGTCGGTTCTTGACAAATTTATACAGAGCTTGGATCAAAATGATTATAATTTATCCTTCACATTGATGTGTAGTAAAACACAGGTAACATATTTAGATGTAGAAGTATTTGTATAAGAACAGAAGCCCTGTACTAAAATACACAGGAAAGCCACCGCCATAAACAGCATCCTCCATGCGAATAGTGGACATCCTCAACATCTAAAGTGGAGTATTCCATATGGAGAGATGCTGCGCGTAAAGAGGAATTGCTCAGAAGACATTGACGTCGAGCAACACCTAGATGAAACCAGCTCTAGATTCCTGGCTAGGAACTATCCATCGGGTGTTATTGAAAGTGCTAAAACTAAAGTAGAAGGAAAAATGAGATCTGACTTATTGACAAACCATAATCAATTAGAAGAAGAAGATGTAACCCGTTTAATTTTAGACTTCAATGTGGAAAACAAGAATGTAAGATCCATCATCAAAAAACATTGGAGCATATTAATGCTTGATGAATCATTAAAAAAGACATTACCAACAACTCCAAAGATTACGTTCAGAAAGACAGCTTCATTGGGCGATCTTTTGACACACAGCCACTTGCAAACATCAAATAATGATAAAGGGAGTAGAACTTGGCTAACAACACCTGGTTTTTGGAAATGTTCCAAATGTAAGGCTTGTGAACATGGACATAATACATTAACGTATCAACTGCAAAATGGAAAGAAGGAGAGGATTATTGAACATATCACATGCGAATCGAAATATGTGGTGTATGTTTTAGAATGTCCATGTAAAAAAACTCTACGTTGGGAGCACTATCAATAAATTAAAACTTTGCATATTACAACATCTAAGGGCTATAAAAAATAAAGATCTCTCATATCCAATGGCAAAACATTTTTCAGAAAAACATTTGGGCAATAACTCAGAATTAAAATATTTTGGTGCCAAGATGATAAAACAAAATGAAAGAGGAGGAGACAGAACCCTGGACCTAAGAAGAGCAGAATCGAGGTTCATCTTGGCACTTGGAACAGAAAGTCCATTTTTTTTTTTTTTTTCTTTTCTTTTCCCCCTTCCCCAAATTCTTTTTTATTTAACATTTTTCATCATATGTATCACACATTACCTCTTCTGAGAATCATTGTACAACTTTGCAGCCTTCCTGCATCGAGAGTTCTGACGGAGAAAAAGCACACATATCTAACTTTGCATACAGCACTGAAGAAAAAAAAAAAAAAAAAAAAAAAAAAAGAGGAGCATGCATACCCAACCCTGAGTACAGCCAATGGAGAAATCCGTGACAGGTCACCACATTAGTAAGATCAAACGTTGTGATTATGATATATTCTATTAGCAAACTACACATCAAATAACCAGCTTCAACATTCCATCAACAGCCTATTATACTTTTGTTCCTGGTTTCTCAGGTCTTAGGGGGTGGAACGTCAGTGGTAACCGAAATGATCGTAGCCCCCCACCTGTGTGTATTGGGAAGCGTCACTCACGCCCTACATGGTGAAGTAAAGATCGCAGGTGTCATGAGCAGGGAGTGATCATGTATCTATCGAGTATCTTGCCCCAAAGGGGAGGCATCTGACCTATCTGCGCCCTGCATTAAAAGATAACTTTGGAGAGGGCCCCATATGTCCTTAGGTCTAGATGCATGTGGAAGTGTTTCTGCATAAATTGTTAATTGCCCCTGACAATAAAGTAAGTCATCTAGCCACTCCTTGAATTTCGGGGCTCTTCCCCTTCCCCATCTACATGCCACCCTACGCTTGGCGAGCAGGAACGATATGGCGATGAACCTACGGTACGTCCTAGGTACCTGCTCGGTATAGCCCAACAACGCCAGCACAGGGTCAACATCCAGCGTGATACCTGTCATCTGCCTAACAGCCTCAAAGATCTGCACCCAGTACTCCTGTATCTGCAGGCATTCCCATGCCAGATGTAGGAACCCTGCTCCGGGCTGGTGACATCTGTCACATCTGTCATTATCCGTCAGCTTGAACCGAAATTTTTTAGCAGGCGTATAGTAGAGGCGGTGTAAGAATTTATAGTGGATCACACGTAATCTACAACTCGCAGAGATCTGTGAAGTTTGGAGGCAGCAATATGTCCATTGTTTGTCGGTTACCTCCCTACCCAATTCAGTGTTCCACTGTGTACGGGCCTTACTAGGGGCTTCCGTTTGTTGTGCGCGTATTGTATGATAGAGCCGAGACACCAGGTGTTTTCCATCTGTGGATCCCAGCATTTGATGGAGAGGGGCAAAATTTGCAGGCTCCTGTGGAAACTCTGGGATAATGGCCCGCATTCCATGTCGGAGTCGGATATAAAGAAAGGTATCAAGGGGTGTGGGTTGAGTCCCGCGAAAGAATTGTTCTGGAGAGCAAAACACTCCAACTGAAAAGAGTTCTCCCCATTTAGTAACTTTATTGCGTGCACAAAGTTGTTGAAAGCCACACTCCTGTAGGAGAGGTATTTTGGGATGATAAGTCAAAGGAAGCCTCGAGGAATACAACATTGGAGATTCAAGGAGAGCAGAGATCCGACGCCATGCGTCCACAGTGCCCGTAATAGTGGTAGGCGGCGTAGTACGAGTACGACCAGGCGCTTGTAGTAATCCATCCAGAGGGATGGGGTGAGCAAGCCAGTGCTCCGCAGCCACTTGTGGCATGTGTCTGGGTGGATTGATCCAATAATAGGCATAATGAGCCTGCGCACATAAAAAATAGACTTCAAAGTCTGGGATATCCAAACCACCCTGTGCATAAGGCCTTGTGAGCATAGACCACTTTAACCTTGGTTGTTTACCTCCCCAGAGCAGTCGGAGCAGCTCCGAACGAAGGGTTTTAAAAAAATTCCGTCCAGGGTGATATGGCACGTTCATGAACAAATATAAAAATTGTGGGAGTACTATCATTTTTATCAGGGAGGCACGGCCTGCAAGCGAGATAGGTAGAGAGATCCATCTCGTGACATTACTGGCAAGTCGGTTAATAGCTGTACCATAATTGAGTCGCAGCAGCTCCTCTCTGTCCCCAGTAATTTGTATCCCTAGGTAGCGGAGGTCTGTATCGCACCACTCCAGTGGATAGTCCAAAGCAAAGGCCGCAACTGCTGGTGTTAGGGGAAACACCTGCGACTTCCCCAGTTAATACTCACCCCCGAGAGCTGTCCAAACACAATGAATTCCCTCAGCAAAGGATTAATGTTCTGTTGGGGATCTCGTATGTATAGGGTGATATCGTCTGCATAAAGAGATACCAGGATTTGGCGCATGTGACAACGGAGTGCCTTGTCTTGGTGGTGTTGGCGCAGCTTGGATGCCAGTGGTTCAACCGCAATGGCAAATAAGAGAGGGGACAGTGGACATCCCTGTCGAGTACCTCTCGTGACAGAGAACGCAGAAGAGAGATGGCCATTGATCAGCACTTTAGCCCTAGGTGTTGATATAAAAGTTGTATCCAGGAAATGAACAGAGGGGACAGAAAGTCCATTTGGGCACAATTTGGATGCTGAGTTACATGTCCACTTGTAATGATGCAAGATGAATTAACAGCATAATTTTTGGATTATGGAACTGAATAAGTTATATCAGTTAATCAATGGACCCACGTAGAACTACATGATAGTGTACCATCAAGTGAAGACATAATGGGAGTATGAACTAAGGAGTTATAATTGTGAGATGGTATCATTGAGAAAAAGGGATGGAATTGGGGGATTCCAGAAACAAGTAGCGGAAGAGATGAATGAAATAGTAGGATATATGTAGTTCATGTGGGAGCATGGTATTGGTATGATTACAATAAGAGGAATAGGAGTATTTATTGATTAGACCCCTCATGAGACATGAAATCTGTAGTGATTTTATTGATATAAACTACTTAATAGATATCAAGGTTCATGGGAATAAGATTTTAGGAAAATGACCTCTTTTTTTATAAAAAAGTAAATTTGTACAAATGCATTTGACACTTTATTTCCTCAATCTGAGATTTATCTCAGAAGAATTAAGATTCTTGAAGGAAAATGGTTTGAAACTTAATTTTTGCACTGCAAATTTTTGCACATTGCGTATTTGCACTTTGTACTTTGCACAATGCACGTGTCACTTTCCCCTATTCATTAGAACCATGACCGGCAGGGGTTCTTTCATATATTTTTAAATATTTATAAGATATGTGGAGGTTTTTACATTCTGATTTTCTAATTGTCTTAATGCATCTCCCTTATCTTTAATCTCCTCCATTTTTCCTCGTTTTTTAACAAATTGAATTTGTTCATTCTTTTAAAAAAAAATGTACTTTACAGAAATAGAATGTTCATATTTTACTGAATGTGCTCTTAACATGTACTTTATGATGTGTTTATATATGCCTTTATCTTTTTATCTGATGAAATTTCCCCGTCCGTCCCAGTATTTCCCTTGTTATACTCTCTCCTCACATTATTTTTACCTCTTCCCCTGATGCGGTTGTTTTTATTGGATTTTTGCTGATTGGAACTTCTTATTTAAGTCAAGATACTTTATCATGATTATTATAATTATTAGACCAGAAAGAAAGATGGAAACAGTTAAAAGCCGACATGAATACTTATAAACTGGGGTTAACAGTCTAGTCTATTTTTAATGGAAACAAATAAGGGATTTATGCACAGTGTCACTTTAAATGGACAGTTTAGACGGCAGGACTCTATGGTCCAGTTGAAGGCATTCGCCGAAACGCGTTGACCGTCCTTTGCACGTTTGCACAAATGGTGTGAACAAGAAAAAATAAAATAAAATACTTCTAAGTACCTGGTTGTGGATTTCCTCTGTGCCGTGGAGACTCTGGTTCGTGTATCTTGGACCGTGTTGGGTTTTTGTTGTCGATATATATATATATATATATATATATATGAAACCAGGATCCCAGAGAACGACCGCGGTGGGCCAAACAAGGGCAGAGACTCCAGTTGAAGATGCAATAAAGAGAATTTGTTGTCTTAGCATGTCAGGATGACGTGTTTCGACCCCAAGCCTGTGGTCTTGATCACATAGTGCGCTAAGGTGAGAGGCATACAATTTATAGTATATCCACAAGGGGCATCTCAAAAAAGGTGAAAGACTGGCCTCACACACCACCTGGTGTCATGCTTCATCATAGGCCGTCCTCGCCCTCTAAAAACTCCGTTTGATAGAGGGCGGGCATACACCTGAAGACAGGGATGCACTTCTAAAACTAAGTGGTGGCCCGAAAAGTGAGTGAAAGTGTAATTTAAAAACCATTAAACTTGTCCCCAAGAAGTTTAATTAAGGGGCAGATCTATGGTATTAAAATAAGTGAGCGGTAATCTGGGAATACAATATCCCTTTACCGAAATAGATGGTCAACATGTTTCTGCTCTGCGTCCCATATGGGTACATAGCATTCGTCAGGACCGAGATGGATATTGGGCTCTACCTTTATACACAATGTGCATGAAAGGGTTACCACTCTACCAAACGGGGTGCAATTACCAACTCCCCATATAGTGCAAAATCTAAAATATAAGAGTATCTGTAGGGAAAGGAAACAAAAGGAACAAACAAACCGGACGTGTAAGTAAGTTGAAAGCACACTATGCTGTACGTATAACAACACACGTTATGCTGCGCGTGGTGGAATCTAAGTGAAATACGTGTCAATCATACGTGTTCACACTTAAATAGAAAAGCACTTAATGATACTGCTTACCTAAGGACACTATCCTATAAGCTTCATGGGAGGTCGAGGGTGGAAGAGCCTACTGTGGCTTATTCTGAAAAACACACACAATGCATGAAACACTAGCACACACTCGTACAAATACATGCCTTAAAATAGGTGCCTGCACATAAGGCGTTCAAGGCACTTCAGCATTTACACATGACACTCATACTCTTACTGTCATATTCAGCGCTTCCAGCAGTTCCATCTAGGTTCATCCGCTTCGCCTCCCCGCCGGTAATGTGGGTAAGTGGGGGCGGGTTTTTATACTCATGCGCGCTGGCTCTTTCGAAAATAATTGAAAGATCAGATGATTGTTACCGCCTGTGCGGGTTCCGGTGTGCGCTTAAACAACTGCCTGGTTGCCTGTTTGTGGGCGGACCAAAGGAACTCAAGGGTAAGCCATCGTTGGCACGCCCATAGTACCAAAGAACGCGCATGCGCTGACCTCGCTCCACCGCTCTCATCCCCTTAGTTAAAACGGCACTATACGCCCTAACCAGTAGCACGCCCATCGTCATGAGGGAGCATGCGCTAGACCCACTCCACCGCTCTCATCCCTCTAAATGAAAAGGATGGCACACAACAGTAGCGCTTTACCGTGGAACACAACTACGCTTATATCTAGCGGTTAGATACTGCATGCATGTCTCCTAAGACCACTAAATTATGGTAAAAGGTTATCAAGTGTCAGAAGGACACTGCATTATATTAAAATAATCAGAGCACATAGTGCCACATAATGAATCACTCTAGGTAACAAAGGTTACCAAAGGTGGTAGTCGTGACTCAATATAACAAGATATTTACAGGCACATACTATTAAACAGTAAGCCATCATAAAAAACAATCAGTATATGGGTGATAGTTTTGTATATGTAATGGTCACGCCTCTATCAGAACTACTGATGGTCAATATATATTAGCGAGATAGTTGCAGCCAAGGTATTTCATCATTGAGCCCGGTGTCCCATGAGCGCAACCGGTACACCCAGCGTTGCTCCCTAACATGCAATTGTTGACTTATGTCGGTTTTTTGTTTTCGCATCACCTCCATGACCACCCATCTCAGATCGGATTCAGTATGGTTCTTTTCGAGAAAATGTTTGGTCAGTCTGGTGTTGGATTTTTACATCGAATTGTGCTGCGATGTTCATTAATACGTGTTTTCACTTTCCTTGTGGTCATCCCAATGTACTTCAAATTACACGGGCAGTTCAGCATGTATATCACGTTTTCAGTGTTACAATTACTGAAGTTTTTTAATGTCCATGGTCTATTTGTGCCAATATCTACTTCTTTAGTAGTGGCAGTGAACTGGCAACACACACAGTTACCACATGGGAAGTGACCAACTGGTTTAGGTTGGCTCCAGAGGGTAAATTGATTGTCCTCTTCCTCACGTATATTTTTGAGTGTACCAGGTCGTCTCGTAGGTTTCTGCTTCTCTTAAAAGCGAAAAGGGGAGGTTCCCACTTTCTTGTTCCGCTGTTAAGTATCCCCCATTTCTTTTTGATGATATTCTGCACTTTGTTGGACACGGGGGTATATGTAGTCACACATACCAAACGGTCGGTTTGTTCCTTTACTGTGGTGTCAAGTAGGGCTGCTCTATTGTTATTTCTCGCCCTTTTCTTGGCTTTCCTGACCATACGTTTTGGATAATGTCTTGCCAGGAGTTTGGATTCCAGTTCTTCTGCCTGTGCGTGAAATGACTCTAATTCTGAGCAGTTTCTTCGCACTCTTAAGAATTGGCCCACAGGCAGATTTTGGCGTAGTGCCCTTGGATGGTAGCTCTCATATAATAAGAGACTATTCCTGTCTGTAGGTTTTGTGTGTACTTTAGTGGAGATCCCTCCCATTGTCAAGGTGATATCCAAGTCTAAAAAAGCAGCATGGTTTTTTTCAATAGTGTGGGTGAATTTAAGATGCAAGTCTTTACTGTTAATCCACTCCACAAAAGTACTGGCTTCCTCCATTGTGCCGTGCCACACGACAAGAATGTCATCTATATATCGTTTCCACGTCTTCATCTGATGGTTAAAAGGGTTGTTATCACTGAAGATATGATCTTCCTCAAACTGGTGGACGTACAGACACGCCAGACTCGGCGCGAAGGTACTGCCCATTGATGTGCCTTTGATCTGCCGATACAGTTTATCTTCGAACTCGAAGAAATTTTCAGTAAGAGCCAGCTCCGCACACTCTAAAATGAAGTGTGTTGGTGTGATAAAAGACCAATCTTGATTTAGGAGGATTAGTTCTACCACCTCCAATGTACGTCTCTGGGGAATACTTGTATAGAGTGCCTCAATATCCATAGTTATGAGCAGGTCCTCCTCGACGTTGATATCCAGGTCCCTCAAAAGGCATAAGACATCCTTCGTATCTTTTAGATATGATGGAGATTTTTTTACGATGGGTCTAAGGAACCAATCGCAGAATTGGGATAAAGGTTCCAACAGTGATCCGATACCCGACACTATCGGTCTCCCTGGTGGTGGTGTCTTGTTTTTATGGATTTTAGGGAGCGTGTAAAATCTTGGTGTTCTCGGTTCTGTGTTTATGAGGAAATCAGCCTCGTGTTTCGTGATCCAATCACATGTCAGTGCTTCCTGAACCATGCTCTTGATTTTGTTCATAATCCATGTAGTAGGATCATTCAGATGTACCTCGTAGCTCATAGTATCAGATAAAAGGCGGAGGCACTCCTCTCTATACATGGTATAATTCATGAGGACTATGGCCCCGCCTTTATCAGCTGGCTTTACTACCAGATCTTGATTGTTACTCAGTTTCTGGAGTGCTGTTCTCTCCCCTTTTGTCAAATTCTGGAATCCTTTGGTGTTATTAAAGTCGCTTGCTTCGACTTCCTTCATTACTGCCTGTTCGAACGCAAGGACATTACAAGAGATGTTTTGGATGGGTGGAGTAAATGTAGATTTATTACGAAGACCTGTGTTTGTTTCACCATTATCAGTACCTCGTATCTCCCCAAAGAAATCTTTCAACTTAATTTTCCGAAAGAACTGTGCTAGTTCAGTATTGAGGAAAAACGGGTCATTTCTAGGTGTTGGGACAAAACCCAGGCCTTTCGCGAGGACGGCTTCTTCTTCTTTGTTGATTATATAATCACTAAGGTTAACGACATTCGTCATTCCTTGTTCGTTGTTGGTATGCCGTCCCTGCCTCTGCCTTTGCTCCGTGTGATCGCTCCACTGGTAGATGGTTCGTCCTCCCATTGTACTCTGGGAGTATTTCTTGTTTTTTGTCTGCCCCTGCCTCTTCCCTGTCCCCTGGCTAAAAAGGTTGTGGACCTTGTTGAAAACCGAAGCCAGGTGGATAGAACTGATGTGGCCAGAACCCATAGGGGTTCATGGGTGGGTTGAACATTTGTTGGCGGGGATTCTGATTCCGTCTCGGGTGCTGTCCACCAGTACTCTCATCACTGCTACTGTCGCTTCTTTCTTCACCCGAGCTGAAGGTCCAGTTCTGGGGAGTCGGTCTAAAACGTGGTTGACGTCTTTTGGTCGGTTCTTGCGGTCTGTCATAGTATTCATCGGTGGTATAGGGATATATCGTTGCGCGGCTGAACTTCTGCACATCTTTTTGTAATTTAGTGATCTTGGATTGCGTGAGGTATTCCCTGTATGACGAATGGTCATTGTTAATTTCCTCTAGTTTCTTTTTGAAAACGGTGATATGCACTGTAGTTTTTAATTGGCTTTCACATTGTTGTATCTCGACCATGAGAGCATCCGCTAGTTGTCTGGCCGTGTTAATAATTAGTACCAACCAGTATTTGGTGCATTTCCATGCAATGCTGGAACAGTTAATTCTGAATTCTTTGATATTCAGAAACAGCCTTGGTTCATTGGTAACCACGAGGCCTCGTGGTGCCGAATTCTTTCTTAAATATTCGGTCATAAATGCTCCATGGAGAGTTGTACGAATCTGTTCTTTCTTTTTCGTTGATAAAGCTGCCCATTCATCCGAGTTGGTAACAGTCTGGGCTACCACCGTTTCAGCTAAGAGCGACGGTGTTCTTAATATTTCAGCATAAGTGTTTTCATCATATGCCAGTTCAGTTTCCATTACTAGTGCTTTTGATGAAATCAAGGAGGTTAGTTGTACCACCCTATGTTTCGTTAATTTTGAATGGGACTGTGTGTTTTTTTCACTTAGTCCTGAGTCACATGTGACCTAGTTATATGCCCTAATAGAGTTCCCACAGCCAAAGGCTGTACGTAAATACACACACACTAGCCCTAGTATACAACTAGGGGAGGGAACTAGAGGCACAGGGCTTAGGGACGAGCCAGCCTCCTATCTAGTATTAAAACACAAATAAGGCTGTCCCTAGTAAGGTTTCCTACAAGTACCTACAGAATCTCTAGAGATGTATATCCACAAGGGGCATCTCAAAAAAGGTGAAAGACTGGCCTCACACACCACCTGGTGTCATGCTTCATCATAGGCCGTCCTCGCCCTCTAAAAACTCCGTTTGATAGAGGGCGGGCATACACCTGAAGACAGGGATGCACTTCTAAAACTAAGTGGTGGCCCGAAAAGTGAGTGAAAGTGTAATTTAAAAACCATTAAACTTGTCCCCAAGAAGTTTAATTAAGGGGCAGATCTATGGTATTAAAATAAGTGAGCGGTAATCTGGGAATACAATATCCCTTTACCGAAATAGATGGTCAACATGTTTCTGCTCTGCGTCCCATATGGGTACATAGCATTCGTCAGGACCGAGATGGATATTGGGCTCTACCTTTATACACAATGTGCATGAAAGGGTTACCACTCTACCAAACGGGGGTGCAATTACCAACTCCCCATATAGTGCAAAATCTAAAATATAAGAGTATCTGTAGGGAAAGGAAACAAAAGGAACAAACAAACCGGAGGTGTAAGTAAGTTGAAAGCACACTATGCTGTACGTATAACAACACACGTTATGCTGCGCGTGGTGGAATCTAAGTGAAACACGTGTCAATCATACGTGTTCACACTTAAATAGAAAAGCACTTAATGATACTGCTTACCTAAGGACACTATCCTATAAGCTTCATGGGAGGTCGAGGGTGGAAGAGCCTACTGTGACTTATTCTGAAAAACACACACAATGCATGAAACACTAGCACACACTCGTACAAATACATGCCTTAAAATAGGTGCCTGCACATAAGGCGTTCAAGGCACTTCAGCATTTACACATGACACTCATACTCTTACTGTCATATTCAGCGCTTCCAGCAGTTCCATCTAGGTTCATCCGCTTCGCCTCCCCGCCGGTAATGTGGGTAAGTGGGGGGCGGGTTTTTATACTCATGCGCGCTGGCTCTGTTACTATAAATTGTATCAAACGGAGTTTTTAGAGGGCGAGGACGCCTATGATGAAGCATGACACCAGGTGGTGTGTGAGGCCAGTCTTTCACCTTTTTTGAGATGCCCCTTGTGGATATACATCTCTAGAGATTCTGTAGGTACTTGTAGGAAACCTTACTAGGGACAGCCTTATTTGTGTTTTAATACTAGATAGGAGGCTGGCTCGTCCCTAAGCCCTGTGCCTCTAGTTCCCTCCCCTAGTTGTATACTAGGGCTAGTGTGTGTGTATACAATTTATAGTGACATGAGTGACTTTACTATGTTCATAGTGACAAGGCAGAAAATGTTACACTTTTGCAGCACGTAGTAAAGCATCTTGTCATACAGTGATGACTAGGCGCAGCAATGACAAGCAGTTTTGGTAGCAGGCATAGAAAAAAGACTACCCCTCTATATGTAGGTGTAGATGGCCATATGTTCTGTAACATCAGTTGTGTGTGGCAGACTAGAAGGTAAGCTCGTGTAATGGCAGTGCTGGCTGCATTGTAAAAGATAAAAAAATGCTAAATAAATGCAAGAATTGGGTTTGAAGTCTCCCAAATTATGTCTGATGGAAAGCAAAATTAAATGGTATTCCTCATTAATCGTGGGTGTGTGAATACATTTTAGAAACCATGAATGCCATGTGGCACAATTAAATGTGGGAGGAATCCGGTGTACCATCGTAACTAGGAGGGGAACAATGTATAAAACCCATTCATGTTAGTAAAAGCGTGTGGAAGCCAATGCCAAAGTCTCTGTATCTGTCAGTGCGCAACTAATGCAGTTGTATATTGTAAGCTTAGTGCTGGTGCGGACGAAGGGCCTAGATGTTGCTGGAGTTTAATCTTAACATGTTGAGGGCTGAGCCTGATGTATGGAAATACATACATACATAAATACATACATATATATATATATATACTGTTGGCGTTAGAGTGCTTTGCCGATCGGGCACCTTGTGAGCATGGGGATATATATATATATATATCCCCATGCTCACAAGGTGCCCGATCGGCGAAAGCACTCTAACGCCAACAGTAAGGTAAAGTCCTTTATTTGGTATGGGTGCCGTCAGCCTGCTGATCCCTTTCACAGCTTTCGCACCACATGCGCCTGACGCGTTTCGAAGTTCATTGTCTCCTTTCTCAAAGGCTGGTGGTGGTCAAGAAAAGCACAGTCCGGTTGTCACAAGTCTTTAAATATACACGATTGCGCGCCCCCTGATGGGCTGCTATGGATTAGACTGCGCAAGGTATTATGAGAATTGGAGCCCCGGCCAGAATTACGTTCCGTGTACTGTGCAAATGTCCTGCTGGTTTGTTTAAAGCCCACAATTGAGCCTCCACAGGAAGGCGCACCCTCAATCCATTGTTGGCGCCCCACACAACAAGGCCGGTAAATACCGACCCCTGTGGCCCCCAGGAATACCGGGGTGGTGCATTTTCAGCGGCAGGGCAGCCGCCAATATCTCCATGCTCACAAGGTGCCTGATCGGTGAAAAGCACTCTAACGCCAACAGTAAGGTAAAGTCCTTTATTTGGTACGGGTGCCGTCAGCCTGCTGATCCCTTTCACAGCTTTCGCACCACATGCGCCTGACGCGTTTCGAAGTTCATTGTCTCCTTTCTCAAAGGCTGGTGGTGGTCAAGAATATCACAGTCCGGTCGTCACAAGTCTTTAAATATACACGATTGCGCGCCCCCTCCCGGAAAGCAACCTCATGCAGTGAGGACAGCAGTGACATCCGCATTCCGCTTTCATCAGAGTAGCAGGCTTAACGTGTTTCAGATTTTCATCCTTGTTCACAAGCCAAACAGCAGGAAAGGAACAGCAAACATAGTAGAGAACACCTGTACATTATTTAAAGAGTCCAGCCCTCGTGGGCGTGTGTTCCCACCCCAGTGGGCGTATGCTCCATTGCCTTCTGGTATTTGCAGTCTCTACTTCATAATAAAATCCCAAGTGGGTGTTGCTGACTTTCTTTGTGTGATGCAATAAAATCCCCAGTGGGTTGATCAAAGCTGGGAATGTCGAGTGTGCTGCTAATACTTCGTCACTCACATTTGAGCATTTCCGTTCCTTAGTGCGCGTCGGGTCCTCCAGACGCCAAGGATCCGCCTTTGCGCGGCGGGTTGCCCTCGCAGCTAGGCACAGCCGCTCAAATCCAACAGAAAAGGTTGCCCTAAGTGAGGACTTCCTCCCGGAAAACAACCTCATGCAGTGAGGACAGCAGTGACATCCGCATTCCGCTTTCATCAGAGTAGCAGGCTTAACGCGTTTCAGATTTTCATCCTTGTTCACAAGCCAAACAGCAGGAAAGGAACAGCAAACATAGTAGAGAACACCTGTACTTTATTTAAAGAGTCCAGCCCTCGTGGGCCTGTGTTCCCTCCCCAGTGGGCGTATGTTCCATTGCCTTCTGGTATTTGCAGTCTCTACTTCATAATAAAATCCCAAATGGGTGTTGCTGACTTTCTTTGTGTGATGCAATAAAATCCCCAGTGGGTTGATCAAAGCTGGGAATGTCGAGTGTGCTGCTAATACTTCGTCACTCACATTTGAGCATTTCCGTTCCTTAGTGCGCGTCGGGTCCTCCAAACGCCAAGGATTCGCCTTTGCGCGGCGGGTCGCCCTCGCGGCTATGCACAGCCGCTCAAATCCGACAGAAAAGGTTGCCCTAAGTGAGGACGTCCTCCCGGATAGCAACCTCATGCAGTGAGGACAGCAGTGACATCCGCATTCCGCTTGCATCAGAGTAGCAGGCTTAAAGCGTTTCAGATATTCATCCTTGTTCACAAGCCAAACAGTAGGAAAGGAACAGCAAACATAGTAGAGAACACCTGTACTTTATTTAAAGAGTCCAGCCCTCGTGGGCCTGTGTTCCCTCCCCAGTGGGCGTATGCTCCATTGCCTTCTGGTATTTGCAGTCTCTACTTCATAATAAAATCCCAAATGGGTGTTGCTGACTTTCTTTGTGTGATGCAATAAAATCCCCAGTGGGTTGATCAAAGCTGGGAATGTCGAGTGTGCTGCTAATACTTCGTCACTCACATTTGAGCATTTCCGTTCCTTAGTGCGCGTCGGGTCCTCCAAACACCAAGGATCCGCTTTTGCGCGGCGGGTTGCCCTCGCGGCTAGGCCCAGCCGCTCAAATCCAACAGAAAAGGTTGCCCTAAGTGAGGACGTCCTCCCGGAAAGCAACCTCATGCAGTGAGGACAGCAGTGACATCCGCATTCCGCTTTCATCAGAGTAGCAGGCTTAAAGCGTTTCAGATTTTCATCTTTGTTCACAAGCCAAACAGCAGGAAAGGAACAGCAAACATAGTAGAGAACACCTGTACTTTATTTAAAGAGTCCAGCCCTCGTGGGCGTATGCTCCATTGCCTTCTGGTATTTGCAGTCTCTACTTCATAATAAAATCTCAAGTGGGTGTTGTTGACTTTCTTTGTGTGATGCAATAAAATCCCCAGTGGGTTGATCAAAGCTGGGAATGTCGAGTGTGCTGCTAATACTTCGTCACTCACATTTGAGCATTTCCGTTCCGTTCCAACGCGTAAAGCCAGCTTTGAAAAGGATGGAAGCTGAAAGTTGAAGTCGCTGCAGCCCTCACTTTAAGAGACTTGTTTTCCAGGTGGGCGTCCTCACTGAGGGTAACCGTTCTTTGTTTGATGTGAGCGGCTGGGCCTAGTCGCGAGGACGAATCGCTGCGTAACTGCGGACCTTCGGCGTCAGGAGGACCTGGCGCAGATTTAAGGATGGAAAAGCTCACATGTGAGAGACCAGTATTGGCAGCCCACTTCACACTGCCTGCTTGTATCAAACCACTGAGGATTTTTAATCACACGGATTAGAGGAACACGGCAACACCCACTTGGGGACTATATTGGTGGGTAGAGACTGCAAATACCACAATGCAATGTAGCATACGCCCACTAAGGCGGAGCACACGCCCACTGGGGCGGGACTCACTTAATTAAATGCAGGTGCTCTACTCAATGGCTGCTGTTTGTTCCTTGTGTTTGCTTGTGAACAAGGATGTGAATCCGAAACGTGTAAAGCGAGCTTTGAAAAGGATGGAAGCTGAAAGTTGAAGTCGCTGCAGTCCTCACTTAAAGAGACTTGTTTTCCAGGTGGGCGTCCTCACTGAGGGTAACCTTTCTTTGTTTGATATATATATATATGTATATATATATATACATGGCAAACCACAGTCCCGAAATCCAAGTCCTTGGAACAAACAGGTACGGACCACAACGTGCTTTCCAAATCAAAGTGCTTTATTGCACTGATATATATTTTCGTGATATATATTTTTTTAACTTGGATTTTGAAATCATAACAACAAAAGTCCAACTCCTACTATTCATGTCTTAATGTTATTAAGCAGTAGTCTGTTGACATTGGATTGACAAAGGTAAGTCTAATCCGCGTTAGCAGTAATTAAAATAGTTAGAGAGCAGGAAGGAAAGACGATGTTAAGATTAGGCCTGGGCGGAATTTGCGTAGTCACGTTACGCAAAGTCCCGCAAAGATGTAAAAAATCTCCGCGAGCCACGCAGAATTCCGCGAGCACGTGGAATTGCTTGTTCCGCCCATTCGCGATGCGTTTTTCCTGTGCGGGGACCCTGTTTGCGTGCTCGGGGGGAAATATCTCGCGAACTTGCCCATGCGGTCGCCAATTGGCGCGGCCATCTTGTTTCACTTGTCCCGCCCGTTCGCGATGTGTGTTTCCTGTTTGCGAACGCGGATGTCCGATGGCGCGTCCGAATGACGTGTTCGCGATCGCACACTCTAGCGGGATCGCGCGGCCGGCTACCAAAATCTCGTGGCGCACGCGAACGGATAGGAAAACTCGTCAGCAAACGCAGGGATCCCGGTAAGTCGCTACCGCATGCACGAACACGCATTTTGAAAGCGCGAACAAGGAAAAAATTCCGCTACGCCGCGGATCGCGGTATTTTCGGAAAATTCCGCGAGCAGAGCGGATTTTACCGCCCAGGCCTAGTTAAGATACTCATGTACTGGGATTATGAGCATATAAATTGTCCACATCCCCATTAGGATTCCTATAAAGAGTATAACAGTGAATCAAGAGGGACTGGATAGAAAGAGGGGAGAGGTGGATATTGCTTAATTTACTGCTAATGAAAGTGGGCCATAGTATTTTTTGTGAGGGAGGGCAAATTCAGGTATATGTGGATAGGTGAGGTAAAGGTAGTTTTTGGTCAGTACTTGTGGAAATAATGTTGGAGAGACAAGGTGGCGAGGCCTGTGTCATGGAATTGAGGTATCTGGTCTATAACTAAAAATGCTGTTATTTATCTTTATAGAGTCCTTATTTGCTGTGTCCAGTTCTATGATCCAGCAGCTTCCACTTTGTATGAGAGCTAATTTATGCTTTCCTCCATGGCCTTTCCACCACTTAAAAGGCACAACAGGGTATAAGTACTGGACCCCTGACACCACCAACTCAGTAAACTTCAGGACCTGTGGATAGCTTGCCAGGAAGAAGGAGCTGCAACCTGGCTGTGCTGACCTGCTGTCTTGCTGTGCTGAACTGCTGTCCTCTTGCCTGGAGAAGAAGATCTGGACCTGGATACCATCTTCAACCCTTGAAGAACTCAGGACCCCAGAGTGACTCTGCTGGCCTCCTGATCTGAGACTCGGGGACATAATGCGTTCCCCACAGCTCCTGGACCCGTTTTCTATGAGTTCCAGACCCCCAAGAGGCGCCTCAAGCTTTTGGGCCCTTTGCGAACGCGAACAGGCCCGTTCGCTCTGGAACCACACTGCTCACACAAATGCACCTGTGCAAGCGGTTGCAAGTTCGTCTCTTCTCGCAGCAAACATCACCAGGCAGCTCTTCGCGCTCCACGGGCCACCGCCAGCGATGCTCTCCTTGCTCCCGGTGTACATCTTCCCCACGAACGGGCCTCTTGGCATGATTCTTGAGAATGTAAAACTTCAACTGGGCTTACCTGGGACTGATCTGACTCGCGCACCATCGCAGCAGGCCTGAACTTTTGGGTTTGACCCTGTATAGCGTGTCTATATAGCCCCAGTTGCCGCTTTATGATTTTAAGCACTATATTTCAGTTTAATCTTTAAAAATTAATCACTCCAGTTATACTTATTGGATTTTCGTCATTTTGGTCTTTGTTTTGTTCATTAAATTAAGATCTATTTGTCTAACCAGGTGTGGTATCTTTTTGTGTGGTGTTTTTACTGTTTTACTGTTTGAAGTGTTGCACAAATACTTTATACATTGCCTCTTAAATTAAGCCTGAGTGCTCTGTGCCAAGTTACCAGAGAGTGAGCACAGGTTAATTTAGGGTGCGTATCTGACTTATCCTGACTAGGATTGTGGTACCTGCTTGGACAGGGTGCATACCTCCGCCAACCAAAAACCCAGTTTCTAACAACAAGCGAGATCTATTGAATAGCATGTCCATTAAAGAGGCTTGCACATCACCTGAGAAGTCCTTGGATCTCATGCAAGTGTGCCACAAAGCACTACGCTAATACCAACTGCTCTGCCCAAGCAGTCGGTAGTGTCCAGCCCAGACCGGATGATGTACTTTGTAGCAACCTAACCATCCTGGATAGCTTGAGCCAGGTTGGCCCGAAATTCCTCGGGGACTGCGGGCAAGATCTCGCCAACCACGTGCCATAAAGCATGGGCATTCCTTCCTGGGAAACAGCTGGCACTGACTGACCATAGCACTACAGTGGCTGAGGAAAACATCCACTTACCGAATGCCTCTATTTGACTCTATCAGGATGAGTGTTGGGAAATATATGGGGTTCATCCTACTGTTAGAGGCTTGAACTACCAAACATTCTGGTGTAGGATGCAGCGTCAAAAAATCAGGATTACCTGGCATCAGTCTATGGTGTCTAGAAACATGCCTGTTCACTGGTGGACAGAAACAGAGCTTGGATTAGGTGCCCTTCAGGGTGTTAACCAGGGCTTCATTAAATGGAAGTAAAGGTTCTGATGAAGTTTGTTCCAGTTGCAATAGTTTGTAGTTGTAAATCCAATACCTCCGATGCACGTCTGATTACAATGGAAAAGGAGGCACTCTCTTCCATTGGTGGCAGAAGTGTCCAGTCCACAGGCCTCCTGAAAGTTCATGTATAAAATGACATCATATTAGTGTTTGGTAAAATAATCCACTCATGTCCATTGTCTTCTCCAAAGGCTGGTTGACTCAGATCAGAATCTGAACAGAAAGTTGTTGGAGCGCTGGGGTATGCCTCCAAGTCAAAGGCATGATTTTATCTGAGTCAGATATAATTGGTGCTGAATAAGTCAGCACGACTTCGGAAGGTGACCATGGATGGGGCCAAGATGAATTTGGCTCATTTTCGGATAAGACTGTAGGAAGGGGGTCTTCCTCCAGTCCCAGCAGGGCCAGTTCCATTGTAGATGTCAATGGGGCCTGCCTGGATTTTGCTGCCATACTGTAAGTTAGCTCCAGCGTTGGAGCGAACCTGGGGCAGGTACAGGAGTCACAGACGGTGCCGAGGGCAGACCCGTTGTTGTTAAACTGTAGATCCTTGGGGCCGAAAGGCATACCAGAGGGAGCTGGAAGTGTGCCCCAAATGTGCAAAATTGCATTTCAAAAGGTATCAGTCTGTTGCGACGTCACTGATGGATCTGGGGTGTATCAGGATCAGTTGCGGGATCAGCTCCTCAGTGGGGGCGGAGAGCAAAACCATGAGGCACAATGACGTCCTCGCAACTTATCAAGTTGAAAGTGATGTGAGGAATGAATCCCGTTCGCCTTTTTCTTCTCCCACTTCGACTTCAACTTACCGGAAGACTTGGACAGCGAGGGCCTCTAGAGCAGGACCAGGTCCGCACCCTCGACTTCAAGTGGGAGTGGTATTTCCAAGACTTCTTTTGCTGTTTAGCGACATACATCTTCACTTTGTGTTCCCGGTTCGCCTTTGGGTTCATAAGGGTACACTCCTCCTCACAGGACTTGCAATTGCATGCCGGACCCAGACACCAGAGGCGTACCTAGTGGGGATCTGTCACAGACATTTGTTTGCAACAGTCCATATAAGGCTTAAACCCTGTAATTTTAGGAGGAGACATAGTTCCCTTGCACACCGGAAAAATGAATTATGCAAGAAAAAATTGTCAAGGGGTGAGGAAATATTGGAAGCAATATTGGAAATATTGGAAGCAAGCTCCAGATTCACATACAAAGGTGCAGAAAGAAAGTAACTGACATCAACGTGCAGGGGTGGCGCTTATATGTGGCTCCATTGTCAGTTCTGGGACAGAACAAAGTTAATGCAGAGCTACATAGCACCACCTATTGGCGCATGCAAGCTTTATTGTTAAAATCTTCCCGATCCAGTCTGGTGCCTGGGGATATTCTAAAGGTGAGGAATATGAAGTTAAAAGTATCCATTAAATGTTATGCAATCGCACTGAGGGAGAAGTACTTGAATCCAAAGTTAAGGAAGCTGAGGATCAATTTTTGGAAAGAGGCATTTAATCCAAATGTATCTCAAAAGCAATTACAACAGTCACTCTGCAAGACAGATCTTTGATCCTGAGAAAAAAAGACAGCAAGCAAGAGAAATCAAACAAGCATATCATCAAATGTATTACCACCTTCAATGTTCGCCACAACATCATAGAGGAATTATGATATGACATTGGTATCTCCTTGGCAACAATCCCACATAATCTGCCATCATTCCATGCACTTCCAGGATGTCATTTACAAAAGGTAACAAACTATAGAAAGTTCTTTGAAAAATTTAGATTTAAGAATGAAAGACATGACAGCACTGCAGCTCCCCAAACCACCAGGATTCTATAAATGCCAATACTGTTTCGACTGCAATTAGGTGGACAAAAAAAGAGAGACTTCATGGAGATACAAAATTAAAAAATGCCTTACTTGCAACAATACTTATTCTGCATATATGATACTCTGCCCTTGCAGCTTAGCGCTTAGCCTACATACGCAGCATCATAGGATTATTAAAAACCAGACAAAAAGGAACACCAACACAACATCCACAAGGATGAATGCAAACTCTTTCTTACAGAAGATGTTAAACAATACCATGAACAAAGGATGTTCAGTTTTTGAGGGAATTGATCACACCCCCAATTGAGGCCATGGAGGAAAGCATAAATTAGCTCTCATACAAAGTGGAAGCTGCTGGATCATAGAACTGGACACAGCAAATAAGGACTCTATAAAGATAAATAACAGCATTTTTAGTTATAGACCAGATACCTCAATTCCATGACACAGGCCTCGCCACCTTGTCTCTCCAACATTATTTCCACAAGTACTGACCAAAAACTACCTTTACCTCACCTATCCACATATACCTGAATTTGCCCTCCCTCACAAAAAATACTATGGCCCACTTTCATTAGCAGTAAATTAAGCAATATCCACCTCTCCCCTCTTTCTATCCAGTCCCTCTTGATTCACTGTTATACTCTTTATAGGAATCCTAATGGGGATGTGGACAATTTATATGCTCATAATCCCAGTACATGAGTATCTTAACTAGGCCTGGGCGGTAAAATCCGCTCTGCTCGCGGAATTTTCAGAAAATACCGCGATCCGCGGCGTAGCGGAATTTTTTCCTTGTTCGCGCTTTCAAAATGTGTGTTCGTGCATGCGGTAGCGACTTACCGGGATCCCTGCGTTTGCTGACGAGTTTTCCTATCCGTTCGCGTGCGCCACGAGATTTTGGTAGCCGGCCGCGCGATCCCGCTAGAGTGTGCGATCGCGAACACGTCATTCGGACGCGCCATCGGACATCCGCGTTCGCAAACAGGAAACACACATCGCGAACGGGCGGGACAAGTGAAACAAGATGGCCGCGCCAATTGGCGACCGCATGGGCAAGTTCGCGAGATATTTCCCCCCGAGCACGCAAACAGGGTCCCCGCACAGGAAAAACGCATCGCGAATGGGCGGAACAAGCAATTCCACGTGCTCGCGGAATTCTGCGTGGCTCGCGGAGATTTTTTACATCTTTGCGGTACTTTGCGTAACGTGACTACGCAAATTCCGCCCAGGCCTAATCTTAACATCGTCTTTCCTTCCTGCTCTCTAACTATTTTAATTACTGCTAACGCGGATTAGACTTACCTTTGTCAATCCAATGTCAACAGACTACTGCTTAATAACATTAAGACATGAATAGTAGGAGTTGGACTTTTGTTGTTATGATTTCAAAATCCAAGTTAAAAAAATATATATCACGAAAATATATATCAGTGCAATAAAGCACTTTGATTTGGAAAGCACGTTGTGGTCCGTACCTGTTTGTTCCAAGGACTTGGATTTCGGGACTGTGGTTTGCCATGTATATATATATATACATATATATATATATCAAACAAAGAAAGGTTACCCTCAGTGAGGACGCCCACCTGGAAAACAAGTCTCTTTAAGTGAGGACTGCAGCGACTTCAACTTTCAGCTTCCATCCTTTTCAAAGCTCGCTTTACACGTTTCGGATTCACATCCTTGTTCACAAGCAAACACAAGGAACAAACAGCAGCCATTGAGTAGAGCACCTGCATTTAATTAAGTGAGTCCCGCCCCAGTGGGCGTGTGCTCCGCCTTAGTGGGCGTATGCTACATTGCATTGTGGTATTTGCAGTCTCTACCCACCAATATAGTCCCCAAGTGGGTGTTGCCGTGTTCCTCTAATCCGTGTGATTAAAAATCCTCAGTGGTTTGATACAAGCAGGCAGTGTGAAGTGGGCTGCCAATACTGGTCTCTCACATGTGAGCTTTTCCATCCTTAAATCTGCGCCAGGTCCTCCTGACGCCGAAGGTCCGCAGTTACGCAGCGATTCGTCCTCGCGACTGGGCCCAGCCGCTCACATCAAACAAAGAACGGTTACCCTCAGTGAGGACGCCCACCTGGAAAACAAGTCTCTTAAAGTGAGGGCTGCAGCGACTTCAACTTTCAGCTTCCATCCTTTTCAAAGCTGGCTTTACGCGTTGGAACGGAACGGAAATGCTCAAATGTGAGTGACGAAGTATTAGCAGCACACTCGACATTCCCAGCTTTGATCAACCCACAGCCAATAGAAATGTGCTAGAACACATCGTATAAACATTGCTTTGTTTTACATTTACAGAACTGAAAATAAATTAGCTGTCTCTTTTATAAAAATAAAACGAGTTCAACAAGAAGAGCACCCTACAAAATTCAGGTATCATTTTTAATTCCTAGAAACAATCAGAGCTAAAACATAGAGAGAAGGGCCATAAATGTACTGTTTTTCTTTTCTTAAATTTTATGTTGTTCACAGTTTACACCGTATCATTGCCCTGATGAAAATCCCATGACTAACACAGGGATTTGAAACGCGTCGGCACCTTTCTACACGCAATCCATGAGGGAATCTGATTAAATGTTGCCCACAAGTCACGAAAGGGATATTAAACAATGTTTTTATCCCCGCAGACTTTAACCCCTTCGCTGCTAGGCCTTTCCCCCCCCCTGTGCTAAGCCTTTTTTTGGCTATTTGGGGTAGTGCGCGCTTAGGCCCCTGTAACTTTTTGACCACATAAGGTATCCACGCCAAATTTGCGTCCTTTTTTTCTAACATCATGGGGATTGTAAAGGTACCCAGGGTTTGTGGATTCCCCTGGAGGGGACCCAGAAATTACCCAAAATACAGCAACATTTTGTTTTTTGGGGAAAAATGCGAAAAAAGGGCTACAGATGAAAGCGTCTTGTTTTTTCCCTGCAAATGGCATCAAAAAAGGGGTTGTGGTGCTGAAATCACCATCTTCCCAGCTTTCAGGGACAAGCAGACTTTTGTGCTTTCAACCTCCTTCCAGTTAATGGTAGAAATGGGTATGAAACCAATAATGGATCCTGGAAAGCCATACATTTCTGAAACGTAGACAAAATTCTGAATTCAGCAAGGGGTCATTTGTGTAGATCCTTAAAGTTTTCCTTATAGAAACTAACAGTTAAATGAAGGAAAAATTGAAAATTAGTTGAAAAAAACAGCCATTTGTGTAACGTTTTCACCTGTAACTTCTTCTAATTATGACAGCTATTTGAAAGCAATATACCGTTATATCCGCTGGACCTCTCTGGTTGTGGGGATATATAGGACTTGTAGGTGCACCAAGAACCCGACGAACCCAGAGCCAATAACTGAGCAGCATCTTGCAATGGTTTTTTATTATGTACCGGGTATATAGCAATTATTTTGGGAAAATGTATACATGGAAAAATTGTTATGAAAGACACCTATGTATTTCTGAAATGGGAACAAAATGTAGATTTTAGAAACAGTAGATATTTGCACATTTCCGAAATTGGGAGTACCCATACTAGCATGAGAATTATAGGTCATTTTTCAAAATGACTTATTTTTTACACATTGTCTTTCATTTGGAAGGCAGAAATGCATCGAAAGTCAATAGGTAATAACAGTTGCTCTACAATTCTGTGTTACCCTAAGTCTCCCGATAAAAATGGTACCTCACTTGTGTGGGTCGGCCTAGTGCCTGCGAAAGGAAACGGCGCAAAACGCAACGTGGTCACACCTCAATTTTGCTGTGAAAAATGACCCTTTGTTGGCAAAGTGCCTAGCTGTAGTTTTTGAACCCTAGGTCTGCGGGCACTTAGGGAAACCTATCAAACCTATACATTTTTGAAAACTAGACATCCAGGGGAATCCAGGATAGGGTGACTTGACTGCCTCCCACCAGGTTCTGTTACCCAGAATCCCTTGCAAACCTAAAAAATTGGTTAACAAAACACATTTTCCTCACTTTTCTGTGGTGGAAAGTTCTGGAATCTTCGTGGGTCCACAAATTTCCACCCACCCCGCGTTCCACAAAGTCTTACGAGAAAAATGGTACCTCACTTGTGTGGGTCGGCCTAGTGCCTGCGACAGGAAACGGCGCAAAACGCAACGTGGTCACACCTCAATTTCGCAGTGAAAAATGACCCTTTTTTGGCAAAGTGCCTAGTTGTAGTTTTTGAACCCTAGCTCTGCCGGCACCTAGGGAAACCTAGCAATCCTATACATTTTTGAAAACTAGACACCCAGGGGAATCCAGGATGGGGTGACTTGACTGCCTCCCACCAGATTCTGTTACCCAAAATCCCTCACAAACCTAAAAAATTGTCAAAAAAACTACAAATTCCACCCACCCCGCGTTCCCCAAGGTCTTCCGAAAAAAATGGTACCTCACTTGTGTGGGTAGGCCTAGTGCCCGCGACAGGAAGCAGCGCAAAACGACACGTGGACGCACCACATTTTCACAGTGAAAAATGACCCTTTTTTTGCAAAGTGCCTAGCTGTAGTTTTTGAACCCTAGCTCTGCCGGCACCTAGGGAAACCTAGCAAACCTATACATTTTTGAAAACTAGACACCCAGGGGAATCCAGGATGGGGTGACTTGACTGCCTCCCACCAGGTTCTGTTACCCAGAATACCTCGCAAACCTAAAGAATTGTCAAAAAAAACACATTTTCCCCACATTTCTGTGGTGGAAAGTTCTGGAATCTGCGTGGATCCACAAATTTCCACCCACCCCGCGTTCCACAAAGTCTTACGAGAAAAATGGTACCTCACTTGTGTGGGTTGGCCTAGTGCCTGCGACAGGAAACGGCGCAAAACGCAACGTGGTCACACCTCAATTTCGCAGTGAAAAATGACCCTTTTTTGGCAAAGTGCCTAGCTGTAGTTTTTGAACCCTAGCTCTGCCGGCACCTAGGGAAACCTAGCAATCCTATACATTTTTGAAAACTAGACACCCAGGGGAATCCAGGATGGGGAGACTTGACTGCCTCCCACCAGATTCTGTTACCCAAAATCCCTCACAAACCTAAAAAATTGTCAAAAAAACTACATTTTCCCCACATTTCTGTGATGGAAAGTTCTGGAATCTGCGTGGGTCCACAAATTTCCACCCACCCCGCGTTCCCCAAAGTCTTACGAGAAAAATGGTACCTCACTTGTGTGGGTCGGCTTAGTGCCTGCGACAGGAAACGGCACAAAATGCAATGTGGTCACACCTCAATTTCGCAGTGAAAAATGACCCTTTTTTGGCAAAGTTCCTAGCTGTAGTTTTTTAACCCTAGCTCTGCCGGCACCTAGGGAAACCTAGCAAACCTATACATTTTTGAAAACTAGACACCCAGGGGAATCCAGAATGGGGTGACTTGACTGCTTCCCACCAGGTTCTGTTACCAAGAATCCCTTGCAAACCTAAAAAATTGTCAAAAAAACCAGATTTTCCCCACATTTCTGTGGTGGAAAGTTCTGGAATCTGCGTGGATCCCCAATTTTCCACTCAACCCGCGTTCCACAAAGTCTTACGAGAAAAATGGTACCTCACTTGTGTGGGTCGGCCTAGTGCCTGTGACAGGAAACGGCGCAAAACGCAACGTGGTCACACCTCAATTTCGCTGTGAAAAATGACCCTTTGTTGGCAAAGTGCCTAGCTGTAGTTTTTGAACCCTAGCTCTGCGGGCACTTAGGGAAACCTATCAAACCTATACATTTTTTAAAACTAGACATCCAGGGGAATCCAGGATGGGGTGACTTGACTGCCTCCCACCAGGTTCTGTTACCCAGAATCCCTTGCAAACCTAAAAAATTGCCAAACAAACCACATTTTCCCCACATTTCTGTGGTGGAAAGTTCTGGAATCTGCGTGGATCCACAAATTTCCACCCACCCCGCGTTACCCAAAGTCTTCCGAGAAAAATGGTACCTCACTTGTGGGGGTCGGCCTAGTGCCCGCGACAGGAAACGGCGCAAAACGCAACGTGGTCACACCACAATTTTGCAGTTAAAAATGACCCTTTTTTTGCAAAGTGCCTAGCTGTAGTTTTTGAACCCTACCTCTGCCGGCACCTAGGGAAACCTAGCAAACCTATACATTTTTGAAAACTAGACACCCAGAGGAATCCAGGATGGGGTGACTTGACTGCCTCCCACCAGGTTCTGTTACCCAGAATCCCTTGCAAACCTAAAAAATTGCCAAAAAAAACACATTTTCCCCACATTTCTGTGGTGGAAAGTTCTGGAATCTGCGTGGATCCACAAATTTCCACCCACCCCGCGTTCCCCAAAGTCTTCTGAGAAAAATGGTACCTCACTTGTGGGGGTCGGCCTAGTGCCCGCGACAGGAAACGGCGCAAAACGCAACGTGGTCACACCACAATTTCGCAGTGAAAAATGACCCTTTTTTTGCAAAGTGCCTAGCTGTAGTTTTTGAACCCTACCTCTGCCGGCACCTAGGGAAACCTAGCAAACCTATACATTTTTGAAAACTAGACACCCAGAGGAATCCAGGATGGGGTGACTTGACTGCCTCCCACCAGGTTCTGTTACCCAGAATCCCTTGCAAACCTAAAAAATGTCCAAAAAAAACACATTTTCCCCACATTTCTGTGGTGGAAAGTTCTGGAATCTGCGTGGATCCACAAATTTCCACCCACCCCGTGTTCCCCAAAGTCTTATGAGAAAAATGGTACCTCACTTGTGTGGGTCGGCCTAGTGCCTACGACAGGAAGCGACGCAAAACGCAACGTGGTCACACTTCAATTTCGCAGTGAAAAATGACCCTTTTTTGGCAAACTACCTAGGTGTAGTTTTTGAACCCTAGCTCTGCCGGCACCTAAGGAAACCTAGCAAACCTATACATTTTTGAAAACTAGACACCCAGGGGAATCTAGGATGGGGTGACTTGACTGCCTCCCACCTGATTCTGTTACCCAGAATCCTTTGCAAACCTAAAAAATTGTCAAACAAACCACATTTTCCCCACATTTCTGTGGTGGAAAGTTCTGGAATCTGTGTGGATCCACAAATTTCCACCCACCCCGCGTTCCCCAAAGTCTTCCGAGAAAAATGGTACCTCACTTGTGTGGGTCGGCATAGTGCCCGCGACAGGAAACGGCGCAAAATGCAACGTGGTCACACCTCAATTTCGCAGTGAAAAATGACCCTTTTTTGGCAAAGTGCCTAGCTGTAGTTTTTTAACCCTAGCTCTGCCGGCACCTAGGGAAACCTAGCAAACCTATACATTTTTCAAAACTAGACACCCAGGGGAATCCAGGATGGGGTGACTTGACTGCCTCCCACCAGGTTCTGTTACCCAGAATCCCTCACAAACCTAAAAAATTGTCAAAAAAAACACATTTTCCCCACATTTCTGTGGTGGAAAGTTCTGGAATCTGCGTGGATCCACAAATTTCCACCCACCCCGTGTTCCCCAAAGTCTTACAAGAAAAATGGTACCTCACTTGTGTGGGTCGGCCTAGTGCCTGCGACAGGAAACGGCGCAAAACGCAACGTGGTCACACCTCAATTTCGCAGTGAAAAATGACCCTTTTTTGGCAAAGTGCCTAGCTGTAGTTTTTGAACCCTAGCTCTGCCGGCACCTAAGGAAACCTAGCAAACCTATACATTTTTGAAAACTAGACACCCAGGGGAATCCAGGATGGGGTGACTTGACTGCCTCCCACCAGATTCTGTTACCCAAAATCCCTCGCAAACCTAAAAAATTGTCCAAAAAACCACATTTTCCCCACATTTCTGTGGTGGAAAGTTCTGGAATCTGCATGGATCCACAAATTTCCACCCACCCCGCGTTCCCCAAAGTCTTACGAGAAAAATGGTACCTCACTTGTGTGGGTCGGCCTAGTGTAAAGTGCCTAGCTGTAGTTTTTGAACCCTACCTCTGCCGGCACCTAGGGAAACCTAGCAAACCTATACATTTTTGAAAACTAGACACCCAGGGGAATCCAGGATGGGGTGACTAGATTGCCTCCCACCAGGTTCTGTTACCCAGAATCCCTTGCAAACCTAAAAAATTGTCCAAAAAAAACACATTTTCCCCACATTTCTGTGGTGGAAAGTTCTGGAATCTGCGTGGATCCACAAATTTCCACCCACCCCGTGTTCCCCAAAGTCTTATGAGAAAAATGGTACCTCACTTGTGTGGGTCGGCCTAGTGCCTACGACAGGAAGCGACGCAAAACGCAACGTGGTCACACTTCAATTTCGCAGTGAAAAATGACCCTTTTTTGGCAAACTACCTAGGTGTAGTTTTTGAACCCTAGCTCTGCCGGCACCTAAGGAAACCTAGCAAACCTATACATTTTTGAAAACTAGACACCCAGGGGAATCCAGGATGGGGTGACTTGACTGCCTCCCACCTGATTCTGTTACCCAGAATCCTTTGCAAACCTAAAAAATTGTCAAACAAACCACATTTTCCCCACATTTCTGTGGTGGAAAGTTCTGGAATCTGTGTGGATCCACAAATTTACACCCACCCCGCGTTCCCCAAAGTCTTCCGAGAAAAATGGTACCTCACTTGTGTGGGTCAGCATAGTGCCCGCGACAGGAAACGGCGCAAAATGCAACGTGGTCACACCTCAATTTTGCAGTGAAAAATGACCCTTTTTTGGCAAAGTGCCTAGCTGTAGTTTTTTAACCCTAGCTCTGCCGGCACCTAGGGAAACCTAGCAAACCTATACATTTTTCAAAACTAGACACCCAGGGGAATCTAGGATGGGGTGACTTGACTGCCTCCCACCAGGTTCTGTTATCCAGAATCCCTCACAAACCTAAAAAATTGTCAAAAAAAACACATTTTCCCCACATTTCTGTGGTGGAAAGTTCTGGAATCTGCGTGGATCCACAAATTTCCACCCACCCCGTGTTCCCCAAAGTCTTACGAGAAAAATGGTACCTCACTTGTGTGGGTCGGCCTAGTGCCTGCGACAGGAAACGGCGCAAAACGCAATGTGGTCACACCTCAATTTCGCAGTGAAAAATGACCCTTTTTTGGCAAAGTGCCTAGCTGTAGTTTTTGAACCCTAGCTCTGCCGGCACCTAAGGAAACCTAGCAAACCTATACATTTTTGAAAACTAGACACCCAGGGGAATCCAGGATGGGGTGACTTGACTGCCTCCCACCAGATTCTGTTACCCAAAATCCCTCGCAAACCTAAAAAATTGTCCAAAAAACCACATTTTCCCCACATTTCTGTGGTGGAAAGTTCTGGAATCTGCGTGGATCCACAAATTTTCACCCACCCCGCGTTCCCCAAAGTCTTACGAGAAAAATGGTACCTCACTTGTGTGGGTCGGCCTAGTGCAAAGTGCCTAGCTGTAGTTTTTGAACCCTACCTCTGCCGGCACCTAGGGAAACCTAGCAAACCTATACATTTTTGAAAACTAGACACCCAGGGGAATCCAGGATGGGGTGACTAGATTGCCTCCCACCAGGTTCTGTTACCCAGAATCCCTTGCAAACCTAAAAAATTGTCCAAAAAAACACATTTTCCCCACATTTCTGTGGTGGAAAGTTCTGTAATCTGCGTGGATCCACAAATTTCCATCCACCCCGTGTTCCCCAAAGTATTATGAGAAAAATGGTACCTCACTTGTGTGGGTCGGCCTAGTGCCTGCGACAAGAAGCGACGCAAAACGCAACGTGGTCACACTTCAATTTCGCAGTGAAAAATGACCCTTTTTTTGCAAAGTGCCTAGCTGTAGTTTTTTAACCCTACCTCTGTCGGCACCTAGGAAAACCTAGCAAACCTATACATTTTTGAAAACTAGACACCCAGAGGAATCCAGGATGGGGTGGCTTGACTGCCTCCCACCAGGTTCTGTTACCCAGAATCCCTTGCAAACCTAAAAAACTTGTCAAACAAAACACATTTTCCCCACATTTCTGTGGTGGAAAGTTCTGGAATCTGCGTGGATCCACAAATTTCCGCCCACCCCGCGTTCCCCAAAGTCTTACGAGAAAAATGGTACCTCACTTGTGTGGGTCGGCCTAGTGCCTGCGACAGGAAACGGCGCAAAACGCAACGTGGTCACACCTCAATTTTGCAGTGAAAAATGACCCTTTTTTGGCAAAGTGCCTAGCTGTAGTTTGTGTACCCTAGCTCTGCCGGCACCTAGGGAAACCTACCAAACACACACATTTCTGAAAAGTAGACACCCGGGGGCTTCCAGGGAGGTATGGCTTGCGTGGATCCCCCAACGTTTCCTTACCCAGAATCCCCTGCAAACCTCAATTTTAGCTGAAAAAATCACTTTTTTCACACATTTTTGTGTGGGAAAGTGTGGCATCACTGGCCTCACACAAATTTCCTACCACCCAGCGTTCCCCCAGGTCTCCCGATAAAAATGGTGCCTCACTTGTGTGGGAGGCCCAAGTACCCGCGACAGGCAAGGGCCCAAAACGTAGTGAGGCGACATCAAAATTGCCTATCTCAAAACCACCTGGTTTTGCAAGGGAGTCACCTGGGTTTTTGGCCCCGTGCTCGGCGGCCATCTAGGGAAACCTACCAAACCCACACATTTCTGAAAAGTAGACACCCGGGGGCTTCCAGGGAGGCATGGCTTGCGTGGATCCCCCAACGTTTCCTTACCCAGAATCCCCTGCAAACCTCAATTTTAGCTGAAAAAATCTCTTTTTTCACACATTTTTGTGTGGGAAAGTGTGGCATCACTGGCCTCATGCAAATTTCCTACCACCCAGCGTTCCCCCAGGTCTCCCGATAAAAATGGTGCCTCACTTGTGTGGGAGGCCCAAGTACCCGCGACAGGCAAGGACCCAAAACGTAGTGAGGCGACATCAAAATTGCCTATCTCAAAACCACCTGGTTTTGCAAGGGGGGTCACCTGGGTTTCTGGCCCCGTGCTCGACGGCCATCTAGGGAAACCTACCAAACCCACACATTTCTGAAAAGTAGACACCCGGGGGCTTCCAGGGAGGTATGGCTTGCGTGGATCCCCCAACGTTTCCTTACCCAGAATCCCCTGCAAACCTCAATTTTAGCTGAAGAAATCACTTTTTTCACACATGTTTGTGTGGGAAAGTGTGGCATCACTGGCCTCACACAAATTTCCTACCACCCAGCATTCCCCCAGGTCTCCCGATAAAAATGGTGCCTCACTTGTGTGGGAGGCCCAAGTACCCGCGACAGGCAAGGGCCCAAAACGTAGTGAGGTGACATCAAAATTGCCTATCTCAAAACCACCTGGTTTTGCAAGGGGGGTCACCTGGGTTTTTGGTCCCGTGCTCGGCGGCCATCTAGGAAAACCTACCAAACCCACACATTTCTGAAAAGTAGACACCCGGAGGCTTCCAGGGAGGTATGGCTTGCGTGGATCCCACAACGTTTCCTTACCCAGAATCCCCTGCAAACCTCAATTTTAGCTGAACAAATCACTTTTTTCACACATTTTTGTGTGGGAAAGTGTGGCATCACTGGCCTCAGACAAATTTCCTACCACCCAGCGTTTCCCCAGGTCTCCCAATAAAAATGGTGCCTCACTTGTGTGGGAGGCCCAAGTACCCGCGACAGGCAAGGGCCCAAAACGTAGTGAGGCGACATCAAAATTGCCTATCTCAAAACCACCTGGTTTTGCAAGGGAGTCACCTGGGTTTTGGCCCCGTGCTCGGCGGCCATCTAGGGAAACCTACCAAACCCACACATTTCTGAAAAGTAGACACCCGGGGGCTTCCAGGGAGGTATGGCTTGCGTGGATCCCCCAACGTTTCCTTACCCAGAATCCCCTGCAAACCTCAATTTTAGCTGAACAAATCACTTTTTTCACACATTTTTGTGTGGGAAAGTGTGGCATCACTGGCCTCAGACAAATTTCCTACCACCCAGCGTTTCCCCAGGTCTCCCGATAAAAATGGTGCCTCACTTGTGTGGGAGGCCCAAGTACCCGCGACAGGCAAGGGCCCAAAACGTAGTGAGGCGACATCAAAATTGCCTATCTCAAAACCACCTGGTTTTGCAAGGGGAGTCACCTGGGTTTTGGCCCGTGCTCGGCGGCCATCTAGGGAAACCTACCAAACCCACACATTTCTGAAAAGTAGACACCCGGGGGCTTCCAGGGAGGTATGGCTTGCGTGGATCCCCCAACGTTTCCTTACCCAGAATCCCCTGCAAACCTCAATTTTAGATGAAAAAATCTCTTTTTTCACACATTTTTGTGTGGGAAAGTGTGGCATCACTGGCCTCACGCAAATTTCCTACCACCCAGCGTTCCCCCAGGTCTCCCGATAAAATGGTGCCTCACTTGTGTGGGAGGCCCAAGTACCCGCGACAGGCAAGGGCCCAAAACGTAGTGAGGCGACATCAAAATTGCCTATCTCAAAACCACCTGGTTTTGCAAGGGGGTCACCTGGGTTTTGGCCCCGTGCTCGGCGGCCATCTAGGGAAACCTACCAAACCCACACATTTCTGAAAAGTAGACACCCGGGGGCTTCCAGGGAGGTATGGCTTGCGTGGATCCCCCAACGTTTCCTTACCCAGAATCCCTTGCAAACCTCAATTTTAGCTCAAAAAAATCACTTTTTTCACACATTTTTGTGTGGGAAAGTGTGGCATCACTGGCCTCACACAAATTTCCTACCACCCAGCATTCCGCCAGGTCTCCCGATACAAATGGTGCCTCACTTGTGTGGGAGGCCCAAGTACCCGCGACAGGCAAGGGCCCAAAACGTAGTGAGGTGACATCAAAATTGCCTATCTCAAAACCACCTGGTTTTGCAAGGGTGGTCACCTGGGTTTTTGGCCCCGTGCTCGGCGGCCATCTAGGGAAACCTACCAAACCCACACATTTCTGAAATGTAGACACCCGGAGGCTTCCAGGGAGGTATGGCTTGCGTGGATCCCCCAACGTTTCCTTACCCAGAATCCCCTGCAAACCTCAATTTTAGCTGAAAAATCACTTTTTTCACACATTTTTTGTGTGGGAAAGTGTGGCATCACTGGCCTCAGACAAATTTCCTACCACCCAGCGTTCCCCCAGGTCTCCCGATAAAAATGGTGCCTCACTTGTGTGGGAGGCCTAAGTACCCGCGACAGGCAAGGGCCCAAAACGTAGTGAGGCGACATCAAAATTGCCTATCTCAAAACCACCTGGTTTTGCAAGGGAGTCATCTGGGTTTTGGCCCTGTGCTCGGCGGCCATCTAGGAAACCTACCAAACCCACACATTTCTGAAAAGTAGACACCCGGGGCTTCCAGGGAGGTATGGCTTGCGTGGATCCCCCAACGTTTCCTTGCCCAGAATCCCCTGCAAACCTCAATTTTAGCTGAAAAAATCACTTTTTCAGACATTTTTATGTGGGAAAGTGTGGCATCACCGGGCTCACACAAATTTCCTACCAGCCAGCGATTTCCCGGGTCTCCCGATAAAAATGATCCCTCACTCGTGTGGGAGGCCCAAGTAACCGCAACAGGCAAGGGCCCAAAACATTTTTTGATAGGCAATGTTGATGTTGCCTCAAAATGTTTTGTGTCCTTGCATGTCGTGGTACTTGGGCCTCCCACACAAGTGAGGCACCATTTTTATCGGGAGACCTGGGGAACACTGGGTGGTAGGAAATTTGCGTGAGCCCAGTGATGCCACACTTTCCCACACAAAATGTGTGAAAAAAGTGATTTTTCAGCTAAAATTGAGGTTTGCAGGGGATTCTGGGTAAGGAAACGTTGGGGGATCCACGCAAGCCATACCTCCCTGGAAGCCCCGGGTGTCTACTTTTCAGAAATGTGTGGGTTTGGTAGGTTTCCTAGATGGCCGCCGAGCACGAGCCAAAACCCAGGTGACCTTGCAAAACCAGGTGGTTTTGAGATAGGCAATTTTGATGTCGCCTCACTACGTTTTGGACCCTTGCCTGTCGCGGTACTTGGGCCTCCCACACAAGTGAGGCACCATTTTATCGGGAGACCTGGAGAATGCTGGGTGGTAGGAAATTTGTGTGAGGCCAGTGATGCCACACTTTCCCACACAAAATGTGTGAAAAAGTGATTTTTCAGCTAAAATTGAGGTTTGCAGGGATTCTGGGTGGAAACGTTGGGATCCATGCAAGCCATACCTCCCTGGAAGCCCCCGGTGTCTACTTTTCAGAAATGTGCGGGTTTGGTAGGTTTCCTAGATGGCCGCCGAGCACTGGGCCAAAACCCAGGTGACCCTTGCAAAACCAGGTGGTTTTGAGATAGGCAATTTGATGTAGCCTCACTACGTTTTGGGCCCTTGCCTGTCGCGGTACTTGGGCCTCCCACACAAGTGAGGCACCATTTTTATCAGGAGACCTGGGGGAACGCTGGGTGGTAGGAAATTTGTGTGAGCCCGGTGATGCCACACTTTCCCACACAAAAATGTTAGAAAAAAGTGATATTTTCAGCAAAATGTCAGGTTTGCAGGGGATTCTGGGTAAGAAAATGTTGGGGGATCCACGCAAGCCATACCTCCCTGGAATCCCCGGGTGTCTACTTTCAGAAATGTGTGGTTTGGTAGGTTTCCCTAGGTGGCCGCCGAGCCCCAGACCAAAACGTCATGGGACCCCCTTGCAAAACCAGGTCGTTTTGTGAAAGGCCATTTTGAGGTCGCCTCAATACGTTGTGGGCCCTTGCCTGTCGCGGGTACTTGGGCCTCCCACCCGAGTGAGGCACCATTTTTATCGGGAGACCTGGGGGATGCTGGGTGGTAGGAAATTTGTGTCAGCCCGGTGATGCCACAGCTTACCACACAAAAATGTGTGTAAAAAGGATTTGTTCAGCAAAATGTCAGGTTTGCATGGGATTCTGGGTAAGAAAACGTTGGGGGATCCACGCAAGCCATACCTCCCTGGAATCCCGGGTGTCTACTTTTCATAAATGTGTGGGTTTGGTAGGTTTCCCTAGGTGGCCGCCGAGCCTCAGGCCAAAACGTCATAGGACCCCCCTTGCAAAACCAGGTCGTTTTGTGAAAGGCCATTTTGAGGTCGCCTCAATACGTTGTGGGACCTTGCCTGTCGCGGGTACTTGGGCCTCCCACCCGAGTGAGGCACCATTTTTATCGGGAGACCTGGGGGACGCTGGGTGGTAGGAAATTTGTGTCAGCCCGGTGATGCCACAACTTTACCACACAAAAATGTGTGAAAAAAGGGATTTTTTCAGCAAAATGTCAGGTTTGCAGGGGATTCTGGGTAAGAAAATGTTGGGGGATCCACACAAGCCATACCTCCCTGGAATCCCCCGGGTGTCTACTTTACAGAAATGTGTGGGTTTGGTAGTTTTCCCTAGGTGGCCGCCGAGCCCCGGGCCAAAACCCAGGTGACCCCCTTGCAAAACCAGGTCGTTTTGAGATAATGTGTTGTTTATTTCTGCAGCGTGAAAATTTTGGCACAATATTGCAAGGAAAATGTGACAGACATTTTGAGGTTTGCAGGACATTGTGGGTAACATAACTTGTTGTGATCCACAAGAGTGATATCACCATGTACTCCCATGGGTGTTTCGTTTACGACAATATCTACAGTTGGTAGGTTATTCTTAGACGGAATGTACACCTTGGCAGACAGACTAAAAAGACAAAGATTACTGCACAGCCATCTATTCCTCAAGCACACACACATACTGGTTGGATTTGGCACGAGGGCAAGTGATGGTTCAGTATATGCAATTTTATTAACAAGAGATTTTACAAAAATGAAATGCACTGTCAATAATTGAAAGGACAAAAAACTGAACCAGTGACTCGCAGCTCGTGAGCTGTAAAGCCACGTCAAGGCCCCAACCGCTTTACAGGCCATTCACACACCTTTCATACGTGATACACACAAGACCATTCACACCACCAGCCACAAAACAAACACATTACAACATTCACAAAAAGGGACAAGTTACACCCTGCTTGAGAAAGACAAAAAAAAAATATTACTGCACAGCCATCTAATCCTTAAGCACACACACATACTGGTTGGATTTGGCACGAGGGTGAGTGATGGTTCAGTATATACAATTGTATTAACAAGTGATTTCACAAAAATGAAATGCACTGTTAATAATTGAAAGGACGAGAAACTGAACCATTGACTCACAGCTCGTGAGCTGTAAAGCCACGACAAGGCACCAACCTCTTTACAGGCCATTCATACACGTTTCATACGTGTGACACATACAAAACCATTCACACCACCAGCCGCGGGCCCATCACATTACAACACTCACACCAGCAGACAGCTCCATTCAAGGGCCCATCACTTTCACACACCCACATTCCTAACACAGCAACCACACAAGCTGATGGATTGCGTGCAGTGTTGCTCGGCTAGCAGTGTGTGTAGTGACCAGCAGCAAGTCACTACTCACACACCGCCAGCCGAGCGCCAGTCCACGCACACCGCCAGCCAAGCACCACTACACGCACACCGCCAGCCAAGCGCCACTCCACGCACACCGCCAGCCAAGCGCCACTCCACGCACACCGCCAGCCAAGCACCACTCCACGCACACCGCCAGCCAAGCGCCACTCCACGCACACCGCCAGCCAAGCACCACTCCACGCACACCGCCAGCCAAGCACCAGCCTACACACACCACCATCACATTTAGGATTTTTTATACAAAAAGAAAACACAAACAAATTGCAAATAGATACAAATCTACTAACACAAAATCAGAAACTAAATACATTGCACTAATGCCAACCTTGAAACAGAACAACAATTCTTAAACATTACAGACCAGGCAGTTCACTTTACCACTCATGGTTGCTCCTAATAATTCTTTTGCTTGTGGTACGCTCTATAACAAGCAGGCACACACAGCCCAGGGTTAGAAGGACACTCAGGGCAGTACATACGAGTCTCCTTCCGCGTACCTCTTCGCCAACAGACTCTACATCTCCTAGTGGGAAAGTCTTTTGAGGGTGTAGGAGGAATGTGATCAGGAAAGTGGCGATCTTTCAATCGAGCCACATCCTCCACCACTCCAACTCTAGGAACACTTGCCTGTTCCACAATAACAAGGCTGCCTATGACAGACTGCTGAAACTGAACAAAAGTCAACTTTGACGCAGGAGAACACTCCTTGAACACAACAAAAGCATTGAAAGTTGCTAAATTGAAGAGATGGATGGCCAACTTCTTATACCAAATGTAAGCCTTACGAATAGCAGTGTAAGGTTCCAACCTCTGATCTACTCTATCAACACCACCCATGTGCTTATTGTAGTCTAAAATGCACACAGGTTTGCGCACTTCAGCAATCTGACCCCAAACAGCCACAGGTGAAGTACTCTCATCATGGATGGTAGTCAGCATTTACACATCCCTCCTGTCCACAAATTTCACAGCTAGTAGTTCATCCCTACGCAAGGAACTGCACTGTCCCCTCTGAAGTTTCTTGCAAACAAGCTCTTGTGGATAACCTTTACGGTTAGAGCGGATTGTGCCACAAGCAAAAGTGTCCACTTTGAACAATTCCTTAAACAATTGCACAGCAGTGTAGAAGTTATCAAGGTACAAATGATGGCCTCTGTTAAACAGTCCTCTAGCAAGATCCCACACAATTTTCTCTGAAACTCCAAAAGTGGACGGACAACCAGGGGGGTCAATAGTGGAATCCCTACCAGTGTACACACGCAACTTAAAAACATATCCTGTCCTACTCTCAGACAACATATACAGCTTAATTCCATAGCGTGCCCTCTTGCTAGGAATGTACTGCCTAAAAACCAAATGGCCCTTGAACAGGACCAAAGACTCATCAATAGATATTTCTTTCCCTGGAGTATAGATCTCTGAAAATCGATCTACAAAGTGATCAAGAACAGGCCGAATCTTAAAAAGACGGTCACATTCAGGGTGATCTCGTGGCAACGCCAAACCATTATCAACAAAATGCAGCATCCGAAGCAAAAGTAAATACCGATCACGAGCCATAACTGCAGGAAATATGGCAGTTGCCATCAAGGGACTGGTAGACCAATATGAACCCATGGATGGCTTCCTTATCAAACCCATCAAAAAAGTCAAACCCAAAAACTTCTTCATCTCTTCCAGATTTGTGGGACTCCACCGGGTAGCTCTAGAATGGGGCCTAAGTCTGGCACTGTTGTCCCTAAAAAACTGTTCAGCATACAAATTAGTCTGCTCAACAATCTCACCCAACAATACATCATCCATAAACAACTGAAAATACTGTATAGGCAAATAATGTTCACAATCCACTCTACACCCTGCATAACCACTAAAGGCAGGCAACACCGGCTGCACCATGTTTGGATCAACCCAGAGTCCAGCACTTCCAGTAGGAAGCCTAGCAGCCCCAGGCTGCAATCCAGATGCCTCTTGCACCATCGGCACAGTAGTATCCTCCTCTAAAACAGGCACTTCATCTGCACTGAGAGTACCTTCATCATCCGATGATTCCATGTGGAGAGAAAACTCACTGCCTGAATCTTCCCCTCCCTACTCTCCCTCAGACGCACTGTCAGTCTCATAATCCTGCTCAGAGGAAGATTCAAGAAGCAAACCAACCACCTGCTGAGCAGTCATTCTACGGCTAGCCATAAAGCTTACTAATAAAGGTTACTTGTCAAACAAGTCAACAACAACAAACCCTTTGTAAAAAAAGAAATAAACAAAATGTAGCTTTATCACAAAGACCTATATACTCCAACACTATACCACTCATGTGACAGAAGCAGCTAGACTCACCACCACCTACTCTGCACAGACACAGTAAAGATCAACAATATCCCACTAAAAAAGAAGAAAAAAAAATTACACATAAGACAATGCAAAACATTGCAAAGAATTTCATGCTCTGAACACTAACAAATATGCTGCCATTATGACACCACTTACAAAAAAATTCATTCATGCATGACAATAATACTCATTTGGAGTACACACAACAAAAATATTTTTCTTGCCAAATAAATGCAATTACGCAAAACTGCAGAACAACCACTGCCGAAACCGCAAACAGGAATCAAAAGCTTTACACTAGAATAAAAAGGAGAAAAAAAACATTACAATCACATATGCAAATAATGCACCAGTCCACACACAATCCACCAGCCAAGCTAAGGGGTAGGTGGGCCAAAGAGTATAAATAAAATATTCACCCCCATAAAAGGGGAACAACCCTTGCCCTTTTGGCCACTCCCCAACACAAAAATTTAAAAAACCCTGGTGTCTAGTGGCTTCTGCCCTCCTTGGGGGCAGATGGGCCTAAAAACATACTGCTATTCTGCCACCCAAAGAGGGCAGAAATGGCCACAATCATCCTCCCATAAAGGGGCGCGACCCTTGCCCAAGGGGCCGCTCCCCAACATAAAAAACCCCTGGTGGCCTAGTGGACCTACAAAAAAACAAATCAGCCGATCTGCCCCTCAGGATGGCAGAAACGTCCAAATTAATGCTCCCCAAAGGGGAGCAACCCTTGCCCAAGGGGCCACTCCCCAAAAACAAATCCCTGGTGGTCTAGTGGGCCAAATATTAAAAAAATGGCGACATCTGCCCCCCCATGGGGGCAGACAGCCACAAACAATGCCCCCAAGGGGGAGCGACCCTTGCCCAAGGGGCCACTCCCCACAAAAAAATCCCTGGTGGCCTAGTGGCCATACAAAAAAATCAGCCGATCTGCCCACCCAGGGGGGCAGAAACGGCCAAATTAATGCTCCCCATAGGGGAGCGACCCTTGCCCAAGGGGCCACTCCCCTCAAACAAATCCCTGGTGGTCTAGTGGGCCCAACTTTTTAAAAAAACATGGTGATCTGCCCTCCTGGGGGGCAGACACAGCCACAAATATTGCCCCCAAAGGAGAGTGACCCTTGCCCAAGGGGTCACTCTCCACAAATAAATGCCTGGTGGACTAGTGGGAAGATACCTTTATCTTCTGCACACGATCTCTCACTACTCAACTCTACTCTCAACTCAATTCACAACTGGATGTTAGCTCACCAACTCATTCTGAATCCCGCCAAAACTGAATTCCTCCTCCTCTCTACCTCTCTCTCACCTCCTCCTGTTCAATCTTGGATGGATCAGCTGAACCTACTCAACAACAAACCCATCATTGTCGACAGCGCTAAATCCCTAGGTGTCATTCTTGACAAAAGACTCAACCTAATCTCCCACATCAACTCTATTGCTAAGAACGCACGTTACCAGTTGCGCCATCTATGGGGGATCCGTCGGTTCTTCCCGGAGAAAGACTTAAAAACCTTGGTACAATCTCTGGTTCTCTCAAGACTGGATTATTGCAATTCTCTTCTGACGGGCCTACCCAAATCCCACCTCTCCCCTCTCAAATCCATCCTCCATTCAGCAGCTCGCTTCATTTCAGGGTCTAAACGAAGCGACCACGTCACTCCTATCCTGTCCTCTCTTCGATGGCTTCCGATCGAGGCAAGATCTATTTACAAAACTGCCTGCATCACACACAAAGCCTTACACACGTCCTCCCCTCGTTACCTGGTGAATAAATTGAAATTGTCCGGTGGCTCTCGCCCTTCTCGCAATGCGGAAAAGCTTCTGCTTGAGCCCCCCCCCGTCTTCAAAAGGGAAAGATCGATGGCGCAATCCGGTGAGAATCTGGAACTCGCTTCCCCCATTGCTCCGTGCCACCTCCTCTACCCGGATCTTCAAAGCTGACCTCAAATCTCTTCTCTTCCAAAGACACTTTCAGAACTAATACTTTCACTCTCAGCCCCCTCTAGGAAGTTCGCTCTTCATTGTAAATTTGGATTTGTGTACCCTTCATTTTAAGTCTCCTGTTTAATTCACGCCCTCTCTACTCCCTCAAGGAAGTTCTTCCACTATAGGAAATTCGGTACTCCATGCCTATAGAAGTGCCTTCCCAGTGTGTTCTGAGTGACTGCCACTTATTGCAGTATTATACCTCTATTTGTATTTTGTATCTCATGTATCATGCACACCTGTGTGTGTGCCTGGAAGCTGTTTCAGCCCGGGCTGCCACACACGGGGGGTGGTGTATGCACTGCCAGCAACCTGCCAGGCCAGTGCACAACACTTGCCATCACCCTCTCTCTGCCTGCCATTGCGCTCCATGCTTCTGAAAGGTAATAAAAAACGTGCATTTGCGTTTCAAATGTCCGATCCTGCAGCAGCACACTTCCAAAAGCCCATACATGACAGTAACCCGATTCAAGGCCCCATTCTCCCGATTTTTTTTTTTTAAATCTCCCACTTTGCTCTTCTGAAATGTTGGCATGTATGCCTTCGGGTAAAGCCTGTGCTATATAAAAAAAACTGACCCCAGGGGGGCAGAGCACCAAAAACATATTGCCCCCAAAAGGGGAGCGACCCTTGCCCAAGGGGCCGCTTCCCAAAACAGTATTTTCATGTTATTTAAAAAAAAAAAAAAAATTCCCTGGTGTCTAGTGGGCATTCCTGCTGCACGATCGCATGATCGTGCAGCAGGAATGCACAAAGAGGCATCGGGGGAAAGGAAAACCCTTTCCTTTCCCTCGATGCCTCTTTTGTTTCAAACCCCCCTCCCCGGAGCCAAAACTCACCTTATTCCCCGACGCGCTGGAAGCAAATGGCTTCTAGCGCGTCGGGAACAAAGGAAACCCCCAATGACGTCAGCGCGCCTCGCGCGCTGGCGTCATTGAGAGGGTGCGGGGGGAGTCAGGGGAAGCCCTTCCCCTGCCTTCCCCCCCAAAAAACAATGATCGGATTCCCACGGGGGGAGCGCCAGCGCTTCCCCCGTGGGTGGGTCTTATGACGAGCTGGACTCGTCATGAGCACACAACCACTGTGTGCCATGACGAGTCCAGCTCGTCATAAGCTATCGAAGGGGTTAAACCTCATCCCCATGGCCAGTAACTCTAAAAAAAGAGAATGAAATAGTTGTGTAATGAGAGTACTGTTAGGTTACTTTTCTGCAAAACCTAAGACTGGTGTTAACATGCTTAATGATTAATGTGACTTTATTTGCACTGACTTGAATGTCCGATTTATTATTGATTGTTTCACTATTTTTGTTTTTTGATTCGTTTAAATTGTTTGCACTGTCTTGAATGTCCGATTTGACTGTTTTACTATTTGCTGTTTATGGTTCGTTTAAATTGTACAGTGTATCGCCTCATGCTCAGGCTTGTATGAAAATAAGGCAATTGTGTTTATAAATGTTTAAATATTGGCAAAGCAATTAAGCCAGAACCAAGAAAATAGACATATTGGTTCTAATGTCTGCTTGAATAAACAGCAGAACACTATAAAACAAGGTGGCCGGATTCTTTTTTCTTTAAACTTTTCCACGTCCTATCTGGCCAACATTGGACGTAACCCCTATTTGACTAATTTTAAGAGCGGTTTCACCCGCGAGGGTCATGCAAATAACCTTGCTCCCCTTAATTAAAAGAATAAATTCTCACAGGTAAGTCCATCATCCTCCCTGTAAAAAAGCATGTCTGAAAAAGATACACTCTCATTCACCGAATCTCATATTCAGAATTTAATTTCTACACCATCTCCCTTCTCTTCTATAACACTAAGTACCACAGAGAAGCAGCATAATGAATCAGAGAAGTTAATATGCTTAAACAAAAAGCATATTCGGACTGAGCTACATGGACATTTTTTATTAGAGCATCTGAAAGCAGGCACCATCCCCTGGGGCCTACAAATCAAAAATGTCCCTGTGATCGTCATTGATGATCCTGAATATAAGAAGGGCTTCAGCTTTATAAGTACCAAATGTAGCCGTGACCTAATGGTTCATACCATTGAACAGCACAAAGAATATGCCAAAAAGAAGCTGAGGAGCTTGATAGTTTGATACAAACAATTAAAAATAATCATACAGTGTCAGAAGCAAAGACACTACTGGAAAAAATAGACAAGGAGATCCAAACATTTAAAGATAACACCATCAATTTTTAAAACATCCAAATTTGAAAAAGACTCCAAAACGTTTAATATTGAGACAGTTTACCCCTACCTAAAAGAAGACTATTATACAAAAGTGGACTCATGTAGGGCCCTATCAGAGTACCAGGGCCGTTCAAGAAACAGATTCACCACCTTTTCGGAATCATCATCATCAGATTCAACAGGGGAGTCTGACCCCAGAGAAGGCCCCTCCAAAAGACAGAACTCTTTTTTAGAGAAGGGCAACCAAAGAAACAGAGTAAGATTCAAACAGCAGCAACCGTGGGAAATGAGGACAAGAAGAAATTTTTACAAAACGTGAATAAAACCTCAATAATAAACCTATCAACTCGGCAATTGACAAAAGCACAAGAATCAGTTCTAGATTTGGGTGTAAAATGTGTTCCCAATCAGTATACTGATTTCACCAATTTGAAGATAGAAGCACTTGAATTCTTCCGCAAGATAAGACTCAAGGTATTCTTCCACGGCAAAGAAAATAAAGGCAATATGGAACCTTCGGGATTAACTAAAAAATCCAGTTTTGTCCCGCCACCTCACAGCATTCCCAAACAAGTCACTGCCTTTGAGCAGGCGGTCTTGTCCTCCATCAGCCAGTTCGAAAATAAAAAACAACACATCAAAAGAAACATTACCCAGCAACAACAGAAAGCCATCTCAGAATTACAAAAGGATGAGTCAATAATTATAAAGCCTGCAGATAAGCGCGGAGCCTTGGTCATCTGGCCAAAAGAAATGTATGTAGTGGAAGCTAAGAGTCAAATTTTTAACAGAGAATGGTACCGGCAACTGAAGGAAGACCCAACACGCCAAGTTGAGGGAGAAATTACTGATATAGTAAAAGCTGGACTGGAACAAGGAATTCTAGGCCCCAAGGAATTTGAATACCTCAATAAAAGCCATCCGAGGATTCCTGTTATCTATTTTCTACCAAAATACATAAGTGTCTCGAGCAACCACCAGGCAGACCAATCGTCTCCGGCTGTGATTCAGTATTGGAACCCATAGCAAAGTACGTGGACGTCTTCCTTAAACCTTTTATTGAACAAGTACCCTCATACATAAGGGACACAATGGACTTCATAACAAAGATAGAAGATCAACCATTCGATTCGGATCACCAATGGCTAGTTACATTAGACGTTGTCTCATTGTATACTCAGATCCCGCCATAGGAAGCATTACAAACAATGGAACATTACTTAGAAACCAGGAATAGGCCCCACAGAGTACCAACCGAGTTTATATTGAAATTAGCAGAAATCGCTCTCAAGAAAAATTACTTTAAATTCGATGACACATTCTTTATGCAGACAAAAGGGACCGCGATGGGTTGTCCCTTCGCCCCAGAAATGGTGGTGCTTTTTATGGCCTGTTATGAAGACAAGTACATCCATAACAACAACCCATTTAGAGGACATATTCAACAATGGTACCACTACATAGACGATGTCTGGTGCCTTTGGAATGGCACAGAAGAAGAACTCCAATCATTTGACGATTGGTTCAACGCAAGACACCAAGATATCAAATTTAGTATAAACAAAAGCAAAACCAATTTAACGTTTCTTGATGTGGAAGTAATACCCCAAGAATATAAGCTAATGACTACCTTGCACCGCAAGCCGACAGATAGGAATACAATCATACATTACCAGAGTTCCCATCCAAGGAGCTTACGTGACAACCTCCCGTACGGTCAGCTGTTACCTATTAGAAGGAACTGCGCACGGAAGGAGGATTTTATGATTAACGCAGCAGCACTCTGTGATCAACTCAAGGAAAGAGGTTACCCTAAAAAAATGCTGAAGCATGCCACAAAAAGGGCCTGGTACACGCCAAAGGAGGAACTACTTACCAAATCTATCAAGAAACCCCTTGAAAAATTAGTATGCGTGACCTCTATTGGTTCCGATACTCACAAATTCCGTCAGATAATACTGAACAACTGGCATCTCCTTTCTCAACTCGAATGTCAATTGGAGCGACCCTTGTTCGCGATGAAAAAGGGTAGAAGTATAGGACAACAAATTATACGAGCTGACCTGGCAACAAAAAATCAGAAGAAAGATCTGCGAGCTCAATAGAATATGAAACCCATAGAAGTCCACCATAAATGTGGCAATTGCTCAGTTTGCGATAGCACTATTGAAGGCACAGAATTCATTTATGATAAAACAAAGTGGACACACAAAGAATTTTCAAATTGTAAGACAAAAAACATAATTTATGCCATCCATTGTCCATGTCCCAAACTTTATATAGGGAAAACCAATCAACAAGTGAACCAAAGGATCGTCCAACACCGCTCGAGGATAAAAAAACAAGTGCTGGCAGCCCCAATGGTGTCTCACTTCATGGAAGCAAAACACTCTGAAAAAGACTTTGTCTGGACTGGACCTATAGAAAATCGAAGGAGAATTGGCATTTAAATAAACTACATCACTTTTTCGACTACAGACTACTGCCAATAGGAGACCAGTGAACCGCACCGTGTCCGTCCCCCTCCATAACTTACGAAGAGTCCACCGCTTTCGTCAAATAAACTAAGTGGAAGGCTACAATGTTTCATTGTAAAGCACACGCATTGAAAATGTAGCGAATGCAACAGTAATTAAAAAGTCCTTTTTGCCATTCTGTCCTAGATGTGAAATTACGTGCAGAATTGATAAGCATACTACTTTCTTCAAGAATTAACGGTGACAAGTAAACACAAAGATAGTTCCCGATACAAACCCTGAACTAAAGGGGACTCCTTTCTAAAAATATGAACCACAAAAAAAGTGTGTATTCTCGTTGACAGATAAACGGGACTCACGGCAAACAAAGAGACACAGTCACCCACAGTGAACGCGGCTAAAGCTCAGATCAAGTAAGCATTTTGTTAAACACGAATCCAACAGACAATTGAAATGTGCTAGAACACATAGTATAAACGTTGCTTTGTTTTACATTTACAGAACTGAAAATAAATTAGCTGTCTCTTTTATAAAAATAAAACGAGTTCAACAAGAAGAGCACCCTACAAAATTCAGGTATCATTTTTAATTCCTAGAAACAATCAGAGCTAAAACATAGAGAGAAGGGCCATAAATGTACTGATTTCCATTTCTTAAATTTTATGTTGTTCACAGATTACACCGTGTCATTGCCCTGATGAAAATCCCATGACTAACACAGGGATTTGAAACGAGTCGGCACCTTTCCACACGCAATCCATGAGGAAATCTGATTAAATGTTGCCCACAAGTCACAAAAGGGATATTAAACAATGTTTTTATCCCCGCAGACTTTAAGCCTCATCCCCATGGCCAGTAACTCTAAAAAAAAAGAGAATGAAATAGTTGTGTAATGAGAGTACTGTTAGGTTACTTTTCTGCAAAACCTAAGACTGGTGTAACATGCTTAATGATTAATGTGACTTCATTTGCACTGACTTGAATGTCCGATTTATTATTGATTGTTTCACTATTTGTTGTTTATGATTCGTTTAAATTGTTTGCACTGTCTTGAATGTCCGATTTATTGATTGTTTCACTATTTGCTGTTTATGATTCATTTAAATTGTACAGTGTATCGCCTCATACTCAGACTTGTATGAAAATAAGGAAATTGTGTTTATAAATGTTTAAATATTGGCAAAGCAATTAAGCCAGAACCAAGAAAATAGACATATTGGTTCTAATGTCTGCTTGAATAAACAGCAGGACACTATAAAACAAGGTGGCCGGATTCTTTTTTCTTTAAACTTTTCCACGTCCTATCAGGCCAACATTGGACGTAACCCCTTTTTGACTAACTTTCTAAAAGTGGCATTTTCATAATTACAATTTAAAATCTGACTTAACCAAAAATTTAGGATTTTAAATTGTAAGGCACCAAACTTTGGGGTCCCGTCTCTTCAAAATTGGAAATTAAACTTACAAGATGTAATAAGGTAATCTCAACATAAACATATGGGAGAGACTGGCCTTGCAGTAGAGTTTTTCACTACCAGAAAATGTAAAGCCTAAAAGTACATGCCCTACTTTTTAAATACACTGCACCCTGCACTTGGGCTGTCTAGAACCTACCTTAGGGGTGATTTATATGTATTGAAAAGGAAGGTTTGGGCCGGGACAAGAGGGTTAACTTACCAGGTCGACATGGCAGTTTAAAATTGTACACACATGCTCTGCAATGGCAGGTCTGAGACATGTTTAAAGGGCTACTGACATGGGTGGCACAATCAGTGCTGCAGGCTCACTAGTAACATTTAATTTACAGGCCCTGGCCACATGTAGTGCACTTTACTAGGGACTTATAAGTAAATTAAATATGACAGTTGTGGATAAACCTATTTTACTATGTTTTAAGTAGAAAGCACATGCACTTTAGCACTGGTGAGCAGTGGTAAAGTGCCCAGCGTCCTAAAGCCAACAAAAGCAAGGTCAGAAAAAAGGGAGAAGGAAGGCAAAAAGTTTAGGAGTGACCCTGCAGAAAAGGCCATTTCCAACACTTATTTGGCAAGAAGGCCAACTCAATGTTGGACTGCTTTAAAGAAAGCTGGGCCACAGTGTGTTCTTTCTGTCTTTCCAAGCCTGCGAGTCAGTACCCTCAACAGTTTCACCCCTTTTGTAGCTACTCCAGAGCACTGGCATTTAGGCAACGTCAAGAGTCAATACCCTTACATTAGGCACCCCAGTCTTTCCAGGTTTGGGGCAGGTATCAAGCAGACATTGTCCAGGACATGGGGTGCAACACACTCCCCAGTCCCCTGCTCCTGTGGTATCAGCCCCCAAGCCACTTTAGTGTGCCCTTAGTGGCACACGACCACCCTGTGGGAGGCAGGATCAGACATTACCTCCGTAGGTAGCAAAGAGTAACATCTGATACATGTTGCAGATCTTTCATAAGGTTACGCCATGCCTTACCTTTTAGACCCACCGCCCCTTTTGCCCACATCAGAGCATCTTTCAGAGGAGCACTTGTACATCTTGCTCCAAAAATGTGCAAGCTGTTCTGTCCGAAGGAGCCATAGAGAGGGTCCCAGCCGCAGAAAGAGGGGGTGGATGTTACTCCCTCTGTTTCCTAGTGCAGAAAAAAGATTGAGGCCTTTGTCCTATTTTAGACCTCTGCTCTCTAAACACCTTCTTATGGAAGAATAAATTCAAGAAGATCATACTGGTCCAGGTTCTGTTTGCTCTGGATCCAGGTGACTTGATGGTGGCTTTGGACCTACATAACGCCTGCTTTCATGTACCCATCCTGCAGTCCCACAGGTGCTATTTGTGGTTCAAAGTGGGCCAGGAGCATTTTCGATTTGCCATGCTCTCCTTTGGTCTCACAAGTGCCCCTCTGTTCAGGACTGGATGCTTACCCATAATCCATATCCGTGTCTTCTGCTGCCTGAGGTAAGGGCAACTATTTCTGGAAGCCACAATGTCATCGCAGTTGGGAATATGTGGTAGGTAAGTGCCCTTCAGAAGCTGCCACCTTCTCATGAGTAAAAAGCCAAAGGTATAAAAAAATCTCCTTGGTGATGAAGTCTTCATAGGGTTGGAGAAAACCAGGAGTCAGGAATCGAGGCAAGGAAGTCCCAAGAGTGAAAAGTCAGGATCAGCAAGTGGAGGGAGCGAGGAAAGATGTGAAGGAGCCCACTATATTGTGACACAGCCTCCATCTAACTTGAGGCCATGAAATAGTAAAACAAAAGGGAAGGGAAATGACATTAAAAATCACATTACAAGCAACGTTATGGATTGGGGAAGTCAGGAGGAAACTAAGGGAGGAACGAACAGCCATGATGAAAAGGAAAAAGAAGAGAGAAAAAAACCTGAAGTGGACTACCTTCAGGGTCGTATAAAAAAGCAGCTGTAAATCCTCAGGCAGGTGATTGCCATTTTGAAACTTAAGAGAGTAGGAGCAGTAGCCAGGAGCCGAGTAGCACAAAAGAAAACAAGCCCAGGTGAGAAACTCTCAGCTATGGTCTTCAGACAGCATCCTCTGAGCCCCTGTAACCGCGGTACCTCACAAATTTCCACAATGGCCAGTTGAGAAGCTGCAGATATAACATTATACCCGCCTCCTGAGTCCCCTGGTTTGTCAGGATAAGCTGGAAAAAATTAAAGAAATAATCTTCAGGCATGGACTGAAGAGATACAAACCTAGAGCTCTCTCTATCAGGATAGCCTTACCAGTGAGCAAAGATAGAAGCCCTGGATGCAATAGAATGGGGAGAATAATAGCAGAATGAACAGAGTTGCTAAACAAGAACTCTGCTAAAAATAGGTATTCTGCCCAGTTGTTTTGAGTGGCATTATAGAAACACCTAATATACTGCTCTAGGCTGTAATGCACCCTTTTAGTCTGACCGTATGACTGTAGTGGTACCTGAGGACAGAGCCTGATGGATACCCAGGGTAGAGCAGATTGAGCGCCATAACCTATAAATATATTGAGAGTCCTTGTGAAAGATTATGGTATCCTAGAGTGCATGCAGATGAAATATATCAGTCAGGAATTTCCTAGCTATCATGCTGGCAGCCAAAAGCCTCTGAAATAGAGAAAAGTGAGCCATCTCGGTTAAATAGACTACAATGACCATGATCACTCAGTTTCCACCTAACGGAGCTAAGTCCACAACAAGGCAATAGCAAGAATGTTCTGCATGCCGGGGATGCGAGTTACAAAAACAACATATAGTGAAATGAAATAGGGTTAGGGGCCACGTTTATATATCCCAACAGCATGGTAACCTGCATATCCATTTAGTACTTGTCAGCTGTGCACTTGTCTGCACATTAGTTTTGTAGTTTTTTTCATTTGAATGTATCCATTATTTATAAATATTTGTTTTATATGTTTATTAATTATGTTAGATAGTACTGTGTAGATGTTTCAGGATTGAAAACATTTTTGTAATTACATACATCATTAACATATTTCTTGTGGATATGTCTGTGTTTTACTATCATTTAGAAATTGAAAAATGATATATATAATAATAATAATAATAATAATAATAATATTGAAATTTATATAGCGCGAACAGCTACCTCAAACAGAGGTGTCCCGGCGCTAAGCAGCAAGCAGCAAGCAACGCGTGCACAAAGTTTAGGCACTGAAGTCAGGCCTAATTATTGCTAAAAAGCCATGTCTTCAGCGCTTTTCTAAAACTGGTCTCAGTGTCAGCTTGGCGGAGAAACCCTGGTAGGGCATTCCACAATTTAGCCGTTCTAACTGTGAGCGCCCTACCGCCCAGACGAGCTTTCACAAAGCGAGGAGCGATGAGCAAGTTCTGAGAATTTGACCGCAGGGAGCGATCTTGCTTATACCGGCCAAGTCTTTGTTTAAGATAGCTAGGACATCTTCCCTGAAGAGCCCGATAGGCCAGCGTCAAGGCCTTAAATTCAATTCTTTTGGCTACCGGAAGCCAGTGTAGTTCCTGTAAATGCGGAGAGACATGATGTCGAAATGGAATGCGTCTAATTAGTCTCGCAGCCGCATTCTGCACCATCTGCAAACGTCTAATCGAATATTTAGGCAGACCGAGATATAGGCCGTTTGCGTAATCCAGCCTGGATGTCACTGTGGCATGGACTACGGCCTTACGGCAATCTTCTGGCATAAAATGTAGAAATTTACGAAGATTTCTCATTTTACTAAAACATGAAGCGGTGACCTGTTGGATTTGGGCCGAGAAAGAGAGATCCGCCTCCCCTCTCACCCCTAGATTTTTAATACTTGTGCTAGGCGAAGGCGGAGGGCCCATTTCTACTGGCCACCACAGATCTGAAGCAGGCACAGGGCCATTGCCGAAAAACAGCACCTCTGTTTTTCCCGCATTGAGTTTTAGTTTGTTAGTATTCATCCAAATGGCTATGTCTCTCAAGCAGCCTTGAAAATTCATAAAAGCCTCTGTCGTTTGCTCCTGAAAAGGGAATACCAGCTGGGTGTCGTCAGCATAGGAGATTGCCTTCACCCCCCAGTTGGCAATCAGAGAGAAAGAGGGGCTAGGTACAAATTAAAAGTAAAGGACTCAATGCGGAGCCTTGAGGGACGCCACACCATAGGGCTTTAGGTTTTGATTCAAATGGTTGTAAAGCGACTCTTTGAGTACGGCCGCTTAAGTATGATTTCAACCAGGTCAAAACCTTCCCCCCAAAACCTATGTCTTGCAGTCTCTGCACCAACATGGTGTGGTCGACGGTGTCGAAAGCTGCAGACAGATCCAGGAGCACCAGTACCACTGAAACCCCTGAATCTAACGACTATCTCACCGACTCTGCCACCTCCAGGAGAGCAGTCTCCGTGCTATAGCCTGCCCGAAAACCAGATTGTGTATCATGCAGGCGGCATTACTCTCGACAAAGTAGGTCAGTTGCCGCTGGACCAACTTCTCTAGCATTTTACCTGGAGTAGGTAGTAAGGAGATTGGCCTAAGATTGTTGAGATCTCCTGGGTCACCATTAGGTTTCTTTCTCAGAGGGAGAAGGGTAGCGTGTTTCCACTTGTCGGGAAAAATGCCAGTTCCAAGAGATACGTTCCAGATATGAACTAGCACACCAGAGAGAGAAAGAGACAATATTTTCCAAAGTTTAGGAGGGCAAGGATCATCTGGGGCACCTGATCTACACTTTTGGATTTCAGCCAGTGCATCCTGATGAGAAATGGGTAGAAAATTTGTAAACAGAGGAACCTCCACTGCTTCCAGAGGTGTGTCCAGTTTCTCTGTTACCATGGGTGCTGAAAACGAGTCGTAGACCTTTAAAATTTTATTATCAAAAAAGCTAGAGATATCTTCACACAAGGCTAAAGATGGTTGCACTTCAGTCTCTATTGCTTTTGGCTTAAAGAAGGTCTGTACTACCTTAAACACCTCTTTGCTGGAATTATCTGCCTTGTGGATACTTGAAACAATAAAATTTCTTCTGGCTATTTTTTGCGATTTATGAAAGTCTTTCAGCGCATTTTTGTAGATTGCTTTAGCTAAGTCGCAATAGTTTATTCTCCACAAGCGTTCAAGTCTTTTGCACCTCCTCTTTTCAACTCTAAGTAAATCAGAGAACCAAGGCGCCGAAGGAGACAGTCTACAAGACTTCACCATTCTAGCTGGAGCAACAGCCTCCACAGCCGTGGAGATCCATTGATTTATTGCAAGAGCATCTACATTGGGGTCTAAAGATAAAAGAGGAAGGTTGTTCTGAAGGGTAGGACCGAGTGCTGCCGCAGTCAGATTTTTCCAGTTTCTTTTTAAAGAAAAACGCTTGCCTCTGGCCTATATGCATTTAATTTAATTTAATGTCCTTACTCCCGCACTCTATAATTATAATAAATGTTTATTTTTTGAGTGCCTCTGTATCCACAAGTTTATATCATAATGTTTAGCTCGTAGCAGTAATTCTCATACTTTTGTCTTTTATAAAATGTTTATTTTAAAAACAGGGTGAATGTCAAAAACACAGATGTTATTTACTAAAAATGAACATTCATCTTGTGTGAACATTTTGAAATGTTGTGGAGTGTATGCTATTTTACACTATGTTCTATTGCAGCCAGATGTATTTGAATAAATAGGTGTTTATAAAAGTTATATTTTAACATGACACAAATAAACCGTAGGCCTCTTAATAATATGCATGCTTCAGAATATAAAGTTTAATTTCTCATATTTATCCAATGTAAATAAATACTACTTTTTATTTTGCAGTTCATTCACATAAATACATTGAGAAAAAATATTGGTATATCTTATTCATTGTAATATATGACAAAATGTATATGTTAATAATAAACAATGTGTTTCTCATAGTTAATTATTTATTTTTCATACAAACGTACTATATTTTTGATAATTTTTTCTTTGTTTCTAAAGTACACATTCAATCTAAAACATATCCCAACATTTTTACCTTTTATCAACATTTTATAAAAATAATATCACATTTAAACTATTATGTTTTCACCTAAATGTATTGATGTGCTGCATATAAACAATGATGACATTAACTGAATACAGCTATCGCTGCATATAAATATATGCAAGACCTGATCAAAGGTTTAAAATGTACTCATACAATACAATTAATGTTTATTTAATAAAATGTATTTCAAAAAACGTACAAGTTTATTTGTGTGTTCAGGAAAAATCATACTAATATATATAATTGTGTGCAGGTTAATCCTGTTTATTCTACGGTAAGCTGCATTGTTTAAATTGTTTATAAACTGGAAAACTGGACAATTTCATAACACAGCAATTTTGCTGTGTAACTCCTTATAACTTGTTAATCAAAATATACAGAGGTGCTGTTGGTTCAATGTTACAAATGCATTGCAACACCTTTAATCACATTACCTTATATGACATTGCTATATTCCATTCTGTGGCTACTATGAGTGTAGGTTAAGAATGGCATAATCAAAGATGACTTTAAGCACATTATAAGTGTCAACATTTTTTAAGTTGAGGATGAGCTAATAACATTTCCAATCTATTTTCAGGAGCCTTTATAAGGTATAATGTAAGGTGGATGTAATTTCAATGTAGGACATGTCCTACATTTTAGAATTAAAATGTACTTACTGTCACTACTGAAAATAAATGAACAATATTATTATGCAGAGAAACTGATCCTAATTGGTACTTAAATTTCAAGTTAGACACCTATCTTTTATTTGTTGATAGAAACATAAGGTACACATGTGAAGAATGCTCCAATAGCATTCAAATCATTGAATTATTTGATTAATTTTGAAATATATATATTTTTAAATATCTCACGCATTTCAAAAACAGACTATGTAAAACATTTAAAACATTCAATACATTTGCAACATTAAACAAACAATTTTAAAAGCAGTATAAAAATAATGTATAAAAGTATAAAAATAATGTTGTTGAAATTAAATTTTCATTCTCTGGGTAAGAAATCATATAATGTTTCATAAAATAACATAACAGAAAGATCACAGTAAGTGTCCTATTACAGTTTATAATTTCTTCTGTACAGGGCTCCAGTCATTATTCTTGCCTCCTAATTTTTTTAAACTTTGTCCTCCATTTGTCTATGGGGTTGGTTCAGGAGCAGATATTATCCATGCACCTACTTCTCAGGAGTTTTAGGGAAGCAACGTCATTTTGTATGAGGGTAGGGCAAATGTCTTCTAGGGAGGGAGTTTGAATGGAATGGGTGGGTAGAGGAAGTGGAGACGTGTCATTTGTTTGAGTATATTGAGGTGATTGCAATCGTTTTATTGTTTGTGTGGGTGTTTGGTTATGTTTTCTTTTGCTTTTGTGTGGATGTGTGTGTGTGTTTTAGGTGTGTCTGTGTTTGGTGTGGAAGAGTTTCTGTAGGTGTTTGGATGTGTGTGGTTCTGTGTCTGTGGGTTTGTCAGTTGGTTTACGTGTATGTCATTTTTTGGATGATGTGTGTGGATATGCTGGCTTGGATGTATGTGTGGATGCGTGTTTAAGTGTAAGGGAGGAGGTTGTTGCAGGGGTGAGTTTAGGGGTAAGGGTAGTTTTAGGAATATTAGAGGGTTTGGTGGTATGGAACAAGATTGTTGCAAGGGTGATTTTAGGGATAAGGGAAGTTTTAGGAACATGGGATGGTTTGGGGGTTTAGCAGGAGGTAGGATCAAGAAAGGCTTTATAGGTAAGGGTAGTTTTAGGAACATAGGTGGGTTCAGGGTAACTGTAGTTTTAGGTTCATGGGAGGGTTTGGGGAACAGGAGAAGATAGGGGGACGGTGGTTTTAGGAGTAGGAGTGGTTTAAGAACAAGGGAGGGATTGGTGTAAGGATAGTTTTAGGAACATGAGAGGGTTTGGGGGTATGGGAGGAGGTAAGGTCAGGGAGGGGTTAGAGGTAAGAGTGTTTTAGGGACATGGATGGGGTTTGGGGTAGTGGTAGTTTTAGGTTTATGGGAGTGTTTAGGGGTGCAGGAGGAGATAGGAGAGGTGGTGGGTTTAGAGGTAAGGGTAGCTTTAGGACCATGGGTGGGTTTGGGGTAAGGGTAGATGTAGGTTCATTGAATAGTTTGGGTGTAATGGAAGAGGTAAGTTTAGAAGAAGGTTGAGGTGATAGGGAAGTTGTGTATAGATGGGTTATTGCAGGAGGATATGTTATGTTAGCTGCTTGGGTGGAGGGCTGTAAGTCTGTTGCTTGTGTGTATGCAACTGTTTCATGATTTTGGGTGTTCAATGTGTGTGTGTTGGGGTTTGTGTAATGCGTGTGGTGTTATGTGAGGGTGGAAATGAGCTAAAATGTGAATGGGTTCTAGGCTTCGGGTAGGGGAAGGAGTTGGAATGGTTGCAGGGAAGGAAAGAAGGGTAGATGCAGGGAAGGGTGATGGTGTGGGAGAAGCTATGGTGTCCGAAGAGGCTCTTGGGGGACACAAACCTCTCTGGCAGGCAGCGCAGAGTGAATGCCATCCAGATGTTGATCACTTGGGTAGGTTGTTGACCAACACCCTGGATGACATTGAACAATGCAGTCTGCCCAATAGAGAAGCTAAATTTATAAAACCGCAAATGCCTCCTCTGAGACCAGTGCTGCTGGAATGGAGACAGGAGGGAGGTGCCTAAGGGCAAAGGAGAACCCAGCCCATTTGGCGACTGGGTGTAACCTTTTTATTGTGGTGACAGGCTGAGGGTGGAGCTCTGGTGGTGACTGACACAGAAAAGATGGTGCATCCTGACTGGGTTGTTCTGCCACCACAAGGGTAGAGGTCTCTTATTCAGATGTTGTGGTGGCATCCTTGCTGGCCCTTTAACCCTCTATGCCACTAGGATCTTTGGTATTGGTGATATTTAACTCTACATCCCAGTGACTGCCCTGTTCATCCCCAGATGCACAGTCAACGTCTCCGTTTGCTCTTCACGTTGCGTTCAAAACAACATAGACTTCAATTTTTCATAATAAGAATAATTTTTATATTTGTAGGGCAAATACATTCTGGAAGGAGAAGAAACGAAATTAGAGATGTTTTTCAAATAGTATGTTGCCCTTTTTGAATATATGCACTACATTATGTTTTGCAGTGTACCACATTTGTCAATGTCATTATGTTCTTACTTGCCGAAAAAAATGAGATCCACATAACCTAAAAAAGAATGATTTATGACTTCACAAAATCTTTTTATGTTTTCTTTTTCTGAAGATCAATATGTACCCATGTATTTGTAAATTCATTTTAAAGGGCATGCTATCAATTAACTACAGTGTTAAAACCATGTGTGACAAAATGTATGTTGGCACATTTTATTTGTACGTGTCTATTTATTTCTTTCAGTGACACTTCTATATGCGTCCAGCAGTATGTGTGTTTTGTATTATTAAGAAGAATATTATTGCAATTACAAAAAATCTTTACCTACATTAAAAAGAAATGTAAATTAAAAGAATCAGATAAACCTTAATAAATCATAATTAATATTTTCTAAAATCATGCTGTTCTATTGCATAACATCACATAAAAATGTAAGCATGCCACTTTTTATATGTTTAAAACAATTAATGAATGGTAAAACAATTCTGATGATAGATACTGATTGTCAAATGTGAGTGATATTCTGTTGGGCTCATTACAAGTGACCAAGGATATGATGTACTTTTACTAATAGGGACAGTATTTTATGTATTTCTATATTTTTATTTATTAGGTGTATTAACCCCTTATGCAAATTCTCAAGTGGAACTAGAATTTTTAAAATGGAAAATTAAAATAGGAAATATATAATTTGAAAAGGGTTGCATTTATGAAAAGCAAAAGTTATATAATGCAGCCATCCATTTAATTAAAAAAAATGAAAATAGGACAGAATATGTTGAAACCTATGTAATGTAACACACATCACTTTTATTTGAATTAAATAAGAGTGTATACAGTTAATAAATACTTGAAATATATAGTCTCATTAACAAACTAATACAATTTACAAATATACCTTTACAAATCATGCAAGTTTAACAGACAAATTAGAAACATTATCTGTTTGTTTTGGAAAAAAAGTACAAACATTACTTTCCATAAGGACAAATTTTATACAAAAACATCAAATGACATAACATATAAATATGAAAATAAGAGGACTTTAACAAATATATAAACATAATACTGAAAAGCATAATATTTTTGTTTTACAAATTCTCTTTTTTTGATAATGAAAAAGGTAATATTTGACAATAAAACTATGAATGTACATTTGTACATATATTCACTATAAATAATTACTTAATTGATTACAAAATTATTATATAAATTAATATATGTTAACAAAGCTTTATTTTCATGTTTTGAGAAAGAAAATACTGATAAAGATTACTATGTTAATTTACATGTTGCAAAACATGTTTTCTAACAAAAGTATTATTAATCTAATAGTTCCTAACTAATGTTTTTCTACATTACATGTCAGTAGAAAAATATCACTATTGCAACATTGTTAACTTTAAGATATTGCCTGTTGATCAAACATAACATTGACAAAGAAATATGATCCTAAATTACACTTAATTTTATGTAATTTATTATATACTGTTTTGGCTATTGTTAGTCAGTCAAGATTGTTAATTTAGGAAACAAGCCAATAAAACAATAAAAACATTCTTATAAATACTTGTATTAAAACAGAGCTCATATACAAAGTATAGAAACAGAGTTCATAGCAACATTTAAAATCATTGCAATTCATTTAAAACAATATATAATGGAGCATCAAGGCAGCCAGGGTATAAACACGTGCAATTGTATTGTATTGTATTGTAATTGCATTTGTATAGCGCTTACTACCCCTGACGAGGCGTCGAAGCGCTTTTTCGGCGAGTAGCACGCTACTCCGGGACCCATAGAGGATTAGTGTTGAATTAGTATAGTGAAACATGCAAGTAAATTTTAAGTGGTGGATATGTTAGTCAGTTATTTGGATTCAGAAGGATAGCGGAGGGATAGAAGAGGGAAAAAAAGGTTTGCATATATATAGCGCTTCTAACCCCTGATGGGGTGTTGAATTGCTTTTTTTTTGGGCGAGTAGCACGCTACTCCGGAAACCCATAAAGGATTAGTGGTGAATTAGTATGGTGAAATATGAAAGTAATTTGAGTGGTGGATATTAGTCAGTTATTTGGAGTGAGAAGGATAGTGGAGGGATAGAAGGGAAAGAAAGGTTTGCATTCATATAGCGCCTGTTACCCCTGGTGGGTGTTGAAGCGCTTTGTTGGCGAGTAGCACGCCACTCTGGAACCCATAAAGGATTAGTGGTGAATTAGTATAGTGGAATATGGAATTAGTGAAGTGAACATGCTAGTCTGTTATTTTGATTGAAAAGGATAGTTGTGGGATAGAAGAGTGAAGGATTTCTTTTTGTAGGTCATAGCAGTAGGAGGAGGCTTTTGGATGAGTAAAAAGGGTTTTTGGAGGGGAAGAGTCAGAGGGAAGAGTTTAGAAAGATTTGTCTTGGGCATTGGTACAGTAAAGGAGGTGTCAGAAGATACAAGGAGGGGTAGAGTAGGAGAGAGTCAAGAAAGGGTTATTTTGGGGAACATAGTAGTGGTATGGCGTTTGCGATAAATGAGAGAGTGGGTGTAGAGGATATAGTGATAGATGTATAGGGTGAGATAGGGTAGTGAATTGGAAAAAGTAGTAGAAAGAAGTTTGAGATGAGTCAAAAAGTTGGGCTAGAAGATATATTGAGGGAAGTATAGGCTGAGAAATAGGGTAGTGCATTGGAAATGCTAAATTAGAAGAAAGTGATAAATATATAGATCCATAAGTACATTGAGAGTATATAGATGCATAAAGGAGGTAAGTATATGCAGATTAAAAATATTGATAGAGGTAGCGGATGTGAAATAGGGTAGTGCATTAGATATGCTTTTTCAGGAGGAAAGTAATAGACACATTAATCAATGGGAAGATGGGCAGCATTCCTGGCCCTGGCCCACCTCGAACAGGCTCAAACAGGCACTCACCCTTGTCCTCTCTGCCCTTAGCCTCGACGCCCGGGCTGAGACGCCCTAACCTTGTCTTTTAAATACATATATAAAACGCAGTACATGTGCAAGTTAAAAGATAATATACATACAGCAGTTAAAATCATTTCATTCCATTGAAGGCAATGTATAGTATGGTAACTGTACGTGCACTTTGTCATGAATATATAGGCCAACAGTATATGGGCCCATGTTGAGATACTACAGCAAGGTTCCTATGGATTTCCTTATGCTCCTGGCAACTAATAGGTAACAACCAAGACTTAACGCCATCGGAATGCTGCAGTCAGATCTTAATATTTGGTAGGCTTTGCTGTAGTGTCTCGTCCCCACAGTGATGCAAATCAACCTTATCCAAGACCTCCTGGGTTTGGCATATGCCGGGCAGAAAAAGAGTAGGTGTTCTACATCCTCAGTGCAATTATTGCAAAGTGAGCAATTCTGCAAGTTCAGACCGGCAAGATCCCATTTTTGTGTGAATTTATTCACTAGCAGGGTACCAAGTCTGAATTTATTTAACCGGGTACGGGCTAACGGTGGTACAAAAGCATCAATATAAGGCTCAAGTACAGGTACAGTTTAAAAGGCCATAAAACCATCCGTCAAACACAAGGAGATGATGGACGGAGCACTGAAACTTTTCAGACACTCACCCCCAGTCACAGATCTGGGTTGAATCCATCATCGTTCTTTAGCTCACTTCGCCACCCCAGTTCAGACACAGCTATATGCAAATCAGTCTTGTCCCTATGCCTCATGGTAACAGTCCAACCCGAACTGCCAAGCCATGTCTTCCCTGGACCAGATACAAGCATCCTGGGACCAGTTTCAGGCTAACAGCCCTCATCAGCCAGGCTAGCTTGAATCCAGTGGCAAAGTGAGCAAGGAACCCACGTCTGGGCATACCCTGCCAATTTAGGGTGAACAAAGCAAACACAAGGAGATGATGGACGGAGCGCTGAAACTTTTCAGACACTCACCCTCAGTCACAGATCTGGGTTGAATCCATCATCGTTCTTTAGCTCACTTCGCCACCCCAGTTCAGACACAGCTATATGCAAATCAGTCTTGACCCTGTGCCTCATGGGAACAGTCCAGCCCAAACTGCCAAGCCATGTGTTCCCTGGACCGGAAACAAGCATCCTGGGACTGGTTTCGGGCTAACAGCCCTCATCAGCCAGGCTAGCTTGAATCCAGTGGCAAAGTGAGCAATGGACCCACGTCTGGGCATACCTACCAACTTAGGGCGAACAAAGCAAAAACAAGGAGATGATGGACGGAGCGCTGAAACTTTTCAGACACTCACCCCCAGTCACAGATCTGGGTTGAATTCATCATCGTTCTTTAGCTCACTTCGCCACCCCAGTTCAGACACAGCTATATGCAAATCAGTCTTGACCCTGTGCCTCATGGGAACAGTCCAGCCCGAACTGCCAAGCCATGTCTTCCCTGGATAAGATCCTTGTGACTGGGGGTGAATGTTTGCATTGTCCAGCATTCCGTCTATCAATTGTTTCTTTTGCATATGTCGCCCTAAGTGGGAAGGGTATGCCCAGATGTGGGTCCCGTGCTCACTACACCCCCTGGATTCAAGCTAGCCTGGCTGATGAAGGGTGATGCCCTGAAACCGGTCCCAGGATGCTTGTTTCCGGTCCAGGGAGGACCTGGCTTGGCGGTTCAGGCTGGACTGTTCCCACAAGGAACAGGGTCAAGACTGATTTGCATATGGCTGGGTCCAAACTGGGGTGGTGTGGTGAGCAAAAGAATGATGGATTTAACCCAGATCCTTGTGACTGGGGGGGAATGTTTGCGCATTGGCCAGCATTCCGTCCATCAATTGTTTCTTTTGCATAAAACCATCCGTCAGCCCACCTGACTTTGAAATGCGATGATAAGAATCAATCATATGGGCCCACATTTCACCTTAACAATTGACTTAACCTTAGAGTTAATTTGTGATGGATTAGACCAGTACATACCAAAGCCTGAAAGGTTCAAGTGGGTTTTGATGTAACTAAACCATGGAATGGTAATACTGTTCCCTAAATTAGCTGCCTCCTCCATTGCTGACCTGTATGTGGCCAGTTCCGGAGAGGACCACAATCTGACCCGATAAAGTACCAGTCTCAGCTTTGCTAGGTCTCCTATTCTTTTAAGACCAGTGTCAAAAAAACAGGGAACTGTCGGGCTGCTTCCTGGGAGGTTGAATAAAGATTTTAGGAGGTAACTTTCCTTAACGATCAGCCCCTTAAGATTTTCCACCCACCGTAGTTCTGCGCCATATAAGGCAGCAGGCTGCACCTTGGCCCTATAGATTTCAATAACTGGGGCTGATGATTTCAATATAGTGGCCTTATATCGCTTGATGACTGATGTTTCACCATAAAGCAATTAGAGTTCTGATTTTAAGGTTTGGGCCTTCCATTTGGAGGATTTGTGGAACCTCACCGCCAAACAATCGAACTGGCCTACCTGCTGTAGTTTTGTCCCGCACATGTGAAAAACCCCTATTTGATGGTTTGTGGGGATATGGGTCATGATCTTACTTTTGGAAGCATTAACTTCCAGACCTCTGGTGTCACAATACTCAACAAAGCTATTCAGCAGGCTCTGCAGCCCCATGGGAGTGCGGAAAAATAGCACAGCATAATGTGCGAACAATAATGCGGGTTTTGGCAGACCCTCCCCCAAAATTAGGGCAGTCATGTACACAGTTTAATAAATGATCCAGTAGGTCATTAGTGTAGAGTGAGAACAGGGTAGGGACAAGCATGCAACCCTGACGCACTCCACATACAATGGGTATACATTTTATGAGCTCCCCCATGTTCCCCCACCTCACTTGGGCAAAGGTCCTTTCATTTAATCTAATAATGATGTCCAATAGGCATGGTTCGATGCTCATTCTGGACAGAGCAGGCCACAGCTGACATCTCGGGACCAGGCCAAAAGCGGCTCTCAAGTCGACAAAAGCAATGTAAAGATGGTCTTTGGAGACAGCCAGATACTTCCATCTTAAAAGGTTTAAACTAAAGACCTGGTCAATGGTGCTCACTTTAACACGGAACCCTGCTTGGAAGGGGGACAAGATCTTCCTCTCATCCAACCAGTCATTGAGTCTGGATAAGATCTGGTGGCAAAAGACCTTTTATAATTTATCAATCAGACTGTTTAGTCTATATTTATATGGGGATGTCGCTAACCAGAAAGTGGGAATACTGTCACCTTCTAGTATCTTATTTAAAAGAGCATGAAAATAAGGTCCACATACACCACGTTCTGAACGGTGGAGGTCTCCTGGGACTTTATCAGGGCCAGGTGCCTTGCCAGAGCATAGAGAATTAATAGCCAGTATTGTTGTTTCCAGAGAAAATCTGGGAAATTTCTGTACTCTGATACCAGCTGTGTCGTTCAGGTCTATTTTGTGTTCAGCCCTTGTAAGGGCTGTCTGGTGGAGTACTGCATAAAGTCCTGTTAAGTGTTCCACCCACTGGGGCTGTACCGTACATTCACTAGGGCTGAAAGTTACTGCATCACCATGTGAAAAAATCTGCCAGAATAATCTTTGGTCCTTGATTTTTGAAGCTTCAATCAAGGTCAACCAACCTGAGTCTATCCATTCCTGTTTGGAGGTTGTAATGATGGATTTGTGGGAAGCACGGTGTTGCCTGATTAATTCACGATCACCTGATTTAATAGCTCTGATCAGGAGCTCCTTAGCATGCCAACACTCACTCGTGTACCACGGAGGGACCTGAGTTTTCCCTCTCTTACAAGCCTTCATGGTTTAGTTCATAAAGTATGTAAGGCAGTATACAACCTGCCCAGGGGTATTTCGTTAAAAGGAAAACTGTCAAAAGGGCCCAATAGGCTGTTAAATGTGGTGTATATTTGTATAAGTGTATCTAGGTTGTAACTGATCTTAGACCACTACTGCTCTTTGAGTACATGATTTTGTTTATGTTCTTGTAGTGTAATAATAACATATACACCTTATCTTTTCTCAAGTAGATATGCTATATAATGTAATTATCCTTATCTATTTATTTTGTAATTCATCACATCGTGTCATCTTGCAAGATAATGACTACACAAATCCCATTACATACAGTAGTCAGAGTCTGAAAAGGAAAAAAGATGAAATATATATAAATTGTTGTATCACTGTTTTAAACTGGTCCTAATGACACCTTTCCAAATCTATACAAACCTGATGATACATTTGACAATATACTAAGGACCTAATTATGAGTTTGGCGGTCCATGGGACTGCCAAACCCACAGTTGCATGGCAGCTACTGCCGCACCGGCAGTGAGACCGCTGTATTATAACTTTGGCGGTTTGACCGCCATGGGACCGCCGCAACTGCTGGGGATCCACGATCCCTCGGCGATGGTGCGGTAGTCTGGGGCAGTAATATGCTGGCGGTGCCGCTGCAGCACCGCCAGTAACAAACAACAATGTCCCAACAGGTATTGTTTCAAGACAGATTGGCAAACTGTAAAATCAATTACAAAAGAACAGAAACAGGGGAAAAGCAATGATTTTTTGAAAATGTGGTCTATATTACTGTTTTCAAAAGAACAATTGTATTAGTTATAACAGCACTAATACATAGTTTACCAGTGTAATCCACAAAATAGTGCACACAAAGTGCGCAAGAAAGAGGTGAACAACACAAGTGAGACACGTGACAAGTGTAAAAAACAACATGAATGGCGCAGACTTTCTTAAAAAAATGGATACATAATATGGGCAATGAAACCTTAATTAATATAGAACATGTTAAAAACCAAAGGACGCCATGATGTATGCTGAGTGGTTGACGGTGTATCAACCTATTCAAATTAAGGTCATCACAAGGACAGGATTACACTTTAATCAGATGGTGCTGTGATTAAAGAAACAGTACTGCAGTCATGAAGGAAACAATAAATTGTTGTATCAATCAACTTGAAAGTACGTCCCAGGGTGCGTTAAGGAGTGCACCTTACAGGTGAACTTGCACAAAAGTGCATCTGTTTTGAAATTCTGAGTGATTTAATGGGGAGCGTATAGTCAGTACATCACTGAGAGGTTACGATATCTGTCAATGCTGGTTACTGATAACAGCTCTGAGAAGGTGATATCTGCACTGGAGTAATTTCAAATTGAAAGATGCTCCATGGTGTCACTCCCGCACCAAGACGTGCAGGTTGTCGCGCAAGCATATTATGATTTTCCTGACCTCCACACTTTTTAAAAAAAAAACTTGTTTCTATTTCATTTTTCAAAAAGTCATACAAGAGTTACATTATGCAGGCAATGTGGATCACATGAGCTGATCACTGATAAGTCGGAACAAAAAATAGCCACATACATCAGCATTAGTTCCATTTCAACTAACTATAAAACAACTATACAGGCTCTTGCAACAAAAAACAGTCTGATGATCCCGATTCCCAGGACCAGTTGACTAACCCTACAATTACATCACCATTCAAAAAAGTTTAGTCAGTTAATTCCGGGTGCAGCAGCAAATAGGATCGGAGTGGCTGCCAAATGTTTTTCGGGCGTGAGGATAGCGGTAATAGGGATGCATAAATGTCGCTAGTCATGCCGCAGTGCATCATGTCTCGGAGCCAAGCCCCCACTAGAGGTGCTGAGGTCCCACCCCAGTTCGGAGAGACCTGCCTTTTAGCCAGCAGCAATGCAATTGAAGTAAAACGTCATATCCCCGGACTTAATGGGTGCACATACCCCAATAGGGCCAGCAAGGGTGTGTGCAGAAGCTCAACCTCCACCATTTGCTCAAGATGCCCAAACACCGCCTCCCAATATGCCAGTACAGCAGGGCAATTCCATGCTAAATATATGAAGGCAGCAGGTGCCCTCCTGCATCTCTGACAGCAATCTGGTTTCGTACTGTCCATCCTTGCGAGCAGCACTGGGGTGACATAAATCCTATGTAGGTACTTGAAATGTAGGAGCTTATGCTTATAATTATTTGACACTAGTCATGTCTCCTCATAGCAATAGGACCACATCTTTTCCGTCATGGGCTGCGTTATGTCTCTCTCCCAGGCTGCGCGGGCTCCACCGCCCATAAGTGGTCGGAGCGCCTGCCGATATAACTTGGACACTTGGGGGCCGATTCTGATGCGGGTTGGAAAAGCTTCCCGACCGAATCGGTTGGGAAATGGTGTCCGACCCACTCGGATCGGGAAAGTCCGACCGGCGGAGTAGGATGCATCCGGATGCTTCCAGATACGATTTGGTTGAACTCCCATTGACTTCAATGGGAACATTTGTTCCTAACCGCATCAGAATTGGGCCCTCGGTCGGGAAGACACGTTCCCGATCTGATTTGGAAGGAGCAAATGCCGTTAGGAGGCCTTCCTAACCGCATCAGAATCAGGCCCTCGGTCGGGAAGCTTTTCCAACCCGCATCAGAATCGGGCCCTAAGTGCGCTCCGTCTGGCGCGGTAATGACTGTGGTCAGTAGGGGGAATTCTGCAGGCTCCCCCGTCTCAGGGCGCATTGCAGTGAGTAGTGCTGCTCGTGTTCTATGCATTAAAAAACGATCTAACATGTTTACATCTCGATCCCCCATCAAATCAGCAACTGTACGTAATTGCCAATCCCTAAACCTATCTCCTATGGTTTGTATTAGACAGCAGTTAAGCACCCGCTGTGTCAGTGTTTCTGTCGTGGGGGCTATCCAGGGGTTGACTAACACGGGCAAGTGTGGAGTATACAGGTGTTCGGCCCCTATATACCTATGCAGGCGCTCCCAGGCCCAGCCCGTAGTTTGCAGTGTATGAATCTCGGTCGGTGTTCTCCTAAGTCCGCGCGGAAGGATGGTGGAGAGGGGGTATGGACGGGCCTGCATGTGCTCAGGTTTAAGGAACTGCAGCTGCGCATCTGGATGGTACCAGAAGTATGCGCCGTGTGCCTGCGCCACTAGGTAATACAAATAGAAATAGGGCACTCCGAACCCTCCTCTTTCGAAGGCTTGAATGAGCATTTTCCAGCCCACCCGCGCCTGCCCTCCCGCCCAGATGAGCCGTGTCAGTAGTCCCCTGAGTGTTTTGAAGAAGGACACCGTGAGTGGGATGGGAATGTTTAAAAAAATATATAAAAACCTGGGCAAAACGACCATCTTGATGATCGCAATGCGACCCGCTATAGATAGCGGCAATGCAATCCAATGCTCTATCTGCCCGGAGAGCCGATCTATCGCTGGGCCATAGTTAAGCCTCACAAACTCGGAGGACGTACGGTGAATGATTACCCCGAGGTATCGGGGTGGTTCATCGCACCAATGTAGCGGGAACTCCAATGTAAAGGTAGTGGTAGCATCCGTTAGCGGAAATATTTTGGATTTTTTCCAGTTGATAACCAATCCGGAGAAGACTCCAAACCGGACCACCTCTCTCATGATAGGTGGAAAATTTAGGGCCGGCTCCCGGACGAACAACAGGATATCGTCCGCATATAATGATGCGAGCAGGGGATCCTGGTGAAATCCTATTCCCCGTTAAAGGTGCCGCTCCTGTAGCTGCCGCACCAGCGGATCCATCGTGATGATAAAAAGCAGGGTGAAAGGGGGCATCCCTGCCAATGCCCCTTGAGAACGCAAATTTTCTAGATAGTACCCCATTTATGCGTAGTTGCGCGACCGGGTTGGCGTATAATAGGCGGACCCGAGACCGGAAATTTTGGGGAAAACCGAGTTTACTTAATGCTGCGTGTAAGAATTCCCACTCAAGCGAATCAAATGCTTTTTCCGCATCTAATAATATCGCTGCAGCAGGGAGTGTGGGGTTGATCTGATTGATGACTGCGAACAGTGTGCGCAAATTTACCGAGGTCGACCGATTCGGCATGAATCCCGATTGGAGAGGGGATATGATCTGCCTAATTATGAGCGACATACGCGTGGCCAATACCTACACCAGTATTTTATAGTCCTGATTTAAAAGGGACAGTGGCCTGTAAGAGGCGCAATTGTCGGCCGGTTTCCCGGGCTGCAGAAGTAGTGTTACTATTGCCTCATGCATAGTGGGGGGCAGCTCACCAGATTCTAACGCTTCTGCATAAACCTCCAGCAGGTGTGGGACAAGTTGAGTCTTATATGCCTTATAGAACGCGCCTGTGAGACCATCTGTGCCAGGGGCCCGTGAACCATCTAACCAATCTATGGCCTCGGTTATCTCATCTGCACCAATAGGCGAGGAACTCCCGCTTCCCGCCCTCCACCCATACCATCGCTATTTCGTTTAAATAGTTTGTCAATACTTCGCCCGTCGGTGGTGAGCACGTTGTATAAAGATTAGTGTAGTAGGACAGGAAGCTCGTTTGGATGGCAGCGCCATCCATGACATGAGTACCATCCTCAGCACGGAGCTGCGTAATATAGTAAGCTTGACCTCTGGGAGCAAGCAGCCGTGCCAGAGTGCGTCCCGGTCTCTCTCCCTCCCCATATATTCGAGCGCGGGCGTACTTCTCCAGATACATAATTTCCCACTGTGCCAGCTCCTGGAAGTCTCCCAGCAATTTGGCACGTCGATGCAACGGAGAGGGATCCGCACCCATCAGCATCCGGGCATCTAGATCACGTAATTCCCACTCAGCAGTATCAAGGTCTCGGCGGATTGTACCGAGCACCCCGGCCTGTTTGGATATGCAAATACCCCTAATATAGACCTTGAAGGCCTCCCACAAGGTGCGTAGCATGCTACAGAACCCGTGTTAGTTTGAAAGTATTCTAAAATTGCATCTTGCACCTCACTCCAGAAAACAGTGTCTAACAAAGCTTCGGTTGGAAAGCGCCAGGGTGCGGACGGGCGTATAACAGTGGGTAGTATAAGCGTCAGCAGCACCGGCGAGTGATCCGACAGAGTACGTGGCAGATGCTCCACCTCTTTTATGTTGAGGAGTAAGTCAGGAGTAACATACCATCGGTCTATGCGGGACCAGCTGCGGTGCGGTGCTGAGTAGAACGAATATCCTCAACCGGAGGGATGCCGGTGCTTCCAGGCATGCGCCACCAGATGCGCATGTAGCAAGACCTGTAGTTCCCTTGTGGAGCAGGGTTTAGTGTTGAGCCCTGTACCCGTGGTGTCTGCCTCAGGCTGCAGTGTGAGATTGTAGTCCCCCCCAAAAATGATGGAGGCCGGGAGCATGCCGACTTTGTGAGTAGAGATATTGGCGAAAAAGCCACGAGTATCCACATTAGGAGCGGAGACATTTATAAACAGTAAGGGCTGTGTTCCTATAGATCCCGCCACCAGTAAGTATCGGCCCTCCGGGTCCCTAACCACGGTCTGTGTAGTGAATGGAATTGATTTACTAATCAAAATGTAGACTCCCCTGGAGTATGTGCTATATCCTGCAAAAAATCTATTACTTCCCCAGGTAGCTGCGAATCCATTATCTGCTTTCGAGGCATAGTGGGTCTCCTGCAGTAATGCCACTTGAATCTTGTGTCTGACTAAGTAAGCCAGCACCTGCAGTTCCTTACGTGGATTTGACAATCCCCTAACATTCCATGTTAAACAGCGCAATTCAAGTCCCCCGGGTCGCACTCCCGTTTCCGCTACTGTAGGCGCGATTCTATGTAACTGGGTATTATATGGTAGATAGGTTTGGTCAGCCAACTATCGTCATTTTTCGAGGCCTTTACATAAAAAAAAAAAGAACAGTTTCATCCAACATTACCACCCCCCATCCCCCCACCCACATCGGATATCCACCCAACCTATATCCGGTGAATCCCAAAACATTTTTAACATAGTAAAGAAGGAAAAGAAAAAGGGTATTCCCAAACCCAACTAAAGTGAGAGGAGATCTCCAAGGGGGGCAGCAACGCCCCGAGCATACCGCAATTATAGTAACAATATTACATCATTTGCATGCAGCTGCAATCATAAAAGAGCAATGCTTTGAGCATGTCCCTGAATATAACCAAATGAAGAGAGGGGCAGCGCCTCAGTATCAAACCACGTGAGTGCTCCTGAGTTCACGTCGAGATTAATGTTCTTCCAAGGGCGCAGTCCACACCATGCCCCTGAAACAGTGCTCTCTGCCCATATAAGACCTACTCTTCAGAGGATGTCGCTTTTCCCGGTTTGTGGTGCTTCCAATAGTCCTGTAACTCCACGCGTGTATCAAAAATCATAGTTTTGCCGTTGAGCTGAACCTGGAGGCGCGCCGGATACAACATGGCGTAGCGCATGTTCTCATTCCGCAGGGTTTTTTTGATGTCCTGGAACTTACGCTGGGCTTCCTGGACCATCGGCGTAAAATCGGGGTATAGCAAAAGGCCATTTCCTGATACTGCAGATTTTCCGCCTCCCGGGCCTTTTGTAGCGTGACATCTCTGTCATAGTAGTTCAGCAATCACGCAATAACAAGACGAGGAGGTGCGCCAGGTGCAGATCTTGGGGCGAGCGACCGGTGGGCCCGCTCCACCGCAAATGTGGTAGAGAAGCAGTCTCTCCCGAAAAGGTCTGACAATAGGTGTTCTACATATGCCTCCATGGGGCCGGTGTTGGTGGTCTCGGCAATTCCCGCAATTCGTAAGTTGTTACGACGCGATCGCGCTTCAAGGTCCTCCGCCTTCGCAGCTGTCGTCTTCAGTATCCGCTCTACGCGATGTAAGCGCTTAATCATGGAAGCCTGCAGGTCCTCGGTATCAGAGATGCGCTTCTCCGCAGTCTCTATGTGGACCTCGGGTTGCTCCAGTCGATTATGCATGCCATCCATCCGTGCTCCCAGTTCGTCAAATCGGGCATCTATAGCCTTAAAACCGGCTCGCAGTTCGGCCATGATGGCGGCGGCGCCCTCCAACGCCGCTCCGCCAGCTCCCGGGGGGTCAGCACTTTCGGGGGGATCTCCACGTGCCGCTTCTTCTCCACCCTCCTTTCTCGGGGTCTTAGAGGCCTCAAATGTGAGTTGACGCTGCTTAGGGTCACCCCGACCCATGTTGTTTACTCAGGCACTAGCGTGACGCAGTGTATCAGGGTCCCTAGCCAGACAGTAGTACGTTATCAGATACACCGGGGGGCCACCTCAAACTCCACCCCCCCACCGATTAATACTTCAGGTATGGGCCGTAGCTGCTCTGTATATGTATTGTGGTGCTGCGCCACAGCAGCCTTTCCGACTTGAAGCAGAGCCCCTCAATTAGCTCATTGCGCTGTCTCCCAGGGAGTGATAAGGGGGTCTGATCTCACCAGGGGACCCCTGCAGCCTCTATCGCCATATCAGGAGCGCAAAGGCAGCCGATCGCGGCCTCACTACCAGGGCTGCACCCCTCCAGCACTGAGCAGGTCCGTAATGAGCAAGGATATAGGGGAGGGGGGGGCACCGCATACGCATGCCGCACTCACCACCACCTCCCGATGCAGAGTCCAGGGAGCGTCATCACCTCGCGGCCACGATGTATTAGGCCGCAAATTTCCGGGCTCAGTTGTTGCCAGCAGCCGCTCTCGATGACCGCGACCCCGCCCTCAGGCTCATCTGCGACCCCTGACGTCGCGGGGCCTCCGAGGACCACGCTAGGCCGCCGTCGCGAGGTAGCCGCTGGAGGCGTACGGAGCACTTTCAACGCCCCTATTGCTCCCCACGCATGCCGGTGCTCTGCAGCTTCGCCAACGCCGCTTACAGGGACATGCCCGTCGCACTGGTACATCTCTGGGCAGCTTCATCGGTGCGGCGGCTCAGGAGCTTCACAGTCAGGCGACCATCTTGGTTGCCGACCAGGCCACGCCCCCCTGACCTCCACACTTTTCATGGCGGTGATCCCGCCATGAAAAGTGTGCCGGTCAGGAAAGTGAGGGGCCCTGCAAGGCCCCCTGGCACCCCTGTGCATGGGGGAGCATGTAGGGGGCACAAGGGGTCCCCCGTGTGCATGCACCCCAGTTCCTACACGGCATGGACTGCAAAGTCCATGCCGTACAGGAACTTGCTTTGGCACTTCCTCTGCGCTGCAGTTCAAAGGCTCACATATGAGTCTTTGAACTGCACAGCCGTAGGACCACTGCGCCACCCGCCTGCCAGACCACGAAATGACTCGTAATCTGGCGGGCGGGCAGGGGTCGAGTTTGGCGGTCTTGGAGCGGGGCGCTGGTGTGGCGGCCCACTCCAAGATCGCAATACTCATAATCAGGCCCTAAGTAGTTATTCCCTTTATACAGCGTGCAATTTCTTACAAAAAAAGAGAAAGCCACTGGATAACATGGTGAGACCTAATGGTTTTCCTTTAATAATTGAACATCATATCAAATTTTATTTGTTTAATGGCGTTGCTGACAGATATTAAAAGTACTATTAATATGACAAGATTTCCTTATTTTAACAACAGTCTTAGCAAAAATAGTTCTATGACATCATTTAACCTGTTTTAAATAGCATAAATAAAGGTTACAGATAAAATGAAACCCAAATTGGTAGCATCTATGTACAGATGAAGGTATTTTTTGTTGTTGATTACTTTGCATACTCTGGGCCCGATTCTGATGCGGGTTGGAAAAGCTTCCCGACCGAGGGCCTGATTCTGATGCGGTTAGGAAGGCCTCCTAACGGCATTTGCTCCTTCCAAATCGGATCGGGAACGTGTCTTCCCGACCGAGGGCCCAATTCTGATGCGGTTAGGAACAAATGTTCCCATTGAAGTCAATGGGAGTTCAACCAAATCGTATCTGGAAGCATCCGGATGCATCCTACTCCGCCGGTCAGACTTTCCCGATCCGAGTGGGTCGGACACCATTTCCCAACCGATTCGGTCGGGAAGCTTTTCCAACCCACATCAGAATCGGCCCCTAAGTGTATGAAATGCCGTAGCATACGTTGTATATGATGCTTTGTAAAATAACATAATAGCTAAATAAGATTTTGTTTGTGTGATAACATCTTGTTAAATAAAAAAAATGATAAAATAAGATAAATGTATTACATATGTAGTTAGAATTCATTGATATTGACATTGATACAATGCCAGACCAAAAATACAATAATGAAAATTAAACAGCACCAAAGTTCATACATCGTATTGTTATTTTTGTAAAGCTTATACATCCCTAACATGTTTTCATTTTGTAGAAAATAAAATACCCAAGTGTAAAGCTCATCAGTGTCCACTCCGCCTGGAATTCCTGTACTAACTTCAGTATGGAGTATGGTTAACATCCTCTCCACCCACCCAAGGCATGAGATTGAGAGTCCTGGGAGAACCATCACTAGTTGCCCGGGCATCTTTGTGTGCCCTGGAAGCAAGGGAACATGCCCTCTCCCGCAGGTTATTCCAGCTCTTGCAAGTGTCGTCCTGTGAGCGCTCGCAGTTAGACACGGCATAGAGCTTTTCCACTATTCTGCCCCACATTTCCTTCTCCGAATCATGGCTGCTGTTTGTACTAGGGCTCCTAACAACTGTGGCTCATCCCTCACAATTTCATCTACCATACTGTTAACTAATTTTCTGAAAATATAGGGGACCTTCTCCCTGCCATTTTAAGAGGTAAAGAAAAAAAAGACTAAGGAAAAAATAGGGTTTGTCTGCTGCTGTTTATCCTTCTCCTGGCGTCAGTGAAGAAAATGGAAAGGGTAGTTTGGGTGCAGGCTTCCCTTTTATATTATTAGTAGCAGGTGATTTAGTTAAACTGATGGTATTGAGCTGTATGTGTCAACTGACAGACGTGTTTGCCATTTTGACGGACATGTACACCTAATAAACACTGGTCTGACCTTCACATAATCAGTTGTGATTGCTGTGACAGCCTAATACTCTAAATACCAGCCGCAGTGCAGGTAAGAGCGGTGGGGCAGGTTGATGGGGGAAGTTTACAGATGACAGAATAGGGAAAATAAAATAGAAAATAAAAGAAAACCACTTACCTTATGCTCGCCGCATCACCAACTCGGCGATGCGACAAGCGCAAGGTAAGTGGTTTTATTATTTGCTAGAAACTCTACTCGAGCGACAGCTTCCTTAAAGCGAACGGAAGATTTCTCAACTCGAGCGGTAGCGACCATCTGTAAATGCCCGCATACAGAAATCTTGCTGGGAAGTGGTCTTGCACTGGGATTTCCTCACTCACACTCTCCAACTTACCGGTGGTGAGCACGAGCAAGGAAAAAACTGCACTCTGCTATGCGATGCGAAGTTTTTTGAAACTCGGAGAGCTCCGCGGAGTGCGAAAAACTCAGCGAACGGAGCAGAGTTCACTGCCCAGGCCCACCGCCACCTCCCCGGGGCAAATTTGAATAAAAAAACAAGGGGGCCCTGGGGACCACCACCTCTAGTGGCAATACAAAACAAAGGAGTGGGGCCGCACTGCTCCCCTCCAGGAGCCAATAATGTCCTTGGGGACCGCCCTTCACCACAGGGCCAGCTCCTGCAATGTCCCGGGGTGCCCACCCCGGAATATTTCAGTTTGCTATTGCTTGGTGGGAGCAAACTCTGCTCCGCTTCGTACAAGCGTGAGCATGTAAAATGCGCTTGCTTGCACGAAGCGGAGCAGAGTTGCTTTTGGACAGAGGGAGCTGCATGTTTAGCAGTTCTCTGTCCAAAAGCAATGCCAGCTCCCGCAGGACGCAGCCAGCTAGCAGGGACCGCGGGGGCCTTCAGGATCCCCCTGCGGTCCCCAACATGGGAAACTGGGTTCCCTGGTTGGGACCACGGCACCCAGGATTGTGGCCAAAACCCGGGGATGGGGGTCCCTGGGGCCAAAATCAGCCCGGGAGGGGGCGCCTTGTGGTCCCCTTCTATGTTTTATAAAAAATAAAAATAAAAGGCATTTCACAGGGGATGGGGTCGATGGGGCCAAAATCAGCCCAGGGAAGGGGGGCCACGTGAACCCCCTTCCTTTATTATTATTTTTTTTTTAAAGAAAAAGCCCGGCCCTGGGGAATGGAGTCCCTGGGGCTGTAATTGGCCCGGGGAGGAGGGCCACACGACCTCCCTTCCCTTATAATTAAGAAAAAAAAGAAAGAAAAAGCTACCCGCATGACGTCAGAGGCCCGCCCCCTTTCTGCACCACTCTGCAATCACGCCTCCTGGTGCACTACTGGTTGGAGGATTATGTCCCCTTGGCTTCTGAGGGACACAGGACTTCAGTGGTCTTCTTCCCCCAACCAGTAGTGTGTCAGAAGGCAGGTTTGCAGCATGGTGCGGAAGGAGGGCATGGCCACCACAACCACTTAGCAATCCAGCTGTGTGGGGCTTACTGCAGGTAAAAGGAGGGTTAATTGGCCCCCAAGGACCTTCAGAAGTCAAGTGGACTTCATCCCCCAACTAGTAATGCGCCAGGAGGTGCGTTTGCAGAGTGGTGGAGAAAGGGACTGTGGCCACAAAAAACCTCCCAGCGTTCCCACTGTGTGGGACTTACTGAAGTTAACAGGAGGGGCAGTTGGCCACTGTGGACCCTCAATAGCCAAGGGTACTTCATCCCCCTACTGGTAGTGCACCAGGAGGTGCTTTTTCTGAGTGGTGGCGAAAGGGGGCATGGCCTCTGACAACCTCTCAGCAATCCTGCTGTGCGGTATTTACTGGAGGTATCAGGAGAGGTAGTTGGCCCCCAAGGATATCTTTGGAGGCTAACTACCCCTCCTGTTACAGCGGGATTGCTGAAAGGTGTTCGAAGGCCACACCCCCTTTCTCCACTACTCTGCCAACGCGCCTTCAGGCTCATTACTGGTTGGGGGATGAAAACCACTTTCTCCTGAGGGACCTTGGGGGCGAGGAAGCCCTCTTGGTACCTTCTGTAAGTCCTACACAGCGGGATGCCTGAGAGCTGGTCAGAGCCCCCCCCAATCTCAACCACTCTGCGACTACTACTTTTAAAAAAACATAGAAATTCACTGGACAAAACAAAGAATACAGGGACATTTTAGTTAGGAATTAGCATTTAAAAAGGCTTATAAATTTACTGAAAAACCAAAGGTTACAGGGATGGTATAGTTAGGAATTAGCATTTAAAAAACCTTAGATATTCCCAGAAAAAAACAAAGGTTACAAGGACGTTATAGTTAGGAATTAGCATTTAAAAAACCTTAGAAATTGACTGAAAAAAACCCAAAGATTACAGGGACGTTATAGGCTCAGAATTCACTCGTACAAAACCAGTGAAATTCAGCCGTTATAGTTAGTGAGCTAACTATAACTCGCACCCCCGCAATGCACTGATTATGACCTCATCTATTACATCACTCATGACATGGTCAGTGACATCACTCATGACATCTCAAATGACATCACTGATGATATCATGAATCTCTGACGCACCCACTCACATCCCATATAACCTTTCATAAGCCCACTCCAACTGCCACACTACCATTCTCAAACCCACTCACACACCGATACCCTTACTTATACACCCACTCAATGGTTCTTAAGACTACATACACATCCACTCACTCACCCATACAGCCTCTCATACACCCACTCACTCACTAATAGAGCCACTGACATATCCACTCATACACCCGTACAGCCATTCATACACTGAATCAGTCACCCATACACTTACACACACACGCACTCACTTACTTATACAGCTACTAACACATACTCAGCTAAACAGTCACTGACACAAGCACAGACTTACACATATAGCCACTCTCACAATCACTCACCCACTCTCTCACCCATATTGTCACTTATATACCCCATACCTCACATATACTGCCTTTCACATACACAGTTACTCACCTATATACCCCTGACACATCCACTGACTCACTGACGCAGCTATACTCGCACACCCATACAGCCCCTCACACACACACTCACTAACCCATACAACCACTGACTCACCCACTTACTCATCCATACAGGCTGTCACCCACACACAGACACTCAGACACCCATACAGGTACTCATACAACCAATCACTCACCCATACAGCCACTCATGTACCCACTCACACATTCATATAGTCGCTTAGACACCAGCTGACACACAACCAGTCACTCACCCATACATTCATTGAGATACCTAATTACTCACTTATACAGTCATTCACGCACCCACTGAATCATCCATACAGACACTCATACACCCACTGATTCACCAATACACGTTGGTATATATGTTTAAAACTCATAAATGTTTTAAAAAATCACTCAGTCACTGGATGATGACATCAGTGATGTCATCAGGAATGTCATTTGAGATATCATCAGTGATGTCACTGACCATGTCATGAATGAAGTAATTTGTGAGGTCATAAACAGTGCATTGCAGGGCAGCGCTTTATAGTAAGCTCACTAACTAAAACTGCAGAATTTCATTGGTTTTGTACAAATGAATCCTGAGCCAAACTATAACATCTCTGTAACCTTTGGTTTCTTCAGTGAAAATATATATACATACATATCTACTGTAATTATAGTTAGGATTATGAGAGATAGAAATTCTCAGGTTTTTGCTTACTAATTACTTTGCCACTGTTTGATCACTTTCCATGAAACTATGCAGACCTATTCCTGTTTCTTTAATGGTTGATGATGCAAAGTTTTGAGCTAATTAGTTAAGTGGGTGGAAAGAGAAAAAGTGTGGTCCCAAAACATGTTTTTCCACCAGTGAACATTCCATAGACTTTTTACTCAGATGTAAAACGGCTGAACTGATTTTAATTAAATTTGGCAGGAATATAGAATATGGCGTGTAAATTATCCTTTATGATAGTATGTGTAAATTGGGCCATTAGTGTTAAAATGATAAGGCACAAAATTGTAGTGGTATATTGGGTCGTGGTATACATCAGCAATTTTCTCGTACACCACAGTACATGGTGTTAAAAAACAGTATATGATTGGGTAAAAAAAGCCCTTACAAAATTAAAAGGCAGCCGTTTTGTTTTGACCACACCAAGTCCGCTCTCTGGGTTTTAAGTAGAAATATAGGGGTCGATTCCGATCTCGGTCGGAGACGCACCCAACGCCATTCGGTCGGGAAAAAAGCCATGCGAATGCCTGTTTCCCGACCGATCCGCACATTAATCCGAACGAACAAGTACGATGCGCACAACAGCGCAGATTCCGACCGAGTCGTACTCACCCAATACAGGTCCTGATCCCCGACCGAGCCAAATCCGTAAACGCAGATACGAGTCGCCCGGAAGCCAAAAAGCAGCCCCGTCCAGCCGGACAAGTACGATGCGCTTCCCGTACGCGCCGAACCCGTCGCTACGCACGGCACGTCAAAGCATCCGGGAGAGGCGCACGTAAGCTCCGATTCGCGCCACAACACGATCCACGGCTACGAGACGAACACGCCAGCGACGAGGACGAGGCGAAGCAACGACGAAGACGAACGAGACGAACCAACAATGAATCCCATCGTTCCGATCCTACCAATATTCTACATCTACTACCGGAACAGGCACGGACGCGTACGGCGCATAAGGTAAGTCAGACACCAACCACAAACACAAACTACACGTACCCGACATATCACACACACACACAGGGATGCAGAAATTACTTACTCCAGAAACAGCAGCACCATAGGGGCGGGATGCCCATCACCAATGCCACATATACACATAGGGGCCCGGATGCCTGTCACTACTGCCACCTCTACCCAGGGGGGTGCCAGGTGCCTACCACTACTACCACCTCTACCCAGGGGGTGCCAGGTGCCTACCACTACTACCACCTCTACCCATGGGGGTGCTAGGTGCCTACCACTACTACCACCTCTACCCAGGGGGTGCCAGGTGCCTCCCACTACTACCACCTCTACCCAGGGGGTGCCAGGTGCCTCCCACTACTACCACCTCTACCCATGGAGTGCTGGATGCCTGTCACTACTGCCACCTCTACCCAGGGGGTGCCAGGTGCCTCCCACTACTACCACCTCTACCCAGGGGTGCCAGGTGCCTACCACTACTACCACCTCTACCCAGGGGTGCCAGGTGCCTACCACTACTACCACCTCTACCCATGGGGGTGCCAGGTGCCTACCACTACTACCACCTCTACCCATGGGGGTGCCAGATGCCTACCACTACTACCACCTCTACCCAGGGGTGCCAGGTGCCTCCCACCACTACCACCTCTACCCAGGGGGTGCCAGGTGCCTCCCACTACTACCACCTCTACCCATGGGGGCTGGATGCCTGTCACTACTGCCACCTCTACCCAGGGGGTGCCAGGTGCCTACCACTACTACCACCTCTACCCAGGGGTGCCAGGTGCCTACCACTACTACCACCTCTACCCATGGGGGTGCCAGGTGCCTACCACTACTACCACCTCTACCCAGGGGGTGCCAGGTGCCTCCCACTACTACCACCTCTACCCAGGGGGTTCCAGGAGCCTCCCACTACTACCACCTCTACCCTTGGGGGGCTGGATGCCTGTCACTACTGCCACCTCTACCCAGGGGGGGGCCAGGTGCCTACCACTACTACCACCTCTACCCAGGGGTGCCAGGTGCCTACCACTACTACCACCTCTACCCAGGGGGTGCCAGGTGCCTACCACTACTACCACCTCTACCCATGGGGGTGCCAGGTGCCTACCACTACTACCACCTCTACCCATGGGGGTGCCAGGTGCCTACCACTACTACCACCTCTACCCAGGGGGTGCCAGGTGCCTACCACTACTGCCACCTCTACCCAGGGGGTGCCAGGTGCCTCCCACTACTACCACCTCTACCCATGGGGGGCTGGATGCCTGTCACTACTGCCACCTCTACCCAGGGGGGTGCCAGGTGCCTACCACTACTACCACCTCTACCCAGGGGTGCCGGGTGCCTACCACTACTACCACCTCTACCCATGGGGGTGCCAGGTGCCTACCACTACTACCACCTCTACCCAGGGGTGCCAGGTGCCTCCCACTACTACCACCTCTACCCAGGGGTGCCAGGTGCCTCCCACTACTACCACCTCTACCCATGGGGGGCTGGATGCCTGTCACTACTGCCACCTCTACCCAGGGGGGTGCCAGGTGCCTACCACTACTACCATCTCTACCCAGGGGGTGCCAGGTGCCTACCACTACTACCACCTCTACCCAGGGGGTGCCAGGTGCCTACCACTACTACCACCTCTACCCATGGGGGTGCCAGGTGCCTACCACTACTACCACCTCTACCCATGGGGGTGCCAGGTGCCTACCACTACTACCACCTCTACCCAGGGGGTGCCAGGTGCCTCCCACCACTACCACCTCTACCCAGGGGTGCCAGGTGCCTCCCACTACTACCACCTCTACCCATGGGGAGCTGGATGCCTGTCACTACTGCCACCTCTACCCAGGGGGGTGCCAGGTGCCTACCACTACTACCACCTCTACCCAGGGGGTGCCAGGTGCCTACCACTACTACCACCTCTACCCAGGGGGTGCCAGGTGCCTACCACTACTACCACCTCTACCCATGGGGGTGCCAGGTGCCTACCACTACTACCACCTCTACCCAGGGGTGCCAGGTGCCTACCACTACTGCCACCTCTACCCAGGGGGTGCCAGGTGCCTCCCACTACTATCACCTCTACCCATGGGGGGCTGGATGCCTGTCACTACTGCCACCTCTACCCAGGGGGTGCCAGGTGCCTACCACTACTACCACCTCTACCCAGGGGGTGCCAGGTGCCTACCACTACTACCACCTCTACCCATGGGGGTGCCAGGTGCCTACCGCTACTACCACCTCTATCCAGGGGGTGCCAGGTGCCTCCCACTACTACCACCTCTACCCAGGGGGTGCCAGGTGCCTCCCACTACTACCACCTCTACCCATGGGGGGCTGGATGCTACCTCTACCCAGGGGGTTGCCAGGTGCCTACCACTACTACCACCTCTACCCAGGGGGTGCCAGGTGCCTACCACTACTACCACCTCTACCCAGGGGATGCCAGGTGCCTACCACTACTACCACCTCTACCAATGGGGGTGCCAGGTGCCTACCACTACTACCACCTCTACCCATGGGGGTGCCAGGTGCCTACCACTACTACCACCTCTACCCAGGGGTGCCAGGTGCCTCCCACCACTACCACCTCTACCCAGGGGTGCCAGGTGCCTCCCACTACTACCACCTCTACCCATGGGGGCTGGATGCCTGTCACTACTGCCACCTCTACCCAGGGGGTGCCAGGTGCCTCCCACTACTACCACCTCTACCCATGGGGGCTGGATGCCTGTCACTACTGCCACCTCTACCCAGGGGGTGCCAGGTGCCTACCACTACTACCACCTCTACCCAGGGGGTGCCAGGTGCCTACCACTACTACCACCTCTACCCAGGGGGTACCAGGTGCCTCCCACTACTACCACCTCTACCCAGGGGGTGCCAGGTGCCTCCCACTACTACCACCTCTACCCATGGGGGCTGGATGCCTGTCACTACTGCCACCTCTACCCAGGGGGTGCCAGGTGCCTACCACTACTACCACCTCTACCCAGGGGGTGCCAGGTGCCTACCACTACTACCACCTCTACCCAGGGGTGCCAGGTGCCTCCCACTACTGCCACCTCTACCCAGGGGTGCCAGGTGCCTCCCACTACTACCACCTCTACCCATGGGGGCTGGATGCCTGTCACTACTGCCACCTCTACCCAGGGGGTGCCAGGTGCCTACCACTACTACCACCTCTACCCAGGGGGTGCCAGGTGCCTACCACTACTACCACCTCTACCCATGGGGGTGCCAGGTGCCTACCACTACTACCACCTCTACCCGGGGTGCCAGGTGCCTCCCACTACTACCACCTCTACCCAGGGGGTGCCAGGTGCCTCCCACTACTACCACCTCTACCCATGGGGGCTGGATGCCTGTCACTACTGCCACCTCTACCCAGGGGGTGCCAGGTGCCTACCACCTCTACCCAGGGGGTGCCAGGTGCCTACCACTACTACCACCTCTACCCAGGGGGTGCCAGGTGCCTACCACTACTACCACCTCTACCCATGGGGGCTGGATGCCTGTCACTACTGCCACCTCTACCCAGGGGGGTGCCAGGTGCCTACCACTACTACCACCTCTACCCAGGTGGTGCCAGGTGCCTCCCACTACTACCACCTCTACCCAGGGGTGCCAGGTGCCTCCCACTATTACCACCTCTACCCAGGGGGCTGGATGCCTGTCACTACTACCACCTCTACCCAGGGGTGCCAGGTGCCTACCACTACTACCACCCCTACCCATGGGGGCTGGATGCCTGTCACTACTACCACCTCTACCCAGGGGTGCCAGGTGCCTGTCACTACTACCACCTCTACCCATGGGGGTGCCAGGTGCCTACCACTACTACCACCTCTACCCAGGGGTGCCAGGTGCCTCCCACTACTACCACCTCTACCCACGGGGGCTGGATGCCTGTCACTACTGCCACCTCTACCCAGGGGGTGCCAGGTGCCTACCACTACTACCACCTCTACCCAGGGGTGCCAGGTGCCTACCACTACTACCACCTCTACCCAGGGGGGCTGGATGCCTACTACTACCACCCCCACTCACAGGATGGCCAATACATGCCACAAGAAGCACACACCAGCAGAAAGAATGCAACAAAAACATCCCCCCCAACACCATGACAAGCGTGTGTAGACTGTGTCAAATGCCTACAACACTGAACAGGACTGTGGACATACAATGTGACCCCCTATCACAAGTGCCACACATAAATGTGTGTGGCACCCACAATGCAAGCAGGCCATGACCATTGTGGCAATGGGGTCCAAAGCCCCATCATCACAGTGAGCAAAATGTGAGTGTGGGGTCCATAGCTGAAGCACATATTGACCATTGTGGCAATGGGGTCCAAACCCCCATCATCACAGTGACCAAAATGTGAGTGTGGGGTCCATAGCTGAAGCACATATTGAACATTGTGGCAATGGGGTCCAAACCCCCATCATCACAGTGACCAAAATGTGAGTGTGGGGTCCATAGCTGAAGCACATATTGAACATTGTGGCAATGGGGTCCAAACCCCCATCATCACAGTGACCAAAATGTATGTGTTGACAAAGAATAAGCTGCAACTGCCAAACTGCATGGATTATTCCTGGTCACAGAACAACAAACACATCAGTGGCAAAGTAGTGCTTGTGTCCCATAGCAACATAGAATGGGGGAGGCAAACAGTGCAGTGCAAACAAGACATACCTTTGGCCATGTGCAGACAAACATGACCCATGGGGGCTGACACTGTCAACACTCATCAATGACTCAATGACAGAAGTGACCATCAGAATGCAGACCCACATATTTGCACCAATGGGCACACAAATTCAGATACCCAGTGGAGACTGTAGAAGGGAGGTGAACATATACCATACCATGGCAGCAATGGGGGACACACACAATGATCATTGTGCTGACTGATGACCTAGGAGTCCCAGGGACAGCAGGGCAAACACACCAAACAACATACAGCCAATGGCACACTAAAGATATGCCACTGCAGTGGTGCAGATGCACAAACACAAACAGGCAGACCCACACTGCACATCAAACACAACAGGTGAGGGGGGGGTACCAGTGTCCCCAGGCAAAACACAACACATGAGGAGGCCTGAATACCAATTACACAGACGTGCATACAGTGCCACACAAAGGTAACTCATGGATTCAAATCCCCTATGTGGGCAATCAGGCATTGTCAGATGAGTGGGAGCACAAATCACACATGTCACACAAGCATGTAGGAACAGCAACTGACACAGCAAGACACACAGACACCACAGCACCACACCCAGGGCCCCCACAATGTGGTGACCCTGGGCTGCATTACAATCCCACTGTGATGACAAAGCTAGATGTCGTTCACACTGTGAACCACAGTCATGTGTCCTGAGCAACAAACTACCATCACACCTACACAAGCACAAATCAACCAGCACGGCCTGTCAGCCAAGGCCAACATGGAGGCAGGGGTCTAGCCGGGCAACAACTCTCATCTGCACATACTCAACACCACACACCTCGACCTCCAACAATGTGCAGCAGTGAAGCTCACATGCACTGGTGACATTGCACATGAACCCATGACAATCCCAGGGGGGTGGTGGGAACCAAGGTGCAGGAACACATCACACATGGCCACTCAACAAGACTCCTGAATGTCTGACACACTGCACACTACGCTGTACATGGACATGACGGCAATACCACACCAACCAATGGGATCCCAGCCACAGTCACACACCTATGAAGAAGCCAAGGTCACCCACAAAGGACACACATAGACAACTACCAACATTGCAGCCCTGAGGAGTGCCAGCAGTCACACACACAACGTGTCACAACCAATGAAAGCTAACACAAACCAGAAATCACATGACAGGTGTCAACAACAAGTGCAAAGGGGAATCCGGACTGTGACACATCAGCGTCTGCCCACAAACTCAGCCCTGACAGCAAACACACCTATGGGTGACACCCTGATGACCAGTAATGTGCCATGCACCCACATCACAGAGAACCCAGGGAGAAGACTTTGGGGGAACATAGCTCAACTCAGCAAGCATCACAAACAGGAACATCACTAGGAATCCCAGCATGCACAGCAACATGGAAGTGAACACACACACATGCTCATACAACACACACCTTGGGCGCACGAGATGTCACAGGAGTACACACTGCCATGAGGGGACTCCACTCCTGTGTGAGGAAAGCTGTGCCATATGTCGCATCAGTAGGGCTCCATCATGTCAGCAGAACACTTGGTCACACAGTCAACAATTAGCACCAAATGAAGGCTCCCGTCACATCAGCCTGGTCATGGGAATGTCAACGAAATCAACAGCACAGATCCAACACACATGTATAGCAAGTTGCACTGACAACACAGAAGAGTCCTTCCCCATTGATGCCCAAACCTGCATGTCCAGTGGAGATGGCCACACGGTCAGGGAACTAGTCTAATTGAACAATGGCAAACACAACATATGTGCATGGGTGGAACCCACAGATGTGACATTGCTAATGTAAGTAGGAAATCCCATTGCCAAATATTGAATACATGACACCCTCAGATGCTGCTAAGGGCGACATGGATTCACCACAGGATAGGACACTGTCCCCCTGGAACACATGGGTTCAGGCACAGTAACACTTCATTTTCATGAGTCCAAAAATCACCATCACTGCAGCAAGGGCACGGTTAGCATCATCAACATCATGTACATCAGAAGCAAAACCACTAGAGAACAGAAAGTTGCTTTATTCAGCATGTGGGTTCAAAACTTGGAAGAACTGCAAGGTATCAACAAAGGCCAATGGCCAGTCCATCAAGGAAGTCTATACAGGGTGACAGTGGCAGATGTCACCCTATGCATGCCTGCACTGATCACAACCGGGGACAATCCCCTAGGAGGGGCATACGGGGGCAGGCCAGGCACTGCAGGGACAGGATCAGGGCTCACCAGGAGGAGGCAGGGAAGGGGTGGTGGGTGCTGGAGAGCCACTGACAACTGCAGTGGAGGTGTCTGACATGGTGTGTGCCGGCACAACTGGGGGGCATGACTCAGATGTTGTGGGTCCCGGCACAACTGCAGTGGACCCTGCAGATGGAGTGGACAGGTCCGCCACTGCAGCGCCCAAGTCAGACAGGGTGATAGTGGACTCCACTGCAGTGCCCACCTCCAGGGGAGGAGAATGGGGATCAGGAAAGGTGGGCAGGACAGAGGGGGAGGACACCCTCACCACATCAGTGGTACAGACAAGCGCAGGGGGGTGTGGGGCCGGAAGAGCAAGTGGCAGGGGAGAAGGCCTGACCCTTCTGGGGATGGTGTATCTGTGGGTGGGGGAACCTGGGGCAGGGTGTGGTGGGGGCACCTGTGGAGTGGGGGCCTGAGGGATGGAGGAAGGAGACTTGGTGCCTGAGCTGCAGGGCGGCGGCGGGGTCTTGCTCTTCCGGGACCGGGGGACTTGCGGGTGGGGGCCTCAGTCGGTCCGCGCCTGGGGGATGGTGTCCGGGGGCCAGGGGCACTTCGCTCCGTGTGGGTGGGCTTCCTCTTCCCCTTGAATGCTGGATCAGCTGGGTCGGAGGGGGAGAGGCCAAGGTCACAGAGGAAGAGCCGCTGTGTGTATGGGGTTGCAGGTGAGGCAAGGGAGGGGTCTTTGGAGGGAGAGGCAACTGAGGACTGCGCAGTGCTTGTGGATGCGTGTGTTTGTGCCTGTGCCCCATCCCCTGTGAGTGTGGTTGCAGTCCCCTGACGGTGCGTGCGTGTGCGTCTTGTTTCTGGCATGTGTATCCGTGTGCTGCATGTGTCTGTGCTGGTGTGTGCCTGTGCCAGTGTGTGTGTGCTTGGGACGGGTAAGGTGCTGGGGAGTGTGGATGGGGCAGAGGCAGGAGGGGTGAGGGACTGTCGGAGGAGGGACACTGCTGCCATCAGGGAGGAGTCCATGGACCTATTGCCCCTCTGTGGGTCAGACATGCCCGATGAGATGCCCTCCATGAATGACACCAGCTGAGTCAACAGACTGGTGTGTGCATGGAGGACACTCAGCATCGCTGTCTGTCCTACATGGAGCTGGCGGAGGAGGTACACAGACTCCTCACTCAGGGCAGCAGGGGACACAGGTGCAGGGGTGCGGTGCCTGGCCCGAAGGAGACACGCTCCCGAACATGGGAGCCTCCACGGACCTCGGGAATGGGAGCCAACGGGAGGGCGGTGGTGGTGGTGGCGGGGACAGCAACACTAGCTGGGGTGTGGTGGCTGCTGACACCCGCCTCCATAAGGGAGTCATCGTCCAAGTTGCTCTGGTCCTCAGCTGAGGTGGATGGTGCTGAGGACTCCTCGGTGTGGCTCCCCTCGCCCTCCGTGCCACTGGGTCCCTCTGACCACTCCTCGGCTGCTGACCCAGTCTGGCTCTGCGGCTCCTCCTGGTCCATGGAGCTGTCCCCTCCTGTGGCCGTGGATGTATCTGCAATCAATAGGGAAACAGACAGACATCAGTCACCTGCACCGAATGCACACACCACAGTAAGTACAGCACATTACAGAGCAAGCCCTGGCATCCTTAGTTGAACATTGCTAAAACTGCACAAACAGAACAGGAGAAGTCAATTGTCAGTCTGATGGTCAACCATGGCACTCACATCCCACCTGGCCTTGCACCCATCTGTATGGTGTCTGTGGGATGGCAATACCCCAGTGTGGACACATGCACCAACTACACAGTATTTGGACAGTGCAGAGAACCCGGTGAAGCATGTGGACATGCACACATCACAACTCTTGCCACTGAGTCAGTGCAGGTGTCCGGATGAAAGGGATGCCCAGAGTCAAATAGGAAATGCATGTGATGCATACCAGCGACAGACACCATGATGCACCCATGTCCTGATAGCCATTGCCACAATGGTGTGCATGTAGCAAATGTCACTCCCCTGCAGGATCACTAATAGGAAGTCACATGCCATGGCACAGCCATGCCTGCTAAGTCATACATAACTGTCTCCAGTCACATGGGCAGGGCAGCCAGACAACAACACTCTGCACTGTGTCACAATAGTAGATCATGGGGAATGCAAGTCCTGGAGCTGAACAAGTGCACATGTACATCCCCCACACACCACATCATCTGTACCCTCATCTGTCCAGGTTATACCCATTGTACATATGGGAGACCTGTAACACTACCCTCTGCACCTGAGCACATCACAATCTGCTGTGTATGGGAAACAGCTGCCTGAACCTCATATTCGCATACCCCAGTCTGCACGGTCAGGTGATCAAACACCTATGTGTCACACATGTATCATCTCCTATGGTCACATCTCCGGTGGCATGCGGAGCCCCAACCGAGGAACACCCCAGCAGACCTGACAACGAAGCCACAGCACACTGACACAGAGGCAGACACCTGAGGGGACGAATCACTGAGCAAAACGTGTCAGCTGATACACGGCAGTGGGAGTACAGAGTGTATTGTATGGCCTGGAGTAGGCATGACTGTCCTGTCCCACATGAATGAGGGATGAGCCCTGGACAGTAGGCAGCTGGCTAAGTATGTGTGACACACGTTATATACACACTCCTGGGGCACAAACATTGTTCCCACCCGCAGCATGGGTGTGGGCCAGATACCCCAGGCACATGTGGTGGATCAGCTCAGCAATTGGGCCACATATCAAAATCACACGCAGAACACATGTCAGAACACAGGCAATGTGTAAGCAATGGACCCACCCATGATGCCCACCACAGAGTCAGGGAAACAGATGCTGTCCCCCACCTTGAGTCAAGCAAACTGCAAGGACACAGTACCCAAGTGACACAATACCCTGACTGTAAGGGCCACACCTCGGTATCAGATGAGGAGTGGGCAGTGCACAATAGAGGGACATGGGTCCTGGACCACAAGACTGATGTACTGTGGAAGTTTAACCAGGCCAGAGGAGGGCACATAGCATGGCAGACATAGTTCACAATGCAGACATGGACTCACCCCCTCCTTGCTGCTCTCTGGCCTTCAGCTGCCCATCCAGATCAGGGAAGACCACCGCCAGGATCCTCAGCATGTGGGGGTCAGGGTCCGGTGTCCGCCCCTCCTGCGAGGAGGCGACAGCTTCAGCTGGACCCGTGCGATCCTCCGGGTCCAGCCCCGAAGGTCCTGCCACCTCTTCTGGCAGTTGCGGATCCGGCGCTTGTAGACCCCCACGGATCTCACTGCCCGGACGATGGTCAGCCATATCTTCTGCTTCTGGTGGGCATCAACCTGTGAGGATAACAAAGTGAGAATGCCATTACTACACATGCAACATATCCGTGCATTACACAGTTGGATATACATGTCTCAATCACAGGGGCACATGATGTACACAGGCAGTGCAACGATGGCTATGGACAGTATGCCAGCAGTTACTACATGGTATCATTGCCTGGGAAGTAAAACCTAGTTTAAATGCACTGTCACTGCACTATACCTGTCCAGTGCATGTAACTACACACTATGGGGGGTGACAACTACTCAGTGAGCCTGCTAGCCAGTGGCGTGCAGACTGTTAGCCTTGCTAGTCAGACAACATGCACATTTAGAAAGGCAGTGGACAGAACACTCACCTGCTCCCCTGCTTTCCCATACAGCTTGCTGTACTGTGGAAGGAGGCCATCCAGCAGGGCCTGGTTCTCCTCAGTGCTGAAGGCTGGGGCTCTCTCCACAGTACGTGCCATTGCAGGGTCCAGAGGGTGCAGATACAGCAGCAGTGTAGTGGCAGATGTCGTCCTGGAGCATGTAGTGCAGGCAAGTGAGCTCTCAGGGGAACAGCCAGCATTATATGTGTGCTGCAGAGGCAGATACTGTCCCATGTGTCCAAAGTGATAGGTCCAAGTCGTTTGCATCATCTGAATCTGGCCAATCCATGGAATTGCACCACTTACACACGCCCCCAGCATCCTTCAAATGTTCAACTTCGTGACACCCATGAAATTGCAACATTGTTGTGGGTGACCAACTGAATTTACAGCATCAGACTCGTTCAAATTTTGAAAACGCGTCCGTTGCCAGGCCAGGCCATAGCCAATGGGTGCGCACCGATCGGACCATTGCTGTTCAACGCGTACATGGGAAACAACGCGTACCCGCACACATTGAATGCAATGGGCCGGCCGGGGACACCGATCGGACCATTGCTGTTCAACGCGTACATAGGATACAACGCGTACCCGCACACATTGAATGCAATGGGCCGGCCGGGCACACCGATCGGACCATTGCTGTTCAACGCGTACATAGGATACAACGCGTACCCGCACACATTGAATGCAATGGGCCGGCCGGGCACACCGATCGGACCATTGCTGTTCAACGCGTACATAGGATACAACGCGTACCCGCACACATTGAATGCAATGGGCCGGCTGGGCACACCGATCGGACCATTGCTGTTCAACGGGTATATGGGAAACAACGCGTACCCGCACACATTGAATGCAATGGGCCGGCCGGGCACACCGATCGGACCATTGCTGTTCAACGCGTACATAGGATACAACGCATACCCGCACACATTGAATGCAATGGGCCGGCCGGGCACACCGATCGGACCATTGCTGTTCAACGCGTACATAGGATACAACGCGTACCCGCACACATTGAATGCAATGGGCCGGCCGGGCACACCGATCGGACCATTGCTGTTCAACGCGTACATGGGAAACAACGCGTACCGCACACATTGAATGCAATGGGCCGGCCGGGCACACCGATCGGACCATTGCTGTTCAACGCGTACATAGGATACAACGCGTACCTGCACACATTGAATGCAATGGGCCGGCCGGGCACACCGATCGGACCATTGCTGTTCAACGCGTACATGGGAAACAACGCGTACCCGCACACATTGAATGCAATGGGCCGGCCGGGCACACCGATCGGACCATTGCTGTTCAATGCGTACATAGGATACAACGCGTACCCGCACACATTGAATGCAATGGGCCGGCCGGGCACACCGATCGGACCATTGCTGTTCAACGCGTGCATGGGAAACAACACGCACCCGCACACATTGAATGCAATGGGCCGGTCGGGCACACCGATCGGACCATTGCTGTTCAACGCGTGCATGGGAAACAACGCGTACCCGCACACATTGCATGCAATGGGCCGGCCGGGCACACCGATCGGACCATTGCTGTTCAACGCGTACATAGGATACAACGCGTACCCGCACACATTGAATGCAATGGCCAATGTGTGCGCACTGATCGGTCCATTGCTGTCCAAGGCGTATTGCCAATGCAACACGTACCAGCGCACATTGAATGCAATGGCCAATGTGTGCGCACTGATCGGTCCATTGCTGTCCAAGGCGTATTGCCAATACAACGCGTACCAGCGCACATTGAATGCAATGGCCAATGTGTGCGCACTGATCGGTCCATTGCTGTCCAAGGCGTATTGCCAATACAACACGTACCAGCGCACATTGAATGCAATGGCCAATGTGTGCGCACTGATCGGTCCATTGCTGTCCAAGGCGTATTGCCAATACAACGCATACCAGCGCACATTGAATGCAATGGCCAATGTGTGCGCACTGATCGGTCCATTGCTGTCCAACGCATCCCTGTACAAGTCACTGGCATATGTCACCATGCCTGTCACAGGTGAACATATGCCAGCCACATATACTTCCCAGGCAGTGAGGGGCACACCTACAACACCACAGCCTGTCCAAACTGTATCCTAGGGCATGTAAGGCTGCATTACCTATTCTGTGTATGGGGGTGAACATGTTGTTCTGTGGGTGTCACTTGGGGGCAGCCACCCCCAGGCTGTGCACGTGTTTATGGGGACAGAATCCTTGGTGTTTCGTGTACATGACCACTGTGATGTGCAACTGTTCATATCTGTGCATGTGGCATGGTCACAGTTCACGGTGGTGTATGTGTATGTCATGTCACATACCCCCTGAGTCCCATGTGGGACGTTATGTTCAACCCAGGGTGACCCATTGGCACAATGTTGATGGTCCTCCACAGTCTGTGTGCATGTTGTGATTACAATGTCTCTGATTTCATGTGCACAATGGGAGGCAGTCTCCACATCCACGTTGTTTGTGCATGGACTTTGATGTTGTACGTGTGTGTGTCACAGACGTCCATGTCTGTCCTGCCGAGGCAACACGGACCACTACCTGTGGGGCTCATGGTTGTTTTGCTGTGGTGTATACATGATACACCATGTCATGCCAGTGTCCATGTGGCAATACAGGGTCCCTGGGAATCTACCTGTTGTTGAGCTGTGATGCCTGGGGCACATCAGTCCTCACATGTCACTGTGGCGTGTGTTTGTTATTTGGCAGCAGGAGATGGGTACTGGGACACGGCCTCATGGTATCCGATGGCATGACCTGGGACTTCTTGATGCCACTTGTTGGACTGTGATGTTAGATATTGGCCATGTATGTGCCATGCATATCCGTACGGAACTGCACACATCATGTACTTGTGCCTCATTATGATGTATCATGTGATGTTGAGTGTGTTCAATGCCACATATGTGGGGTGACTGACAATCTTGCTTTCTTCACCTATGCACTGCAGGGCACCAGCTGTCCATAGACCATTCCCTGACCTGGCAACGATGGTGGAACGGGACAGCATCCAACGGTACCGCTTCACCAGGCAGCTGATTGAGGATTTGGCAGTGCGCTTGGCACCACATTTGCAACCTGGCCGTCCGTACCCTACAGCGCTGACCCTCAAGGTGAAGGTGATGGCAGCCCTACACTTCTTTGCCACTGGTACCTTTCAACACACTCTGGCGACTGCTGGTGGGATGTCACAGACCATGTTCAGCCGTGTGCTCCGGGATGTTTTGGAGGCTATGTTGATATACCTGAACCAGTACATCTATTTCCCTAGACTCCAACGACTCACTGGCGTGAAGAGTGACTTCTATGCCCTGGGGAGGATGCCGCATGTCATTGGCTCCATTGATGGGACACATGTGGCGTTGGTACCACCACAGGCCCAAGAGCAGGCCTACCGTAACCGCAAACACTACCACTCGGTCAATGCACTGGTGGTCTGTCTTGCAGATATGAGCATCACACACGTGTGTGCCCGTTTCCCTGGTTCTGCACACGATGCGTACGTGATGAGGAGTAGTCGCATCCCGAGGATGATGGCACAGATGCGGAACCAGCGTGCCTGGCTTGTAGGTGTGTACTGACTTTGTACCATTGTGTGTGTTCTGCTATGTAGTGTTCCACCCTCTTTTCCAACTCTGCTAATGTGAAATTGTCTGTATGTAGGTGACTCCGGATACCCCAACATGCCGTGGTTGCTAACGCCCCTCAGGAACCCTGTGACACCAGCCCAGATGCGCTACAATGAGGCACATGGTCGGACCAGGAGATTGATTGAGCGGACATTTGGTCTCCTGAAGAGCCGCTTCCGCTGCCTCGACAAGACAGGAGGGTCCCTCCCATATGCCCCAGCAAAGGTGTGCAAGATTATCATCGTCTGCTGCATGCGCCACAACCTGGCAGTGCGGAAGGAGTTGCCTCTCATCCTGGATGACGATGACCAACGTCCGCCACCTGTGGAGGATCCTGGCCTGGACCACGATGCCAGTGATGATGATGATGATGTTGAGGGTGATGTCCGCACACAGCTCATCACCAACTTCTTCAGCTGAATGTGAGTATCCAGAGATGGCATGTCAATGATGTGAGTTTGCATGATATGTGTTGGTGGTGCTCTGGTGCTGTTTGAGTGTGTCCATGGGCTACATGTCTGTATGCGTGTAGCGATGTGTCCTTGCAGGTAGTCTGTACTCCCCAACAGTGTTGACATGCAAACTTGGTTCTGGGTGGGTATCTTGTAACATGTATTGTGCATGAGTATTGCAGTTCTGTCCTGTTCTTCAGTACTTTTGACTGTGTGTCATTTCTGTCCTTCACAGGGTACTTTCAGAGTCGTTTGGTCAACTGTGATCCCCAACACCGTGATTCGACTTCCCGGGTGGTAGCTGTTGTGTCCCTACAGGTGATGTGCACCACACCCATGGACTTCCTTCCTTCTACACTTGTTGACTATGTGCCCGCTGCCAGGTGGGATTACCTTGCATCTGTGGTGGTTTCAACATGTTGCAAATGTGTAATAAACCTGTGCTTCACTATGTGATGTGCGTTGTCTGTGGTCACACATCTGACTGACATTTGCTTACTGCACCAGTGGGCTAGTTAACACAGACTGTGAATAGGTGTTGGGTCTGTGCAATGCAACGTATTTCCTGGCAACACCAGTGTAGGCGATGAGTCAGATGTCCATGTTGTGTATGTGTTGTGTAGCCCTGGTGGTGTGCCTCCCCCATATGTGTGAAGTCGCCATGACTCACATGCCGGTGTTGTACTTGCTGTAGCAGTTAGCATGCACAGTGTCATTTCCCCGATCATCATCGCAACTTCTGAGACAACATTGGAATCACAACAGAGGCAAGTATGGTGTATAAGTGAGTTTATTGACATACATGTGTGAGTATAGTGCACAGGTTGTTGGGTGCTGTACATTGTGATTGTGATCCAAAGTTCCTAGATAATTTGGAAGTCCTGGTAGCAGAAATGTCCAGAGTAAAGTCCACAGTAATCAGAGACATTGGTCCAACTTGAGCTCCCCATGTCATGTGGGAGAGTTGTGTTGCAGTCAACAGGGTGAACAGTTTGCGCACAAAGGTTATTCTCCAGAACAGGTTTTGGCTTCCTGGGGGTTGCACATGGCCATCGGCCTCTCACTTGCCCCTCCTCGGACGGCCCCTCTTCTTTGGGGGGGGATCCTCAAGTGCAGGCTGCTGCGGTGCAGGGGACTCTCTGCCAGAGTCATCCTGCCTCCCTGTGGCAGTTGCAGTTGTTTCAGCACCAGATGTTGTGGGCACACAGGGAGGTGTTGACTGGTTGCTGCTCATCTGGCGGAGGCATTGTAATATGTCCCTATGCACCGCCGTCATCTCTTGCAGTGTGTCCCACTTGGACTCCACGCGGGACATGTGTGAGTCCAAGTGGGCATGATGGGCAGCCTGCTGCTGTTTGATGTCCCTGAGGAGCCCCACTACCTGGCTGAACTCTCCGGTGCTGGACTGGTACGCATCGGCTATGCATGCCAGTTGTGGGTCATCATGCAGTCCAGACCCCTCTGTGAGCAGCGACCTATGTCTCCCACCCCTCCCACCACCCCTGGCGACACGTGCAGTACCTGAGGTGGCAGGCACAGGTGACCCTGGGCACCTTGTGGGTTGTTGGTGGTGGTGGTGTCCATGGCCCCACGTTGGACCAGGGTCCCTGTGCTGGTGGTGGTGCTGCTCCTTGGTCTGTCCGTGTCGGCAGGGGTGGTATGTGTGTTGACAGTCATTGGAGGGGTGGGTGCAGGGGGTGCAGCTGGTGGTCCTGCTGGTGCTGCATGATGACTTGCTCCGGAGGTGCCAGGTAAGTCTTCGTCATCCGAGGAGGGCAGAGGCTGTTCCACACCAGTGAGCTCCGTATCCTCTTGAGCCTGGGACGAGGACTCCTCAGCATCTGCTGCTGTGTCCCCATCATCACCTGTTTTTGGGAGACACACACAATGTATGTTATGTTTCTGCAGGCATCAATGGTTGACACACCTGACAGTTGTGACTGTGCCTCTGGATGCGGGCCTGTACAATGCATTGTCCTAGGTTGTCACAGTCAGGGGTTGATATTGGTGTAGCACATTGTCCTGCATTATTTGGGCATTTCTATGTGAATGTTGGGGTGTGTACATGGTCTGCATTGGTTGTATTTGGTTGTCATCCACTCCTCCTTCCCACCCAGCCAGATATCCCACCATGGACCGTGCTTCCATTGCAGGGAGTGCAAGTTGTATTTCAGGATGTCAGTCAGTGGTGTCCTGCTGTTGGTTGTTGCACAGTTGCCAGCAGGGCCTTGTGCTCCCCACAGCAGTAGCCAGTGTAAGCCATCTTGTCAGTTGTTTTCCACTCCCTGTGATGTGCGCATGGTTCAGGGTGGTGTTGATGGGACAGTTGTGGGGGTGACCAATATCTGTGCCTACCACTCCCATCATGCTATTGCCTCCACCCCACTTCCCAGCATGCCCATACTTCCTTCCTTTTGACTCTGCTTCCCTGTGGGGTGGGCTGCCTGTGCTGACAGGATGGCTGGGAGTGTTGTCCGGGCAGTTGTTTGGCTAAATGTCCCAGGAGTGTCCCTGTGCTTCACACAGCATGACCCAGGGTGGTGGTTCTTTGTGGGACCTTGAGTTAGGATGTGAGGCATTGCATTCCGCCAGGTGGCTTCTGTGGAGTATGTGTTGAGGGGGGTGTGAGGGGAGGTGCTTGTGACTATGGTCAGTGCTGTGAGTCCTCCTTCCCACCCAGCCAGATATCCCACCATGGACCGTGCTTCCATTGCAGGGAGTGCAAGTTGTCTTTCAGGATGTCAGTCAGTGGTGTCCTGCTGTTGGTTGTTGCACAGTTGCCAGCAGGGCCTTGTGCTCCCCACAGCAGTAGCCAGTGTCAGCCATCTTGTCAGTTGTTTTCCACTCCCTGTGATGTGCGCATGGTTCAGGGTGGTGTTGATGGGACAGTTGTGGGGGTGACCAATATCTGTGACTACCACTCCCATCATGCTATTGCCTCCACCCCACTTCCCAGCATGCCCATACTTACTTGCTTTTGGGTGGACTTCAGTGTGTGTGAGTGTGAGAGCAATGGCAAGATGGCTGGCAGTGGTGTCCTGCTGTTGGTTGTTGCACAGTTGCCAGGAGGGCCATGTGCTCCCCACAGCAGTAGCCAGTGTCAGCCATCTTGTCAGTTGTTTTCCACTCCCTGTGATGTGCGCATGGTTCAGGGTGGTGTTGATGGGACAGTTGTGGGGGTGACCAATATCTGTGACTACCACTCCCATCATGCTATTGCCTCCACCCCACTTCCCAGCATGCCCATACTTACTTGCTTTTGGGTGGACTTCAGTGTGTGTGAGTGTGAGAGCAATGGCAAGATGGCTGGCAGTGGTGTCCTGCTGTTGGTTGTTGCACAGTTGCCAGCAGGGCCTTGTGCTCCCCACAGCAGTGCCCAGTGTCAGCCATCTTGTCAGTTGTTTTCCACTCCCTGTGATGTGCGCATGGTTCAGGGTGGTGTTGATGGGACAGTTGTGGGGGTGACCAATATCTGTGACTACCACTCCCATCATGCTATTGCCTCCACCCCACTTCCCAGCATGCCCATACTTACTTGCTTTTGGGTGGACTTCAGTGTGTGTGAGTGTGAGAGCAATGGCAAGATGGCTGGCAGTGGTGTCCTGCTGTTGGTTGTTGCACAGTTGCCAGCAGGGCCTTGTGCTCCCCACTGCAGTGCCCAGTGTCAGCCATCTTGTCAGTTTATTTTTATTTATTTATTTATTTGAAAGTTTTATATAGCGCGAACCAGACCCTTGCGGGTATCAGAGCGCTTAACAAGATAGGTGACTTAGTTACATAGGTGCACTGAAAATAACATAAAGTTCGATGCTAGACGACGAAAGTGTAGTTATCTTTCCGTAAAGAGGAAAGAACATGGTAAATCACAAAATGTTTCCTGTGGATCAAACAAAATATAGGTACAGTAACTAGGATACCTGGCTGTCGAGTGGACACTAAATAGATCCGTGTATCAGCTACGTTGGGTCGCCTGGTGCAAGTAGTCCTGCTCAAGTGAGTTTAGCCATAAGAAGTGCTTTCACTTCTTTTTGAAGGATGCAGTAGAGGGATTAAGTCTAGTTTCTGGGGGTAGTGCATTCCAAATTCTAGGCGCCAACCCTGAGAAGGTTCGGTTGTATGTCTTCTTCTTGTTGAATCTTTGTGGTTTAAGTAGGAGGGTTTTAGCACTCCTTGAGGATCTGAGTCCACATGAGGGCGCCAATTTCTGTGCAAGATAGCTTGGTGTGTTGTGATGTATGGCTTTATGTGTCATACATGCTATTTTCAGATGAATTCTGGCTTCAAAAGATAGCCAATTAAGGGTTTTTAAGTCAGGGGATATGTGGGAGCTTTTTTTGGAACCAGTGATAAGTCTTGCTGCGGCATTGATTGAGGCTCTTAAAGGGGCTGTTGCAGCTCTGGGCAAGCCACATAGGGAGACACTCCCGTATTCCACCCTCGGGATGACTAGAGCTTGTACTGCCAGCTTGAAGTCCTTTTCAGGAAGGAAAGGTTTCAATTTTCTTAGTGTGTTTATCTGAAAGTTTGCTCCTTTTGTTGCGTTGCTGATGTGTTTTTGCATATTGAGGTTTCTGTCCAGTGTTATTCCCAGCGATTTCGCTGAGTCAACCAAGATAGGTTGGCAATTGAGTGCCGTAAGGTGTTTAATCCAGTCTTGCATTATGGGTACTTGTGCAGGAGGAGCGATTAGGAGGAATTCAGTTTTTATGGCGTTCAGTTTTAAGTGGTTTTCTGCCAGCCAGGTCTGAGTTTTTCCGAGAGTTGTGTTGAGCGACTTGATGTCATCAAGGGTGTGTATCTTAAGGTATAGTTGTGTATCGTCAGCATACATGTGAAATTGAATGTTAGACGAGTGGAGAATTTCAGTGAGTGGTTCCATGAATAGATTGAATAGTGTTGGAGATAGAGAGGATCCTTGTGGAACTCCTAGAGTGACTGGGACAGATTTGGACACGGAATTGTTGACCTTGAATCGTTGCGATCTGTTTTGGAGGAACGAAGTAAACCAGTTTAGAACTGATCCCGAGAGTCCCATTCTGTGTTGCAAAAGGTCTATCAGGTTATTGTGTTTGACGGTATCAAAGGCCGAGGAAAGGTCAAGCAGGATGAGTAAGCAGACTCCGTTCTGATCTAGGATTTGTAGCGCATCGTCAATTATATGGGTCATGGCAGATTCAGTGCTGTGACCTGCACGGAAGCCTGATTGGTATTCGTTGAGTAAATTAAAACGGTCTATGTGCCTTACCAACTGGAGGTGTACGCATTTTTCTAAGAGTTTGGCCAGGGTGGGGATGTTGGATATAGGGCGGTAATTGTTTAAGTCCGTAGGGTCAGCAGTAGGTTTCTTTAGAATGGGGGATACCTGCCCGGCTTTGAGGGCGTCAGGGATGCATCCTTGGCTTAGGGAGTTGTTTATGATCTTGGTCCAGAGCGGTAACAGCAGCGGGGTGAAGTCTTTTACTAGGTTTGCTGGGAGAGGATCAGTGAAGTGATTAGCCGGATTAAGGGCCGTAATCATTTTGCGAATAGATTCTTCGTTGTAGGTATTGAAAGATGACCAAGATGCGTTATTTTTTAGGTCGAACTTTGATGAGTTACGGTGTGGGACGTTTAGCAGGGATGGTGAGGGGTTTGTATGTGCGACCGTGTGTGTGATTAGATCGTTGAGAAGGTTCTTCTTTATGCTCTCGGTCTTCTGAGTGAAGAAGGCAGCAAATTCTTCACAGTTGGGTCGCGGGCCTAAGCTATCTTGGGGTCGGTGAGGTGCATCCTTAGATTGCGTTTTTATTAGCTCGAAAAGTTTTTGGGGACGATTTTTTGCCTGGTTTAATTGGTGGCTAAGTTGTGGGGGTGACCAATATCTGTGACTACCACTCCCATCATGCTATTGCCTCCACCCCACTTCCCAGCATGCCCATACTTACTTGCTTTTGGGTGGACTTCAGTGTGTGTGAGTGTGAGAGCAATGGCAAGATGGCTGACAGTGGTGTCCTGCTGTTGGTTGGTGGCCAGTTCCCAGCAGGGCCTTGTGATCCCCACAACAGACCACCAGTGTCAGACATCTTTGATGGGGCTTTCCACTCTCTGTGGGGTGTGCTTGCTTGAGTGTGAGCTTGCTGGGCCATGTGGGTGGGGGATGTTGAGCTGTGACTACCACTCCCATCATGCTATTGCCTCCACCCCCCTTCCCAGCATGCCCATGCTTCCTTCCCTTTGACTCTGCTTCCCTGTGGGGTTGTGTGCCTGTGCTGACAAGATGGCTGACAGTGTTATCCTGGGGTTAGTTTTGCTACAGGTCCCATGTGTGTCCCTGTGCTTCACTCAGCATGACCCAGGGTTGTGGTTCTTTGTGGGATATTTGATTGGAGTGTGGGGCAATGCATTCTCCCAGGTGAGTTTTGTGGAGTTTGTGTTAGGGGTGTGTGTGAGAAACGCTGCTGGTAACTATGGTCAGGGCTGTGAGTCCTCCTTCCCACCCAGCCAGATATCCCACCATGGAACGTGCTTCCATTGCAGGGAGTGCAAGTTGTCTTTCAGGATGTCAGTCAGTGGTGTCCTGCTGTTGGTTGTTGCACAGTTGCCAGCAGGGCCTTGTGCTCCCCACAGCAGTGCCCAGTGTCAGCCATCTTGTCAGTTGTTTTCCACTCCCTGTGATGTGCGCATGGTTCAGGGTGGTGTTGATGGGACAGTTGTGGGGGTGAGCAATATCTGTGCCTACAACTCCCATGATGCTATTGGCTACACTGACTTGCCCTGCATACACATATTTCCTTTCTTTCAGTGTGCTTCACTGTGTGCTGGTGTTGTAGTGGTGGCTACTTGTCTGGATGTGTTTGTCAGTTATATTTGTGCCACTGCCTAGCTGTAGTTGTAGTTGTGTTTGTACATGTGATGACACAGTTAAATGTCACTTTGTGATGGCATGTGTTGTGTTTCTCTGAGTGACATACACATTTTGGGATGATTCTGTTCTGGTTGCTGTGTATTTGCTAAGAGTGCATGGTTTGACTCTCCCCTTGACAGTGATGTGTGTGTGTAGTCGCAGAATATTGTGTACATTTGTTGTGTACTCACCAGGCTCTGGGATGTTTTCTAGTCCATAGACGCTCACTGGTGGTAGGATGGCCCGCACCTTCTCCTCCCAGGGCCTGAGGTATACTGGCTTGGCAGGAGGGCCACTGCCGGTGTATTGGCTCAAGATGTAGTCCTTCTTCAGCAGCTCCTTGACCCTCCTGCGCACGTCATACCACCTGTTCTGGATGTCTGTCTTTGTGCGCAAACATGGTGATTGTGCGTTCACCCTGTCGACGATCCTCTCCCACATCTTTGTTTTCTGTGACATGGGTGTCTGTTGGACCAGTGTACCAAAGAGCTGTGGCTCTACCCTGAGGATCTCATCTACCAGGACTTCCAATTCACTATCTAGGAACTTGTGATTCTTCTTTGGGGGCATGGTGATGGGTGGTGATGGTGAGTGATGTGTGTGTTGGTGTGCAGGTGAAGGTGTGTGAGTGTGTGTTTTGCTAGGTGTATGTGAGGTTTCTATTTGTTGTGGTGCTGATGGTGTGTGGCTTGTGTGATGGATGAGCTGTGGGTGTGTGGTTGCTGTCTGTTGAGTGCTGGCAGGTAATTTGAATTTGCAAAGGATCATGGTAGGGATTTGTGTCCTTTATATGGGTGGAGTTGTGGGTGTGTCTTTGTTCCCTGCCCCTCCCCCCAGTATTTATTGGCTTTGTAATTGCTTGTTTGGCCTTTTTTGTGTATTTTCCCTTTGTACTTTTCGTGCATGTAGGAGACGTTCTTGTGACCGAGTCGGACCCTGCAGTTGTCTGGTACGGGCTCGTCCGTTTCGTTCACGCTGTGTTTGTGCTGTTTTCTATGCTGCGTACGCATCGGTCGCGGTGTTTTGGGTTGCTTCGGCTCGCAGTTTTGTATGCGTGTCGGTCGTACGGCTTGTCCTCCGTGCGACTCGGTCGTGTTTACCACGCCTTGCTTCGTACTTGGCGGGTGGGAGTCCGCGGGTACGTCTCGTTTGGTATTGTTCCGGGTGCGAGTCGGTCGGTTCGAAGCGCGTGTTTGTCCGGCCGGATTGCAGTTTTCCGCGCGGCTCGGTCCTTCGGCTTGTGTTCCGTACGAGTCGGTCGGGTTTTGCTCGCTTCTCATCGTACTTGGCGGGTCGGGCTGCACCGGTACGTGTCGGTCGGAATTAATTCCGGCTCCGAGTCGGTCGGTACGTTTTCCGGCCGGAATCGGAATCGGCCCCATAGTCTACTACTATTTTAGAAGTGCTTAGGAAGGTATGAGCTAAGTTTGCAAAAGTAGGTTAAAGTAGTTTTGTTACTTTATATATTTTAAAATAAGTTTATGGAGTACTGCGGTACTACCTAGGAAGTACAGTGGTATTACAAAAATAAAAAATAAAAAAATTAAACATTTAAAAAACACTGTGCTGCACTATATTCCCCCTTAAAACACAGAACGCAGACTAAGTGCGGTCTAAACAATATCGTGGCCTTGTAATTTTGTAAGGACAAAATACTGTTTAGACCACGCTTAGTCTGCTTTCTTGATTTTAAGGGAAAATATAGCGTAGTACTGTGTATTTTAAATTTTGTACATTTTTAAGTTTTTTAAGCAGTGCATGTGGAATGCACAAGTTATAGTAAATGTTGTGTGGCTAGCGAGTTCAGAACACTGTGGAGCTTATTACGATGTCGGTCGGAGTTGCCTCTGACAGACACCCTCTCGGTCTTAGGACCGACCGACCTCCAGTCGGCAGTTCTGAGCACCTGATTACAATGTGACTGAACATTGTTCGGTCACATACTCACTTTTCTCTGTGGGAGCTTGTGTTACGGCCACATACCGGCCGTAATACAGGCTCCTATAGAGAAATGGGTGTGTCTGTAAAACCCTGCACCTTGTGGCAGGCACCCCATGCTGCCTGCCAAAAAGTGAAGGGTATTAAGGGGGGTACCCTATATTCCCCCTCGGCCACCAACCTTAGGCCGCGGAGGCAAGGGGGCCCTGCTAGGGGCCCCCAAAGTCGTTGTCCGACAGCCTTTCTGTGTCAGAAAAGCCGGCGCGGAAAGGCTGTCGTAAACCAACATCGAAATCACGATGGCGGAAACACCATCCATAGGGGATTACGGTGCAGATCCAACCGACAGGATGACTCCGAGAGCTGGCGGAACCACGTCGGAATGTCCGGCCGGTTTACGTTCCGACATCGAAATCGGGCGTTCGGACCACAAACCGACTGTGTCGGTCGGAAAGCCTCCGACCACGGTCAAAGAGCTTCCGTCTAGCAGTCAGTGGCTTTCCGACCGACTTCGTAATCGGCCCCTGTGTATGGAGGTGTGCGAGTTGTAAGACATTTTGGACGGAGCATAATTTATCACTGTAAGTTATAATTATAACCTTAGAATTTGTAGGTTTTGTGTAGTTTAAGTTCTTTTTGCTTAGAAAGAATAAATAAGGTTTTCAGAACTATAACTAAGCGTAACTAAGCTTTAACCTTTGTTTTTTTATTGCTTATATATATGTTATATATAACATATAATTTATGTTTGTGTGTATATATATATATATATATATATATATATAGAGAGAGAGAGAGAGCTAGAGAGACAGATATTGTGTATATATTATGTAAATGGGTACATGTATAAGATGCGTGCACATTATATATATATATATATATATATATATATATATATATATATATATATATATATATACTCACACACACACACATGTGCTGAGTGTAACATGCTATTTATTACCATTGTTAAATGTAAGAAGGGATCAAGACTCATGAGAGGCGATGCCTTGAGTGGGTCACGCTATTTATGAAACCTGAGCTTTCGCCTTGCTGTCTAAAACCTGTAAAATCCTTATATCCTGTGAGATAGCTGCTGTGTGGGAAGCCTGAATTTGCAAATTCTATGTCTATCGAGAGAAACGTCTGGTGTCTAATGCCAGAGACTATGGGCCAATATAATAACATGTAGAATAACCTATAGGTAGGATGATTCTGTGAGAATGTACGTTCATATTCTATTAGTTATGCAACAATGTTTTGTGGAGGCTGAGCTTCTGCACCCCCCGCCCACCACCAACCCCCAATATATGTTGTCTGTCAAAAATACAGCTCCTTTGATATTAGACACCCCCTTTAAAAATCCTGGATTTATTCCTAGAGGCCGAACGATAGGAAGTGCTTTACAGTGTAACCTGTTTGTAAAGCATTATGAGCTCAGAGTTAAAAAGGCTGCTTCTTCTTCCTCTGTTTTGTGAGGAGTTAATTTCAGATAATTCAGAGGAGTGATAATGTCTGTAAATCCAAATATGTGATATGCCTAAAAGTCCACTTAATTGCACATTAGTGTAATGATACCTTTGAGAGGGTCTAAACATCACATTGCACCTCTTACTTTATTTTGTGAATTTCTGTGTCACCAGATGAGCAGCACCTGACACCTCCAGCTGGGTCCTCGACGCCCTACTGTGTACACCTACTGCCTTGTGGTTATCAACGCTTTAACACAGGCGGTCAGTCTCATGTCTCCGAAGTCCACCCCTGGCCGCAGCTGAAGTTTTCCTTGTTGGGTCACAGGGGAACTGCTGCCGTTGCTGAAAACCAAACCGGTGTGGTTGAGCAAAGTCAAGGTGAGTCACAACTTAGCAGGGGAGTATGGAAAGAGTTTCTGAGGCGTGGTCAGGTTGTGAACCCTAGTTGTCCATGTGGGGCTCTCATGACCTGTGCAGTCGATTATCTGAGGTCAGAGAGGACCCTGGCTTTGTGAGACCACTATCGTATTTTAGAAAGAGGCTACTGCATTTACACCTCTTTTCAGGCCTTTGCTTTTCCCGAACTAACTCACCTTTAAATGTGTTTTAGAAGGCTGGGGGCATCCGAGTGGGTTCATCACAAATATGACAAGAGCCAGCTGTGTATTCTGCTTACCACTCACATAAAACGTACTAGCAGGATATTTGCAATTATATTGGGCACACATATACAAAGACAAGCATGTCACTTTTAGGCCCTTACACGGTAACCCCCTCTGTAAAACAGGGATGTGGAGTTGTGTAAAAATACTAGTACATGTACTAGTGCACCAATAGAAAACAGGGCAAAATAAATAAGTCACAAAGGTGAAAATGTTTGTAAAAGAAAGCATCATTTTAATTGGGCTAGTTGTGTGATAGCTGAATGGGCAGAAATATTGATTCATGAAGAATTCTAGAAGGCCTGTGATAATGGATGTTTGAACTATTCAGAAAGGCTTTCTTTTGTATACACTTAAGGCACTCTCCAGTTCTGGCGTGGTAGAAGACACCAGGTTCCCGCTGTCTGAGTCCTTATCATGCACCATGACATTGATGGTCCATATAAGAGAAGTAGAGTCTCATACCTCCTGGTCCTCTTATAGGCTGCTGCCAGGTCAAAAGGTCTGAGCCGCCAGAGTCATGCAATAGTGGTTGGTTGAGAGTTGAAAGTCTGCAAACTGCATTCACCGCCATGATGTCTAGCTCGAAGTAAGATTGTAAGGTGGTCATTAGAGAACTTTGCATGTTGAATCCCATTTATTTATTTGAATATTAAAACGTGAATACTGTAATAAGCTTTAACCAAGTAGTGATTGGCTCGTCGAACCAAAGGGAAAAATCCAAGGGATGAGAATTGAACTGGATCCAGATTTGTAATAATTACAAGTGTAAGCTAAAAGGGCTCTTATTACAGGTTGGTATTCACGAAAGTAGAGTTAACTCTGGTGCAGAAGAGGGATTCTTTTGAAATGCCACTTACTTTACAATCACGTCTGAGGTGACCTTCTAAACTAGGCCTTAGAAGCTGCCTCACATAAATATGTATTAGAAAGTTAAGCCGACCAGATAAACAGTACACACTGAGCACAGAAGGTAAAAAGGGGTAATGAAAAGGGACGCTGAGTGCAGGGATTAATTCCTAGTCAAAAACGGGATTAGATTGTGAGGAACTCTCAGATGAAGGTTCTTGTCTTGCTTTCTCACCTTTTGGGGGTTTTCCTTGAGGACAACTCTGTATTACCATGGGCAGTACAGGAATAGAACAATAATTCAAGGTTAATGCTGATCCTACGTGCATTGTAGAGTACAAGAATGATCAAGAGGGAATCATAAGGTTACCAGAATGGTAACGTGGTTAAGGAGTTGGTCTTAAGAGGAGATCATACATTTATCAAATACCTTCTCTTTATCAGGTACTTATTGATCGTTCTTCCATGACAAAAACTTTGCAGTGGTATCGAGTGTGATTTAAATATGTTCTGGATAAGATGCCACAATTGGAGGACGTAAGGGAATAGGGGAAATTGCCCCATGAAATGACTAATGGTAAATTTAAAGCATGTGCTGGTCTTCCCTAAGCATCACATAGCATATTGAGATTTCTTGCACGTGCAGCTCTCTGCTTTGAAAAAGAGTTAATAAAGCAAAATGTTGTATACAAACGAGGTGAAATAAATATCAGTAGATGTAAAGAGAAAACATTAAAAGATGCTATCTGCAAATCATGTGAATACACTGCTAACTACCTTATTTCTTAAAACTGCATGAAGAAGGGTGCTGTCCCTTCCCTAAAACTGAAAAAAAAATAGAGCTTTCTGATTAGCCGAAGGGACTTTACCTCCCATTGTAGCTTTCAGTCCCACAGAACGGAGGGATCTGATTTGCTAGTCGCTACATGAAGAGAAATGTTGCCTCTGCCATTTCAGGACTCTGGGTCTCAGTTCTCATGAATTGAAATTATTAAAAAAAATAGGATGCAAGGGAGCACCGTTGGGGTATCCTGATCTCCTGGTCTTTGTGCGAGAGTGGGGCAAAAATAGTTTTTTTTCCCCTGTCGCGGGTCAAGCAGTACTCCTGTGGGAGCCAGCTAGACATTCTGTGAGGTCCTGCGCCACCCAGTGCTACCCTCTCACCATGGGAAGATGGCCAGCAGGGGAGGGTTGGCTGTCTCCGGGGGTTGGGCAAGAGCCTGGCCGTAGACTAGGCCCGTCAACTAACCCCTATTCTGCACACGATCAAAAGCTATGTTCAGTGACTGACTTGAGTGAATATGATCAAAGACCCCCAGAAATTCACTGAAGAAACACAAAGGTAAAGTTAAGTTATAATTAGGTATGGTAATAAGATTCAGGCTTATGTTTAAGAAAACATTTTCGAAATTCAATGAAAAACATTTGTTGAAGTGATTTTATGGTTAGGTGTTTCAATAATATAAAAACTAACATAAAAACACCAAATTTCACCAGTTATATTTTACTGAGCTAACTATAACTTTCACCCCGGCCGTGCCCTACATGACCTCATATATTACATCACTCATGACATATTAAATGATATAAATGATCACATCACTGAGGACATATCAAATGGCATCATTGAAGGCATCACTGATCACATCACTGATGACATCATCGAAGCTCCTGCTCTTCAAATAGAAACAGTGTAGTACTGAAAACAAGTCTCATTCAGTATGGTAAAAATTATGTGGTACGCACTTTAGCTACTAGTGAAGTTGTAGGTGTAGGCACTACTTCACTGAAGCAAGGTATAGTCTGTGTGTAACTAGTGTGAGTTGCAGTCATACCTTACAAATAGGTTTTAACTTATTTTAAAGACGTGTTACTAACAATATGTAAGAAAAACGAAAGCTTCTCCTTGCAATACATTATTCTACTGTGGAAGTCTGTGTACATGCTGAGGTGAAGACTTGCGATGTTGTGCTACAGTCAATTTAAAAAAAAAACTGGACATATATAAAGTGCAGTGAATTTATTTCCAAACCTTCACTGAAACTTCTGAGACATATATTGTTGTAGAATGAATAATGTTTGGCTATCTCACTTACAGATACTTCAAATCGCAGTATAATTGTAACCTTTCTTAAAATGATGTACACCATTCTGCTCATTTTGGGAATGTGTATAAGGTATTTTTACATACTATGGAGGGTTGTCCCTATGACCCGGTAGTGCATGCATTATACCTGGCTAATGTATAGAACTTAAGCCGTTGACCTAAAATTCTTCGTCAGATGAGGTATTTAATAGACATATCTCATTAGTGTAAATATTAAGCAAGCTCTTTTTGAACAGTATTAAAGGTTTAATAAGTTGCTATTGTCATTAATTTCTACAGAACATTTCATTACATTTCTTACACACCTCAATACCAATAAAAAAAGAGTATAACATGTACTTAGTGTCAGTGATTTCACAGATATGCTTCACAGTATGCTTGTTCTGCTTGTTGCGAAAGGATACGTCCATTAGTACTACAAATGTTATGGAATATTGGGTCTATGTGTCCCTTGCAGAATACCATCCAGTATGAAATGCTTATAGCAAACTGTCATATCTGTTGGATGATGTCATCAGTGATGTGTTCAGTGATGTCATTTGGGATGCCATGTGTGTTGTAATATACAAGATCATAAGCCAGGCATGGCGGGGAAGGAAGTATAGTTAGCTCAGTAAACTATAAATGGTAAATGTCAGTGGTTTTAAACTTTAGTTTTTATATCATTAAAGCACTCAACTATAATGTCACACTAACCCTTACTTTTTTCAGTGAATTTGTATGTTTTTTAAGCGTAAGCTAAAGCTTATCAGTGGTTTCAAAGTATGTATTTCACAGAACAGAGGTCTAACTGTGAATTATTTTCCATATTAAACAATACTGAATTCATTCGCAGGATATTTAGTGTCCCTAAACATTTAAAGCCGTCAAACATAGTATTTAACCTTTCTTTCAGAACTGGTAAAAAAAGCTTTCACAACAGTGCTGCTTTTAGAAAATTAATCATATATACTAATAGTTGGTTCTGTCAAGAAAAGTACAATTGCTTCGGAATGTTTTGCATTTATCCTGACAACTAGGAAAACCAATCAATGGCATACAGTCAACATTGATTACCACACAGACAAAAGGATAAGACTGACGCTATGAGTTCAAAATGTGCCCAATATATTGGAAATCAGATATCATAGAAAACAATACATATACTAATATTTAAAGACACAGAACTGTTCAACAACATAAATATTACAAACATATATTTGTGCCATATAAAAAGTACATTACATAGAACACAATCCAAACGAGTAGAACATTTAACATTTTCAGCAGAATAACTTAATTGGGCATCCGTATGTGCTCATTATGTATATTCAAACATATGGACTTATTCTTTGGCGTAGATATGTCAGATACAAGTACAGAATACCTAATCTGCACTTTGACGTTTCGGCCCCCAATAAAAGAGTGTTATTGCAAAACATCACCTAGGGTCTTCTTCAAGACCATGGATATATTTCATAATAATCTGTTTCGAAGGTCTTTTGGTTGCTACATGGATGGCGGGATTGCAAAAATCTCAGAAGTCCTCCATATGTGCCTTTAGAATCAATAGTTCATACCATGGAGGCAGCCCTGCAACTGAAATCTCAGTGCGTGCTAGGGACTGATATTCAGGAGCCTGTTAACGCTTCCTGAATTGCAAAACCATGTGGTTACTTGCTTGTCTAATAGCTAGTGTCAATCGGGAGAAACGTCACACATCTTATTCCTTCATCTGTGTTGGTGTTAGGAGACGGGAGCCATTAGTGCTTCCTACTTCTCAGTAATTCAAATAATTTCTTCAAAAGTGGTGCCGATGCACCCGCCTGCCTCCGCGACGCGACCCAAGTCTACTGGTCACCAGTAGACTACATGATATTAACTATCAATTCTAAAGGCACATATGGAGGACTTCTGAGATTTTTGTGACCTTAGGAACCCGAAGGTGATCTCAAAACGCAAAGCGAAGCTGTACATCGTCAGACACAAAGTCCCTGAAATCCCGCTGCCACTTGAAGTCCAGGGCGCTGACCTATTCCTGCACGCAAGGCCCTCCCAAGTCCCAAGGCAGGTCCTCTTTGTGGTCCAAGTCTTCCGGTAAGTTGAAGTCCAAGCGGAAGCACAAGAGGCCAAGTGGGATACGTCCCAGTCCCGCTACCCTCAACCTGAGAACTTGCAAGAATGTCAAGATGCCTTGTGGTCTTGCTCTTGATCACCTGCTGAGGAGTCAATTCTGCAATGGATCCCCATGCATCCAGGGTTTCCAGGTCCATAGGTGATGTTGCAACAGATTGAAGTCTTTTTGAGAGGCCATGTTGCAAAATTTGGGGCACTCTTCTGGCCCTTCTCTGCAAGACCCTGGAGTGGCGTCCAGTTGGATTATCACTAGTGGGATTGCCCTCTGCACTATTTGTGCCTCCTGAACCCGCCTTGGGTTCCACTCCAACACCGAAGTGGACTTCCAATCCGGTGCCAATGACATAGATGCTAGCACTGATGCCTTCAGTGGGGAGGAAGACCCCATTCCTATAAGTCTTAACTGACTCTGAGCCAAATTAATCTCGGCCCAACCAAAGTCGTGTCCCGAAGCCATACCAGCAACCCAGCACCAGTTCGATTCAACTCATACTGTAGCATGCCTTTGCCTCAGACCTGTACCTCAGCATTCCAAAAACGTTTCAGTTTGGTCTCTGACCAGAGCCAACCAGTCTTTGGAAATGACAACCAAAATAAGGGGGATTATTTTCTCAAAAACTAGGATAACTGCAGGATGCCAGTGAGCTTGGCACTTCCCCCAGATACTGGGCTGTTTTCCCTCTCTGGACTACCAACAGATGAAAGTACATGCTTTGCAGTGTTAATGAGATGTGCAGCAGAGGTATTGGATTTTCTATCAACTATGGAAGTCAAAACTGATGTACTAATAGAAGTTTTGCAAATGAGTCAAACTTCATCAGAACCCGACCCTTACTTCCATTTAATGAACCCCTAACTGACACCCTTTGGGGCAGCTGATCTAAATCCCATTTAGGACCACCAGTGAACCAGGAGGTTTCTAGATGCCACAGACTGCTGCCAGGGGACCCTGATTTTATAACACAGCACCCTACACCAGAATGTTTGGTGGTTCAGGCATTCACCAGCAGGGTGAACCCCAATTCTTTCCCTAGGAATCCTCCTGACAGAGTGAAAACAAATTAAGGCATTTGATAAGTGGATGTTTTCTGCAGCCATTCTAGCCGTCCGTTAATGTCAATGCCAGCTGTTTGCTGGGAAGATAAACAATTGTTTATGGGACATAGTGGGTGAGATCTTGCCTGTAGTCCCCGAGAACTTTTGGTCCAACCGGGCTAAAACTATCCAGTGTGGTCAGGATGCTGAAAGTACATCATCAAATCTGGGCCAGACATTTCCGACTGCATGGGCAGAACAGTTGGCAATTGCGTGATGCTTTGCAGCATGCTTGAATGCGATCCACTGGCTTTTCAGTTCAATGGATGTGCCATTCAATGGGTCCTGCCTGTTTGGCTAGAAGACTGATTTAGGTTGGAATACTTTACAGACAGCTGGCCCATGGCTCTCTCCTTAAGTCTTTTCGCCCCTACAAGTCAGTATCCTCAGCAGTTTTGCCTCTTTTGAGGCTATTCCATAGATTAGGCATACTGGCAAAGTCAAGGCCCACCAAGCCCACAACAGGCACCCCAGTCCTATTGGGGTCAGGCAGGGATCAAGAATGCAGCACCCAGGGATTAGGGAAACACACTGTTAGGGAAAACACACTTCCCAGTCCCCCAGCAGCATCAGCCTCCAAGCAGCTTTTGTTTGTCCTTAGTGGCATATGACCACACTTTAGGAAGGTTCAGACATTATCTCCAAGGGCAGCAGAGATCTAATATGACTCTGATTCTTACATCCTTACATTGGCCCAGCATAAAAGAACGGATAGACTTCAAAGCCCTGACCATCTTTTTCAAAGCGTTTCACAACGCAGGAGCCGGCTACCTAATCAAACAGGTTAATCACTACACTACCTCTAAACCTTTACGTTCATCCAATGCCAACCTGGCCAGCGTGCCCAGGATACGCCTGGCCCATACTGGAGGCAGATCCTTTGGCTTCCAAGGCGCGAAATTGTGGAATAGCCTTCCGGAGGCCTTGAGGTTAAACACAGACTTACTTTCCTTCAGGAAGAATCTAAAAACTTGGCTTTTTAATCACTTAGGGGCCGATTCCGATTTTGGCAGGAAACCCCTCCGGACGACTCTGCTCCGGAGGGCTTTCCGACCGACTCGGCTCCGTCGACTCCGAGCGAGCAAGTATGATGTCTCCGTACGACTCGGGACATGGCTCGCTCGGAGTCCCATTGCAGTCAATGGGAGCTTGTGTTCAGAATGCAAACACGGTCCCCCATTGCAAAAAGGGAGGGTGTGGACAAGCGTGCACCCTGTGGCGGGCACCCCATGGTGCCCGCCACACTGCACATGCCCGGACAGGGGGAACCATGGGAACCCCCTGTGACCAATTCTGAAGGCCCCGGTTGAAGGGGGCCCGCTAAGGCCCCACAAAGTACGTCTCCGACAGCCGCTTCATGTCGGAGTTGACGACTCCAGACAGCTGTCGGCGTCGTGCATCGGAATCGACCATCAGGAAACCAATGCCATTGGGCTGTACGAGTCGGATCCGGATGACGTCGTTTTTCCGAACGATGTCTGGAAACGAGTCGGACAGCCCGAGAGCTTTGGGGGCATCGTACTTGCACATTCGGGACCTCGTCTGAATCGATCGGAAACATGGCTTCCGACTTCGATTCGAAGGGTCCAGATGCCGTTAGGAGGCCGTCCGGCCGAGATCGGAATCGGCTCCTAACTGGGAATTTTTCACTCTTTCTCCCCCCGCTGTCTATGCGCCAGGACACTCTAGCTTGAGTAGCTGGGCGCTCAAACAAATACCATATTTCATTTCATTTCATTCAGGATAATATCCGACAGATGGGTCCTGCTGATTATTCAATGAGGCTATGCCCTACCATTTTTTTAGACCTGCCGCACCTACTGCCCACATCAGACCATCTTTCAGAGGAGGACCTGTCCATCTTGCTCCAAAAAGTGCAGGCTTTTCTGGCCAAATGAGACATAGATAGGATCCCATCTTGGAATTAGGGACTGACTAATACCCCAGCTATTTCCTTGTGCTGAAGAAAGATGGAGGCCTTAGTCCTATTTTAGATCTCTGCACTCTAAATGCCTTATTGCAGTAGGACAAATTAAAGATGCTCATCCTGTAGTTTCACAGATGCTGCTTGTGGTTCATGGCGGGCATGGATAATTTCCAATTTGCCATGCTCCCCTTCGATCTCACCACTGCCCCTTAGGAGGTTGAAAATTTCTGATTTCCCCTACCTCAATGACTGCCTGTTGAAGGAAGGCTCACCACAGTCAGTCGTTGACCAACTTCAGATGATTACAGACCTCCAGACATCACTGGGGTTTACTATCAATGTGCCGAAGTCTCAACTGACGGTCCTTTCGTTAGAACCATCCTGAATACAGTGAAGTTTTGGGCCTTCCCTCTGCCACAATTCCAATACATTTGGGCTATGATCCGACATTTCAGGCTCAGACTTGATTCTCAGTGAGAGTGCTTCTGTAGCTTCTGGGCTTCTCAGCAGAGAACCGTCTCCACCTCAATCTGCTTCAGTTGTGGGCTTTGCACCTGGCGCTTAAAGCCTTCCTACTATCTATCACAGGGAGGCTTGTTCAGGTTCTTATGGACAACACCACTGCCATGTGGTACTGCAACAAGCGGAGTGGGTCCGACACTGCCTCTCTTGTCCGAGGTACTGAAGCAGATCGGGACCAACTGGGCCCAAGTCATCCTAGTGACCCTGGATTGGGCTTCGAGAGAACCTCTTGTCAGAGCAGCATGGCAGGGTCCTGCATCTCAACTGCACAATCCATGTGTGGAGACTGAGCAGCGACAGTTAACTACATTCAATCTTCCTCCTAAAGTTGTGGATGTCATCCTGGCTGCCAGCTGTCTTTCTGGTTCAAGTTTGTAGCCTGGCATGTTGACCCGCAATACTGATCCATTGCAGGCCAATTTGTTGGCTGTCTTGTTTTTCGTTTTGTCTGTAGTCTAACCGGGGTTTGCTTTGGGCACCATGAAAGGTGATCTGTTGGCCCTTTTGGCCTTTTTACATTTTCTGGACTATGAGTCCTTTTTCAAATCCCCAGTTGTGATGAGATTTATAAAAAGTTTGATTAATTTATTTCCATCTATGCCCTTTGTGATGCGATAGTGGAATCTTTATTGTGTCCTAACGTGCTCACCATTTGAACCAATGCACAGCTCTTCACTACATCTTCTTTCTCTGAAGACTGTGTTTCTTGTCATGGTGACTTCAGCTTGTCATGTAAGTGAACTCCAAGCTGTCTTGGTGCAGCTGCCTTACACCACCTTTTGCCCAGATGAATGTGGTGTTGAGTACCAGGGTGGCCTTGTTGCCAACAGCTATGACTGCTTTTCATGTTGAGCAAGCCATCACTCTCGTAATGTTCTTTGCGCCTCCTCAGCCCTCGAAAGAGGAGATACTCCATTGGCTGGACCCAAAAGAGCTTTAAGCTTTTACATTAATCACACCAAAGATCATCCAGTGGGCAATCAGCTTATTGTGGTGTTCTCTGAGGTAAAGAAAGTCAAGGCTGTGCAGAAACAGGCTATTGGATGGATAGAGGTGGATAATTATCTGCATTAAGATCTGCTACACAGTGGCCGAAATGCAGCCTCTAGAGAGCTTGCAGGCCCTTTCCACTAGGGTCTAGACTGCTACCACTGTGCTGGCAGGTGGAGTGCCTGTCCTTGAAATCTGTCAGGCTGCGACGTGGGCATCTGCCTTGATAGCCAGCTCTGAAGGGATGGGCATTTTGCCCATTCAGTCCTGCAGGACATTTTGATCTGAGCCATTCCACAGGTCCACCACTTAGGGAGATGCTGCTTCTACTTAGGGAGATGCTGCTTTGGTATCCATTCTAAAGTTGACAAATCTGCAGTCAAAAGTATCCATCAGAAGAAGATCAAGTTACTTACCTTTGGTAATTCTCTTTCTGGTGGACACTCTTTCTAACTGCAGATTCCTCACTACCCTCCCACCTCCCCGTTCTGTTGAATGGTCTTTTTTTCCTTCTAAAAAAGGTTCCAATTTAGGAATCCACACACCGGTACCTCTGCACTTCTGAGGGCACTGACAGAAACTGATGTCGATGTGCAGGGGTCGCGCTTATATATGGCACCATCGTCACTTCTGGAAAGGAAAAAAAGCCTACACAGAGTTGCATGGTACAAACTACTGTCATGTTGAGGAATTGCTGTTAGTATCTTCCGTATTCGGTGTGGCACATGGGGATATTCAAAAGATGAGGAATCTGTGGTTTGCTATAGTAAGTACCAGAAAAAGTGTTACCAAATTAAACTAACTTGTTCATTTCTCCCCTAAGTATATTTTTGATGATGTGGATAGCAATAGTTACATTCTCCATGTAGCATAGACTTGGAAGTGGCATGTGCAAAGTATTCCACATGAAAGATTGTAGATTGTTAGATTAAGGTATTCAAACTAATGTTTGGGATATGGTATGTGAGTTTAATGTTAAAGTTGTTCATGTTCACCCTTTTTATGTATTTCTTGAGCTTGCTTATATTTCCTTGCCAGATAAGAAGTATGCCATTTACATATCTTCCACAACTTTCACAGACAGCACATCATGCTTGCACACATGATGGAGCAGGTCAATGAGTTGGGTCACTGACATTGACAAGCGCAGAATAAGCATACTTTAAATCCTATAAGGGGAGGACTGTGTGTGCAGTGCTGATTCACCAGACACACCAATAGTGCACAATTTGATCCCTATTATTGTAACTTTCCTTCATGTGTAATTCTTAAATATTTTTTCATGCCAATACAGATACATACCTAAGCGAGGTCCCCCAAAAAAGACAATTTGTGTTGTATATTTTATCTTACTACTCTTCTCACTACAGATTTAATTAAGCAGAGAGGGAATGGCCCTAATGAATAAAATTGCATCTGTATAAAGGCATTTGACTAAGGAGGAAACATGTGTACCACTCTCTCAGGGTAAACTGAATCCCCGGTTTTTTAATCCTTCCCACTGGGGACAACAATAAAACTTTAGTCTTCCAAGAGCAGTTTAAATCCTGTTTCCTTCACACTTACCTCCTGTCTGCACCACTGATATATCTCACCCACACCACTATCAGAGGGACTTACCCCCAGTGTTACATTCTCTTAAGGGCGCCCCTCCAAAAAGGATTGTAGCCCACCCTGGCATTTCTCCAAATAGAAGCTTGAGGGTGGGCACCATGAAGAACCATGCCACTTCTGGGTGGGTGAGAGCTTCTGTACTAAAAGGAAGAATGCTTTCTTAGTGACAAAGCAGCACACATTGTATGCCCACCTTTAGCCAGGAGTATTTGTGCTATTGTCTATGTATCTTGCCCAGTACATTACAGGGGGTGCATTTTGAAAGACATCTTCATTCCATAGTCAGCAGTGCTTACCCTGCCCCAGGCAGGCATGCAGGGAAACATATATTCTTCTGCCGTTGTGGTACCCTGCTGATACGTCACTCTGTAGAAGGTGAAACAGTTGTTGTGCAACTTTTCCAATATCATCATATTGCTTACTGTAGAGGGCACTTTGTACTTCAATACATTTTGTTTATTGGCTCGCTCCTTTTGTGTTCTCTTATAAAGGATTGCCACATCAGTAGTGATGAGAATATAGTCAGGATGCCAATCAATGTTCAGCAGTTCTGTAAGAAGATCCTTGGTTTTCTAGATTTATAGTATAGATCTCTCATGAATGGTTGCCCGTCAATATAAGTCTCCCAGTCTATAGGATACTGAATCTATCCCTGATAAAATGGGATGACATGGGGGTGAGAATCCTCCCATATGAGGCAGCAGAAGTAAGTAGAATGTTGCCATCCTTGGTGATCTACGAATAGATAGTTTTTTTTTCCAGGCTTAGCTAACCATAGGAATTAAGTCTGGACGGTGAACTCCGCTTTGCTTGCGGAGTTTGCAGTGTTTTCCGCACTCCACATTACGCGGAGTTCCGAAAACGTCAATGGTGGCGAGTGCGAGCGAGGAAAATACACCTCCCGGCGAGATTTTTCCTCGTTCGCAATTGTCAACATCAAGTTGGCGAGCGCGGAAAATCAACCTCCCGATGAGATTTCTCAACGCAGGCAGTCAGATTTCTCATTGCGAGTGGTCGCGAATGCTCGCGGCCGCTCGCGTTGAGAAACCATCCGTTCGCGTTGAGAAAGCTGCCCTTGAGTAAAAATCTACTAGGGCGGCAGAAAGGAAGCAGCGCCCACTTGTGCTGTGCATGGTGCCGTTCGCGATGATTGCACAGTGCGAACAAGCACCTGGCACTGAAAATCACTGTGAACTGCATTTATCTAGCGCACTCCGACGCTTGCGGAGCTCCACGTAGCGCGGCGGAGTTTTTTTCGCACTACTCGGAGGTCCACGTAGCGGAACTTCACAAACTCTGCCCAGGCTTAATTAGAATACCATGGGGCATAGTCACAAATTGCATTTTGGAATACCTTCGTAGTATTGCAATAGTACTACTAAAGTATTACAGAAAACTATCACAAACCTACAAGTGTAAACCTCCACCTCTCCTATCTTTTCTATGGGAAGGTCCACACACGTGTGAGTTTACTGCTTAGTAGTAAAGGTGGGAGTGACCAGGGCGAGTTGAAAAATGGGGTATACTTACTACAAAATGGGTGTGGGTTAGGGAGGAGTAAAGAGGGGTTAAGAAGTTGTTTATGGTGGGACACCCACCCACAAAAGAGTAAGCCCATTGCCATTCACAAACTGCACTTCTAAATATACTACAGTTAAAAAGGTTTGCAAAACAGTAATAAATTTACTTCAGCATCGTACATGTCCAACCACTGGTACTGCAACATCCTCCCATAGAAATCAGTAGAGGAAGGGACTTAAAATAAAACCCCATAGGAAACAATGTTAAATTAAATTACATTATTTATACTATTTAAAAATAAAAACGTAATTTGATGTTAAAAACATTATCTAGAAATAAAGCATTTTTCTTATTTAATTTCAAAATACTTGGATAATCTTTTGTTAATTTAAAAATTAATGTAACATTACTTATAACTAAAATATAATTTAATTACTTTGAATTAATTCTACACATCGCTTTCAGTAATAGTCACCACATAGTACTTGGTTTTTTACTTTAGGTAGGATTATTTTTTAATTTAAACTTTATTGTTTATTTTCATATATTTAAATTTAAATTATTTAATATTGTCTTCAAAATTGAGTTGATAATGATGTAACATTTTTTAAACTTTGTACACTTTTAAAAGAAATATGTCACATTAATTTGCATTTATGTAAAATGGTTCTACTATTTTTTTCAAGTTTAATATACTTTTTTCTATACTTTACCATGGGGAGAGCTCCACCACCGAAGATCTCCATATCCTGTTGACACAGGATAAAAAATCAGAGTATTCTGTTTGGAATGAACCTGTTCAGATCCTCGAGGTTCAGGACAAGCTTGATACCTCCCAGTAGTTCTCCATCAAGAAGATGGTCAAGTGGATTTTCCATTCATCCCCAAATGGAACCATTGTTAGCCACTAGATAACCAACCATCTTTCCTCCAGGATCCTTTGCAATGAAGTCTGTAGTACTCTGTTATCTGGAGGGTCTGAGGCAAAAACTATTTGATATCCATTTATAATATTGTTTTGCAACCACTGATTTGAAATGTTCCTTCTCCAGTGTTGAAAAACTTTCCCAACTGACCTCTCACAAAGACAGCAGGAAACTACTTCACCACACGATGGTAAGCAGTGCTATGTGTTTGAAAGGTGTGACTGCAGGCAGATTCTAAGTCTCATGGTGGGTGAGTGACCCCTCCACCACCATTTTCTTATGAGAGCACTCATATTTCCATGTACTGTTTTCACTTTCTAGGGTAGCACACCCTTTCTCATACATACGGGCATAGGCCGCATTTGATCCACTTATATATATATATATATGGGACTGCTTTTACTGAGATTGGTTGGACCCTCCCTAAAAGCAAGGGTAAAATAGTTTCTCCAGTATTGTATTTTTGTAGATGCCCATGCTTGAATCTTCCTCGTCGTCATGGTGGGAGTCCCACAGTAACAGTAAAATAGCAGTATTAAAACTTCAACATTCAAATGCCCATAAGAATTCACTAGCTTTTAGCAACCTATTACCATTGTTATAAAACATCCAAACTCTAGCCAATCAGAGAGTAGGCCATAGAGTCTCCTTCCCCTGCAGGGCCACCATACCTCAGGTTTCTTACCGCACGTCATGTGTTCGGGAGTCTCCCTGAGCTCTGCTCAGTCACAGTGTTTCTACTGTTGCCCTTTTGAACTCCAGCTTGCTGTTCATCTCTTCACTTCTTATCTCTTCTGAGGTACAGGCCAGTAGTGTGAGTACCTATTTTCCTTCATAGTGTCAGAGTCTAAAAAAGGGTTGTTTAGGCCCTGTAAGACTTGTGTAAAGTCCAGACTTTATTCTGAGGACCCACATAAGGTGTGTCTTTACTGTCTGTATCCAGACCACAAGCCCAGAGAATGCAAGTACTGTCGTACTTTCTCCTCAAAAACTCTCAAGGACTGTGAGGGTAGGCTGCTTCTCTGGCTACAAAAGAAAAAAGCAGCAAAAGACTCTGAGGCTGAGGAGAACCCCCATACCTCCTCCAGAAAGAGAAAAGAAGAAGGGTCTTCCTTATTGCTTAAGGACCCTAAAAAATCCAGGTCTCAGAGTAAGGAGAGGATTTGAGGAGAAAAGAGCCAAGAAAGACCAGCCCGGTCCTTCTTCTTCTCACCAGAGGTCGGGTTCTGCTCCTCTGTCAACACCTCTTTCTCCTTCCGGAGATTCTTCTGCTGACAGAAAACACTCGTCGACGGTCCCGTCGATGAAGAAATCTCCATCTACGGCCTCCATCTCCATTGCAACTGGCGCTCCGTCGACGGTTTCGTCAACGACGCCTACTACGCTGACGGTCAGGACGACGACAGCGGCTGCGTCGACGACGGCAATGATGGTGTCAACGTCGTCGGCTGCAGTTAGGCCATCTCCATCATGAGGGTTTCTCCGTCAACGGTTCAGCAGGTTCGTTCACCGTCAACGATTCTTTAACCTCCGCAGTTGGTTGTGTTGTCGACGACCCCGGCGACAATCCCGTCGACGATCCTGTCGACGACCCCGTCAACGACCCCGTTGACGAGGGAAAAAGTCAGTCTACTTTCAAAACCGATGACTTCCCTTCTGCAGGACTTTTCAAAAATATCTCCTCTGCCACCTACTCGTCTTGTGGATTTTCAGGAGTCTGAAGATGATGGGCCTTATGGCCCTGCTTACAGTCCTTCACAACTCAGGATTAAGTGCCAGGACTCGGAGGAAGAGGAGACGATACATGATCCGTCTACTTATTTGGAGGAGGACTATTCTTTTTCGGATAGGGGGCGTCCCAGTTCCCAACGTTTGGATGCGTTTCAGGAGCAGTATCCTTATGAGGAACAGGAAGAACAAACTCAAGAACCCTCCATAAATATCCCAGTGTCTTTGGTAACTGATCTTCGGTTAATGCTGAACGATTATTATAAGAGATTTCCTGAAGCGAATTCTGCTCCACAGCCGCCTCCCGTTCAGGAGGTCCCTACTCCTATATCGCTGGCTGTACCACCATTGCAGAAGAGCAAGACTGTTGCTCCAACCTTGGATATTACTCGCGCAAAGTCAGGATGACAACGACCAGCAACTAGAGGAGGAGGAACTGCACATAGACCAGGATGTCCATGATGAATGGGACAACTATGTGGCCCCTACTCCACCATCTCCTACTCCGCCTCCAGCCGACTCTCCGCCTGCAGATATCGGCGTATTCCACGATCTGCTGCAACGTGCTTCTAGGCGCTTTGACCTTCCTAAGCCTGTCAAGCAGTCAGAATGCTTTTTATACGATTTTAAGCCTAAAATGCAGCGCTCCTCTCGATCCATTCCCATTGTAGATTTCTTATGGCAAGAAGGCCTGAAATTGATGAAGACGCCAGCTTCTATTCCTGCAGTGTTGCCAAAATTGGACAAAAAGTACAGGGCTCCAGAGGACTCTCCCGCGTGCCTGATTAGACACCCCCGCCCTGATTCAGTCATTATGCAGGTGGCTCAAAGGAGATCAAAGAACCCTTCCTCTCCGTGTGTGGCTTCGCCTGACAAGGAAGGGTGCAGATTGGACAACATTGGCAAAAGGTTCTTCGCTTTGGCGGCCACTGCCATCAGAGTCTCCAATGCCATGGCTATCCTCGGAAGGTATGACGGCCAGATGTGGTCCGACATCTGAGCCTTGCTGGAGTTCCTTCCGGAGGATAAGAAGAAAGAAGCGAAGAAGCTGCTGTCGGAAGGAGAGAGAGCCTCTTCCGAAATAATTGAAGTGGCTCTGGACATTTCTTCAACAGCCTTCAGACAGATGGCGGGAGCAGCGGTATTGAGATGGCAGGGGTAGCTGAAAGCTACAATGTTCAGTCCGGAAGTTCAGGCCAAGGTTTTGGACATGCCATTTGACGGCGAATTTCTCTTTGGAAAACATGTGGATGAAGCACTGCAGTCGATCAAATCGGATACTGAGACGGCTAAGTCTTTAACTAATCTGCAGCAGAATAAGCTTACTTCCTTCCGGGGCAGAAGTAGAGGTCAATATCTCTCTCGCCCCCAGCTTCAGCAGTGTTTCCAGCCGTATTATCAACAGGGCTTTCGTGCTCAGTACTCTTCTCAGCCCTTTTGTCAGACCTCAACTCCAGTCTACTCTAGAGCAGCAGCACGTCGATGCCCACCATCAGGGGGAAGGGCTCACGACTCTAATAAGAGGCAATGAGGATCCGCAGGCCCCTGCTACCGTAGTCCCACTTCAATTGGGCCCGCTTGCTCCAAATTCATCAGTCAATGGAAGCTTATATCTTCCGAAAAATGGGTGTTAGACGTATTTCGCCACGGTCACACCCTGGAATTTGTTCAACAGCCCCCGAATTTGCCTCCGCAAAGAACCTCCCATCGTCATCTTCAAATCCTCAAGAAGGATATGCGATTGCTCCTCGCCAAACAGGCAATTGAAGAGGTGCCACCCGATCAATGTAATCTGGGGTTTTATGCTCACTTCTTCTTGATAAAGAAAAAGACGGGAAATGGAGGCAGATAGTAGATCTGAGGTCATTGAACTAGTTCATCAAATCTCAACCCTTCAGAATGTTGTCGCTCCAGGAAATTCTGCTTGTCATGGATGGGGGGGTCTCTATGTCCTCTCTGGATCTTCTGGACACGTATTTTCATGTTCACATTCACCCAAAACATCGTTGTTTTCTCAGGTTCGAGGTGGCAGGGTGCCATTATCAATTCAGAGTACTGCCCTTCGGGTTAAAGTCGGCTCCAAGAGTCTTCACCAAGTGCTTGGCCCCAGTGGTGGCTTTTCTACGGCGAGCCGGTCACCAGGTATTCCCTTATCTAAAAGACTGGTTAGTCAAGGCCCCATCGCTCCAGGCTGCCAGAAGATCGACAGGTGCCTGTGATCAGCTCTTTCACTCCCTGGGGCTCAGAATCAACTGGGAAAAGTCCTCTCTGGCTCCCTCCAGGTCGATAGTATTTCTAGGAGCAACTCTGTACACTACGTTCTCGAAAGCATTTCCCACAAAATCAGGATATTACGACTGCAAAAGACAGTGCGGGGTCTGTCCGCAAAAAAGTATGTTTCAGTAAGGACATACAAGTCAATGTTAGGGATGATGTCATCCTGTATCCCGCTGATTCCGCAATGTCGCCTAAGGATGAGACCTCTCCAAGAGGTGCTCGACGCTCAATGGATTCAATCTCGAGGCTCATTCGAGGACATCATTTCAATCACTCGGTGATGGTTTCAGCAATGTCTTGGTGGAAAGTCAGAGACAATCTCTCGCAAGGTCCCTCTTTCCTCACGACAAAGCCAAAGTTGGTTATGACGTCGGACGCTTCTATGGATGGGTGCGGTGCCCACCTACAAGACTTACAGATCCACGGAAGGTGGTCGGCTCAGGAAGTACAGTGTCACATAAACCTCTTGGAACTGAAAGCGTTTTTTCTGGGCCTCCAAGCATTCCTGCCAAGAATCAGGAAGTCATCGTTCCTTATTCGCACGGACAACACCACCACCATGTTCTATCTGCTGAAGCAAGGTGGAACAAGATTCCAGGCCCTCTCAATCCTGGCTCAGCAGATCTAGGATTGGCTAATAGTGCACGGAATATCGACACAGGTTCAACATGTGCCAGGGGTCCAAAATGATTCGGCCGATTCCCTCAGCAGGGACACGAACAGTGTCACGAATGGGAGCTAAACGACGAACAGCTGCAAAGGGTTTTTCGCTGTTGGGGGTTTCCAACCCTAGATCTATTCGCTACGTCACTCAACAAAAAATGCAGATTCTACGCCAGCAGATTTCCTCAGCCAGGCTCTCTAGGAAATGCCTTCTACTTCTCTTGGGAAGGAACGTTAGCCTATGCATTCCCTCCGTTTCCTCTCATTCCAAAGGTTCTGCAAAAGATCAAACGAGAGCCTTGCTGTGTCATTCTAATCGCCCCGGCGTGGGCGCGACAGTTCTGGTTCACAGAGCTGTATCGCCTATTAAGGTTTTTGTCCAATTCTTTTCCAGCCAAAAGAGAATCTTCTGTCCATGAACCAGGGTAAAGGGGTTCATCCTCAAATCTGTTCGCTGCACTTGTCAGCTTGGCTCCTCATCACACAGAATTCGGCCAACTAACGATTTCTGAGGAATGTCAAGCAATACTACAGAAAGCCCGAGCTCCTTCGACGATCAAATGCTACTTGGCCAAGTGGAAAAGATTCTGTATTTGGTGTGCCGCACACTCTTGCGCTCCTCGCTCATCGCCGCTGAGGAAGTTTTACCCTATCTCTTGTCTCTTGCCAAAGCTGGTCTGGCACATGCGTCCATCAGAGTGCATTTAGCGGCAATCTCAAGATACAGACGTCGTTCTGGTTGTTTGTCTTTGTGGTCTAACAGACTATTTAAAGAGTTCATGAAAGGACTTTTCAGGGTCTACCCTCCAGTAAGACCTCCTCCTGTGCTATGGCAATTAAATACTGTTCTGTCGCAACTTATGAAAGCATTGTTTGAGCCAAATCACAAGTGCGACTTGAAGTACCCCTCCTGGAAAGTGGACTATCTGTTGGCCATAACGTCTGCTAGGTGCTTTAGTGAAATTCAGGCCTTCACTACAACGGAAGCTTACCTGCAGTTCTTTCCGGATAAAGTGATTCTTCGTACCAATTCATCTTTTATTCCCTAGGTACCTTCTGCATTTCATCTAATTGAACCAGTAGTTTTGCCCATTTTCTTTTCAGCTCCATCTTCACCAGCGGAGAGAGCACTCCATTCTCTGGACATTAAATGATGTTTAAAGTTCTACTTGCAAAGGACTAAGCCTTTCCGAAAATCTACTCAGTTACTCTTTGCCTTCTCTGCCCCTAGGAAGGGTCGGGCTTTGACGCAGGCGTCTATCGCTCGCTGGGTCTCATCGACTATCCTCTTTTGTCATGAAAAGGCTGGCCGCCCTCTGGTTTCCAAAGTTGCAGCATACTCAACACGCAAGGTGGCAGCTTCCTCTGCCCTATTCGCAGGAGTGTCCTTGCCTGATATCTGCAGGGCGGCGACATGGGCGAACGTCCAGACCTTCACAAAGCATTACTGCCTGGATGCCTGGCAGAAGGCAGACGTAGCAGTTGGTCAAGTTGCTCTGCGACGTCTATTCGCATAAGGTATGATCTCCTGAGTATCTTTTTCTCCTAAGTAAGTATACTATGATTATGATAGGCAATAAATAGGTTTTCAAATGTTTTCTATTAACGTTTTAGTATATGTATACATCGTTATGAGCTCATGTTATATGCTCTTTATGATTATCATTCGTATTTTGGTTTCTGGGTCGCATGGTGGGATGGTACTGCTTGCTATTCTGATTCAAGCATGTGAATCTATTAAAGATACAATACTGGAGAAAAAACAAGTTACTTACCTGTACGCTGTGGTTCTCCAGTATTGATATCTTTTATAGATTCATAGGCGACCCTCCCTCCTCCCCTTTTCAGGTTCACCTTCCATACCTCTCTTATTGCCTTATGGTACTCGTGCTTGAAATCTGAGGTATGATGGCCCTGCAGGGGAAGGAGACTTTATGGTCTACGCTCTGATTGGCTAGAGCTTGGATGTTTTATAACAATGGTAATAGGTTGCTAAAAGCTAGTGAATTCTTATGGGAATTTTAATGTTGAAGCTTTAATATTGCTATTTTACTGTTACCGTGGGACTCCCACCATGACGACGGGGCAGATTCAAGCATGTGAATCTATAAAAGATATCAATACTGGAGAACCACAGTGTACAGGTAAGTAACTTGTATTTTACTTGTTTTTGTTTGCCGGTATGGCAACAAACCGGCTGAGTTATCTGTTATTGTGTTCACCTAATAATCCCATACTTTTGAGTCCCCCGAGGTTGTTGAAAACATCAGATGTTCTTAATGTGGCTACTCTCTGTACCACTATAGGTACAGCGAAATCAACAATACTGCCTTTCTAAGGTGCTTTGCTGAGACTTTTAATTAAGCATGACCCATGTATTTTGTGATGCTAATCCGACATCCAGTAGAGAAATTGTTTTGTTCCCTATGTATGATCTTACACTTCTTTGTGTTGCTAATTAGTTTTCAATGAGTGTTTCTATATAAAAATGTAGTCTATTACTGGTTAACATTATACAAAGACTGCTACTAGTTTTATATAATTTTGTTATGTAGTTTCACTGTTGTATCCATAGATCAGTACCCGTTTCCTGAGTAACAGGGGACCTCTTGACCATACTTTTCTTTGATGCATCTAATTCAGGGTAAGAATGTGAAACATTCATTCCAAAATCACTCATTTTTAGTTGGTATCTGCATCAAGGTAATTCTTTCCTTGATTGTATTTGTTCCTTGTAGGTTGCTACTGGCTTTGTCCTGCTAAAGATGCTACAAAAATAATTTTAGGAGGTGAAACGTCGATGCAATTACCATTGACTGGCATTCATTGTAGTGTTTGAAAATTGTACTCTGATTTTGAATCTTTTTTTTTTTTAAATTGTAGTGCCCGTCAATTGTATTGTTTTTTCCCTTTTTCAGTAGCACTAGTGCACCTTTATTCGCTGTGCCACTATTCACAATCTCTATGTCACCTGCTGGAGCTCCTTCTTATTGTATGTCTGTCTATGTATGAACAATGTGCAATGAATAAATATAACTGTGCGTAAATGGATGTATGTTGATATAGTTTCTGAGGCCAAGGAAGCATAGGCTTACAGCTTTCTCCGAGGGAACAATTGTTGCTATAAATGATTACTTACCCAGGTTCCCAGAAATAAAGGGTTGCCCAAAGCTATTGGTTAGATTAGCCCATCTGGAGAAGGCCTAAACATTTAGCCCACTCCACATAACACTGTCCTGCTCTGAGAGGGCCCTTTTGAAAAAGGCAGCCTCCCCTCCTCTTACCTGCAACTTTTTTGTCAACTTGTACCACAGTGTAAGAATGACGATATCTCCCATATACTCTGCCCCTCTCAACAGTGGCAGAAACAGTCAAAGAGGAGAAAATGTTTCCCCTATCCCCACACACTGACCCTGGTCCAGCAAGGAGGAATTAATCCTGTCAACATGACTACCTATACCCCTTTTTAGTACCCAGCACATGAAATGAAGGACTAAACAAAACAAACACAAGATTATTCAGAAGGATGCAGTCCCTCTTGGACAGATGGGTTTCCTGCAAGGAGGCAGACAAACCACCTGAAGGGTTTCAGGGTAATGGTTGCTGCTTCCTGGCCCTGCTCAGGATGCAGAAGAGATCACAGGGAAGCAAATGTTTTATCTATGGAGGTAAAATCTCACCTCCTTAAGAATGGAATAGTACAAGGAGGCGATCCTATACCATATTGGATTTCTATGTACATAAGATGGACAGTTGACTCCTAGTAATCATATTCTGTCCTAGATTTCATTTCACATCCTAATACATTCGGGTACTGAAGAAGAAGCTGGTTTTGAATATGGTGACTACATTGCCATGAAGACATCTGGTAGTCTTGTATGTAGTTATTGTGCTACCAAAATGATGCCTCACATTGCTAGTACGGAGTAGGAGAGATGAAATGAATGGTCCAAAAAATGGAAAGAACAAAAGAGAAAAAATTCGGAGAGGGATTCTAAATGGGATGATCTTCTCCATAATGCGTGTATGTCACCAGATAGTGCTGTATTGCTTTATCAGTAGTCAACCTTAGGCATTTGTTCAATTGGTCTGTAAGTAGGGAGCTGATGTCAGATATTGCACTAACTTTGTGAGCAAGATTCACTTGAAGTAATTTTCTTTTCCTTCTCCCACCGTCCCTGCTAGTGACCACATACACTGAAGCATGAGAGCTAGTGGTAGAAGCAGGGTAATGGGGTAAGACAGAAAACAGAGACACAGGACTCCACACTCTGCCTCATCTTTTCCGGGGTCAGGGAACGCAGAACGTTGTAGTGGATCTCTTGAAGATAAAGAGACCTGTTTAGTGACTTGTCTTTGGATCACTGAACTTACCTATAATTGTGAAATGGTTTCCCTTAGTAATATCTCTGTATAACCAACTCTTTATGCTTTGACAGGGTACTAGGAATTCCTGAAAGCCACACATAAAGAGACATAAATATTGTGCTGTATATAGTATACTGGCACCAATTGAGCCAGTGTGATTATGGTTAGGTCAGAGCTTCCATGGGAAAGCCATTTTTTTGTTTCCTTAATTACTTTGGGCCTGTTGATGAATCTGCATTAAACCTTTTTTTTAAAAGTACACTTTGGGTTGTGTGTATATGTATATATATATATATATATATATATATATATATATATATATATATATATATATTTATATATATCCAAAAACCTCGCTACTACGATCTCCTCCAGGGAGAATAACGAGAGCAGACCCAAATATCGTGCTGGTGATTTATTGCTCACACCACTCCGCCATAACGTGTTTCGGCGAAAAAGGAGAGGTGCCCACTAGGCGAGATGCTCCCACAGGTAGGTTTTATTGGCAAAGCACGGAATTGCTTAGTGAACAAAACAGTCCATCAGGTCTCCGCCGACGCGTTTCAGGCTTTACGCCCTTCTTCATAGGTGAACTGCAGGAGTGATGACAAGCAAGTACTGCCCACTATATCCCCAAATTCTGCATGATCACTCTCAGGTGAGTTGCTGTTCACTTTGCATGCTGGGACTGGTAGTCCAAATACACCCCCATATGGGTCTCTGTCGTCACTGCCAAATAAAACAAAAGTTCTTTATGTTAGACAATGTTCAAGAAGTCATTATCACGTGCTCACTGCACCCCCTGTCCCGCTGTGCGCCGCCCAAATAAACAGCAGCGGGCCCGCTGTGATCTTGCGGCGGAGCCATCTCACGGCCGGACCGGTATTTGGACTTCCAGTCCCAGCATGCAAAGTGAACAGCAACTCACCTGACAGTGATCACGCAGAATTTGGGGATATACTGGGCAGTACTTGCTTGTCGTCACTCCTGCAGTTCACCTATGAAGAAGGGCGTAAAGCCTGAAACGCGTCGGCGGAGAACTGATGGACTGTTTTGTTCACTAAGCAATTCCGTGCTTTGCCAATAAAACCTACCTGTGAGAGCATCTCGCCTAGTGGGCACCTCTTCTTTTTCGCATATATATATATATATATATATTCACTGAAAAACCATAAGTTACAGGGATGTTATAGTTAGCAAATAGAATTAAAACCCTTGGAAATTCACTGAAAAAAACAAAGGTTACATGGACGTTATAGTTAGCAAATACAATTTGAAAAAAACCTTAGAAATTCACTAAAGTAACCAAAGGTTACAGGGACATTATAGCTAGCAAATACAATTTAAGAAAACCTTAGAAATTCACTGAAAAAAACAAAGGTTACAAGGACATTATAGTTAGCAAATAGAATTGGAAAAAACCTTAGAAATTCATTGAAAAAACCAAAGGTTACAGGGACATCATAGTTAGGTTGACATTTCACTCGTACAAAACCAGAGAAATTCAGCCGTTACTGTTGCCTGAGTTATCTATAACTCGCCCCCCTCAATGCACTGCTTATGACCTCACATTTTACATCACTCATGACATGGTCAGTGACATCACTGATGACATCACTGATGACATCTCAAATGACATCACTGATGACATCACTGATGGCATCATCCAGTGACTGTTTTTAAAACATTTATGAGTGTTATATATATATATATATATATAAGGTGTATTCGTGAATCAGTGGTGTAGGAGTGTCTGTATGCATGACTCAGTGGATGCATGACTGACTGTATAATTCAGTGATTAGGTGTCTCAGTTAATGTATAGGTGAGTAACTGGTCGTCGTGTTTGATATCTAAGTGGGTGTATGAGTGTGTTAGTGGGTACATAATGGCTATATGGGTGATTGATTGGTTGTCTGACTACCTCTATGGTTGTCTGGTTGTCTGTGTGTGTGGGTGAGGAAGCGTGTGACTGCCTGTATAGATGAGTGAGTCAGGGGCCGTATGGGGTACTGTGTGCGTATCTGAGAAGCTGTATGGGTGAGTGAGTGTCTGTATGGCTGTGTCGGTGATTGAGTGCATGTGTCAGTATGGGTGAGTAACTGGGTATGTGAAAGGCAGTGGCTATATGGATGAGTGCATGCTTCTGTCACTAACTGTATAGGTGAGTGAGTATGTGTTACCATTTGTAAGAGTAAGTAAGTGTGGATGTGTGTGTAACTGGGTGAGTAAGTGGCTGTGTGATTGACTGTATGAGTGATTGTCTAGGAGTGTGAGTAGTTCTATGGCTGACTCCCTCAGTGTGTGAGAGCCTGTATGGGTGTATGAGTGGATATGTCAATGGATGTATTAGTGAGTGAGTGGGTGTATGAGTGGCAGTATGGGTGAGTGACTGGATGTGTGTGTGGATCTATGAATCAGTGAGTGGGTGTGTTATTACTGGTAATGGCTTTGTGGACGGGTTTGTGAATGGTTGTGTGGGATTGGCAGTGGGTGTATAAAAGATTCTATAGGGGTGTGAGTGACTTCATCAGAGATGCTGTGGATGATGTCATCAGTGATCTCATTTGAGATGTCATTGACCATGTCATGAGTGATGTAATATGTGAGGGCATAAACATTGCACCCCATCCCCGGACCCTGACCATATAAAAAAAAAAAAAAAATTCTTAAGAACGAGGGAGCCCCGGGACAAGACCTTTTCTTTCTTTCTTTTTTTATTCTTAAAGGGAGGGTCATTTTCGGCCCCGGGGACCCCATCCCACGCGCTATGGCCAGCTGGTTGGGGAACGCAGGGGGAGCTTGAAGGCCCCCGTGGGCCGGCGTCCGGTTCCCACCTCCTGCGGGACCCGGCATTTCTTTTTAGACCCAGGGAGTTGCTGAGATGCAGCTCCCTGGGTGTAAAAAGCAAAGTGTGCTCCAATTTGAACAAGCGAGAGCATAATGCTCTCGCTTGTTCAAAGCGAAGCACACTGTTTGTTATGGGCAAACCCATAGCAAACTGCAGTGTCCCGGGGTGGGCACCCTGGAACATTGCTGGAGCCGGCCCCGGAGGGGGCTGCGTGGCCCCCCTCCCATCTTCTGCTATGCCCCATGGAGGTGGCAGTCCCCGGGACTACATGGGGGGGCTAGTGCCCCCCATGCATTATATGTTGATATAGCCCCGGGAGGTAGCAATCCCCAGGGCAGCGGGGGGCACATGCCACCCCATTTTTATATATTAGCCGCGGGGAGGTGGCGGTCTCTGGGGCTGCATCAGAGGGGCTGGAGCCCCCCCATGCACTATAATTTGCAGGAGGGGGGCGTGGCCCCCCTCCTGGAGCCAGTGATGGCCCTGGGGACCACCACCCCCCAGGGCCGACTCCTGCAGTGTCCCGGGGTGCCTACCCCCGGGACACTGTAGTTTGCTATGGCAGGGCGGGAGACTCGCGGCTCCCGTCCTGCCATAGCAAACTGCTTTGGTTTTTGAAAGAGAGAGCAGGAAACCTGCTCTCTCTTCCAAAAACCAAAGAAAATTGCTTTTCCACACGGGGAGCTGCATCTTAGCAGCTCCCCATGTGGAAAAGCAATGCCGGCTCCCGAGTGACGCGGGGAGCCGGCGGGACCGTGGGGGGATTGGGGACCCCCCCACGGTCCCCAATGGAGAGGGCCAGCCCCGGGGGATGGGGTCCCCGGGGCTACAAGTGGCCCGGGAGGGGGGCCACCCGGCCCCCCTCCCCAAAATTTGATTTAAAAAAAAATATATAAAAAAATAAAACAAAGGCCGGCCCCGGGGGATGGGGTCCCCGGGGCCATAAGTGGCCTGAGGAGGGGGGCAACGCAGCCCCCCTCCATAAGTTTAAAAAAAAAAAAAAAGAAGGCCATGCCCCGGGGGATGGGGTCCCCGGGGCGATTAAGGCCTCGGGAGGGGGTGCCACGCGGCCCCCTTCCAAATTTGTTTTTTTAAAAAAAATAATTAGGGGGCAGGCCCTGGGGGATGGGGTCCCCAGGGCCAATAAATTAGAAAAGAAGGGGGCCACACAGCCCCCTTCTTTAAAAAAAAAAAAAAGACCGGCATCGCGCCGGAGGCCACGCCCCTCCTTGCAGCACTCTGCAAACGCGCCCCTGGCGCGTTTGCAGACGGGAACGAATTCCCCTTGAATACTGGGGGTCCCTGGGGCCAACTAGCCCACCAGGAACCTCCAGTATGCGCCAGGAGCTGCGTTGCAGAGAGGTGTACAGAGGCCACGCCTCTTTTACACCTCTCTGCAACGCAGCTCTGTGGCGCTTTTTGGAGGTACATGGTGGGCTAGTTGGACTCCAGGGACCCTCAGGATTCAAGGGGACTTAATCCCCCAACTTAAAACGCACCACGGGGCGCGTTTGCACAGTGGTGAACGGAGGGGGCGGGGCTTCAGGTGACATGTGTGCAAACAGGCCCCGTGGCGCGTTTTAAGATGGGGAATTAAATCCCCTTCAATCCTGAGGGTCCCTGGGGGCCAACTAGCCCACCATGTACCTCCAAAAAGCGCCACAGAGCTGCGTTGCAGAGAGGTGTAAAAAGGGGCATGGCCTCTGTACACCTCTCTGCAACGCAGCTCCCTGGTGCATACTGGAGGTACAGGGTGGGCTAGTTGGACCCCAGGGACCCTCATGATTCAAGGGGACTTAATCCCCCAACTTAAAACGCGCCACGGGGCGCGTTTGCACAGTGGTGAAGGGAGGGGGCGGGGTTTGAGGTGACATGTGTGCAAACAGGCCCCGTGGCGCGTTTTAAGATGGGGAATTAAATCCCCTTCAATCCTGAGGGTCCCTGGGGGCCAACTAGCCCACCATGTACCTCCAAAAAGCGCCACAGAGCTGCGTTGCAGAGAGGTGTAAAAAGGGGCGTGGCCTCTGTACACCTCTCTGCAACGCAGCTCCCTGGCGCATACTGGAGGTACAGGGTGGGCTAGTTGGACCCCAGGGACCCTCATGATTCAAGGGGACTTAATCCCCCAACTTAAAACGCGCCACGGGGCGCGTTTGCACAGTGGTGAAGGGAGGGGGCGGGCTTGAGGTGACATGTGTGCAAACAGGCCCTGTGGCGCGTTTTAAGTTGGGGATTAAGTCCCCTTCAATCCTGAGGGTCCCTGGAGTCCAACTAGCCCACCAGGTACCTTCAGTAAGCACAACAGAGTTGCGTTGCAGAGAGGTGAAAAAAGGTGCGTGGCCTCGGAACGCCTCTCTGCAACTCAGCTCTGTGGTCCTAACTGTAGGTACCTGGGGGGCTAGTTGGGCCCCAGGGACACTCAGGATTCAAGGGGACTTAATCCTGCAACTTAAAATGTGCCACGGGGTGCGTTTGCACACATGTCACCTCAGGCCCCCCCTCCCTTCACCACTGTGCAAACGCGCCCTGTAGCGCGTTTTAAGAGGTAGTTTTAATCCCCCTGCCCTATTATGTACTAGGGACTTACGGAGGAGGTCATGCTAATCACAGGGGTACCCCAACGCATAGTGTTCCCTAGTGTATGTAGGTGTTTTCAATGTATTCTAAGTGTGTTTTAGCATAGCACTGGCTCTGGTTAGTCAGAGTCAGTTACCACCAGTACACGTCGGAAAAAGTTGTGGGCACAGGATGATTTTGGAACAAGGCCTCTTTCTGCTCCTCTGTTGGTTCTTTCTGCACATCTTTTGCTTCTTCCTGCACTTTTCTTCGTCTTTGTGGACTTCTGTTGCTTTTTCTGCATTTCTTTTGCTTCTTTCTGTGCGTTTTTTCTTCTTTCTTCACATGTCCTACCTCTGTAGGCAGAGTTAGAAACTAGCATTTAAAAACCTTTGAAATTCACTTAAAAAACCATAGGTTTCAGGCACGTTATAGTTAGAAATTAGCATTTAAAAAACCTTTGAAATTCACTGAAAAAACCATAGGTTTCAGACACGTTATAGTTAGAAATTAGCATTTAAAAAACCTTTGAAATTCACTGAAAAAACCATAGGTTTTAGGGACAGTTATAGTTAGTTGGACATTTCACTGACCATGTCATGATGATGTAATATGTGACGTCATCAGCAGTGCATTGCGGGTGCGCGAGTTATAGTTAGCTGAACTAACTATAACGGGGGAATTTCACGGGTTTTGTACGAGTGAAATGTCCAACTAACTATAACTGTCCCTAAAACCTATGGTTTTTTCAGTGAATATATATATATATACGCGTACGCGTATTGTGAGCCATCTGGTTCGTGCATACTCTGTAACGCGTCGCCCACCCTGATGGGGAGAGAGGAGGCAGTATTCCACTGCCTGATAAGGGGACTGCAGGGGGTCGAGCTGGACTATCGCACTAAGGTAACTGTGGCGGAGTGCAGCCCATTGCCGAAAGGGGCACCATTGTGTGTTTGGATATTGCCCATCAATGTATGGGTTCCACGAGGGACTGCATTAACCAGCAAGCAGTTCACCTACAGATGCAGCACGTGATGGTATTCACCTTTTAAATAGAAGGAGGGGCTATAACTGACATCTACCCCAGCCTGTGAGACTGGCACTGAAGAAAGCCACATTGGCTGAAACGCGTCTGCCCCAGCGTTTCACAGACTCTTTTACACGCATGCTGAAAATTCGCTCATTAAATCCATCTGCCTACCCGGAGCTGTTGTCCTGCTTGCTTCTTCTTCTAAAGTGAGATTTGGTCTAGATGTTTGGCCGGTATTGCTGACACCGGCATGGGGACCGCCCTCCCGAGGCCTTAATCGCCCCGGGGACCCCATCCCCCGGGGCATGGCCTTCTTTTTTTTTTTTTTAAACTTATGGAGGGGGGCTGCGTTGCCCCCTCCTCAGGCCACTTATGGCCCCGGGGACCCCATCCCCCGGGGCCGGCCTTTGTTTTATTTTTTTATATATATTTTTTTAAATCAAATTTTGGGGGGGGCCAGGTGGCCCCCCTCCCGGGCCACTTGTAGCCCCGGGGACCCCATCCCCCGGGGCTGGCCCTCTCTGTTGGGGACCGTGGGGGGGTTTCCAATCCCCCCAAGGTCCCGCCGGCTCCCCGCGTCCCTCGGGAGCCGGCATTGCTTTTCCACATGGGGAGCTGCTAAGATGCAGCTCCCTGTGTGGAAAAGCAATTGTCTTTGGTTTTTGGAAGAGAGAGCAGGTTTCCTGCTCTCTCTTCCAAAAACCAAAGCAGTTTGCTATGGCAGGACGGGAGCCGCGAGTCTCCCGCCCTGCCATAGCAAACTACAGTGTCCCGGGGGTAGGCACCACGGGACACTGCAGGAGCCGGCCCTGGGGGGTGGCGGTCCCCAGGGCCATCACTGGCTCCAGGAGGGGGGCCACGCGGCCTCCCTCCCAACATCTTGAAAGCCCCGGGGAGGTGGTGGTCCCTGGGGCTCTGGGGGTCCGTAACGGACCCCCATACCTAAATCTTTAGTGCCCCGGGGAGGTGGAGCCCCCCCCACATAGGTACTTTTAATTTAAAAAAAAGAAGCCCCGGGGGGTGGCGGTCCCCGGAGCTGCGGGAGGGCCGAGAGCCCTCCCGCACCATTGTTTATTTAAAGCCCCGGGGGGTGGTGGTCCCCGGGGTTTGGGGGGGCCTTAGAGGCCCCCCATACATAAATTTGATAAGCCCCACATGCCCCCGGGACTTGGCCCACCCGGGGACCAATTACCAACAAAGCGCGGGAGAACGCGCTTCGTTTTTTTTTTTTATCGGCTGGATCCGCGCACCCAGCGCGTTTTTTGCCGATTTAAAAAAAATTTGGTCCTGGGGGTCCTTGTAGGACCCCTGAGCAGGCCTAGGGGGTCAGGGTGTTTCTACCCTGCCCCCTTTTTGCGTTTTGCGCGTTAGTTTCTCTGATTTCTTGTGCCTCGGTTCTACTGTGGCACAAGATGGCTGCCAACACTTCCTGGTTTGGAGTGTTGACAGCCAATTAGCATGCAGCTCGTGGTCGGGAGGGTGCGCGGATCCGCCGCGGCCATAAATATTGAAACATTTATTTTGGATTTTCTCAGCAACTACTGAACGGATTTACACCATTTTTAAAAAGGGTACTTTCTGAACCAAGCACTACCTTTTTGCCAAATTTGGTGTAATTCCGTTCAGCAGTTTTTGCTGTAGCCTTGCATAATGTTTCCTATGGGAAATTGATTTTTTCACTCTTCTTTTTGAATTTCTCCGCAACTACTGAACGGATTTACACCATTTAAAAAAAGGTCGCTTTCTGAACCAAGCGCTACCTTTTTGCAAAATTTGGTGTAATTCCGTTCAGCAGTTCGGGCTGTAGCCGTGTCTAAAATTTCCTATGGGAATTAACATGGAGAAAACACGTTTTGGGACCCCCTTTTTCTCGGCTCCGCTTGATGAATCACCCCGAAACTTTTAAGACAGGAGCGGACCGGAGCGCCCCACTAGTTTTGAAAATTTCGCGATGATTCGTCAAACGACGCCAAAGTTATTGGGAATAGAATGTTACGAATTTCCTATGGATAATAGGTCCTAACTATAACTATCTACTGGCGACCGTCAGTAGATAATATATGTATATATATATATATATTTTTATATTTATTATGAATGCCCAAGTGGACAAACTAACAAGATCAAGCTTTGTTACTATAAAAACTCTGCGACAAATCTTCCCCCATTTGGGATTTCCACACAAAGTCCAAGCTACCATCTCCCTTGTTCTGTCCAAACTCGATTACGCCAATAGCCCCTACCACGGATCACCTTTAACGACTATGAAAAGACTACAATGGATTCAGAACTCGGCTGCCACACCACTCTTTCATATCAAACCGCGAGACCACATCTCCACTGCCTTGAAAGCCCTGCTTTGGTTACCGGTTGTCAGAAGATCCACGTTCAAGCCGCTCTTCATCCAGAATAAAATCACCAAACACGTTCATCATAGGAACCTCCGCTCTAGAGTGGCACCTCGCCTCAAAATCCCAAGATACAAGAAAAAAAACACGAGACATCCTTCTCTGTTCAAGCAGCCAAAATATGGAACTCTTTACCCCCCAACATAATATCCACCGACAACCACCTTATCTTCAGAAAACTACTCAAGAATTGGCTCTTCCCCACATAAGCACCATACGCAAACAGAAATATACAGCATATCCCTCTGTATATAAGCATTTATTTGTACTATAGATATGTACCTATACATACCTCAACACCTCATTAGGGGTAGCAAACATGTAGAATAATTATGTGTTTTTAAAAAAAAAAATAATAATACATTTTTAATTACAACACTTGAAAGCCAGAGTTTATCGAATGCATCTTTAATCTACTTATACTTACTTCCTTTATGCATCTATATACCTTCCATGTACTTGGATCTATATATGTATTACTTTCCTCCCTAAAAAAAAAAAAAAGAAATGATATTCAATGCACTACCCTATTTCTCACCCTATACCTCTATCAATATCTTTAATCTACATATACTTACTTCCTTTATGCATCTATAAACTTTCCATGTACTTATGGATCTATATATTTATTACTTTCTTCTAATTCAGCATATCAAATGTACTACCCTATTTCTCACCCTATACCTCTCTCAATATATCTTCTACCTCAACTCTCTGACTCATCTCAAACCTCTTTCCATTACTCTTTCAAATGCACTACCCTATTTCTCACCCTATACCTCTATCAATATATCCTCTACATCCACTCTCTCATTCATCTCAAACCCCATACCACTACAATGATCCCCAAAATAGCCCTTTCTAGATTCTCCCCTACTCTACCCCTCCTTGCACCATCTGACACATCTTTTACTTTACTGATCCCCCAAAACAAGCCTTTCTAAACTCTTCCCTCTGACTCTTCCCCTCCACTTCCCTTTTTACTCATCCCTAGCCTCCCACTACTGCTATGACCTCCAAAAACAAAAACAAAAAAGTCTAAATCCTTCACTCTTCTATCCCTCTACTACCCTTTTCAATCAAAATGACAGATTAACATGTCCACTTCTCAAATTTCATATTTCACTATACTAATTCACCACTAATCCCTTATGGGTTCCAGAGTAGTGTGCTACTTGCTGAAAAAAGCACTTCAACACCTCATTAGGGGTAGCAAGCACTATATAAATGCAAACCTTTTTTCCCTCTTCTATCCCTCCGCTATCCTTCTCAATCCAATTGACTGACTAATATCCACCACTCAAATTACTTTCATTTTTCACTATACTAATTCACCACTAATCCTTTATGGGTTCCGGAGTAGCGTGCTACTCACCAAAAAAGCATTTCAACACCCCATCAGGGGTAACAAGCGCTATATATTAAGCAAACCTTTGTCCCTCTTCTATCCCTCTGCTACCCTTCTCAATCCAAATAACTGACTAACATTTCCACCACTCAAATTACTTTCATATTTCACTATACTAATTCAACACTAATCCTTTAATGGGTTCCAGAATAGTGTGCTACTCGCCAAAAAAGCACTTCAACACCCCATCGGGGGTAACAAGCGCTATATAAATGCAAGCCTTTTTCCCTCTTCTATCCCTCCGCTATCCTCTCAATCCAAATAACTGATTAATATCCACCACTCAAATTACTTTCATATTTCACTATACTAATTCACCACTAATCCTTAAGGGTTCCGGAGTAGCGTGCTACTCACCAAGAAAGTGCTTCAACACCCCATTAGGGGTAACAAGCGCTATATAAATGCAAACCTTTTTCCCTCTTTTATCCCTCCGCTATCCTTCTCAATCCAATTGACTGACTAATATCCACCACTCAAATTACTTTCATATTTCACTATACTAATTCACCACTAATCCTTTATGGGTTCCGGAGTAGCGTGCTACTCGCCGTAAAAGCACTTTAACACCCCATCAGGGGTAATAAGCGCTATATAAATGCAAACCTTTTTCCCTCTTCTATCCCTCCGCTATCCTTCTGAATCCAAATAACTGACTAACCTATCCACCACTCAAATTACTTTCAAATTTCACTATACTAATTCAACACTAATCCTTTATGGGTTCCGGAGTAGCGTGCTACTCACCGAAAAAGCGCTTCGACGCCTCGTCAGAGGTAGTAAGCGCTATATAAATGCAATTACAATACAATACAATACAATACAATATATATATATATATGTACACCTCTCCCTTTGTTAGAATAACTACCTCAAACTGTGTCATTATGAACTCTTTTGTAGGACATGAATATAGTTTCTGTTTGACTGCTATAAACTGATAACACAAGAACATCATTAACATCCTATAATTCCCTACACCTACCAATATAATTGTATAGTGGATTTTTTAATACCTTATACATTCATCCCTTAACATTTTATACATAGGAAATGCCCATTTAGATTCACTCCTGTTCTGTCACAGGAACATTAGCAGAACAGTTCAAACAAATATACAAAAATAGTTCAAAGTTCGTTTTAAAATCCCAAATGAATTCAGGATGCTTCTTGGAGACCCAAAATGTCCATAATCTAATCCTTAGGTTGCTAGAAAACCAACTTGAGGAATGCTCTGCTTTCAGGAAGCTATATTGTTTTCACTGCTATTGCTTACTGAAAGCAGAGTGATTGCTGTGGCTTGGCAGGAGCGATTACAGCTCCATCCAAGCCACAGCAAATAGCTATGTCCTGGGGGTGAGTACATTGGGACATAGCAGTAGCAATCCCTGGAGGGTGGCAGCCCCCAGGGCCATCTATGGCATCAGGAGGGTGGCCAGGCAGCCCCCCTCTTTTCTTGGATTTTGCCCCAGGGAGGTGGTGGTCCCCAGGGGTGCAGGGGGTCCATACCACCACCCGCATTGAATAGAATCAAAGCCCCAGGGAGGTGGCGGCCCCCAGGGCTGCAGTGGGATCTGCCCAGCCCTCTGAATTGTTTTCAAATAAAGCCCCAGGGAGGTGGCGGTCCCCGGAGCAGCCCCTCAACATTTAATCAAATTTAAGCTCTGGGAGGTGGTGGCCCACGGGGCTGTGGTGGGAGGGTCCACGCATCCCCCCACATTGCTTTCAAATAAAGCCCCAGGGAGATAGTGGTCCTCGGGGATGCGGGGGCCCGCATGGCTGCAGGGGGGCTGTGCGGGCCCCTTGCATTATGTTTGTATTGTTTGCACCGGGGAGGGGGCAGTCCCCGGGGCGTGAGGGTTGCCGCGAGGGCACCCATAGCATGATTAAAAAGCAGAGTGCCCCCGGGATTTGGCCCATCCAGGGGCTTCTTTTAAAAGAAGCAAAAGACATATAATTGATTGACGGAATGCAGAACAAATCAAAACATTCACCCCCAGTCAAGAGATCTGGGTTAAATCCATCATTCTTTTTCTCACCATGCCACCCCAGTTTAGACCTGGCCATATGCAAATCAGTCTTGACCCTGCGCCTCATGGGAACAGTCCAGCCCGAACTGCCAAGCCAGGTCCTCCCTGGAACGGAAACAAGCATCCTAGGACCGGTTTCGGGGTTTCACCCCTCTTCAGCCAGGATAGCTTGATTCCAGTGGCACAGTGAGCCCAGGACCCACGTCTGGGCATACCTGGCGCACTTAGGGCGAGAAAGCAAAAGACATACAATTGATGGACGGAATGCAGAACAAATCAAAACATTCACCCCCAGTCAAGAGATCTGGGTTAAATCCATCATTCTTTTGCTCACCATGCCACCCCAGTTTAGACCTGGCCATATGCAAATCAGTCTTGACCCTGCGCCTCATGGGAACAGTCCAGCCCGAACTGCCAAGCCAGGTCCTCCCTGGACCGGAAACAAGCATCCTAGGACCGGTTTCGGGGTTTCACCCCTCTTCAGCCAGGATAGCTTGATTCCAGTGGCACAGTGAGGGTCCGTCCATCATCCCCTTTGGTATCTTTTAAAAGAAGAGCGGGAGCCTGCGCTTCTTTTTTGAAAAATTTTGCAGCAAATCTGAGGATCCATCTGCAATTTCGTGGCAAAATTGACCCTACAAAAAAGGTTTTTAAACCCAAGCCCCACAACCTGTCCTAGGGGGTCAGGGTATTCCTACCCTGCCACTCCTTTCTTTATTTTTACGTTTTATTGTGGGACTCAGCTCAAGCAGAGTCCCAAGATGGCTGCCAATACTTCCTGTTTGAAGTGTTGGCAGCCAATTAGAATTCAACATGGGGACAGTTGGATCCGCAAAGGATCCGCTTCCTTACATATACAAATTTAGTTTCCAGTGAATATCTGCCATATTACTAAATGGATTACACCAAATCACAAAAAGCACAATCCCTTGCCCCCCAAATACCCTTTCCCACCTTAAACCCTAAAATAACCCTTGCCACCCAAATACCCCTACCCAACCTAAAGCCAAAAAATACTCTTGCCACCCAAATACCCCTACCCACCCTAAAGTCTAAAAATACACTTGACACCCAAATACCCTCACCCACCCTAAAGTCTAAAAATACACTTGACACCCAAATACCCTCACCCACCCTAAACCCTAAAAATACCATTGCCACCCAAATACCACTACCCACCCTAAACCCTAAAAATATTCTTACCACCTAAATACCCCTACCCACCCTAAACCCTAAAAATATCTTTACCACCCAAATACCCTACCCCTAAGCCCTAAAAATACCCTTGCCACCCAAATATCCTCACCTACTCTAAACTCTAAAATACCCTTGCAACCCAAATACCCTTACTCAGCATAAACCCTAAAAACAGCCTTGCCACCTAAATACCCTCACCCACCCTAAACCCTACTAATACCCTTGCCATCAAAATACCCTTACCCACCCTACACCCTAAACATACCCTTATCCACCCTAAACCATAAAAATACTCTTGCTACCCAAATACCCCTGCCACCCAAATAACCTCACCTACCCTAAAACCTAAAAATACCCTAGCTACCCAATACCCTCACCCACCCCAAAACCCTAAAAATGCCCTTGCCTTGATATAAAAATCATACCGCCAGTAGGTAGTTATAGTTAGGACCACGTTTCTATAGGAAAATCTAATTTTGACTTGCCTATAACTTTGGCGTCGTTTGACAGAATCTTCACGAAATTTGCCCAGAAAAGTGTCATAGTGAGTCTTGTTATGCCTGGAAACTTTTGGGGTGATCCTTCAAGTGGGGGCTGTGAAAAAGGGGCATGGTTAAAAGAGCGTGTTTCCATGTTAATTCTCATAAGACCTTTAGACACGCCTGAAGCCCGAACCGCTGGACGGAATCACACAAAATTTGGCAGGAAGATAGTTGTTGAGAAATTTAAGAGAACCAAGATAGTGAAAAATGTGGCCACGGATATTTCGCAATGATTCCGTGATTAACCGCGGATACGTACGCCAACAGTAATGCTGTGATTCGCTGGCTGAAAACTGAGGAGAGAGTTGCGGCCGCCATTTTATCTAACGGAAGACGGTCCCTGGGGGCTCAAAATAAAAGTGAAAAGTGGATTGTGGGGTCACGGTAGAGGTACCCTGACCCCATCGGTGGACTATAGGAGTGTTTGTGGGACCCCTTATGTGTACCACATCTCCAAAAATGTTTCTTTTTACCACAAGTGATATTTGCAGTTTTGTTGCGACGGTCAGCGCACTCCTGTGTAATGGGGCAACAAATTTGTGAATATTGCTGCAAAAAAATAAAAAAAATACATTCACAGACCCACTTAGACAATGATAAACCCACTGAGAGACCCACTGAAACAATGACGCACCCACTCACAGACTCAGGCACCCACTCACAGCCCACTCACAGTCATGCACCCACTCACAGAGCCACTGATACACTTACGCACCCACTCACAGAATCATGCACCCACTCACAGACCCACTAATACACTTACAAACCCATTCAAAGACCTACTCAGTCACTCATGCACCCATTCACAGATCCACTCATACACTTATGCACCTAGTCACAGACCCACTCAGAAACATACGCACCCAGTCACAGCCCCACTCAGCCACTGATGCACCCACCTAAAGACCCTCTTAGAGTCTTACACACCCACTCTCAAACCCACTGACAGACTCATGCAGCCATTCACAGACCCACTCAGACACTCACACATCCACTCACATACCCAGTCAGACACTCATGCACCCACTCACAGACCTACTCAGAGACAATATGCACCCACTCACAGACCCACTCATACACTCACACACCCACTGACAGACCCACTCACACACCCACCTACAGACCCCCTCAGATATTCATACACACTCAAAGACCCATTTAGACACTCACGTACCCACTCACAGACCCACTGAGACACTGATGCACCCAGTCACAGATTCACTAACAGACTCATACACACTCACAGACTTACTTAGTTTCACACACTCTCAAAGATGTGCTTAGACAGTCCACAGCCTCTCACAGAGCTTGTCAGATAGTTATGCACCTACTGACAGATCCACTCAAAGACTCATACATGCACTCACAGACTCAGGCACAGACTTGTACATCCAGTGACAGACCCACTGACACACCCATGTAGCCAGTGTGATTCACAGATTCAGTTTTTTAGTTATGAATTGTGAATATGCTGGTGGCTTTTTAGAGTCTGCTTTTGCTTTGCGAGTTCGCGATGTATTCATAAATATCGCAATGTCGTTGCAAACAATAAAAAAAATAAAAGAAAAAATATATAGGAAAACAAAAAAATAACTGTACATTAAAAAATACACCCCTATTTTGAAACCTTACAGTTAGGAATTAAAAACCTATAGAAATTCACTGAAAAAAAACAAAGGTTACAGGGACGTTATAGTTAGAAAAATACCATTAAAAAACCTTAGAAATTCACTGAAAAAACCAAAGGTTATACGGACATTTTAGTTAGGTAATAGAATTTTTTTAAACGAAGAAATTCACTGAAAAAAACTAAGGTTGCAGGGACGTTATAGTTAGGCTCAGATTTCACTCATACAAAATCGTTGAAATTCAGCAGTTCTAGTTATCTGAGCTAACTATAACTTGCAACACCGCAATGCACTGTTTATGACCTCACATATTACATCACTCATGACATGGTCAGTAATATCTCTGATGACATCTCAAATGACATTGCTGATGATATCACTGATGACATAATCCACTAAACCACTCAAACCCCCATACTATCTGTCATACACCTACTCACACACTCAAATACCCACTCATAGAACTATACAACCACTCAGACATCCACTCACTCCCCCATATAGTCAGTGATACAACCATTCACTCACCTCTATAGCTAATAACACACCTAGTCACTCACCCATACAGCTACTCGCACATCCACTCACTCTACGATAGTCACTGACACAGCTAGTCACTCTCCGAAACAGTCAGCAACACAGCCACTCACTCACACATACAGCCACTCATCGACCCACTCACTCCCTCACTCATATAGTCACAGACGTAGCCACTCACTAGCCCATGCAACCAACGTACACCCACTCACTCAGCCATACAGTCATTGATGCAGCTACCCGCTCATACATACATCTAATCACACACCCACCCACTCACCCATGCAGCCACTCACACACTAGCTCACTCATCCATACAGCGACTCACACACCTACTCACTTACCAATACTGCTGCTCACACAGCCACTCACTTATCCATACAGCTATTCACACTCCCACTAATTCACCGAAACAATCACTGACACAGCCACTCACTTATGCATACAGGCACTCATACACCCACTCACTCACCCATACAGTCACTGACTCACCCACTCACTCACCAATACAGTGATTAACACATCCAGTCACTCACTCATATAAGCACTGACACACCCACTCACTCACCTGTACGCCCACTCACACACCAACTCACTAAATCAATGCATCCACTTACACACCCAGTCACACACCAATAGAGCTACTTACAGAGCCACTCTCCCATACAGATACTGATAAAGCCACTCACTCACCTATACAGCCAGTGACACATCTACACACACATCCATACAACCACTTATACTCAATGGATGATGTCATTTGAGATATCATTAGTGATGTCTTCTTTCAGTGATGTCACTGAACATGTCATGAGTGATGTAATATGAGAGGTCATAAGCAGTGCATTGGGAGCTACAAGATATAGTTAGCTCAGGTAACTATTACTGCTGAATTTCAAACGAGTGAAATCTGAGCCTAACTATAACGTCCCTGTCACCTATATACACACATACATATATATGTGTGTGTATATAAATATATATATACATATATTTAAAAAGGCTTTATACTTAGCTGCAAAATAATAACATATATATATATCCATATATATAACATATATATATACAAAATAATTATATATATAATTACATTTTCGTTGTAAAGGTATGCGTGGTAAAGGCATATGCCTGGTAAAATTCTGCGTGGTAAAGGCATGCATTGTAAAGGCATATTCATTGTTAAGGATGCGTTGTAAAGGCATGCATGGTAATGGCATGGGTGGCTCTATCACACAGCTGTACTATATACACAAATATGGCTGTAAGGATCCTATTAATAATAATGTAACAGTTTGTTTTTTGTAGGGCTCATGATATGTCACAATGTAGTATTTACCCTTCAGAGCCCACTTTTGTTCTCCCATGGTTGCTCTTAATATTAGCTTTAGGCTGCCTTTGCTTTGCACAGATACACATAATACATTTGTTTTTGTGACATGATATTATTTTAGAAATATGCTGCACATATTGTTTGTTATTCAGTGACTCACCTTGGGATTCAGTTTGAACATTTCTGACAAGGTCGAACAATATGGTATACTGTTTTTCTGTGACCGGTCAGCAACATCTACTAACGTTTTAGACACAACACAATAGCACAGCTGCCGTTTTTCTAACACAACAGTTCTTATAATACTGTGTCTCAACCCCTTAAAGGTTAGAGGTGAGAATTCCAGCAGAGAGACCAGTCTTGGAATGGAGGCAGCAGCCTTGCGTAAACTGAGTTTATGCAAGGCTACAGACCATCTAACCACACATACCAGATATGGGGTTCGGCACTAATCCCAGAGATCACTAATATATCCCTGTGCTTACATAATGAGGGCAGGCCTAGATTGATATTTTAGTTGCCATGGTCGGTTTGTTCATTGTTTACACTACAGCCTGTTAGTAATGTTGATTTCTTTTCCTAGGTGCATCTGTTTACTAATCACAGCAAATATGCTTCAAAATAGACTACAATAGTTTCAATAAATATATTGTAAACTTCCTTTGTCTCTTTTCTTTGTTTAAAGTGGACATGCACGAGTGAGAAGGAAAGGTGATGATCTGTTTCTATGGTTCCCTTGGGGACTAGAAGTTCATGTTCTAGGTTTGCCAAAATCACCTGCTACTCTAGAAAGGTTAGGAGCACAGGTGAATCTCTGTGAGCTAGTCAGATTTGTGCCTACAGTTACTGACGTGGTAGAGAGACTCAGTCCCTACATTCTGACATCCTGTTCTCCCAAGGCACAGTTCTGTTTCCAAACAGAAAATCCAAGCAACAGCAAGTGGTGTCTTGGCACTTGTGCCAGTAGTGAGAGATGTATTGAAACGTAGTTTAGCTTTTGGTGGAGGCTGGAACTCCAAGGAGGTGTCCGCCTTTTCTTCAAACTGCCTCTGGAAAAGGGAATCCCATGGAGGGCCAGCGGGGGTGCTACAGCTCTGGCACCGGCACAGAGCGCAGTCTCCCGAAGGAGAAAGGAGAGCACACGCAGCAGGAACCCGTCCGCAGCCGGTATGCCTGGGCCATTGCTAGCAAAATGTTTGAGTCTCCACTGAAGAAGTCATACAAGTGGAGGTGAGCTGAGTGAACTGACAACTATAACAGGTGTTGTTGGTACTGACTACACTGGGAGAACTGGCAGCTGTAGAAAGGGAGACTAAAGCTCCAGGACAGGGCAGGATGTGACTCCTCCCCTGTTGTTCCCTGCCTGCATGCACCATGCTCGTGCCCGCCCACTCTGTGCATCAGCAAATCGCTCTCATCTTACATGCCGGCAGGATCAACAGGACCAAGCGGATCTCAGTTTTCCAGGGAATGTGTCGCCCATGTGAACTGGTACTTGGAGCCGCTTTTAGCGGACATTGCTTAAACATTTTCCGGCCACCGTCTGGCCATGGTTTTGAGCACCTTTGAGTGTTAAGGATTTTTTGGAGCGGCCCCTCTGCCACTGTTGCATTGGACATTAAGCTTCCCTTCTGTCTGGCTGCTGACCTTCCAGCGCCAAGGTTGCTGCTCCCCCCAGGGAGTGGGTGCACAGTGTGTGCTGGGGTAGGATAGCCGGGTAACGCTGATGACTGACAACAGGGGCTAGTACCGACTGCAACAGTGGTAGCAGCTATGGCAGCCTCCGGGTTCAGGCTAGTCAGCCATCGGTTGGAGAGCCATGTGGAGAGCTAAGTGTAGCTGAATGAAAAATTTCCTAGCTATCGTAAAGGAAAGTTTCAATTCTATTAAGGACGCGGTGGCAAGCATTAGGCTTATTCTTTCTCCACTTTATTCCATCCAGCAGCCATCATAAACACATAAACAGACTACATTTCCCATGAAACCAAGGGAAATAGAAACAGAAAAAGTCCAACAGCACTGTCCAATCCGGCGCCAGGACAACCGATGACTTCCCCTTGAGGACGCTCTACACTCCTCTTTCTTCGTGCGACCACATCCAGCCATTCTTCATATTACTCCTGTTTACTGGTGTCTGAACCTAAACCAAATAAAGAAAAAGGCTGTAACGCCGGAATAGGGGACATGCACATCTTTAAACAGTGATTATACAACCAAACAAGGCAAGATAACAGTCATGTGAACCATGAACAATCAGGAAGGAAATTGAAAACGAGTTACTCACCAGACATACGTAGGTGTTCTGGGAGGGATGTCGAACGGGTGTGCTAATCCTCGCCTCCGCATCCTTAATAGAATTGAAACTTTCCTTTACGATAGCTAGGAAGGTTTTCATTCTGTCAGGATCGGAGGCTTCGGATTAGGCTAGTTTAAAGCTTGTCCACCACCAGGGATGCCAGTGATAACACTGGATTGAAGTAGAACCGTTTAAAGGTGGATTCGGAGGACCAGTCCGCGGCATTAAGGATGTCCTCCAACCGTGCCCCCAACGAAAAAGCTTTCGAAGCCATCGCACCCCTGACAGAATGAGCGCCGAATTGAGAGGTGTCGATCCCTGCTTCCTGCATAGCCCAGCGAACACATCTCGCAATCGTAGGAGAAGAAACAGCCCTGTGTGTTTTAGTGAGAGCTATCAACAGTTGTCTGATGCCCTGTGGACGAATATCGACAGTTGCCACTTCGATGACCCTCTTCCAGCAAACTGCATAAAAGACTTCATACCACTGCTATTGTCTCTGTGGACCAAGATTATAAATACCTCTCTCCTTCAAGGAACCATCCCTGATATCCTCAAATCTGGGCAGGTATCCCCATCCTAAAGAAGCCAACGGTTGACCCCACGGACCTAAATAATTACCGCCCTATATCCAACATCCCTACCCTGGCTAAACTCTTAGAAAAATGTGTACACCTCCAGCTTGTAAGACACATAGACCATTTCAACCTGCTCAACAAATTCCAATCCGGTTTCCGTGCAGGACACAGTACTGAATCAGCGATGACACACATAATTGATGATGCGCTACAAATCCTAGACCAAAACGAAGCCTGCTTACTTATCCTGTTCGACCTTTCCTCGGCCTTTGATACTGTCAAACACGACAACCTGCTAGACCTTCTGAAACAGAATGGGACTATCCGGATCCGTTCTAAATTGGTTTACCTCTTTCTTCCAAAACAGAACACAACGATTCAAGGTTGATCATTCCCTGTCCAAACCCGTCCCAGTCACTCTAGGGGTCCCACAAGGATCATCCCTCTCTCTGACACTTTTCAATCTATTCATGGAACCACTCACCGAAATTCTCAACTCTTCTAACGTACAATATGTACGCAGACGATACACAGCTACACCTAAAGATCCATTCACTAGAAGACATCAAATCTCTCAAAACAACTCTAGGAAAAACTCAGACCTGGCTTGCCGAAAACCATCTAAAACTGAATACCCTCAAAACCGAATTCCTCCTAATTGCTCCTCCCGCCCAAGTACCCATAATTCAAGATTGGATCAAACATCTAACAGCACTCAACTGTCAACCACTTATCGTTGACTCAGCGAAATCGCTGGGAGTAACTCTGGACAGAAATGTCACTATGCAGAAGCACATCAGCACCGCAACAAAAGGAGCGAACTTCCAGATGAATACATTGAGAAAACTAAAACCTTTCCTACCTGAAAAGGACTTCAAACTGGCAGTACAAGCGCTAGTTATCCCAAGAGTGGAATATGGAATTGTTTCTCTCTGCGGCCTCCCCAGATCCTGAACGGCCCCTCTAAGAGCTTCAATCAATGCAGCAGCCAGACTTATTACTGGCTCTAAGAGAAACTCCCACATATCCCCGGACCTAAAGTCCCTTAACTGGTTACCTTTCGAAGCCAGAATTCAACTAAAAATCGCATGCATGACGCATAAAGCCATTCATCACAACACTCCCAACTATCTGGCACAGAAACTGGTGCCTTCATGTGGCAACAGAGCTTCTAGAAGTGCCAATAACCTCTTATTGAAACCACAAAGATTCAACAAGAAGAAAACATACAACCGAGCCTTCTCGGGGATGGCGCCCAGGATCTGGAATGCTTTGCCCCCAGAAACTAGACTTAATCCCTCTACTGCATCCTTCAAAAAAGAAGTGAAATCTCTTCTCAGGACTAAGTTCACTTGAGCCGGGGTTACTATGTCTATACGATTCTATTCTTGATATATATGGTACTATATATTATTTACTACTTACCTATGTATCTTTGATATTGTGACTTTACTATGCTTGATTTGTATGGAACTATATGTTTACCATATGCCTTTGTTCTCTTCGATATTTACCCTGTAAAGCGCTCTGATAGCCGTGATGGAGCAAGGTAAATAAGAAATTTTTGAACCCCCTAATATTAATGCTAATAATAAATACTATTAATTTGTTTTGATGACTAATCAACACTTTACGTCTCTTATAGACATCTTTTATAAGTGGTAACCGCAATTTATGTGCAAAAGCTAACCTACTTACATTTGTCAACGTGAAATAATATTAACATAATGGTTTGCGTACTAATTAAAGTAATGTTGCATGATTTGTGCTATGTAGTAAACTGTATTGTGGTTAAAGTATGCGGATGGTAAGTAAACATAGCTTTACATGTTGCTTTTGCTAGGTAACACCTAATTGGGGTACGTAGAATGACGGGTGGGAAACGAAAAGGCTTATTTTCTTTATTCTTAACTGTTATTGTGTTTGCTTTCATGATAGTTTGTTCGGGCCTGTTAAGCCGCGCTGTAAAAATGGCTGCCGAGGCAGATGGGCTTAATGCGCAAGTGCAAAATGGCTTCCAAGTGGAAGAGAGCTGCGAAAATATGTCACGTGATTGCTTGTAGAGAGCCCAGAATGAAAAGGATCAAGGTCGGCGTGACCTGTCACCTGATGGGTGCCAAAAAGGACTCAGCGAGAATGTATGAGAACCAAAGATGCAGCTGTGAATTAACAATGAACTGTTTAAATAAGGATACAAAAGAAGATACATATGAGGAACTGTCAATCGGATTGGTAATGTCCTAAAACCGTGTGAAAGGACAAAATTATAAACATTTTCGGAACTGGTTTGAGCAAGGAGGGCAATGAGGAGATGCTTGCCACCCCTCCAATGGACCAATTAGCGTGAATCTCGCCCCCAAAGATTGAAACATTTCTGTTTAGTAAGCTAGTAATAGGGTATAAGAGGACCTACTCTTAAGTAGGAGGAGCGCTATTCATACATAATTTTTGAGCACTGGACGTTGATGCTGGAGAACTGCTGCTATTTTCCATAAGCCATTTTCTTTTAAAATAATTAATATTTTACTTTGAAATCTGACTGGGAAGGAACGAGAACGTTGCGGGAAACCTGTATAGGTGGTCCGTCGAGGAGGCCTGTTTAGCGGGACAGTCAGTCAGTTTTTGGGAGTTCTATGCTGTGATCTGCAATTTATCTGCTGTGTTCTCATCTAAAAGGGTATGCATAAATTCTTTACAAGTTTATTTCTTGTAATGATATTAAACGTATTAAACTGATTAATAAGATTGAAACTTATTCAGGCATTTAAGAAATTAGATAAACTTTATTATAAATTAAAACTACGAGTCTGTGGTTCTTTAGCTCAATAATAAATGCAAATGTTTTAATAGGTTAAAGTGATTGAGCTGGTCTTAATCACCATCAACTGATTCCTACTAGTTGGTCCATCGACCAAAGAGCAGAATACCTTGATGTCTTAAAAACCGACAGAATTAAAACTAATCATGTATGATGTTTGAGAAATTATCTTGTTAACTTTAAAAAGGTATCCCGTTCTCTTCCAGCAGTCATTAACTTTTTCTCCTAGGTAAAAGTGGATGAGATCCAGGGAATATTTGAGTGAGTGAATGTATATGCGGTGTTATGGGCCCCACCGTCATATTGGTATAGTTGTTGAAAAGAGTGTTTTCAACCTGGATGTTATGTCCACACGAGAAGAAATTATATTAGTTGCGCTGGATCAGATTTCTTGGTAGCAGAGTTATGGTTACTATAGATTAGTCTGGTGGTTATTGATTATTGATTATTGATTATTTCATGTCTAACACTTCATGTCGAGTTGTATTACGTTATATGTAAGTCGAAAATTTTGAAGCTTCCGGGAAGAAGGAAGTGGACACGTGTGGCAAGAGAAGTCACATGGAATAGTGCATTGTCTGGTTTTTCAAATTGGTGTTAACACAGGTTGTGTTATGATAGGGACATTTTCTGTATAAAACGTGTATGAGCGAAATAGCAACCGGTTTTCTTGTGAAACTCTGGCCTTAATTCTCAGGAGCAGTGTAGTCTCCACATGTGTTTTATCCCCAGAGAAACGGGTTTACCCCTTGCTTGAAAGAAGGGTAAGGTAGAGGGAAGTGCTACACTTATCGAACGGAACTGTATTCTTGTACGATAGAGTAAACTATCACTTTTGTTTAGCGAAAACAGACAATGGAAATGTGTTTTTAATGTTGTAACTAACCAGAAACACTCGAGAACATATTGCCGATAAATTTTGTAAAGGAGGGGTCAGGAGCAGAACTGACGTTGACAAAAGGCCGCGCTGGGATTGGCCAGTGCAATAGAAACACGGAAAATGCCCTGATTGGTGCGTTGGTGTGAGACGCGCTGAGATAGGTCTGAGAAGCAGTGACGTAGAGGCTTCGGATTGGTGAGTTAGTGTGAGACGCGCTGGGATAGGTCCAAATAGCACATAGAGATCAGAGCAGAGTTACGAGCTTACAGAAGGGAAAAGAAATCGTGAAATATGGCTTATTATGAATATGGTAGAGAGAAACCGTCATGGATGGCGAAAATTAAGAACTTCTTTAAGAAAGACAAAAAGGTAGTGACTAGAGAAGGACAGGTAATTCCTCCGCCGAAAACACCAGCTTCGCATATGATGCTGAAATACGGTTATCATACTTGCATTTGGTTAGAAAATTGGACAAAATATACTCAGAATGATGGAGTATTGGCTTTTCCAGAGAATGGTTCGTTTAGCATAGCAGTACTTCGAAATTTGAGAGAGAAAATGACAAAGCTTGAGCCAAGACCTAGACCGACACAGTTTGAAGCGTTAAGTGAATGGGAAGACGAGATGTATGAACGAGAAAAGTACAGAGGTGCAAAGAATCATGGTTTTGTTCCTGGAAGGATATGGGGAGTGAATCATGAGGACAGAATGAAGCGTTGGAGATATGCTAATATGACAGAAGGGTTGTTTCCAGCTTTTACAGTTGAAGAGGGTACGGGAAAGAAGTGTGCAGAGAAAAAGAGACATACAGTTACAGAAAGGTACGGGTATGGAGGTAGCGAGACAGAGGATGAATTGCTGGAAGACATTTTAAACAGAAACCCACCTCCATATCAACAGAATTCTGCGGTGGTGACACCCAATGCACCGCCAACGGAAACTGGAGGAATAAAAGTCCAGAACGAAGATACGAGATAAATAGGTCAAATGAACAGCTAAAAACCCCACAAAGTGAAAAATGTGACAGCGACAATGCAGTCGAGTTAGCAAAAACTACAAAAGAGTTGACTGAGAAAATAAGAGAGTTAACATGAACATGGAAGCTGTGACTGTGCCAGTAACAATAGGACCAGTAATACCAGTTTTTGAGAACCAGAAAATAGATGAACATTCCTTAGTTATCCCCATGAACTCAAATTTGCAAAGAATGAGAGAAGGAATGGAATTAGAAAATGAAGGGGCAAGAAATTTGGTCAGTACATATAGACCGAGCCCACCTACTAACCTGACAGTAAATGAGAGTGAGATAAGGAGGATTCCTATGGGAACTGAGTCTGCATCAGAAACACCAGAGAGGAATAGAAATTGGATAGAAATAAATAGTACACCTGTAGGTCCAACTGCAGACGAATTCAGTGAATGGATGAGAAACTTGCAAAAGAAAGAGACAGAACCGAAACCATTAGATGTAATTAGGCTAAAGATAGATATGGAAGAATTAATTTTAGGGACTATTGGTACAGAAAAATTGAAAACATACCAGGACGACGAGATAATGTTCTTGTGCAAGAGCATTACTTGGAGAGCTAGAAATCTACATGACAAATTGGAAGAGACAGCGAATGAACTAGGAGTGGAATTTGTGAAAGTCAGGAGTTTACTGAAACCATATAGGGTAGATTTTTGTGAGAAAGATATAGAAAATCTGAACACATCAGGACGGTTAACCCAGATAAAAGAACTGATTGTTTTGCTGAGAAAATGGGGTGATGTGGACAGATGGAGAAGCAGGTGGACTAAAAGGAATGAGAGAACAACTGACAAAGCGTCTTTAGCTTTTGCGGTGACAGACAAGGAGTCTGTGGTAAGGGAGTATCCCATGAGAGAAACTCCAGGAGGTAGTTATGTACATGTCCCCTGGTCCAGACAAGACATACTGTCATTTACAAATGACTTTCCAAAATTGAGAGAAAAACCTGTAGAATGGTACAGACAAGTGGAAAGGTTTGTCAAAGTTTCGAAGGTGTTGTGGGTAGATTTGGATGGATTATTTGACATTGTAGTACCAGCCGATTTATGGACAGAATGTAAAATCACCATTGATTGGCCAACTGTAGAATACCCAAGAGACGCAAAAACAGGAGCGCCAGGACCCGAGGTGATGAGGAAATATGATCAGGTTATTACTTTTCTAAAAAACAAAATTCCACCCAAAGAAACTGATTGGGTAAAAATTGACAGAACCACACAGGAGAGTAAGGAATCTGTACATGCCTACTATGAGAGGCTACTTTTGGTTTTCAAACAGTATAGTGGTTATGAGACTCTAAATGAGAAGGACATGAGTCATTTTGTATATAGATTTGTTTATGGGCTAAAACCAGAAATAAGCGAGATGATTAAACAGCATATGATATGCTGGCAGAATAGTACAGTGGACGAAGTGTTGAGGTATGCCAAGTATTGTAGTGATGACATTGAGTGTAGACAGCGTAAATTAAAGGAGAAAGCAATGTGGGCGCAAGTGAAAGTTGCAGAGAAACAAGAAGCTCAACTGAATAATCAGGTTAATGAGGCAGGACAAACTAAATCCAAACCGAATATAGGTAAAGGCAAAGGCCAAATGAGTATAGAAGAAGCAAAGAAGAAGTGGCCATGCCACAACTGCGGAAAATTAGGGCATTGGAGAAACGAGTGTAAATTTCCTCCAAAGGCTAATGCGGAAAATCAATCATTAAATCCACAGGTGCAGAGTGAGGTGAGTTACCAACAGCTGCAGCAACCGCAGGTAGTTACTCAGCAGAGTCAGGTGCCACAACCACCACTTCCCAAGAGTGTAAATCCACAGAGATACAGTGCATAGACAGGATTCTACGGAGGAGAGCAGGTACCACAATTGCCGCGCGCAGCTGCGATATCGCAGTATTGGTTACGACAGGATGGGAATGAATCGGATGAAAGTTTATGACGATGCCTAGGAGAGGAGGAAGAGTGCGTACTTGGCGCAACTCTAGAGGTAGATCAGTCAGGTCCATTTGTGGATGGATAAGTGAATGGTGCAAATGTAACATTCCTTGTGGACACTGGAGCTACCCGTTCTACTGTCAGATCAGTGGAAATTCCAAACCTTCCTCTCTCAGGTGAATATATCCAAGTCGTTGGTGTCTCAAATCAGCAAATTAAGGCGCCACTTACTAAATTAATAGAAGTAAAAATTGGACCATTTAAAGAAATGCACCGATTTGTGGTATGTGATTGCAGTCCTGTAAACTCTCTTGGACGCGATCTACTTTGCAAAATGAATTGCACCATCTATTATACTCCGGATGGGATTTCATTTCAGACACCAGATGAAGATGTATTATATAAAATGACAATGGCAGACTTAGAAACAGGAGTGAATGACATGTTTCCTGTGTTCGATGTAGAGAAAATTCCAATTGAGTTAAAAGAAACAGTCAAACAAGAGGTATGGGATTTTACAGGCGAAAACATTGGGTTAATGAGAGGAGTAGATCCCGTTAAAATTTCTGTTAAAGAAGGAACAAATTACCCAAATACTCCACAATATAAATTAATGCCAGAAATAATTGAAGGAATAACACCTGTAATAAATAAAATGATCGAACAAGGAATTTTGAAAGAAATAATGAGCAGTCCATGCAATTCGCCTATAATGGGACTGAAAAAGCCAAATGGAACATATAGAATAGTGCAAGATTTACGAAAAGTTAATACAATTGTTATTCCTTGTTGTCCAATTGTACCAAACCCTGCTGTAATACTGTATCAGATTCCACATGAGGCAGAATGGTACACCGTCATTGACTTGTGCCATGCATTTTTCTCTATCCCGTTACATCCAGATAGCCAGCCATTATTTGCGTTCAGGTTCGGAGAGCGTATTTTGGCATGGTGCCGAATTTCTCAGGGGTACACAGAAAGCCCCTCGATCTTTAATCAGATCCTAAAGAAATCGTTGGAAGATTTAAAAATGCCTGAAAAATCTGTGATGGTTCAATATATTGATGACCTATTGGTGGCATCAAAAACCAGAGAAGCATGTGTTACTGACACCATTGCTTTACTGAACCATCTAGCAGGAGGACATAAGGTGACCCCATCAAAATTACAGTTTTGTCAACAAGAAGTTCAATACCTAGGTCATAAAATTGAAAAAGGAGTGCGAAAGGTAACGACTGAGAGAATAAAAATTATCCGAGGAATGAGAGCTCCAATGACACAAAGAGAGGTGAGAATGTTCCTGGGAATGGTTGGATATTGTCGACAATGGATAAGTGGATTTTTGCTAATTGCAAAACCATTACAGCGATTGACAAAAAAGGATGTTAAAGATCCGTTTGAATTGAATGATGAAGAAATGAAGGCATTCAGAGAACTAAAAGCGAGACTGTGTGAAGCACCGGCACTGGGAATGCCTGACTATGAAAAAGATTTTGAACTATACTGTAGTGAAAGAGATGGATATGCACTTTCAGTTTTAGTGCAAAGACATGGAAATATGAAAAGACCTATTGCATATTTTTCAGCTGTTTTAGACCCTGTAGCAAAAGCGTTGCATGGATGTCTGAAAGCAGTAGCTGCTACTTGTGTGAGTCTGGAGCAAAGTGAAGTTATTGTGATGGGATACCCGCTGAGAGTATATGTTCCTCATTCAGTCGAAATTCTCTTGACAAGAACCAAAACTCAATACATGACACATAGTCGGCTGACTAAGTATGAAAAAGTGATTTTAAGTGCAGACAATGTAACCATTGACAGATGCACAAGCGTGAATCCTTCGACATCATTGCCGGATGAAGAGAGTGTGAAAGACAAAGATGAAGTTGATCGTGATTGCTTGAATGTACTTGAATACTGTAGAAAACCAAGGCCAGATATCAGAGATGAGCCTTTAAAAGAATCAGATTATGTGATGTTTGTGGATGGCTCATGTTTGAGGACAAGTGAAGGAGTTTTGAATGCAGCGTATGCTGTATGTACAGTAGCTACAGTAATGGAAGCATCTTGTTTGAGAGGGATACGTTCCGCCCAAGTGGCTGAACTAATTGCTCTAATTCAGGCATGTAAATTGGGAAAGAATGTTCGAATCACAGTGATCACGGATAGCCAGTACGGCTTCGGAGTGGTCCATGATTTTGGGCAGATCTAGTCCCAAAGAGGTTTCTTGACGTCTGTAGGAACTCCAATTCGAAATGGTGAGTTTGTGAAGAAATTACTTGAGGCGATACAGCTGCCTAGATAAATTGCGGTGGTGAAGTGCAACGCACACAAAAATGGGGAAGACTACATAACCGTGGGCAATAAGTATGCAGACGAGATAGCTCAGTATTGTGCTAAAAATGTAGTCTCGCTGAACCGAAGGAGAGAAAGAGAGCATGTTTCATGTCCTTTGCTTTTTACTAACCCTGTCGAAACATGGGCTGAGGTGAGACAGTTACAGGAAGCAGTAGATGATGAAGAAAAAGATAGCTGGATAAAAGCAGGATGCAGGAAAAGGGAGGAAGATGATGTTTGGGTTTATAGAGATGAAAGACCAGTTATGCCTGATAGCATGATTTCTGACATGGCACGGATGTACCATGGACAAGCTCATATCGGAAGAGATGCAATGATCCGACTTTTCAGACAAACTTGGTATAACCCAAAATTCAGAGCCATAGCTGAAAGTCTTTGTCAAAGATGTCTTATCTGCCAACAGATAAATCCAGGAAGGAAGACGGTAGTGAGTCTAGGAACAATAGGACGAGAGGGAGGTCCTTTCACGAGAATGCAACTGGATTTTATAGAAATGCCCCCAAGCAATAGACTGAGGTATGTTCTTGTGGTCGTCTGTTTGTTTTCTCGTTGGGTGGAAGCCTATCCGACTAGAATGATGGGATTACAGTAGCTAAGCTCTTGCTGAGAGAATTCATTCCAAGGTATGGTTTTCCAGTAACGATTGAAACAGCTAGAGGGACACATTTTCAAAATGAATTAATTCAATTGATATGTGAAGCTCTTGGTATTCAACAAAAATTGCACTGTGCATACAGACCAGAGGCTTCTGGAGTGGTAGAACAAGTGAATGGAACAATAAAAAATAGGTTAGGGAAAATGTGTCAAGCCACCGGACTCAAATGGCCAGATGCCCTTCCACTGGTGCTGATGACTATCAGAAGCATACCTGATAGAAAAACAGGTCTGAGTCCCCACGAGATAATCATGGGACGAGCAATGAGACAAGCACATGTACCTGTCAACAAACTGCTGACTATAACTGATGATCTCGTGATGGATTATTGCAAAGGATTGGCTGATGTGGTACATTCTGTGTTTCATCAGGTTGGACCGGATGCGACCACTCTTGAAAGAAAACCAGCTCATGATTTGAGTCCAGGAGATTGGGTCCGCATAAAAGTCCACAGAAGAAGAAACTGTTTGGTTCCTCGCTGGGACCAACCACGACAAGTGATCCTGGTAACAACGACTGCAGTCAAATGTGCAGGAGTGAAACTGGGTACATGCCAGCCACACTATCAGAGTTCCAGATCCTGAAGCTCGACCTGTAAGTCGACATCTGGAGATATCTGACACCAGTTCAGCATCTGATGCAGAAGAAGAAACAAACAGGGTTCCAGAACTTGAAGATCGACCTGTAAGTCGACATCTGGAAGACCCAGGTACAAGTCTAACAACTGAAGAAGAATTTGAAATAGCAAAAGTTCCAGAACTTGAAGATCGACCTGTAAGTCGACATCTGGAAATATCAGACACCAGTTCAGCATCTGATACAGATCAATCAGATTGTGATGAAAAATTAAAGAATAAATGGAACAATGACATCATAAACGAAGAAACTGATTTGCACAAAGAACTTGTTCCACTGGAGGTTGAAAATGCTTGGGAGAAGCTTGGTAAGAGTTTTTCCTCAATACCGAAATGGTTCACTGAAATAGGTAGTTCTATTGTAGGGAACGTTTTGATATCAGCAACAGTAGTAATTTTAGTGGTGTTATTTTTGAAATTTGTTATTATATGTATTAAAAGGAGAAAAAAACAAAACAAAATGAAAAGAGAAAATAAGATAAATAAAGAAAGAGAACGAGAATTAGGACAGTGACAGTGATCAGCCAAGCACAAGTTATGGTACAAATCCTACAGAAATTGTCAAATTAGACAAGGGAGGGATAGATTCAAATAGAGAGATAGAAAAATCGGAAGAACACCGAGGAGCAATAGGGACAGATCAACAAACAAATGAACAGGGAAATATAGAAACAGATAGAGAGATGAACGGAAATCCGGAAGAACCTCGAGGAGGGATAGAAACAAGTGATCGAACAGAAAAGACACAGGAAGAAAAAGAGCTAGACAAAGAAGGTGAAATCATAAAGTTCAAAATAAGAGGAAATGAAGTAAGGTCTGAAACAGAATCAGAAGAAAGTGAAGGAGAGAGAAAACAGAGACTAGGACCAAGAAAAAGAACTTGGAGAGCTGAACGAGAAGAAAAAGAAAGTGAACCGAAAAGGCCGAGAAAAGGAGATAATTGGCCCCATGAAGTCAAAAGATTGAGATATAAAATCATAAAGATAAACAGAGATCATGCAGAACAAGTAAATGAGATAACAAGTCAAAAGGAACAAGAAAAACAAAGTGGAAAACAATTGCAGAAAACAAAAAGAGTAAAGAAAGTTAATTTGAAATATAAGTCACCTGAATGGCTATACATCGCATTGACTGATATCAAAGAGGAAGAAATCACTCACGATAACCCCGAAGAAAGCTACAAACAAATGGGTGAAAGTGAAGTGCTACAAGTTTGAAGAAATTGAAAAGAAAAAGCCGGACTGGACATTAAAAACCTAAATAAGACAAGAAAGAGTTCTGAGAAGAACTAAAGAGAGTACCAAACGAGACAAAGTGAGAAAGTAGAGTGGCTGAAACGTCATTCTGAGGTGTGGTGACACATTTTCTGTACAAATATATATATAGGTAATAGAACAAGATGGTAGACACAGAGAATAGATGTGCGTTTTTACGTAGGTGGTGTAGAATGTGTTTCTTTTGTACAGGTTTATTAATGTTCGTATGGCTTATCTTAGCAATCACCATTCCAATTAGATTAGCTGTAGAAGAGACGTCCATATTAGAGAACAACACAAAGAAGGATAACATACAGAACACAGCAACACTAATAGATAGTGCAGAGTTACATAAAGATAGATCCATAACAGATTTTTCAAAGAACGTTTTCACAAAATTATTATATGAATATGTAGAAACCATAGATGTAAGAGATTGTTATGTTTGTATGAAATTACCTGCGTCTGTTTCCGAAGGTGTGACCTATCATCACCTTCCTTTGACGTATGGGATAATATGTAGTGTTTTAGCTAGTTTGTTTTATAAAACAGGTAGATTAGAATATTATTACACTGACATAAATAAGATTTTTGCAAAAATTCCTATAATTCCTGAATTGAACAAGGTGAAAGGAGCAAAGATGTTTGGTGAATTTTTCTTAGAAAATAAAGAATTGACATTAGATGATGTAGTTAAACACAACCTTACCTGTGAGTTAAGAAAGAGGAAAAAGTATTTTTAGAGATGGTAGAAAGCAGAAGAGTAAAATTTCAAAGAAAGGTAGTAGAAGAAGAAATGAAAACACCCCTATGGACATTTGAAGGAGAAAGTAATGATAAGAAAAAGACAAATACAGCTATGACTTTAGATTGGCCCCAACAGGGAAAGTTGTGCATTAGTAGAAATAGAACTAGGTATGACAAATATTTCGTGGGTTCCAGTGACTGCCGAGACAATTATAAAATTTTAGGAGGATGGGGATTCAAAGGAGGAAAAGATCCAATATTTCCAGGGATCTATTATATTTGTGGAAACAGAGCTTATTACAGGTTGCCGGACCATTGGTATGGGTCGTGCTACTTAGGCCTGGTCTTTCCAAAAATCTTTCATGTAGATAGAGAAGAAAAAGGAACACACGAAATGGGTGCAACATTCACACGTAGAAAAGGGAAAGTTTTTCAGAAATAGTGGGTGACATTTTTGGAGCAATGATACCAGCAGTGGGAATATCTTTGAAAGCATTTAAAATTCGGAAATTGTCCACAGTAGTAGATCGTTTATCAACGAATACTGCTGGAGGGTTCTTGATGGTAAATACCGAGATGGTTGCCATGAGAGCTATGGTGATGCAAAATCGACTTGCCCTTGATATTCTTTTGGCAAAAGAGGGAGGAGTCTGTGGAATGCTGAAAGTCCAACATTGTTGCACTTACATTCCAGATAAAAGTGAAAATATACAAAAGTATATAAAGAATATTACTAATTTGCACAAAGAACTTGTTCCACTGGAGGTTGAAAATGCTTGGGAGAAGCTTGGTAAGAGTTTTTCCTCAATACCGAAATGGTTCACTGAAATAGGTAGTTCTATTGTAGGGAACGTTTTGATATCAGCAACAGTAGTAATTTTAGTGGTGTTATTTTTGAAATTTGTTATTATATGTATTAAAAGGAGAAAAAAACTAAACAAAATTAAAAGAGAAAATAAGATAAATAAAGAAAGAGAACGAGAATTAGGTGAAATAGAACTGGAAGAACTAAAAGAAAGCATGTATGAGAGAACAAAAAGGCAAGATGAAAGGGATACAGATGTGTAAAACTAACAAGAAGCAAATGGACAAGAAACAATGCTATCTGTAAAATTGTGTAACATGGGTTTTTGTGGTGATATTAAAAATCACCAAAGGGGGAGTTGATGGAGCAAGGTAAATAAGAAATGTTTGAACCCCTAATATTAATGCTAATAATAAATACTATTAATTTGTTTTGATGACTAATCAACACTTTACGTCTCTTATACACATCTTTTATAAGTGGTAACCGCAATTTATGTGCAAAGGCTAACCTACTTACATTTGTCAACGTGAAATAATATTAACATAATGGTTTGCGTACTAATTAAAGTAATGTTGCATGATTTGTGCTATGTAGTAAACTGTATTGTGGTTAAAGTATGCAGATGGTAAGTAAACATAGCTTTACATGTTGCTTTTGCTAGGTAACACCTAATTGGGGTACGTAGAATGACGGGTGGGAAACGAAAAGGCTTATTTTCTTTATTCTTAACTGTTATTGTGTTTGTTTTCATGATAGTTCGTTCGGGCCTGTTAAGCCGCGCTGTAAAAATGGCTGCCGAGGCAGATGGGCTTAATGAGCAAGTGCAAAATGGCTTCCAAGTGGAAGAGAGCTGCGAAAATATGTCACGTGATTGCTTGTAGAGAGCCCAGAATGAAAAGGATCAAGGTCGGCGTGACCTGTCACCAGATGGGTGCCAAAAAGGACTGAGCGAGAATGTATGAGAACCAAAGATGCAGCTGTGAATTAACAATGAACTGTTTAAATAAGGATACAAAAGAAGATACATATGAGGAACTGTCAATCGGATTGGTAATGTCCTAAAACCGTGTGAAAGGACAAAATTATAAACATTTTCGGAACTGGTTTGAGCAAGGAGGGCAATGAGGAGATGCTTGCCACCCCTCCAATGGACCAATTAGCGTGAATCTCGCCCCCAAAGATTGAAACATTTCTTTTTAGTAAGCTAGTAATAGGGTATAAGAGGACCTACTCTTAAGTAGGAGGAGCGCTATTCATACATAATTTTTGAGCACTGGACGTTGATGCTGGAGAACTGCTGCTATTTTTCCATAAGCCATTTTCTTTTAAAATAATTAATATTTTACTTTTAAATCTGACTGGGAAGGAATGAGAACGTTGCGGGAAACCTGTATAGGTCGTCCGTCGAGGAGGCCTGTTTAGCGGGACAGTCAGTCAGTTTTTGGGAGTTCTATGCTGTGATCTGCAATTTATCTGCTGTGTTCTCATCTAAAAGGGTATGCATAAATTCTTTAAAAGTTTATTTCTTGTAATGATATTAAACGTATTAAACTGATTAATAAAACTGAAACGTATTCATGCATTTAAGAAATTAGATAAACTTTATTATAAATTAAAACTACGAGTCTGTGGTTCTTTAGCTCAATAATAAATGCAAATGTTTTGATAGGTTAAAGTGATTGAGCTGATCTTAATCACCATCAACTGATTCCTACTAGTTGGTCCATCGACCAAAGAGCGGAATACCTTGATGTCTTAAAAACCGACAGAATTAAAACTAATCATGTATGATGTTTGAGAAATTATCTTGTTAACTTTAAAAAGGTATCCCGTTCTCTTCCAGCAGTCATTAACTTTTTCTCCTAGGTAAAAGTGGATGAGATCCAGGGAATATTTGAGTGAGTGAATGTATATGCGGTGTTATGGGCCCCACCGTCATATTGGTATAGTTGTTGAAAAGAGTGTTTTCAACCTGGATGTTATGTCCACAGGAGAAGAAATTATATTAGTAGCGCTGGATCACCCGCAAGGGTCTTGTTCGCGCTATATAAAACCTTCAAAATAAATAAATAAATAGGCTTTGAGTGCTCTGACCACACACAATTTGGGGACATCTGGAAAAGCGGAATAGGACACAGACTTTGAATTACACTTGGTTCTTCTAGAAATATGAAACGTAACTCGGGAGTGAAGACCCGGTCCGTGAGATCCAAGGCCCGTATGCCGGAAACCCTGCGGCAGGATATCAAGCAAAGAAGAGTAGCCAGTTTTGCTGACAATTGCTTTCTGGACAGGTACTTATTCGATGGTCATGAGCGAAACAAGTTCAAGACCTTGTTAACATCCCAAAGGACGGAGTACTGAGGTTCTGGAGGTACGGACAGCCTGATACCTCTCAGTAATTTGCACACCAGCGGATGCTCCTCTATGCACTGGCCATCCACTGGTACATGACCCGCCGATATTGCAGAGTGGAAGGTATTGATGGACCTATAGGCAAGGCCCTCCTTCGCCAAAGAGGCCAAGAAATTCAGAACATAGACAACTTCGGCCCCCATCGGATCCACCTGTTGGCGAAGGCACCAACTCCCCCATCTAGACCAGGCGGATTGGTATAGTTTGTTAGTGCTCTCTGCCCAGGACTTCGAAAGCAAGGAGGCAGCGTTTGCCGAAAGGCCTGGCACTTTCCAGTGTTGCCTGTAACCCGCCAGGCCATCAGACGAAGACCGCCCGCGAGAAGGAGGTGATGGGGATTCCCTTGAGGATCTCGAAGGAGATCTCGAAAGTGGGGTAGATGAATTGGAAAATCCCAAGAAAGTTCCATCAGAACTGGAAACCATGCTTGTGACCTCCAGATTGGGGTGATCACCACTAGATCCGCTCTCTGCCTTCTCACCTGGGTGGACACCCTCATTATCATCGCGAATGTGGGAAAAGCGTAACCCTGCTCCGCACTCCAGTCCTGAAGGAATGCATCCGCCGCTGCTGCCTCCGGGCGCCAACTGTAATATCTCTATAGTTGGGCATCCAGATGGGAGTCAAACTGATCTATCAAGAAGGGGCACCAACGTGACTGTATTGCCTGAAATACTGCGGGATGTAGTTGCCACAGGCTGGTGTCCTTCCAATGTCGGGAGCACCAGTCCGCAACCTGATTGGACGTTCCCGGAAGATGCTCCGCCGAAAGCGATATCTGATTGGACAGACAGTATTCCCAAAGATCCCGTGCCAGATCCGATAGGGCTTTGGACCTTGTCCCTCCAAGATGATTGATGTATCGTATTGCTGCTGTGTTGTCCATCTTGAGTAGGACACAGCATTGGGCCCTGTCCCTGGTCCAACATTTCACTGCGAATGATCCTGCCATTAGTTCCAGGCAATTTATATGGAGACCCTGCTCTGAGGAAGACCGTTTTCCGCCGGTAGATATAGCCCCGCACCGGGCACCCTAGCCGGAACCGCTGGCATCGGATTCTATCACTAGGTCGGGCTGAGATCCGAAAATCGCCCGTCCATTCCATGCTTCCATGTGGGAGATCCTCCACTGCAGTTCGGTCCTGGCCTCTTCTGAGAGGGGCACAAATTGGGAATAAGAAAGGGCCTTGCGAAGATGAGATCCCTTGATCCGTTGAAGGGCCCTGTAATGGAGGGGACTTGGAAATATGGCTTGTATTGAGGACGATAAGAGGCCCACCACCCTGGCTAGATGGCGAAGAGAGATTGTGGGCCTGGTTAGAGTTCGCCTCAGTTCGTGCCTGATTTTGGCCAATTTGCGTGAAGGAAGGCTCAGGGTCGCGTCAACCAAGTCCACCATGAAACCCAGGAATTGTATCTTCTGAGAGGGATTGAGGTTGGACTTGGACTCGTTGATGACAAACCCCAGGGATTCTAGCAAGCTTACTGCTTGTTGCAATTGGGCGAGCAAACGTCGAGAGCACTGGTTCATTATGAGAATATCGTTCAAATAGACGATCAGCCGGATCCCCTCCGCTCTGAGGCGCTCCACCACTGGCTTCATCAACTTGGTGAAGCACCACGGAGCGGAGGATAGACCGAAAGGAAGGGATGAGAACTCGAAAATTTGGGAGTTCCACTGGAACTAAAGGAAGCGTCTGTGAGGGGGGAATATTGGAATCGTAAGATACGCATCCTTGAGATCCAGGCAAACCATCCAGTCCATTTTGAAGTGGCGATAGACAAGCCACTCGTTGAATTCCTTGAGATTTATGACCGGGCGAGAGCCCCCATTCCGCTTCTCCACTAGAAAGATGTTGCTGAGGAAACCCCGTGGGTGGAGGGTTGACATCACAATGGCCCTTTTCTGCAAGAGATCTGCGACCTCCTTGTCTATTAGGTCTCTCTGTTCCTTCGGGAAAGATAGGGGTCTCGGGCGCACCAACTGAGTAGGGTGCTCAAAATACTCTATCTGGAAACCTTGTATCGTCTGTAACACCCAGGCATCCGAAGTTAAAGAGGCCCAATTGTGGATAAAACATTGTAATCTGCCCCCAATTGTTAAGTGCCCCGACCCCTGAACTCTCACCTTGCTGATTGTTGAAGGATCCATTGCCCCATCCTCTGCCACCTCTGCGACGTGGGTGCGATCTGGTGGGGTAGAAGTTCCCAAACTTATTGGGGTCCTGCCACTGTCCTCTTCGCAGTTCCGCCTTGAGGATGGAAAAGTCCATTACTTGACAAAAATGGTCATCAACAGGTGATACTCTCCTCTTCCTCCTTCTCATAAAAATATTGATCATCATAGTCCTCCATAACACCTGAAGGCTGGGGACTGTACACAGAAAAGGGGATGACTGAAGGGGTTAGCTTGTAATGTGAACAACCCTTAAGGTGTGAAAAAACAGGCTGAGTATTGGGACCGCTGCTCCCTGCTGCTACTGAGGGTGATCACCTGCCTGGGCTGGTCCCCTATGAATAAGAATGAATGAAGAGCTCCAGGCAGGGGGCTCTCAGTCTGGCACCAAGCATCAAACGCTAATCAAAAATGAAAAAGAGATCTTCCCCCGCGTTTAATAGCAGAAGACCGCAGCCGAGCGAGCCTCTCCGTGTTAATCACCTAGCGGAAATGAGGCTCGCCGGCCGCGCAGGAGGTAACGATGCGCTGGGGGCGTTTCACGTTCAGGCGCGGTCCCCTAGCGGCGTGATGGCTGCACCGCGCCGAGAGCCTGCCAGAAACGGGCAGCCGTGAAGGAGACGAGAAAATGCTCCAGCGACCGTTACATGTGAAAAAACACCGCGCGCACCAAGTAAATGCCAAGACAAATAAATATGCCTAAGATTACAGTTGCGCTACTACCACAATGACAGTTTTAATCTCAACAATGCCTTAACAAGCAAAATCTAGAGGAGAGAAACAATTCATTTATCTTACTGCTGCTGGAGCAGCAAAGCAAGAGGATGGTAGAGCGTCCTCAAGGGGAAGTCATTGGTTGTCCAGGCACTGGATTGGACAGTGCGATTGGACTTTTTCTGTTTCTATTTCCCTTGGTTTCATAGGATATGTAGTCTGTTTATGTGTTTATGATGGCTGCTGGATGGAATAAAGTGGAGAAAGAATAAGCCTAATCCGAAGCCTCCGGTCCTGACATAGAATCATAACTTCATGCAGAGCACTACCTAGGCAGAATATTCAACTTCAATTATCCGTGGGTGGTGGCGGCAGTGACAAAGCAGACGAGAGGGGGATGTGAGTTTTCTTAAGACATGGATATCAATTTTACTGATCAAACGAACTTGTAAGCAACTAACGGAGAGTGGTTGTTTCCCTTTAGTGAATGTTTTTGGCAACCTTCTCACTGGTAAAAATAAGTATCCATGGCAGTGCCAATGTACTTCTGGATTCTTGATAATTAGGGTTCATATGGATTGAGTCAAAAATAAATTGTAAATTGATATTAAAAAAAAACTGTGTTTAGATTCCAAGAAGCTTGCTGTTAATGTCCCTGACCACTATTTGTTTTTCAGCGTATATTGTGAAACAGAGCTTTTTGTAAGAGAAGGCTTTGGAAAAAGGACACGTTCATGGTGGATTACAGTTGTCCTAATTAGTTTAAGTTGGACTCTAGTGGTGGGGTCCACAAGAGGATTTCTTACGTAAAACCTCGGCCATAGGTTGCAGGTACAATCAAGGTTGTGGCCGGAAAGAAACATCGACAAAGTGAACGGAAGAATTTTGACACTTCGGTCTTTTTAAATTTGAATTTGGTGACTGCATTGTCAATTTTTGTCGTAATAGGAGAGGGGGATTATAAAGCCGGATAAACAGTTGTGCTTTTGTGTTCAGTGTCTGGGGCCATTAAGGGACAAAAGGAATAGTATTTCTAAACTCATCAAGCCTCAGTTATATTACAATCGACAACGATATAATAGATTTTTTGTGCTATGTTTATGTTCTACCCTTGAGGGCTAAGTAAGTCAGTAAAGAGATGCCTATAAACAAGAAAATACAAGGAAATAGCTCAAATCAGCCCCAAAAAGAGAAATACCATTATGCAAAAAAAGAGGGAGAGATGCGCCTTATGACTTAAGGGAGGGTAGTAGAAGGGAGGACCCAGATTTGGTTACGCCAGTAATGAAAAGAAAGGGCAGTAAAACTAAGGGAGGAAAAAAAAACTCTGTCTCAGAGCCCGTCCCAGAATCTGGAAGTTAATGAGGGATCCAGGTTAACTCCCTTAGTAGTAGGTTAGCAACTTCAAGCAGACAATTTGTAGAAGGACATTTTAGAAGAAGGGAGGAGGGAGGGTCAGAAACCATTGATGAACAGAGAGTAAAGTTAGCGAAGGACTGGTTTTGTTACATAGTAAGTTACAGCCCAATGAAGCCTCGTACACAGAATTGCTCTTACTGCCTCTAGAATTTCTTCCTCCCCCAATCTTTGGACAGAATCTCATGGGATAGAATCCCATAGGATCTTAAATAGTGAAGATATCCAGCTGGCTAATGGCAGTCTTACAGAGTTGCAGAATAAGACTCACAGAGATAGTATACAAGAGATGGTTGAGCTAGGTACTGGGGTTGGTGACATGAAGAAGCTAATTATCAATTTGCAGGAATGGCTAAGTAGTGAATCCCTGAATAATATTCCAGAAACCTCTGCCTGCCCATACTCGTTGGATATTATGCTACTTATGCAGAAAACATTGCATGGGATATTAGAATCAGTTCTCCTAAATCACGAGACAATGAAAAATCAAGATATTTAAAAAAAAAAATAGTGAACATAAAACTATAGCTGATGAATTCAAAACTATAAATGCACGTATGCCAACCCTAGTAAGGCAAATTGAGGACTCTATAGCAACCCAAGATGTTACCCAAAGGGAGGCAACCTCAGTTTTTGTGTGACACCAACCAATGTTGGTAAAAAGCGAAGAGATCATCTCTTTTTTAGGAAAAAATGGTCACATAGATTAAGAAATAAAAAAGAGGAGTGAAGAAGAAGGGATCCCAATTTAAGAATCAGAGAGAGGAACCCAACAAGATTCGTAAACAACAGAAGGAGGTAAAAGCCCGCATTCAGGTACAGGAAAACTCAAGTATTGAAGTTAGGCCCTAATATAAGCAAGGTCCACAAAAACAGAAGTTATTAAGAAAGAACATGCATAAGGGTCTTTTGAGGCAGCAAGAGGTAGATGTTACAAAAGAGAAGGGGATTTGGAGAAAGGTAAAGGAAAAGGAACCGACAAAGCTAGGAAACTGTGAAAGGAAATCCAAGGGCCAGTGGAAGTAGAAGAATCAAACAAGTAGCGAAGTTTTAACAGCATATAACTAGAAATCCCAGTCCCAAACAGGAAGAAGAAGATTTTGCATTATATATGGATGTACTAAAAAGAAAAGGACAAAAGTGGGCTAAACTGAAACCCCTAAATAGAAGTAGCTTGTTAGGGACATTAAGCAAGTATAGAAACCTTGAGGGATTTCCTCTAAAGATATATGAAGTGTTGGGTTAGTGAAAAGGAAAAATGGGAAGGAAATCACAAGGATGGTGTGCAGGTCTAAATTAATAAAATACCTAATTTAGAAAGAAGAATTTGAACTAAATAAGTGGGGAATCCAAATTATTTTATGTGAAGAAATAGAAAGGCCTCAACAAGGAGCGTTTCTCAAATGTCATGCAGGCTTATCCTCCCAACAGGTTACAGATGTATGGCAGGCTGAACAGATATGGACAGAAACAATAGGAAAAAAAGGAAAAACCTACATATTAGGATACATAATAATGGAAGAAAGCAAAGTACTCAGGTGGGCCAATTGGAATTTTCAAACTATGAATTTATTGAAAATGGGAGAGACAACTTGAATGATATAGATTAGGAGGAGGTGCCCTCCTCACATAACTTAAAAATAGTTAGCTGGAACACTTATGGTTCGAAATGGCTAAAGAAATGATGTAACCTAGAGAGTATGCTGGAGCGCTACAAATTGATTTGTTTGCAAGAAACCTGGCTATATGGGGAAGAGGTAAAATTTTAAAACTTTTTACAATCCAACCTAGAAGACAAAGGAAATACCCAAGGAAGCCCTTCAGGTGGGCTACTTATCTTAGCATCAACAAAAATACCAAAAGACTGCGATTGCTCCCTGCGGAGTCTGACTGGGTACAAATATGTAAAATTGATCTATATCAAAATTCTGCTGGTATAGAATTTTTATTTGTGGTAAATATCTATGTTCAAAAAGCTGATAGGATGTACAATGAAAGACTGCTGATTAATTTCCGAGAGGACATTGAGGAATGTATGCATACACATTCGAAGTGATTGCTAATAATTATGGGTGATTTTAATGCAAGAATTAAGCCAAATATCTCGAATCAAGATGGATATGAGTTGGACAAGGTATATAATTTACCTGAGGCAATTTTCCCTGCTGGGATAAGAAACAATATGGATTAGAACTGGTCTGACATAATGCATTACTTAGGGTTAAAATGCGTATATGGACGATTCACGAGCGATGCTCCCGCTCACCAAACCTTCCGCTTTGGATTACAGAAATATCCAATCAATTAGGTTTTCTTACCAGTCTAGTTCTTTATTATAATTGCAAAATTGAGGGTGCTAGATGGAAATGGTAGTGACCATTTCCCTTGGAATTCCAGTGTAAGATGAAGAGTGTAAGAAAGAAAGTAAGGGTGGTAATGACGTTCCCTAAATGGTTAAAAACTAGGTTGAATGAATAAAAGTTGGTTAGTCTAAGGAAGATCCAGTTAGACCCCCATAGAAGTACCGTCAATGGGAGAAATGTCAGTTGTGTTAAACTTGCAGCAGTTGACTAGTCAGAACCAGTGGTATGATGAAGAATGCCAGAATTTAATGTCACGATTAAGGAAGTTGCAAATGTTCTCCAGGAGGTTAAAAGATGATGAGTTGTTAACAATGGTACGTAAGGCTCGTCAGAAATATAAATTAACTATTAGAGAGAAAAAAATATTTTTACAAAAAAAATTGGCAGGAGATGATGGAAGCAGTTACTTCCAAAAATATGAGAAAAGGTTGGTCGTTAGTACATAGGGGCATAGGAAATAAACAACCTAGGTTAGATTGCATGGTTTCAGAGTAGGCATGGCAGAAACATTCAGAGAATATATATGGAAAGACCCACCAGGAATTAAGAACTGGGGAATATGTGGTTGATAATGTAATATTAAATGGCATAACAGTTAAAAATATTAAGAGAGTGATTAAAACGTTGGGCCCGATTCACAAAAGTAATCTGAGACAAAATCCTAACTTTACGACTTTCAGTATTCACAAAGCACACTTAGGAGTAGTAAAGTTAGGATTTTGTCTCAGTTAAACTTAAGTTTTGGTCTTAAGTTTGACTTAAGACCAAAACTTAGGTTTAACTGAGGCAAAGTTTTGGTCTTAAGTTTAAATTTTGGTCTTAAGTTTAACTTAAGACCAAAACTTAAGTTTAACTGAGACAAAGTTTTGGTCTTAAGTTTAAGTTTTGGTCTTAAGTTTAACTTAAGACCAAAACTTAAGTTTAACTGAGACAAAATCCTAACTTTACTACTCCTAAATGCCCTTTGTGAATACCGAAAGTCGTAAAGTTAGGATTTTGTCTCAGATTACTTTTGTGAATCGGGCCCATTATCCCTATCTAGCGCAGCAGGACCTGATAATCTACCTGCCTGGTGGTAAAAAATATTTTTGATTGGTAGAGTGAGATTTTGGTAATCCTATTTATAGCAATAATACGTGCAGGGGTAACACCTGTTAGTTGAAAGGGGTGATTACCCATAAAAAGGGCCCCATAAGTGATCCAAAGAACTACAGATTGATAGGTTTAATGGACGGGGGAGAAAGTCTTTAGTAAAATCATCTTGGAAATACTGATATATTGGGTTGTGGAAAAAGGACTGATAAAGAACGAATCGTTTTTAAAGCTGAACACTTCCCCATAGATCATTGCCTCAGCCTATGGGCCAAGAAAGGCAAAGGAGTTGAAAGAAAATATGTTTTGCCGCCTTGTAGATTTTCAGGAGACCATTGATTTAGCGAATCACAAAATCCTTTGGGATAACCTGTATCAGATAGGGATGCTTAGTGGCTTGTTAAGTATTCTAAAGGAACTCCATCATGTGAATTAGTCGCAGGTGAAATTGGAATATGATGGTTAGCTTTCAGATAAGATCGAGATAAGAAATGGTGTATGGCAAGAGGGTGTGTTGGCCCTGACCCTCTTTGCATTATATTTAAAGGGCCTCCCAAAAGTTCTATAGGGATCCACCTCGTTTCCACCCAAGATGGGTGGGCATCATATTCTATGTCTGCTATATGTAGATAATTTAGTCATTATGGATATGACTCAGTTGGGTTACAGCAGAAGTTAAAGTTTTCCACATGTATTGTGAGATGATGAAACTAGTGATAAATATGGAAAAAAACAAAAATGTAAGTATCTGGGCAGCAGAAGAAAAAGTCTAAATTGTTTTTAGATGGGACCAAGGTAGAAGCGGTGGAAACATACCGCTATTTGGGTATTCATTTTTCATCAAACCTAAAATGGAAAACACATTGCGAGGAGGTGAAATCCAATACTCTTGCCTCTAGATTGGGCATTAATAAATGCAGGAATGAGTATGGCGGACCCAACCTGATGCCAGCCGTAACAGCCTTTAAAGCTAATGTACTGTCAAAATGGTTGTATGGCACTGAATTACTTTTTTGAATGGGATGTACAACTGGGAAAGGATTGAAGGCCCATGTTTGAAAAGGGTGTTCAACATGTCAAAATCGTCAATAGTACAAGCCTTAAGGTTGAAGCTAGGAATGACTTCATGGTCCTGGCTTTAGGAGAGGGCTGCTTTGAGATTTTGGAATATGTTGTTAAAGTCTACTGACCATAAATTATCCCTGCTGTGCAAAGATGAAATCTTAAGAAGTGAGATGAACTGGGCTGCGGGTCTAAGGAAACTTTTGTCTTCATTGAAAAAGAAATATCTATTGGGCTCTCCCATTTGCGATGTACCATCCTATGCTTTCAAAAAAGAGATGCGGTAAAGAATGGTAGACTACTTAAGAACGAGCGATTTTAAATGAAATATCTTTTAACAAAGAAATCCACTGCATTCTTCTGGGCCTCATGGCATAACACTTCCCTATTTGTCCGACCTGGCCAATCTAGTTATGAGGCAGGAACTCTAACGGTACCGAAATGGAGTAAACGTGTTTACTAAAGGGAAGGAGTTGGCTAAAAGACTAAAGAAAAATGGGGATCTATGTGACTGTGGAATACAAATGAAATTTAACAATGAGCATTGGCTATTGAGTTATATGTTTTTTAAATTGGAACGTTTGAAATTTTTTAAACCAGTTTTAAACAAATATGGGATTTCTAACAGTTGGGAAGCCTCAAGATTTCTTGCACATATGCAATTCCTAGACATAATTTGTGCAGTAGGTGTTTTAGGTCGAGCCTGGGCAGCGCATGCGCTGCTCTGTGTGGCATGCTGTATTCAGGTAGGGACTTGAAGCTCCGCCCACACTCCACCCATATTTTTCATTTGCTTGTGTCAATGTCCACTGTAAACTGTAGCTGTTCATTGGTCAATAGGCTTAGTAGTCCTTCCTTAGTACAGCCTTATCTCAATTTGTAACCTCCCATGGTGACACTGTTGTATTCCGCTTTAGGTGTCCGTATATAGGTTTTCCTGAAACATGTCCTTATATAGGCACAATTCGCATTGCCCTTATATAGGCATAGAATCCCAGTCCTTATTTAGGCATTAGCCATGCACTCCAAATACAGGCATGGTCACTTACATCTGTCCACCCTAACGTCACAACGAGTTCTTAGAAACCAGACCCTTGAGCTCTTGGGAGTTCCCCTAGCACAAGATTATTGATTTCTCCAAGAACTCATCTATTATGCATGAACCGCTATACCTTAAGGGTTCATTCCTGACGTCTTCCTCTGTCCGACTTCACGTCAATGCTAACATTCCAAGGCACCTACCAGGTATAAATATACCTTCCCTTGCCCAAGCAAGTCAGAGGAGACCTCGACTTCAGAGGAGCCCGTATCCCAGCCTGACGCACTGAGAAGACGCTGTCATTCCTGCTCGCAGAAGAATCCAGCTTCCAGTGTTCTGACTCCCTTCGCGGGGTGTTAGAGTTTGAGATCCGGCAGGAGATTCCCACCTCGCTCATTTTCAAGGTATGGAGCTGACTAGAACCTAGAGGGACTCTTGGCATACTAGACTTAACATACTCTTAGTATACCATACTAGAGAATACTTCACCTACTTCTTACATTGCCCTGCACCTAGACTAGGTTAGGTACATTGGGATAGAACTATCTTAGAGAAGCATCGTATGAGTACTCGCATTTTTAGCTCATGTTATTTATGTACGTGAATATATGCTAAAAGATAATGCTAGCGCAGTATTATTTATTTCTACTGCTTACGCTGTACAATATATATCTTGCATACTGTCTTGTGATCATAACAGCTCATATCTCTTACACGAGAAACAAGACTGTTCAATAAAACCCTTTTATTGAAACGCCCGTCTATTCTTTCTGTGTAACTCTGAGGAAACTAAGCATGCACGATTTGCTGAGTGAAACTGTTATCTATTGTTTCCACGATTCTGAGAAGTGTTCCGATTCTAAAGGGAAACAAAGTTGTCATGTTTATGCGGTTGCCAGAAACTACTCCTTCTTGTTTACAAGGAGTTTCTAGTGGCCTCTGAGTTAGCTGGCAAAAAGTAATTAAGTTTAATATACTCGATAGGGACATACCGACCTCAGTCCTATGTCAAACCTATAGGGTATATTATTCCAATGCGCAGAGCCTATTAGGAAATAGGAACTACACTACATGGCGCCCAACGGTTTGGTAAGGCACTAATTTAACGCTAGATACTGAGTAACTCAGTCGTGCTTTTCACTCAGAGACCCCTACTCACATACTCCATAAGACGTCTGGAGTGGGTAGGGTTAAATATCCGCCAAAGCTAAATAGGACAAAAAAACTATATATTAGCTGTTTGGTTTAATCAACGTTGAAGGATACAGTGTTCCAAAATATTGTGCACCTTATCTTTTGTTTCCTTGAAACTTGTACTACATTTTTCAAAAAACAAATGTCCAATCACGGGGACAATGACACTGAGAACGGTGTAAATACGGCTGACCCAGTCGTAACAGCTTTTAACTTTACCGGTTTAAATGAAACCGAGGAGGGTGTTATAGACATCGCTCCAAACTTAAGAAGAGCCATCACTCTAAAACTTATAAAACACGGCCTACCACCAAGAGGGGGTAGAGCAGTTTTCGTGATAGAGGCACACGAATCCTTTCAGACAGAGGTATTCTATTCATGGATAGTATGCCCAGAATCCAATCCAGTCACAAGAGTGTTTCACTACTACAAAGAAGATAAACCACCAGAGGAATATATTCCTTTCGAGGATATTGAAATTCCACTCACAAACCAGGAGCATCATCTCTGGTTTAAAGGCACCCTAAAACATCACAGAAACATTACCAGGCTCGGTCCACTAGGTAGACCAGGAGCAACATGGCCGATTCTAGCCGGCTACACTCCTCATCCTGATCTCAATATAATGTCAGACGAAGAATTACTTACTCAACTTACAGAGTTAATAAAAATTTACAGACAATTAGTCCAATATGTCATGCAGACTTTCACAGTCCAACCACCATTGACCATTCCAAATCAAACCCCTCAACAGGGGAATACACTAAAAATTACTCCACAGACTTTATACGCAGTCATGGGTAAAATGTCCACAAAACGTGAGCAAATTCCATTCTGGATAGCTCAAAAAATTACTCAAATCGAAGCAGTATTTCCAAATACTAGCCCTTATGAGAAACACAGAATCCTAACAATCTGTTTACCAATGGGGATCACACCACAACTGGAAGATTGCACCACTTAGGGCGCTGTCTTTGCTGCCATCTACACTAAAACTCATGGTGTTCCATCAATTGCAGTAATACCAGATGTCCTGAAACAAATTCAAAACGAATACGGGGCAGAGCCTGCTCTGAATTTAGGTATGAAATTACTGAAAAACTTCGACCAGGTCTCAACAAAAATATTATCTAATATTAAAGGAGAGGCAGCATCAGTGGCGATCCGCCAACGCTTAAGGAATTTGATGTTACAGAACATCAAACTGAACTACCCAGAATAATAGAACAATCTTATGCAGAATTAGGCAGAGATAGTTTGGGTGGAAAACCTTTGAAGCCAAAACTATCTGAAAGTCCTGAGAAGGACTCTATTAAACAAACTCCTACATCTTCTAAAAAGAAGTGGGAAACTAATAAACAAAATTCAAACGAGAAACGTTCTCAATCCCGAGGTAGGTCTCCTCAAAAGGAGCCCTCTGAAAGGAGGTATAACCTCAGGAATAGGGATAATTTAAGAAAATCTGACAAGTATCAAGATACTGATACACGTTCCTCTCGTACCTTTCAGATATCGTCACAGACATCGGAAAGAAGAGAACGGTCAGAACATAGAGAAGAACGCGTGAAATCCAAAGACGACAAACACGTTCAGAAAAATAAATCAAAACCTCAATTCTCAAAAAAGAAGGTAGCAGGTCTGAAGATCAGACATGCCGAGAATACTGAGAACACAGCTCAAGAACGGAGAATGGGCTCAGACAATGCTGGACAGTGCAGCAGAAGTCACAATAGCTCGCCAGAACCTGAAGGAACTTCTGGAGATAGTGGACTTGAATGAGTACATCACAGTAGAGACTGTAGACACCAGGGTTAGTACTCCACAAAAGTTATATGAAATAACACTCCGAATGGAGGGAGACATACCAAGAAAAGTGAAAATACTCTTTTGGGAGAAACTTTCAAGGGGTTATGATATACTTCTAGCAGAAAAAGACTGGCCACCACAATTTGTCAGGGAGTGCCCACATGGTGAGGACATCATTATGCCTGCCTTCTCCAACCATATTCCAATTCACCTAAAATATACTTATGCCAGGAAATGGGCAGTTGCCCAGGCCCCAGCATTATATAAAAATCATGTAGGATGGGATGAGGACTCACCTCACCACAAAATACATCTACATAATGAACCTACTGCACAAAGGCAGTACCCAATAAAGCAAGAAGCTAAAAAACAGGTCAGGGAGATCTTAGATCAACTTGAATACCAAGGGGTGATTGAAACATGCACCTCCTCAATGAACAATCCTTTGTTTCCTGTATCCAAACCAGACAATACATATCGTCTAGTTTTGGATTACAGACACTTGAACACTTGTTCAAAAACATTTGCAGTGCAAAATGCACATAGTACAGCATTAATGAATAACATTGTGCGTAAAAATATAAAACCACATTGGACATTTCAAATGGTTTCTTTTGTCAAAACATAGCACCTGAAAGCAGGTACTTAACAGCTTTCTCAATAATGGGGACCCAGCGTCAATTTTGTAGACTCCCACAAGGGTTCAAAAACAGCCTGGGGTTATTCTCAGCGAGGGTAACAGAGTTACTACAAATTTATGATAATGAGGCATTGTCATATGTCGATGACATCTATCTGACAGACGATGACCTAGATAGGCACTTGAATAGGGTGAGTACCATTATATTGGGCTTCGCCTCTGAGGGCTATAAATTCAACTTTAAAAAATCCAGAATTGCCCATCTCAATGTCTTTTTCCTAGGATATGAGCTTTCAAGTGAAGGCAAGAGCCTGGCAGCCAACTTTTTAGAAAAGTGCGCGCTGCTCCAACCTCCAAAAACGCTGAAAAATTTACAATCCATCTTGGGTTTCCTAAATTTTGGAAGAACTTACATTCTAAATTACGCAGAAAGGGTTAAACCTCTCTACGAATTAATCAAACCTGATTTTTCAATCAAACATTGGACCCAAGAACACACAGAAATCTTGCGTTCACTCCAAGCTAACATGTTAGCAACAAATCACTTACAAACACGCGTAAGTCAACGCAATTTAGTGATCCGAATAATTTCGGGTCAATGCGGATTCCCCTACTTAACATTTAATGAGGGTGAAAAAGTACCAATAGCATACAAATCACATTTGTATACACAAGCAGAAATGCGCTTCACTTCAACAGAAAAAATACTGACAGCAGTTCAAACCGCTGTGGCAAAAGAAAGAGCTCTAGCCCAAGGGGACACGCATTATTGTCGTAACTCCAGTACCAGCCTTAGAGGCGGTTACAAAAGCGAGCATTCCAAATGCAAAAGCTTTACATCCTAGATGGATACAATGGGTTAATTCTCTTGCTGCAACAGATGTTGAATATGTTTTTGATCCTGATTTAAAAACACAAGCGTTCCTGCAATATGAACATGAATGTCCTCTGAAATTCTGCCTCTCGATCAGTACGAATTTATAATTTACACTGACGGATCAGCACAACCCACTACAGGGAGTAAGCAGGGAGTAAGCAAGCTTACAGTGCAGCATGCGCAATCGTTAAAGGTCGCATGCGCGATGGTAACTTCAGACCAATGGTCACTAAAACTCAATCTCTAGGAGATTGTACAGCTCAGCGAGCTGAACTACAAGCATTCAAACTGGCACTTGAAAGTACAGATCGCGAATTCCCCACACTAATAGTGTGCGATTCTTTCTACTGTGTGCAGTCATATAATGAATATATACAGAATTGGCTTGAAAACGGATTCAAAGATGCAAAAGGTGGCACAATAAAGCATAAAACGCTTTGGGAACAAGTAGTTCAGTTGAGAAACGAACTACCAAAAGCTCACGTAATACACACGCTGAGTCATCAACGTGATGGCGTTCACGTTGCAGGGAATTCATTGGCTGACGAAGCCGCAAAGGGGGCTGTTTAGACGGCTTCCGTAGCTGCGATCACTCGTTCAAAAATGAGAATAGACAGTGAGATATTGTTGGCTGTCAATGCTTCAAGCAAAGGCAGTGATGCAGCGTTACCAAAGAAATTTCCACTCAAGTACTCTTATGTAATTGATGCGAACAACGTTCCTTTTGATCGAATCCCTGGAGTGGGGGTTAGGGTAATTCCAAACATGGAACGTAGAGCAGCTTTGATTTATGAAGCACATCTGGGGGAGGGTCTGTCACACCAAGGGATCTCTAAAACAATATTAACATTAAAAGAGATGTACTGGTGGCCTGGAATGAATACACAGATTCACATCTTCATCGATGACTGCATAGACTGCAATAAACAGCGTGATGCAGAACGCCACCAGACACCATGCTACGAAGTAGCCTGCCCAGTACAGACACCATTGTTAGACAGCATTAGACTATCTATGCGCAGGCGTCCTATGGACAAATGCAATCCCACAAATACTAAGTCAAGGTTCCTATGGATATGGCCTCAGCGCTCGGCTGACGCTCGAACTGTTATAAAAGATTTGCGAGTCTTTATCGGCACATACGCAATAGGCACACTACATTCTGACCAGGGCCCTGCGTTTAGCTCTCGGGCTTACAAAGAAGCCATGGCCAGTTTGGGCGTTGCATTGCGGTACTCCTCTCTGTTTCATCGTGAGTGAAATTCTGTTGTGGAAAGGAAAAACCGGGACATAAAGCAGTCTATAACAGCTAGAGTATTAGGTTCGGGTGATGGGTGGGTCAAACATCTTTATGGGGTCCAACGCTCATTAAATAATTTGCCAGGAAGTTCTCTAGGGGGGGTCACTCCATATGAGGTCCTATTTGGGACAAGAATGTGGGTTCCTGATCTCGAATGTAAAGGCACAGTGGTGGAAAATAAACCCTTTGATATCAAAGATCGTTTGGCTATTTTACAGGATCTAAATGAACTAAGATCGAAACAAAGCAACGTGTTCCTGAAGCCAACCACCACTGGGGAAAAACTGGCAGTCCAAGCAAGGCCTGTCTGGATCCCAAAAGTTGGGGATCTAGTCAGAGAGAAGATTGCGGACAAGAAGGAATTTGGACCTTATTACAGACAACCAGTACCTGTCCTAGCCATACACGGAACAAGAACAGTACTTCTGCCGCCCCTTGCTGGAAAAAAGGAGAAAAGATTTGTGTCAATCGACCTCATCAAACCACAGTATGTGGCCAATACTAAATAGTAGGCCTCGTGGACTCCGACCTAGTAGCAGACGCACTCCTCTCGCTACTATCCAAGAGGTTCGGACTGAAAGACTCATAACAATCGAGAATTCAGCAGTAACAGATGAAGGACTAAGCAACAATGCTATGGAACTCGTCCCTCTTGAAACTCAAGTAACAGTTCGTCCAGATACACCTGTCTACACCAACGTAACAAGTGATCAACTGGTTCCAGCGATTTCAACAAATCCTGATGCAATTCCAACAATTGACAGAACTGCTTCTGGCTATTTCATTAACTTTAATATGTTTTCTGAGGATCCGAGTGAACCTGAAACGACGCCAGCATTAAAAACTTTCAAACAACAAGTACAAGACTTTTTTCATTTTCTGAAAAAGACTTATCTGGTTTCACCATGGATTGAACTGTGAATTATTTCTGGAATATTTTTCTTTCTGCTTTGGCTAGCTTTGGTTATGACTATCAGCGTGCTTATAAATGGCAGATACATCCGTTTGGACACTGAAAGTAAAAATGTGAACTTACTTTTGAAACCACACAAATCATCCCATCGTGAAGCTAGAGACTTGTCAGCAGTGAACATCACAGCCGTTCCTATACAGGATGGTATAGTGTGGGACAAAACCGATTTCGATATCTTCGGCCCTACGGAACTTTTGAACATTCCACATTTATTTAAAATTTCACTAAGTGATTTTATTTCCTCCAGTACCTATTCTGATGATTGGGACTTTGAGACTGTAAATGATATGATGTCTGATCTAGAAAGGTCTGCTGCATTCTCTAACAATGAATACTTAGAGGGTTCATCAGACTACGAACAGCTTTATTGTTACAACCACTATGGTCATCATTTCTTGCATAAATCTGCAACACCTAGAAATGTGTTTATGTTTAACCAATGGGAACATTGTCCTACACCACCAAAAGGTAGTTCAAAAACGTTTGCTAAAAAGTTTCCCTATTTTTCAGGGTACAATACATCTGATCCAGAAACATTTTACTATAAAAATGTAAACAAGACAGGACAGAAAATTATGTTAACAAATACAAAACAGATTTACTCTGCAGCATTTATTACCCAACTGTCTAGACATGGATTTGACTTGTGGAAAGACACAATAGACACGAAATCTGTCTGGGGTTCTAAAGATTGGCAAGTACAGGGGATAGAAGCTTTGTTTAGAGCATGTATCATCCCTCAGCAAATAATGTTTTTGAATGACACTGTGCAACAAACGTCTTGCCTTGGTTTAGCCAAGATCAAAGACATGAAAACACCTTCTGTACCAACACCTGCAAGTAATAACACTACACAGGCAGCGGTTACAGTTGACACAATACTACAAACCAACAGAACAGATCCTGATTGGAAAAACTGGTTACTCTGGCCCGTAGACACAAACATCTGTCAAGAAAGATTCCTGAATAGAAGACAGGGCTTTACGATCCATAGGCCAGACCCACGATACATTCAAAGACAACATCCGGGGGTAGTAACAACAGACAGTGTAGGAAAATTGTGCCTCGACTGGCTACAAAAATCTACACTTGAGGATGTGAAACAACACTTATCTTTACTTAAAGAAGACACAGACCTTAGGGAATTCTTGCTAGGACCAAGAAAACCGCGTCAAAAACGTTTCATATATGCCGGCATTTATGCTGCTTATAATGAAGTATGGAAGGTTTCACAGGCAGAGGCCGCAGAACGAATACGTGAACTTGATCGTATTAACTTAGAGAAAACTCTCTCTGTGGTCGACAATGGGTTAACAACTTTGTCATCCAGAATTTATTCATTGGACAACATTGTATCCTCTGCTATTGACATACTGGAACAAGATTTAGCCATGTTACAACAAGGCCAATCTCAGTTACGTTCTATTATGTTATTAGGCTGGACGCTGCAATCTTTGCGTGCAGGCTATGTGCCTTGGCGTTTTATCAACACGTCGGCTCTGTTTGCAGAATACAATCTAACTGATAAACAGATCGAATTGGCACAAAGGGGAGCAAAGTATACAGTGCTGAGCATTGAAAAACTGGAAAAATTACCATTTACAGTAGCAGAAAAACCAGCTACAGAATGGCTTATCCATGGCAAAATAACTCTGCCTGTCTCTACTTTTCAGTTTCAGTATTGCCTCAAACAAATGCAAGCAGGCAAATATGAAAGGTTGGGTAAAGAATACCTTAAGACATCCTGGGATTTACCTGAATACAGATGTTGGATTGGGGATCGTGAAGTGTTTCTAAGCGGTACACCCTGTGAAAATGCACTAAGCGGTTCGCTCATATGTCAGGACATTTCTTTACACGGGGCTTGTAATGGTTCTGTGGCAAATTTGTCCTGCCACCAGCAGGGTACACCGGCTACTGTGATTAATCCAACGTTTGGCCAACTTTCTAACAGGAGTTACCTCATGTTGAATGATCAGAGTTGCTGTGGCATGTTGCCAGGCATCCCATATCTGGTAACGGTCGACTCCAGGGTTACTTGCTGTATGCAAGTATTGTTCCCCCAATAGACACAGTCAGGGAGTCGCCTCTATGGCCTTCATTGAATGTTTCTTTTATACGTTTTGATACTTTAAGCAGAATGAAAGCCATGCTTTTGCAACAGACCGTGCCTCTGACCTCGGCCAAAGAAATCTATGATTTACAAATTGCAAGGACTTCGGCTGAGATACAGGCTTTAATTCGTACAAACTGCCCTATACATTTCGCAGAAATGATGGGACGTATCTTTAACATGTCTGATACGAGCGGTATTGTACATGTATTTAAGACCACCTGTTCAGGACTGTTAGCACCCTTCCAGGCAGTCCTCGGAATCATCCCAAACTTCACACATTCGGTGTTTGGTGGTGTGCCATTAATTCTAGCACTTGTTGCAGGAATCCTATTTCTATTTCTATTATTACGCTATGGCAAGCCTATCCACCGACATCACTCCGAGCGATGTGGAGAAAGCTCTCCTAGAACGGAAGTGCCGTGAGCGCATAGTGCAACTTTTGGGCATACCTCGTCTACGGGAACTTAATACAACATGGTTTCTGTCATTCAGACCAATCTGGCAAGATTGCATCTTACCTGTTCTACGCTGCCTGCTTTGCAGTGAAGAATGCATGCTAGACACCTGTCTAACACTCCCATCAGTCATGCCAACGGATATCGATACTCTGCTGGACCCGGTAACGGCCCATGCTCTGTGTTGTCCCCAGAGGCTACCAATGCTGATGACGGCATTCATTGAGATCTCACAGACGCTTCACGCTGCTGCTGAGGTACGAGATGGATCAACAGGCACACAGGTAACATCGGACGCGAACATTGCTGTGGCATCTTCTGCTGGAGGCGATGTTTCTCCTCTCTGTGCACTTAACCTTCTGAACGAGGTGTTCCAAATGTCACCAACTTCGGTAGACGATATTTTGTCTACAGAAATAGATGATTTCATGTTTACACCAGACCCATACTTTGATGCGGCTCACAGTGTACCAGGGACGCAATGAATTTGGCCTTCATATTTTCAAAACTTGGAACTCTTCCTAAAATTGAACTTTTTCTTTTTCTTTTTTGAAAATACATGGCAAAACAATCTGCTTACAGTAGAACTATTCTTATAAAACGGACTTCTTTGAATACTTCCAGGGACACAATGTCACCTTATTTTACTAAAATTTCATTTAGTACCATGTTATGCAATGGCTTTGATTTTTGAAAACTTGTCAACCATTTCATTATATGTATATATTTCTGTTTATTCATTCATGTTGCATTTATTTCCAATATTTGCTTAGAATGAAAAAATGCTTTAAAATGTACAGTACCTATTGCATTACATGTTTTAGCAACAGTTCTTTTAAAAACTTCTTTTACTATGCTTTTAGAAATGTTTTTAGCAATATGTGGTACTCAAGCTTAATGTTTAGCATTTAGTATTATCGTTCATTCGAAAGTGGAGTGGGTGTTGTATTCCGCTTTAGGTGTCCGTATATAGGTTTTCCTGAAACATGTCCTTATATAGGCACAATTCGCATTGCCCTTATATAGGCATAGAATCCCAGTCCTTATTTAGGCATTAGCCATGCACTCCAAATACAGGCATGGTCACTTACATCCGTCCACCCTAACGTCACAACGAGTTCTTAGAAACCAGACCCTTAAGCTCTTGGGAGTTCCCCTAGCGCAGGATTATTGATTTCTCCAAGAACTCATCTATTATGCATGAACCGCTATACCTTAAGGGTTCATTCCTGACGTCTTCCTCTGTCCGACTTCACGTCAATGCTAACATTCCAAGGCACCTACCAGGTATAAATATACCTTCCCTTGCCCAAGCAAGTCAGAAGAGACCTCGACTTCAGAGGAGCCCGTATCCCGGCCTGACGCACTGAGAAGACGCTGTCATTCCTGCTCGCAGAAGAATCCAGCTTCCAGTGTTCTGACTCCCTTCGCGGGGTGTTAGAGTTTGAGATCCGGCAGGAGATTCCCACCTCGCTCATTCTCAAGGTATGGAGCTGACTAGAACCTAGAGGGACTCTTGGCATACTAGACTTAACATACTCTTAGTATACCATACTAGAGAATACTTCACCTACTTCTTACCTTGCCCTACACCTAGACTAGGTTAGGTACATTGGGGTAGAACTAGCTTAGAGAAGCATCGTATGAGTACTCGCATTTTTAGCTCATGTTATTTATGTACGTGAATATATGCTAAAAGATAATGCTAGCGCAGTATTATTTATTTCTAATGCTTACGATGTACATTATATATCTTGCATACTGTCATAACAGCTCATATCTCTTACACGAGAAACAAGACTGTTCAATAAAACCCTTTTATTGAAACGCCCGTCTATTCTTTCTGTGTAACTCTGAGGAAACTAAGCATGGACGATTAGCTGAGTGAAACTGTTATCTATTGTTTCCACGATTCTGAGAAGTGTTCCGATTCTAAAGGGAAACAAAGTTGTCATGTTTATGCGGTTGCCAGAAACTACTCCATTCTTGTTTACAAGGAGTTTCTAGTGGCCTCTGAGTTAGCTGGCAAAAAAGTAATTAAGTTTAATATGCTCGATAGGGACATACCGACCTCAGTCCTATGTCAAACCTATAGGCTATATTATTCCAATGCGCAGAGCCTATTAGGGAAATAGGAACTACACTACAACACCTCCTGTTATGTGTGTTGTTATTTGGCAGGCTTTAATTACAGCCTCCAAGCACTATTTTCTCAAATAGCTTTGTCCTGCCTGCTGTTGTTGCAGGCAGGACACTCTCTATCCTAACGTTTTTTAAAAAGTTTTATAGCATGGACGCCGAACGCATTTGCAATGCAATAGGTTTCGCATTCTCAAGAGTATAAGCTATTGGCATTGTAAATGACAATGCCTTTTATTTATCTGTTTTTAAAACAACACATAAATAAAAGGCATTGTCATTTACAATGCTAATAGCTCAAACTCTCGTAAATGCGAGACCTATTGCATTGCAAATGCTTGTTTGATTAGCCAGTAGGAAGGTATGGGAGACGCTTTAATGGGAAGCAATATGTGTGGGTAGGAAGAACATTTTGCACGAAATATGTGTCAGGATCTCTATGATGATTAAGAGTTATTGTAAACTATTTTAAATGCTTTTCTTAATGTGTATATCTAATTGTTTTAATATTTTATGTTTTTGATGGTATGTATTTTAAGATGTATTTTTGTTGCTATGCATGCTAAGACTCATGTTTTATGGACTACGGTCTAAAATAAACATATTTTATATATGAGTTTTTGGTGGAGAACAAGGTAGTTTTCAAGGCGCGTTGGAAGTTTGTACATGGTGTTCAGCCTGTCTTAATTGTGCTGTTAGGTTAATCGGGCTTGGATGCCTCTATTGAGAAGGCACTACAACCCTCTTGAGCCTTCCTGAGCCTCTGCCGCACCGGTGGATGCATTTTCATCACACAGATTCCTGCCAGTTGTAGCACTTAAACCCAAAGGCGTCAATGTGCTTTGCTGGAAAAAAAAAGGCTGGTTTCATGTAGCTTCTGTAGTTTTAAATGGCTTGTTATCAATGGCTCCTTATTAAGTTAAAAATAACAAACTCTTTACTGGCTTAGGCCCTAGTTGCGAGTGCCCCAGAGGGTGTTGTGATATATAACGCCCAAACAAAATCTGATTCCTGCCAGTTCAGAATATACCAGGTGTAATAAATGGCATATGTTGCAAGTTTTACAGTGCTGAATAACGTGGATTTTGGTGCTTTCTGCCCCAGGATCTGCGTCAGGGCACAAGTCCTGAAAAAAGAAGTGTGGGGACTAACCTAGGGGCTCATTACGATGGCGGGCGGCACCATAGCGGTGATTGGGACCGCCCGCCAGACATGCGGCGGTCTCACCACTGCAATTAGGATGCGACCGCCATACTGGCGGGCGCATCCTGGGCCTTTAACATTGCGGGCGGTGCTGCTGGCTGCAGCACCGTCCACAATGTGAAAGGTGCTTGCACTACATTTCCCTGCACCACGTGGAAGGCACCAAGCGGTGCCTGCCACTTGGTGCATGGAAATGCAGGGGGGTACCATGGGTACCCCCCAGTGCAGCAACACCCCCTCCCCCACATGCGGGGCCCACAACGGGCCACCAAATCCAATCCCCGCCAGCCTTTCCATGGCAGCATCGCCGCCATGGAAAGGCCTCCTAAAACCCACATCCTAATATGGCGGACGGTGCCTACTACGCACCGCCACCATATTAGTGGCCCTGCTCCGCCCGCCAGGCAATCGGTGCGATTGCCACCGGCGGAAAAGCAGCAGACGGACTTTGCGTCCGCCGCGATACCCACCGACATCCTAATATGGCGGTGGGTAATTCTCAATTTGATGGCGGAACGATCGCCACCGCCGACCCGGCGGTGGCGATCGTTCCGCCATCGTAATGAGTCCCCTAGTTAGGCAGTATGCAAGTGACATCACGGCACGCTACATTACACATCGCATCACAGGAATTGACATCATAGAAAGTGGCATCACAAGCCACGACTTTACAGGAAGTGGCATCACAAGAAGTGACAAATGCAAAAACAACAGTTGATGGACAGAATGCAGAACAATGTCATACATTCACCCCAGTACAGAGATCTGGGCCTAAATCCATCGTTTTTTGCTCACCATGCCATTCCAGTTTGAACCCAGCCATATGCAAATCAGTCTTGACCCTGTGCCTCATGGGAACAGTCCAGCCCGAACTGCCAAGCCAGGTCCTCCCTAGTCTGGAAACAAGCATCCTAGGACCGGTTTCGGGGTTTCACCCCTCTTCAGCCAGGATAGCTTGATTCCAGTGGCATGGAGAGCACGGGACCCACGTCTGGGCATACCCGTCCCACTCGGGGTGACAAATGCAAAAACAACAGTTGATGGACAGAATGCAGAACAATGTCATACATTCACCCCAGTACAGAGATCTGGGCCTAAATCCATCGTTTTTTGCTCACCATGCCATTCCAGTTTGAACCCAGCCATATGCAAATCAGTCTTGACCCTGTGCCTCATGGGAACAGTCCAGCCCGAACTGCCAAGCCAGGTCCTCCCTGGTCTGGAAACAAGCATCCTAGGACCGGTTTCGGGGTTTCACCCCTCTTCAGCCAGGATAGCTTGATTCCAGTGGCATGGAGAGCACGGGACCCACGTCTGGGCATACCCGTCCCACTCGGGGTGACAAATGCAAAAACAACAGTTGATGGACAGAATGCAGAACAATGTCATACATTCACCCCAGTACAGAGATCTGGGCCTAAATCCATCGTTTTTTTGCTCACCATGCCATTCCAGTTTGAACCCAGCCATATGCAAATCAGTCTTGACCCTGTGCCTCATGGGAACAGTCCAGCCCGAACTGCCAAGCCAGGTCCTCCCTGGTCTGGAAACAAGCATCCTAGGACCGGTTTCGGGGTTTCACCCCTCTTCAGCCAGGATAGCTTGATTCCAGTGGCATGGAGAGCACGGGACCCACGTCTGGGCATACCCGTCCCACTCGGGGTGACAAATGCAAAAACAACAGTTGATGGACAGAATGCAGAACAATGTCATACATTCACCCCAGTACAGAGATCTGGGCCTAAATCCATCGTTTTTTTGCTCACAGCAAATCTAAAGCCCTCACATATATGTTTAGCAGGTCTATCATGTGTACGTTTGAGCGCATTGCGAGGATATTAGCACAGTAAGCTATGGAAGATGATATGTGACTTCTACACCTTGCAATCCCCCAGTTTTATGTAACACATCCTGTACATTCATTTACAAACTAATATAATGTATTGTACATGTAATATGCGCGTGTTGATGTAAAACGCTCTGACACCCTGCATTGGGATGAGTAGGGCTATACAAGAAAAAATAGTGGTACTTAAATTATTTTAACGCCTCCTCAGGTGTAGTAAGCTCTATATAAATGCAATTTGCTCTGTGTAAATACTGGGAAAGACCAATACATCTGACATTCTTACAGTGCATGCATATCTCCTAAACAGGGACTGAACGAAGTGAAAACAAAGTGAAACGCTGCCTTTCTTAAGTATGTGCGAAGTGCTAACCTTTGTTTCCCCTCTGCTTCATTTCCTCAGGTGTGTGGCTCCTGACTGCTCCCAGCCAAGAGACTCACAAAAGGAGGCCTGATGACCCCTCAAATTCTGCCTTTGTTATGGGCCCAGCAGGAGTTTTAAATAAGAAAGCCTCGTCCCCGCCTGCACCTTGTTGCTTGTTGCAGATGGAAAGCAGACAAGGTGCAGGCGCTGCTGAAAGTGTCCCGGTGTTTGGAAATTACACTGGGACGAGTTCAGCACATTATTCAGTGGGGCCCAAATTCTTGGCAGGGTGGACGGCGTTCACTCTGTGAAAATAGTGGGTGGATGCCGTCCACCCGCGTGTCCCCCGACTCATGCCCTGATCTGTGTGTCATGGTATTTAAAGGCAATTTTCACATGGGATATTTCGTCGAGTTTGACTTGCCGATACATACCTGGGTATATAAAAGAACCAGAATCTACCCGTTATCCCCCATTTTAAAGGGTAAAATGTGTAATTGTTTGGTAGTTATTGCACTCGACTAATGCTGACTCAAAAGCTTATGGATTCCCCTGGGTGCTATACGTATCTTTTCTCGCCTCCAATGTAACAATGGCTTCGAACTTCCGACTTTCCGAGGTAAGATAACTTGAGAAACATTAACTGGGTATGAGTAACATCTGTTATTTACAGTGTTTAGAAATTGTGCAAGTGCTATGTAAAACAACAAGTTAATATTATATTATGCATACATTAGACAGTCATGACAAATATTGGAATGCACAGAGACAACGCTTAAAGGGGCAATAAACTGGTTAGACCCACAGAAGCTACAAAAGCACCTTATTCCAATCAGCATAACTGAGTGTATCTTCCCTTCACTCTTAAATCACCCAAACTAAAATCGACAGGTAGTTTTATTTACGGACCCTCAGCTATTGGAGTTTTGCTGTCTTTACCCGTGACTCAGCTGTGTTTGAACCATTAAGGCTTCCATACATTTCGCCCTACTTGCACACAGCTGAATGCTCTTCCATCATCAGGCCATTGCCTACTCGCATCTCTTACTGTGCCCAGGCCTGGCCTGGCAAGTTAAGCAGCGCCGAAGCCAAGCTAGGGCAACTGCAAAATATCAACTGAAGACTAATTTCAGCCTTACAGAGGACTACATTTATTTATTACATCATTGAGGAAAATGCATCTCTCTCAGGCGCTGTTGTATTTTAATTCTACGAGCAAGCAGACACTACCGTGCAAAATGCCTTCCCAGCTCTTTCAGTTCCGAGCTAACAAGAGAAGGGGCGGGTCCCAGAGATGTATCTGCACCAGGTGCTTTTGTTTTAATTGCATCCTCTCAGTGACACACTGAGCCCCGCTAGACAGGCGTTCATTGGCACAGAAGATAAACCACTCTGCCAAAACAGCCACGCCCAGAGAGCTCCTGAGCCTGACGGGTTCCGCCCAGAGCAGTGCAGAACAGGAGAAAATAACAGCAGGCAGCATCCCCAAAGACTCCAGAGTTGGACCCGGCCCAAACTGCTCTACTGTAGCTGGCCAAGAACCTAACATGATGACTGAATCAAGCGGATGGATAACCTGGCGAAAAGCTCTAGCGAAAATTAGCCGCACCTGCTTCTGACAGTGGTTTGGTCATCCTAGGCGCCCTTGTGATCCATTCAGTTTAGATTATTTCGATATTAAATAGCTTACTTCCTTTATCGCTCTCTCACTTCCTGTCTGTCCCATCAAGTTCTCACCGGCATCTGAAGATCCCTTCATCTCCCCGTCTAGGTCAGACAGAGAAAGATGGCTCTTAGAAAATGCCTGGCATGAAGTTGAACACAGCTATTGATGTTTTTACGTACAGAAGGTTGAATAATATTATGAGGAGGAAACTGGACTAATTCCATACTAAGTTCACTCAAGCATATTTTAAAGATACAATCAAGATTTAAAGAACTTTATTTATTTCTTAACTTTACGAGCAAGTGGATCTAAAGTTAGATATTAAATAGAGATTCAGTTATTCACTATCAATGCCAGATGAATTGAGATGGACCCCATGTCTTCAAAGAAAAACAGCATGCCTGACCTGACATGGTCAACATGTTTGAGGTTCAATTCAGAAAGATGAGGAGGTCCAGGTGGGAGAAGGGAGGAGAGTAGATGATGCACTATGCTTATTTTGTGAGTTACTCAGCTATGGAGCTGAAAGAGATGTATGGAAAGTATGCATTAGCTGATAATATCCGTTTCAGTTTATAGGAATCGGGTATTTTTGAGCAGAGACTCATTTACCCGGAAATCTTGCACAATTCTGTTCCCTCTTCCCCCACAATATTGCATGCCCCCGATACCTCCCAGAGTAGGGAAATACTAGGTCTTTCAGTCATGTATTTGAATACACGGTCTATGGTGAAACACCAACTCGAAATTTATCAACTTTTACAGTCTGAAAAGCCGGACATACTTCTTCTTACTGAGACATGGCTTACTGAAGAGTCTGCCCCTGACATTTTAGCGGCAGTACCAGATAATTACTATATCCTGCAAACTAATCGTCCCCCAGGGAAAATGGGGGGCGGGGTTGCAGCTATCATCCATAAGGATCACCAGTTTAAGTCATTAGGGGTCACTGGTTTTCCTTCTGTTGATAGTTTAGTTCTTAAATTTCAATCCTCCCAGGCATCTTTCACTTGCGCCCTTTTTTATAGGCCTCCTCACTATATGCCTACTTTTCCCCAAGCACTGAGAGAAATGATTTCTTACTTAGCCATTAATCATGCCCGACTCCTTATTATTGGTGACTTTAATTATTGGCCCCAGGACGACCAGGAGAGTGCCAGCTCAATAGAGCTGACAGATCTTCTGTCCGGAATAAATTGCACCCAACATGTGCGCGAAGCTACTCACATAAAGGGGCACACGCTAGACCAAGTCTGGACGGCTAACCTGGCGATCTCGACTCCCCGGATTTTCCCTTGTACTTGGTCGGATCATCATTTTATTTCTTTTACCCTCTCTGATGTTCGGTCCACAAAAACTCAATTGATAAAGAACTGCATGTCCAGAAACTGGAGAAGTGCTAATACTGATCACCTCTGTTCACTTTTAACCGCTATGGCCCCGTCTGTATCGGAATTGGTTCAAACACAGGCAGTGAACCTCAAGGTATGGCTTGAGTCCGCATGCGACTGTGTCGCCCCTCTTAAGCCAATTAAGATTCTGAGACCCCACGACGCACAGCGGTGGTTCTCTAATGATCTAAAGACTAAGAAGCTGGCGTTGAGACAAGCAGAACGTAGATGGAGACTTCATTATCTTGTAAAAGATAGGACCACCTATACTAACCTGATGAAAGAATATAAAAATTCTATTCTTCAAACTAAGGCAGACTATTTCTCTAAGAAGGTTTTAAGTTCAGCAAACAAGTCTAAAGACATTTTTTCTATAGTAAATGAGCTTTCTAAACCAGACAGAGTTACACTGAAACCAACCCCCTCACAGGCCCTCTGTGATTCCCTCAACTCATATTTTATGGAGAAAATCACTGCCATTAAGGCTAGTATTCCGACCTCCGTCTCCTTCATAGACGTTTTCAATATTTATAGATCCCCATCTCAGTTGATCTTGATTCCCCCCATTTCTCAGGAGACCTTTCTAGGCTTACTTAAAAAAGTTGGCTCTGGTTCCCCTACGGATTGCTGTCCCCCTCACGTCCTTCAGGAAGTTTTTGCTAAATGCCTGGATCCCCCACTTTCTCTCCTTAACAATTCACTTAAGTCTGGTATTGTTCCTGACCTCTTTAAAAGTGCGGAAATTATCCCCATTTTAAAGAAGCCAGGCGCGGATCCTTCTATTCTTAGTAACTACCGCCCGATCTCCTTATTACCCTATCTTGGTAAGGTTTTAGAGGCATACGTTTCGACTCAATTCAGCTCTTTTGTCGAACAGTCCCATGTTTTGGACTCTCACCAGGCTGGGTTTCGACCCACCCACTCTACAGAGTCAGTCATCTTGACAGTTATGGATGATCTTAGAGGGGGGGCGGATAGAGGTCTCACCCAGGCCCTGGTTCTCCTGGATTTGTCGGCAGCGTTTGACACGGTCGATCATAACATCCTTATTGACCGTGTCAGCAATGCCGGGATCCAGGGTGTCGCGTCCCCCGGACCCACAGATACACCAGACACCGGTAGGGTTATGTTTCTTTATTGCTCTTGCTGTGAGGCGGCTGCACACATCCGTCTCTGTTCCCCTCTCCGTCGATACTGCTCTCCCCACACCCCTGACCGGATGTGGTGTCCGGTTCCCCTTTGACCCCTCTGTCTCTGGCAGGGTCCTAGTGCCCTTCCCCAGGTCACTACATCTCCCCTTTGGGCACAAAGAAATGACGAGCACGTCAACCCGTGGATCGGGTGATGGTCATGGATACTAGCCTGTCAGCTGACGTGCCGGTGTGCTTTCGCCCGTTACATTTCCTCAATTAGTCTCTTGGGCCTCCTGCATGCTCTTCTTGAGCCGGTCTCCATTTGTTGCTCTTCCACTGGTCCTTGCTCCTGTCTGTTGCTTTCTGACCCGTTGTGTTCTGCTATTTCCTCATCTTGATCCTCTTCATGTTTCTCCTTCAGCCCTTTGAAGTGTGAGATATTCCGTGTGATCCTCTTGTGTTCTGATTCCGCAGTGATCATTGGGCCCTTCACTTTCGTTACTGTCAGCGGGTCTTTAGAGAACATGCTGTCAGATTTCCTCTGCTGACGTTGACGCACTATCACTGTGTCCCCTTCCTTCAGGTTTGACGGGATGGCGTGTCGCCTGGCATCTGCGTAGTCTTTCATCTTCCCTTTCGCCTCTCTGTCCTTAGCTGCAATGCTGCTGTTTTCTGGTGCCATGATTGCTTCTACTTGCGGTAGTCTCGTCCTGCATGTCCTTCCCAGTACTAGCTCCGCCGGGCATCTTCCTGTGGTGCTATGTGGCGTGTTTCTGTAGTCTCGAAGCATCTGACACAGAGCTTGGCTGAGCGATATCTGCGCCAGCTTCGCTCTTTGAACTACCTTTTTGATGCTCCCCATGAACCTCTCTACCATTCCATTCGCCTGCGGCCACAACGGAGTTATTTTTCTGTGGTTTACTCCTAGGTAGACCATGAATCGGTGGAACTCGTCTCCTGAGAATGGAGGACCATTGTCTGTTTTCAGTGTCTCCGGTGAGCCCCAGGCTGCAAAAATGTCATCCAATATTGGTAGTGTTGCTGTTGCTGATGTTGATGACACCTGTCGCACTATAGGAAATCGCGAGTACTCATCCATGACTACCAACAGATAATGGCCTGTGTCCAGCGGCCCAAAGAAATCAGCTGCTAGTGTTGTCCACACCGCTCTTGGCAGTTCGGACATCTGTAGTGGTTCAGGCTTGGCTGGTGAGCCCGTCACTTGACAGAGGTGACATGTCATGATGGTGTTTTCCACCATGCGGTCCAGGCCAGGGAACCACACTTTCTCTCTTAGCAGTTTCTTCGTTGCTACCATGCCTCTGTGTGATTCATGAGCCAAATTGACCAGTTGCCGTCTGAGTGCATTCGGGATCACTATTCTGGTTCCTCGCATCATTATTCCTGTGTCTGTCTCAGACAGCTCTTCATGTATTTTCTTTAAAGCCAACATTTCTTCCTTGCATACTCCTTCTCCCCATGTGCAGTTATTGTTGATGTGCTTCCATCTCTGCCTTCTCACTGTCTCCATGGCCAGCTGCAGCGTTGCATCGTCCTCCGTCTCCTTTGCTAGCTCCGCTATTGTTATAGGTGCCGGTGTGTTTTGTTTCAGTATGAAATTTAGGTACTCTTCTGCCATGGATGTCATTGCCTGTGCCTGCGGCAGCGGGTGTCTCGACATGTAGTCTGCCGGGTTGTGTTCCTTCCCTGGCTTGTGTACAATCGTGAAATCGTAGTCCATCAGCCTTATGCCCCAGCGCTCGATCCTGGGTGGCATTTTGGCGGCCGGGCTGCCATAGATTGTTACCAGTGCCTGGTGGTCAGTTATGATGGTGAATGGCTTCCCATAGATGAACATGTGGTAGTGTTCACACGCCCAGACCACTGCTAGGCTTTCCTTTTCTGGTTGCGAGTATGCCTTCTCAATGTCTGTTAAGCTTTTGCTGGCATACGCGACTATTTTTCGTGGTGAGTCTCTCCCTGGTAGGTGTTGCGCTAGTATTGCCCCTAGTCCTACCGGGCTAGCATCTACAGTTAGTTCAGTGCACAGGTGCGGGTCAAAGTAAGCGAGATGTTCCACAGTCATCACTGCTTTTCTGATGTCCTCGAATGCCTTGTCGCATTTCTGGGACCAGACGAACTTCTGCCCTTGTCTGGTCAGTTCTCTTAGCGGTGTGCTTACTGTGGCAAAATCCTGTATGTATCGCGCACAGTAGCTGGCAAGTCCTAAAACGATCTCACTTCTGCCACATCCGTTGGAGGTTTGGCGTTCTTCAGCGTTTCTACTTTGCTGGGGTCTGGCCTCATCCCGTGCTTGGAAAAGATGTGTCCGAAGAACACCAGTTCCCCTCTCCCCAGCTCGCATTTGTCTCCATTCAGCGTCAGGCCCGCGTGCTCCAGCTGTGAACACACTTGACGCAGAGCGGTATCATGTTCTTTGTCTGTTTTGCCAAATACCAGAATGTCATCACTATAGTTGAGGCTGTTCTGCACCGGTCTTATCACCTGCCTTATTGTCTCCTGGAATATCTCCGCTGCCGATGATATTCCGAAACTCAGTCGCTTGTATCTGAACAGGCCCAGGTGTGTGGAGAATGTCGTGATGTACCGGGACTGGTGATCCAGCTCTAATTGATGGTACCCTTTGCACAGGTCCAGCTTCGAGAATCGGCAGGCCCCAGTGAGACAGCTGATCATGTCATTGAGGTGTGGCCCTGGGTGACGTTCCCTTGCGATTGCGGTGTTTGGGATCCTCATGTCTACACAGATGCGGATCTTTGAGGTGTCCTTCTTTGGAACTGCCACAATCGGTGATACCCACGGCGTTGGCCCTTCAGCATGTTCAATGATGTCTTGTGCCAGTAAGCTGGTTATCTCTTCCTCAACTTGTGGTTGTAGGTGGATCGGTACTCGTCTGTGATGTTGGGCCACCGGCTTAATTGACTCATTGATGTGTAATGTTATCTGTTTTCCTTTTAGCTTGCCGAGACCCTTCAGTATGGCTGGGTATTCTTGTAGAATGTTCTCCGTTTCTGACATGTGGTATGTCATTGCTAGTAGCCCCATCACCTGTGCCGTCACGTTGCTTAGCAGGCATGGTGCTGGGATATCACCCTTGAGCACGTGTACTTCTTCTTGGTAAGACTTGCCTTTGTATGTTAGAGTTTCCATGAACTTCCCCATGTTTTCTACTGGTCTTCTGGAGCCCCACGTGAACACATCCACGGTCGACGGTGACAGCGGTGGTTTCGCTTTCATTTTCTCGTATTCCGAGCTGCACATGATGTTGCATGTTGCTCCGCTGTCAAGCACGAACTTTGCTTGGTGGTTCCCCACATCAATGTTGACAGTGGCCGTTTTCTTTATTTGCTGCTTCTCCACGAGATGAATGTGCTCTGTTGTCTTCTCCTCCTTGGATGTGTCTGACATTAGATATAGTCTCTCTACTCTCACAGGTGCTGCCGTCTCGTCGGACTCGTCAGAGGAACTGCGATTTGCCGTTTCCATGTATCGTGCATATCTGTTGCTGGTCATCCTTGGTCTCATTGTTCTGCCTCTCTCGCTTCTGAACTGTCTGGTCATGCACGTGCTTGAAAAATGATTGTCCCTATTGCACTTCCTGCACTTCTGGCCCATTGCTGGGCAGGCACCAACATGTGGGAATTCGAGGCCACATCGGTAGCATGTTTGGTCGCGCTTTGTTGGGACTGGCGCCTGGAACTCTTTCTTTTTGAAATTCCCAGTGACACGATATGCGGACGCCACTCTCTTCTCCTTTCCCGTCTCCATCTGTTTGGCCTGCGCTGTGGCCCGTGCCTCCGTGCGAGCCATTGTCAGTATCTTTTCCAGCGTCGTTGGTTCCTTCAGGATGCGTGTTCGGAATTCCACTGATTGACAACCTTCGATGATACGCAATCTTATTGCTTGCTCATTGTCGAATTTGTCAAATTCGCAATACGCGACCAGTTTCCTCAGTCTCGTCGCGAAATCATCTAGGCTCTCTTCCCCTTGCTGGCAAGCAGTGTTGAACGTGTACCTCTCAAAATCGACGTTTCGTTGAGGGTCAAATTTCTGTGTGAGACACTTTATCACTCCCTTGTAGTTGGCTGTTTGAGCGTCGGGGAAAGTTAACAGTAGATCTTCTATTTCGTCCCCAGCGAGATTCAGAAGTAGGTGCAGTTGTTTGTTGTCTGGGACGTCCGTGGCGCTCATGTAGCGTTCAAATTTTCTGATCCACCTTTCCCACCTGATGCCTGCTTGCGGCTCCGACAAGCTAAATGGTAAGGGCCTGCGGAAAATGGCTTGCGTGCTCTTCTTCTCCTCATTGTCGCTCATTTTCTCCCCCTTTTTTTTTTTTTTTTTTTTTTTTCTTTATTCTTTATTCCCCTTTGGTTCCACTGTGTTCTGCTTTCGTTTCACAGTTGTCTTTTTTTTTTTTCTTCTTTTTCTGCCTTTTTCTATTCTTTTCAGTTGCCGCCTGACTCCAAAATGGCCGCCGCGCTGTTCTTTGCTCCTATTGGCCTGTTTTGCCTGACTTCAAAATGGCCGCCGTAGTCTCGCGATGTTTCTGTCCTCTGAGCTTTGCCTGACCTTCCAAAATGGCCGCTCCTTGTTTCTCGCCCCTTATTGGTCCAATCTGCCTGTCTTTAAAATGGCCGCCCTGCTCTCGCGATAGTTCCTTTGAACTTCGCGCGTCTCTCGGCTGTTTTGGGCTGCAGGCACAATCTCTTGCAGGGCAGCAGGGCACTTCAGTTTCTTACCGCTTCTCTGGCGGTCAGATGTCTTTTCACGGCGCGGACCAGGGTGGGCTCCTGGCTCCGTTTCTCTGGCAGTTTGATCTCTTTCCACGGCGCGGACCAGGGTGGGCTCCTGGCTCCGTCTTCAGCTTTTCCAGCACACGTCGTCGTCGGTCCCTCACGCAGCGGTGGTCGCCAGATGAGGATCCCGCCTCGTCGCCAGTTGTCGCGTCCCCCGGACCCACAGATACACCAGACACCGGTAGGGTTATCTTTCTTTATTGCTCTTGCTGTGAGGCGGCTGCACACATCCGTCTCTGTTCCCCTCTCCGTCGATACTGCTCTCCCCACACCCCTGACCGGATGTGGTGTCCGGTTCCCCTTTGACCCCTCTGTCTCTGGCAGGGTCCTAGTGCCCTTCCCCAGGTCACTACACAGGGCCTGGCTCTGAAGTGGCTTTCCTCCTTCCTCAGTAACCGGTCTCAATCGGTACGCCTTGCCAACTTCTCTTCTAAGAAAAAGGAATTGACCTGTGGGGTCCCCCAGGGCTCCTCTCTTTCCCCGCTTCTTTTTAATTTGTACCTCCTTCCCTTAATCTCCTCCCTTCGAGAAAGAAAAAGTTGGGACATATAATTATGCTGATGATCTTCAATTGGTCTTCAACATTAATCTCTCTCCATCCTCTGTGTCTCATTTTCAAGACACCATGATTTTCATAAGTGAATGGATGAACGAAAATCAATTGAAGCTCAACCCAGATAAAACTGAGCTGATCCTTACCGGCGGGCTTGCAAATCCATGGAACTCTAACTTTTGGCCTGCTATCTTGGGCAATGCTCCCCTTCCAGCTAGCTCCGCCAAAAGTTTAGGTATAGTGATAAGCAATGACCTGTCTTTAAAGGCTCAGATCAGCTCAGTGGTTTCTGCGGGGTTTTTTCAACTGCGTAGAATTAAGAAGATCAGCAGATTTCTGTCTCGGGAAGCCCTGATCTTAGTGATCTTGGCCTTGGTCATTTCCCGACTGGACTATGCCAATTCACTTTATGTAGGCATCCCGGCTTATCAACTCAGACGCCTCCAGCTAGTCCAGAATCAGGCTGCTAGACTGATCTTTTGCCAACCTAGATGGCATCACGTCAGACCACTGATGAAAAGCCTTCATTGGCTCCCAGTGGCTATGCGTTGTTTATTTAAGTTGGGATGCACTATTTTTAAAGCTCTTCATGGCAACAGTCCAGCCTTCATTTCTTCTAAGATTCTACGCTATGTTCCCACTCGAAACCTACGATCTTCTTATTTGAATCTGTTAGTCACTCCCACCTTTAAACGCAAGAAACATGGTGGCTCTCGATTTGCAGTCTTAGCCCCTCAGTTCTGGAACTCGCTTCCTGTGGAGCTGAGGTTGGTCACCTCTTGTGCATTATTCAGAAAACAGTTGAAGACCTGGTTGTTTTCCCAGGCATATGACAACTAGGCTCTTTCCTCTGCTGCTGCCTAACTCTCACTCCAGCGCCAAGAAACCGTCTGGTGAATGTGCGCTTGATAAATTTCTTTAACATAACATAACATAACATGCACAGGTAATTTTATTAAAAAGACAGCATACTTTATAAAGGCCATGATTCCTAAGCTTGCTTTCAGCCGCTATAATTTGATTTAATAAGAAATGCGGTAAGAGGACTGTAGTCACAGCCAAATAATCTTATGATTTTGGATGGAGAATTTGGAAGAGAATCTGGTTATGAAGCTTATGTCGGGGTTGCTGAATAAACAAATAGTAGGTAGCCACATGGCTTGGACTCAAGGCTAAGGTGAGAGGCAACCAAATGGCAAATGTTCCCGTTCATCGTTCCATGCAAGAGACCAGCGGACCACTTGCCTGACTCTGGCATGGATACGAAGACAGTGAATATATGGTACCACTGGCTACTTTCCGTCATTTTGGTGTAGTTTTCTATCATGTTATGGGAACTTTGTTGACTACGCTTATGCATCCACAGTTGCTGAACACAGGTAGCATTTGTGGCACATCTACTCACAAACACTACTCCTCTCAAGCAATAGATGAGTGGTTTTTATCCTTCCTTTGTTTTCAGACTTACGCAATAAGACTGCAAGTGATAAGGATGTGGTTTTATAAAAAACACCATCATGATACGTTGATTGATTTTTAAGAGCGCTGTAGGAGAACTGATTATATTTAATGGAAACCAGTCACTAAACTAATATTGTGCAATTAAACCTAGTCCTTCTATCCTTTCTCCTCATTTAAACTGAAACCATCAGGACAGTTCTACTGTTTGAAAAAATAAATATGTGCTATCTATAGACATTGAGGAATACCTTTGCTATCTATAGTGTCAGTCAACAGGAGCAGCACAACTTGGGATACCAGGCTGTCTTGTGACCCAAACTTGAAAGATTTCTGTATCATTAGTAATAGCTGTCAAAAGAATGTATTAGAGGAGTTGGAGTCACAAACAGGAAGAAATCCAGTCCTGCCAAGTACCATGCATCAGGCATTAGACTAACACATTTCAGTGTGGTACTCCGCATTACCACACTGAAATGCATTATCACGCCTAAGCTGTGTATCACTAAAAACGCTGACTAAAACTGAGTCTGTGGTAGCGAGCTGCCCATGGCTTGCACGTGCTGCGCTAGCCGTCTTGGGGCTCGCAGCTGAGCTAATGCTGCTGGCAGCCTCACTCAACTGCTACAATGTATCATTATCGTGATTCCAATCCCCACGGCGTGGCTTTGACTGTTAGCCTGATGTCATCACTTGGGGACGTGACATCCTTCTGCTGGAGTGCGGGAAGTTTGTTTCTGGAGCTACAAGGTGGCTGGCTAGTTTGCAGGCAGCGCTGCATTAGCATATAATCATGGCCTGAGGGAGCGCTGCAAATAATCATGGCGCCCGCAACGCTGTCTGCTCGTGGCCTGAGCCTGCTTGTAGCCAGCGCCGCTGCCTGCAATTATGGAGTGCCAAAACTAGTGCAAGGCCAGAATTGGTTAAGAGGGTTATAGGCAGTGCATAATTTGTAAAATATTAAGTGCCAGGGCTCTGAACAGGGGGCCACTGCAGCTTTCACCACACATTGCCCTTGTCATCGCTGCCAAAACAACTACTAACCGTCTCTCTCGCATGTAAATGCGACAGTTCAGATTATTCCAGGTCCCCAAAGCTAAAGGAATCGCTGGGGAGGCAGGTATTAGCAATTTAAATATATATTGTATTCCTAAACAACTGTTGTTCTGCTCATCCCTAAATTAGATGAGCAGCGCCACCTTGTGGTGGACTGCTCTAAGTATGATGTTGACAATTAGGTGCCGGTGCCGAGCACCGGAAACCAAATAAGTGCCGGTGCTGAGCACCGGAAAGCACCGGCTCAAATTAAGCACCGGTTATAGGAGACCAGCAACCAATCTGCTGCCTCGGAAGGTGTCCAGGGTCTCGTCAGCAGGCTACACGTGACATGCATACGTGGATGATTTTTTCATAAGTTTGTATTGTGACTTGGATACTGAGATGTGCTAACCTCGAGCTCTACGAGGGAAAGGTTGGTGTTTTTTCTGAATAGAGGTCCCAAGAACAAACTGTGACTGAATCCTAAATTAATTTAAAGCAAGATCTGTATATTTTATTAGCTCTTCTGCTTTTGCATTCACAATCTTGAAGCACTGTAGCACTAAAAACCGTAACCTTCATTAGGGTCATTGAGCAATATAATTTGAAAAGTAATTCTTGCTAAATATATGCGCAAGAAACTATTTAAAACATCCCAAGTTATATTTTATCGCCTAGTCAACAGCTGTAGCCCAGCATCAGTTCACAGACCTGCAGGTACTTGAACTCATTGTCTCTCGAGTGCAGCTCTCTTTTATTCTCTCTCTGTGATTGAGGTCTGGCTGACATCTCTTACCTGTGTATGTGCTACAGTACATATATAAAGCTTTCTTCATGCTTATGCCTGTCTCTTCAACGTTACCATTACTCTTTTTGACTTTAATAGTCGTTCCAGGCTTTTGTGTTTTGGTTTAATGGGACATCCGTCCTCAGCTGGGGAATTGATAAAGAAGGGCCCCTCCCCCCAAAAAGTACGGTGGATTAATAAAAAGATGAAACTGCAAACCCTTTTGTTGCCTATGTCAAACATTAACCGTTTCTCTTTTGGTGTCAGTGTCTGCCATATATTTGGATTTTCTCATTAGGAGACATACAGATTTTACACACAACAGGGACCTGGCAGCCTGTAACCTATGTGTGCCTCAGGCGCACTCTCCTGAGGCTTGCCCAATGCTGAGTGTCTGTGGCCACTGTCCGATCATGTTACGAGAGCACTAGGTTAGTGCCCTTCAATTTCTGGTGCTTTGCACCTGTTTAAATATCTTCTTAGACTTTCTTGTTTCTCAAATGGGTGTAATTTCTTATATTTATATGTTTCCCTTGTCTTCATTACTTGATTTTGCTCGGAAGAAAGTGTCACTCATAGTCGTTGAAATGTCACTCATAATTACACTGAAATTATGAAAATGTCAGAAATAGCAATCTGAAACCTTGGCAGCTATGGGCCCCGCCCAGGGCCCACCAGGCCACAGCATCCGGGGGCACAGTCAACGGCGTCACCCAGGGTCTGGCACCCCCGCAACCTAGGGCAGAATTAGGGAGACCCCTCACTTCCCTGCCCGAGGCACAAATCAATCAGGTGGACTCCACCGGGGCCCGCCACCTGCTTACCGGCAATCTTGATTGTTGCATACGGCCCGGCAGGCTTGGCCGATGTCCTGATTCCTGTGAGTCCCGGGCGGGTCCGTCCAGTGACAAACTGTCCTGGCGGCCGCTCTATCACTGACTCCTCTCAGTCTCCCTCGGCTGCTGTAAAATATTGAATGGGGGAGAGGTAATAACAACAGCTAGCACGCGGCGGCCAGGGCTGGTGCGAGCTGCAGCAGGCAGCGCTGCGGCGACTTGATTATTTGCAGCGCTCCCTCTGGCCATAATTATATGCTAATGTCGCGCTGCCCGCAAACTAGCCAGCCGCCTTCTAGCTCCCAAAACAAACTACAGGTGCTCTGGCAAAAGGAGATGACGCCCCCCCATGATGATGTCAGACTGACAGTGAAAGCTGCGCTGAGGGTATTGGAATCACAATAATGATGCACTGTAGCAGTTGAGTGAGGCTGCCAGCACCCTTAGATCAGTGCGAGCCCCAAGCCTGCGGGAGCAGCACGAGCAAGCCACGGGCAGCGCGCTGCCACAGACTCCGTTTTAGTCATCGCTTTCAGTGATACAAGCGAGACAATGCATTTCAGTGCTTTAATGTAGAGTACCACACTGAAATGTGTTAGTCTAACGCCTGATGCGTGGTACTTGGCAGGACTGGGGGCCTAGAGAGGCCCGATAGCACTGATTAAGGGGGGTGTTACCCTTCCATTGTGATCCAACTGGCAGGGGCACAGAGGAGAGGGTGACTGTGGAAGTGGCAGCTGTACTTCTCGGGGAGGCAAGGGGGCCTGGCAAGTATACACATAGCCCCCGGTCCCCATCCATCACAGATTGGCTGTATTGGACAACACGGGGCAGTTTCTCTGGTGCTGGACCCCTGGGGCTGGTGAGGTAGTGGCTTGTCTCTCTGGCAGCGTAATCGCCGCTGGTACACGAGACTCCCTGAGGGCTCCGGGGCTGCCTGGATGAAAATTATAGACTGTTAGTGGCCCCACCTGGTTTGGAGACCTGGGGATTGCGACCCTACTTGCAGATTCTGTAGAGTGCTGTTGCCACTCCTGTTCCCCCTGGCTGTGCTGCATCTGTTGTCCTCTTCTGTGGACACAATACTTAAGTGCACCAGGACAATAGCTGTGTGTCTCCTCCCCTTTGGAGCCACACAGGGGGTTGATGCTCCTTCTGCGGAGACGGCCGGTCCAGGTTCGGTGCAGTTTGCAGTGGCATACTCCCCGATCTTAGATCCTACTTACGTCTCCAGGGCAACAGAGGTATACCTGTCCTGAACATCTTACTTGTGAGACCAGTCTGCTCGGGCCGCCTCCCAGGCGGGGCTGCCGGGGGACCAAGTGGGTCAGCTACATGGCCTAGTACATCTTCAGTGGGATTGTTACATCCAGATCCATCTCCGCTAACATGGTAAAAGACAAGGCCAAGCAGTACACTATAGATAAATACTCCCAACTTGGGGAACACCCTAGACTACTGGGAACGACTGGCCCGACCGACTTGGTCCCTGACAATGCTGTCCTTCTCGTGGCCATCACACAATCGTGGGACATGCTCGACGCCAAGATCGGTGCAGTGTGCACCGGAGTAAACCTCCTCCATCAAAACATGCGGAACGCTGTCGAAAGGATCACCAAGGCAGAGAGTAGGGTCTGTTGGGTTGAGGACACAGTTAATGCACTGCAGCAATCCGTAACGAAGCTCACAATGATAACTAGAGAGTTAGCAGCAACAGTCAAAGACGCAGAGGGTAATGCCCACCGCAACAACCTACGTTTTGTTGCTTTCCCAGAAGGGTGCAAGGGCCCCTCCATGGAACGTTTCCTGGACCATTGGCTTCACACAATGATGCCCTCGGAGGCTCTAATCTCTTGTTTTGTGGTTGAGGGGGACCATAGTGCTCAAGTGCGGTGTCCCCCGCCTGGTGCCGGTGATTGCAAAGTTCCTTAATTATATGGACAGGGATGCCATACTCAAGTTTGCAGGACTCCAAGGCAAAATAGTGCATGATTTACAACCTCTCATGATTATTCCAGACTACACAAGACTTGTCCCGCAGCAGTCTTTTCACTCGGCGAAACAGCGTCTCAGGGACCTCAATATTCGCTATATGCGCATATACCCGGGGAAGCTCAAAGTTTTGTATCATTCCCAACTTGTCCTTCGAGACACCAAAAGAGGTCTTCTAATATACAGACAAGAGAGTGAGCAGTGTGAAACCCCACACTCCTCCACCAAAAGACTCAGATTCCTCCCAGGGAGAACAGTGTAATCGACCAGTGAAGACCCCAGCGAAGCATCGCAACGGATTGCGTTCCTTATGGAGGAACCCCTGGCGGACTCAAGATTCCTCAGCAGTTGGAGGTGGAGCGTATGACTCCCAGCCGCTGCCCACAGTGCCTCCCAATTAACATTGTCGAGATCTCTTAATCCTAGAGGTGTTTTTTCTGCTAGTCAATGTAATTTTGCTCTATGTGTGGCCGTAGAACTTAGGAGTGGTTGCCTACGTTCCCCCACTGATTCTGTTCATTTTCTATGTTGGGTATGGGAACTCATCGGGTCAGACCTAACTGGGTTCCCCATTGCAACCCGGGAGTGGTGTGCCTTGTGACAGATACTTCCTGTTTCCGAAGTATGGGTGTGGAGGGGGCGGGACATTTTCTATTCCTGAAAGACAGGTCTCCCTTCTTGAGGATTTATATATGTTTTGGTTTATTTAATATGTTTCATGTCTGCCACCCACCTAACTGCTCACATGCCACAGCTGTTGATTTTCACTTTCTCCTTCTTTATGTGTAATTCTTAACCCAATGGTCATATGGACCATCTGTGTATAGTATCATTGAACATAAATGGCCTGCTTGACAAGGTTAAGAGAGTGGCGGAGCAGCGACATGCCAAATGGGTGGGTGCGGATGTCCTAATCCAGGAAACACATCTACTAGACAACAAGGTCCCATGCTAGGCTTGGTTAGGCTATTCTCAGGTTTTCCACTCTGGGTTCACATGGGGGTCTAGGGGTACAGGTATATTGATTAAAAATACTGTTTCATACCGACATGCCAAAACATGATTGGACTACCAGGGCCGGTACTTCGTAATTACTGGAAAGCTGTACAGGGAATCCCTCACATTTATTTATGTGTATGCCCCTCCCCCCTAGATCCCACATTTGTGGAACACATGATGAAGCTATGGGGTGACCTTCTGGAGGGACTTATAGTACTGGGTAGGGACTGGAACGGCATTGTAGACCCTGAAGTAGATCGGTGGCGCCCTAGTGGGGCGCTCTCGGAATCAGGTGCGACGCCCTTGTCTTCTTTAATCTCCGTTTGTGCTTGGTGTTCATGTGGAGGGCTCATCATATTGCAGTCAGGGGCTATATATTCTTCTCCGCTGCCCATAGCTCATTCTCCCACCTGGATTATGACCTCGAGGTATTGGCCAGAGGGCTGTCTGACCATTCTCTGATTTCCGTGCGTCTATGGTTGGGCAGCTGTTGCCCGGCCTTCCCCTTCCGCTGGCGCCTTTCACCCTGGCATCTGCATCTGCAAGACCCAGAATACTGCTGTCAGAATACATTATGTCCCATATTCGGTTTCACCCAAGAGTTGTGGGAGGCTTTGAATCTCGCATTGAGTGGGATCAATATTAGCTATTGTGTAGAATTGCGTCCGCGAGAGACGCGTGACTTGGTGGATCTCAAGACTCGGATGACACTGCTGGACGTGCGAGGCAGATGGGCAAGTCCCTCTTAGGCAGTTCGGTCTCTTGCAACACCAATACTGGCAGGTCATGCTAGACAAAGCCAAACAATTCTGGCTGGCGGCATAAAGTCACATCTTCCAATAGGGGGATAAATCTAGTAAAATGCTCCACCAATTTTGTTAGGGGGCCCATCACCCCTCCCCCCCCTTCACATTGGTTGGGGATTCATCAGGCACTTTGTCCACAGATCCCCAGAGGGTAGCGGATAGCTTTGCCTCCCACTTTAGGGACATATACGCCCAGCAAGAGGTCTTATCCCAGGAGCAGATTGTGGACTTCGTGCAGGCTTTCTGACACAGACCATGAATCCCTGAACAGCGCACTAACTGGGGATGAGCTAACATCGGCCCTGGCAGGTTTAAACGCAGGGAAGGCCCCAGGACCCAATGGGTTCTCTCACAAATTCTACAAAACCTGTATTCCCAAACTGCAGGACCACATGCTGAGAGTGATCCACTCCGCAGCTCAGGACGCGGCAATCCCGCCTGACTGACACCACGCAGAGATAGTGGTATTCCCCAAACCTAGCCGACTGGCAAATGAGCATTCCTCATACCGCCCAATCTCTCTGCTAAACCTGCAGGTTAAGATCATGGAAGAGGCACTCGCAAACCAGCTGGTGTGCTTGATTCTTGATGTGGTCTACCCAGACCCAGTGGAGTTTATGCCTCATCGTGCCACTCGCCACAATATCAGACGTCTCTACAATGCGTTGGCACTCGCCAACAGGTTGGGAGGCCCAGCGGCAGTCATACTGACTGACATTGACAAGGCCTTTGACTCCGTTAGCTGGGACTATCACTTTGCTCGACTTAAGCGCCTTAAATTTGGCCCTTGATTTCACTCTTACCTCAAATTGTTCTATACTGGTTTAACCGCATCGGTTCGGGTGGCAGGTGCTAGATCAGCTTCATTCACTGTGCAGTGGGGGGCACAGCAGGCTTGTCCCTCCTGCTGTTTGCTCTGGCTATTGGACTCTGGTGGTGTGGGTAAGAATGGATGCCTGGGTTTGGGGTTCGAACGGGAGGGAGGGCTGATGGATAGAATAGCGCTATATGCAGTTGATGTCCTTTTCTTACTCTCAGCCCTGGCGGAGTCTGGGCCCTGTATCCCACAAATCCTGTGTATCTTTGGAGAGAGCTCAGGGCTATACATTCATTTATATAAGTCAACACATTTTTACACATAGTATGGTGCTGTCCAGCTCTGCAGAATTACTGGCGTGGAGTGGAGGCCTGCTTTGGCAGGGTTCTCGCCTGGTTGAACCCCGTAGTTCCTAAACTCACCCTGCTACATCTCACTAATGATTTAGGCGGCAATAAATATTGATTGTCTGTCTTGTATTTAGGCCTGTCCCTGGCAAAGCGAGACATAGCATGGGAGTGTAAGACTGCGACTCCTCCATCGCTGGTTGTACGGAAGAATGGTATGGACCATTGTATGGGGATGGAAGTGGCAGTATATAAAGCTAGAGGATGCCCCCAGAAACACTCCAAAATTTGTCAGGCATGGGCGGACTATAGGGTATTGAACTGGAACCTGTCAGACCAAAGTGTTCCTTGCTGGATGATGAAATCAGGGCATATATGGGTTGAAGATGGCTGGGCTGATTGTGGGATATTGAATTGTATTTGCAGATTTTCATCCTGTCCTATTGATGGATGTCAGGTGGGAGGGTGGAGGGATGTGCTCGTGCAGACATTTATATGTTTCTTTGAATTTTTTGTTGTCCTAAATTGGACCATTGTTGGCCTTATGGGCCCTGTGTTTGGTTTAAACTGCAAAATAAAAAAATAAAAAACAATATCCTCTGTGGCTTAGAGTGACACATAAATTATGTAACAAAGGAAATAGGGAACTCTGGGTAGTTCCCAAGTTTTAGGTGCAGAGCAGCTCCTTTATAGGAAGCACTCTACAACACCATCGACACTCTAAAACTGTTCACCTCAAATGTCTGTTTTTCTAAGCATAGGATTAACATACTGCCATCCACCTCGACCTTGAAAAGTGACAAAGTCCTTCTCCATGACGGCGGTTCCTGTAAATACAAGAGATGTCCTCTGGGCTGGTGGGTATCTATAAATTTGGTGAGCGGAGCACCCTTGCCATGGCGGGAGTAATGTACTTTGTCATGGCAACAATACTAAATCCGTTCAACAAAGTCAAAATCCTCGGCCCATAGTTCTGTGTTTCCTTTTGCAGGCAAAGGTACTCTCACTAGCCCTTCATTTTGGGTTTTAACACCATCTGAGCATTATGTTCACATTTGACAAGTGCTGACACTACTTTTTTGTACCTTTTATGCAGTCTTTAATTTGGCATGCACATTTTTATACAGTAGATAATGGATTACGAGGCAGAGTACCAGATAATCTGCAGACAATACTTTGTCCTTAGTATAACATCATTTCAGAGGTTGTAGGTATGGATGTATGGATGTTAGTACGTGTGGGTCTGGCCAAATTTATATATATTCCGCCTAAATTTTTGGATTTCCTAGCTGCATTGGATCTGTGGGTCTGTAGACCTCTGGAATTGGGTCTCATGTATATAAGAGTTGACCATGATATGTTATGGTGTCTGCTTGGGAAGTATGTAAAGCAGCTATGATATTGCCTCGGAGTTTGAGGGGGAGAGACTGGAAAAGGAATGCCAGGGCAAAGAGAAAGGGGAATGGTATTGGTGATATATAGCACAGGTATCTTTGTGTATGTGTGTGGCTGTGTGTGAACTGGCTTATGGGTGTGTACTAGTGTGCACATGCTTTCATCTTTGCATGAGCAGCAGAAAATAATCAAGGGGTGCAAATCTGTTTGTGGAGAGACTTTGTGTGTGCCGATTTTGTGTTTGTGAGTTGACGAGTGGACAACTAACTATGGGTACGGGTTGTGTGTGACTTCATGTTGATCTTTGTGTATGTGTGCATGTGTTTCATGTTCGTGTGGACAGTTGTTAGATGGGTGCATGTATGTCAGGAATCTGTGTATGTGGTTAGCATATTTATATGTGTATAAGTGCTAGTTGGCATGTTTTAATTACTGTGTTTTCTATACTTTTTAATTTTGCTGGCTGTTGATATATGGAGATCAGTGTACGGGTAGATCTAAGAGAGGATTTGTGTTTGTGGTTGAATATGTATTTTCATTTGTGTACATATATGTTTATTTTATTATTTTAGCATTTATTAACACCTCCCCACATCTACATATGCTTTTTTTTATCCAGATGACTATACTTGTTGGTTATTCTGTTGCTCCGCATCCGGTATGTTAACTTAAAAGGCACATGGTGGCAGGCTGTCACGAAATTCAGAGAAATGACTGATACACTTTATTGGATCTTCTTTTTCTGAGGCCACCTTATAGACAAGTGAGAAGTTAGTTCAGATTCCACCACTTCAGTTCTTGATTTAAAGAGAATTTCAAAAGGAGTGATTTCTGTAATGGTATGGTTTAATTAAGATCACAAATCATTATTTTTGAGGCCTGGCCTATACACAGTTTTAGTTGTCTTGCCATCCTTCTTTAGTCAAACAAATTCATAAATAAAAAATGCATACATGAATAAAGAGGATTTGGATCTACCCTATCTATCCATGGGTCTGTTCAACTGTCTTTCGCATTTTGCTTTTTCCCACAAGAGCATACAGCATGAGACACACAGTGGGCCAGCCCAATTTAGCCACTGGTTTCTCTTGCACTTGGATCAACTTTCCCTGATCACATATGCCCATCCACTTGAAAAGAAGCACCAGGTGCCCATCCACTTGAAAAGAACCACACTTCAGTGCCAGCGCTGGTACTTTACTTTGCCATTTTTTTTATTTTCCTATCATTCAGTCTTTTTTCGACTTTCTTTTTATTGTTTGAAAAACACAAAAGGTATGCACACCGGAAACACCGCACAGGGCATCATAGATAGCTTCTTTTTTTTTAAAAAGTCATCCTTCTTTATCAAAACATTGGAATGTGTAGCACTCGATTGAATACAAAGGAGTGCTCCGGGCTTCTACGGGCTGGTAAAAGCCAGCAGAGCAACATTCCAGTGTTGTTTTTGTTCACAGCTATTGCTGTGAACAAAGGCCTCTCGGAGCCCGAGGGGATTTAAACCCCCTCAGGCTCCGAGAGGCCTTTGTTTTATTTGTTAGAACATTCTGCCCTCTAGTGGCAGAATGTTCTAGTAGCCTTATAGCCCTCTGTAGCTGGGCTATACTGGCCATTAAAGTCCCGCTCCCTTGGTAAAGGCCCTCGCCTTTGGCTTGGGCCTTTAACACTGGAGCAGGCCTTTAATGGCCGGTATAGCCCGCTACGGTGAACTATAAGGCTATATTAAACTATGCTCTGAGATTACACTAGTTTAAGCCAATAGTACGTTTGCTTTCCCCCAACAAATATCAGTTTTTCTTGTGATATGAATGAATGAATTCAGCATTTGTAAAGCGTGCTCAGCTATTTAAGGAAACAAGTGTTTTGGTGCTAAAAACCGAAAGAAAAGCCAACAAATGTCACATTTCTACAGAAAGGAGCATAGACTATTATATGGAGTTGGTAAAGAGGAAGTTCTTTAATTGCCTTATGAACATGATGAGGTCACCGTGACCACGTAGAGCTGGTGGTAAAGTATTCCAAGTTGTGGTTGTAATTCATGTTAGGGAGCGGCCACCAATTCTCACTTTTTAGGGTCAAGCCTGCGCTAGCGCATGCGTCTCACTTGCCAGACACTGTTGTATACAGAAAAGGGTCTGGAGCCCCCTCGACCAAGTTTTCCAGTTAAATTTCTTTCTTTTTTTACCTCTAGCAATGCATCTCAGATCAGTATATTAAAAAAATAAGCATGATGACGCGGCTGCGTCATTTTGTAGGTTCGTGGTAGAAGGGTCAGGGACGTAGCTTGGTCATTAAGACTGGGGGGGCCTGAGCTTCAGATTTTCCAACAAATATGACAAGCACAGCACATCAGAGGGGCTAAAATGGCAGTGAAATGGGAGAAGAATGTGAATTGGCAGGGTAAGTAAGTGGGAGACAGCTCAATATTTTAAAAAATAACCAACATTTTTGAAGACTTTCAAGGCAGAGAGGGAGAGAGTGTGTGCATTTTTGTCTGTTTTTTTATGTAAGAATTCTTGGTGAAAACCGTCTGACACTGCACCATACCCGACTGAAAGCACCTGTACCCTACAATGTGCCAGAAGATACATTTATTAGGGGTGTGTAACATACCCCCTGAAGCGACGCCCCTGGGAAGGGGGCAGGGCCTTAAAGCTGTGCCATTACAGCTCCACAGAGTGCTTAGTCAACGCTCCGTAAATAACAAGATATTGAGTTGTTATTATTACATCTTCAGTCGGACGCCTGCCAGGGTCTCCGCAGCTCGTAGTTCCTCCCCAGTTATAAACGATATCACCACGAGGGACACACTCATGGTCACTTTTGATTTGAGAGTTGTTTTCATTTGAAGCCGCAAAACCTTCTAAGTGAAAAGTAAGTGTTGCTCGGATATGAATTTACCTTAAAGAAATGAAAAGACAAGAGACATTTGGCAAAACAGGAACAAGTTGGTTTAATTAAACGCAACGGCCGGGAGTGTCTCGACAGAATGCATCTAAGGAAAGTCTCTCAGTGTACGATGTTTTGGCTGTGATTGTATACAGCTGTGAGGTACAATAAAGTCATTATAGAGTTATTTCTGCATTCCTAAAAAGCATCTCAGTCATACATTAACAAGTTTGGGCATCTGATAAGGACACAGATGGCTCTCGATCTCAGAGAGAGCAAATGTGGGTCAGTGTGTATGTGTCCAGATATCCAGCAAGAAGAGTGCATGATCACTTAATATGATGTGCATGTCATGTCCTGATTGGCTGAATGCTAGCCTTTGGCCAAACGTGTTTTATTGGGGCCAATTTCCACTGACCTGTTTGTGATGCAACAAACTATCTGTGGAATCGATCAGGGTCTTCCCCGGGTGTGCGTATGTCTTTGGGTTAAGAGAGACCCCACCTGTGATCTGTTATTCGATAGGCGTGGGTTGCCGGGCCTGTCTGACCACGTATCTCTGACTCAGGGTTGATGGGGAGGTCACCTTGGGTAAATCTGACAGCAATGATGCGAGTTCACTGGAACTCCTGAAAATAATATGGCAGTCACTGGTATCATTGTAATCGACATTCTCAACATTGCGTGTACAGTTGTCATAGTGTACAGTGATATAGTCTTTACTGATATCGAAAATAGTTATGCATTCCTAGATCATGACGTACATTGACATTGCTTTTACTGGTAACAACATTGTAATTCGTACATGGATTATGGCATATATTGACATTCTTACCGTTAAGGGGGGTGTTACCCTTCCGTTGTGATCCAACCGGCAGGGGCACAGAGGAGAGGGTGACTGTGGAAGTGGCAGCTGTGCTTCTCGGGGAGGCAAGGGGGCCTGGCTAGTATACACATGGTCCCCATCCATCACAGATTGGCTGTATTGGACAACACAGGGCAGTTTCTCTGGTGCTGGACCTCTGGGGCTGGTGAGGTAGTGGCTTGTCTCTCTGGCAGCTCAATCGCCGCTGGTACAGGAGACTCCTGAGGGCTCTGGGGCTGTCTGGATGGAAATTATAGACTGTTTGTGGCCCAACCTGGTTTGGAGACCTGGGGATTCCGACCCTACTTGCAGATTCTGTAGAGTGCTGTTGCCACTCCTGTTCCCCCTGGCTGTGCTGCATCTGTTGCCCTTTTCTGTGGACACAATACTTAGGTGCACCAGGACAATAGCTGTGTGTCTCCTCCACTTTGGAGCCACACAGGGGTTGATGCTCCTTCTGCGGTGACGGCCGGTCCAGGTTCAGTGCAGTTTGCAGTGGCATACTCCCCGATCTTAGATCCTACTTACATTGACTTGTCTCCAGGGCTAAAGAGGTAGACCTGTCCTGAACATCTTTCTTGTGACATCGGTCTGCTTGTGCCGCCTCCCAGGCGGGGCTGCTGAGGGACCAAGTGGGTCAGCTACATGGCCTAGTACATCTTCAGTGGGATTGTTACATCCAGATCCATCTCCGCTAACATGGTAAAAGACAAGGCCAAGCAGTACACTATAGATAAATACTCCCAACTTGGGGAACACCCTAGACAACTGGGAACGACTGGCCCGACCGACTTGGTCCCTGACAACGCTGTCCTTCTGGTGGCCATCATACAATCGTGGGACATGCTCGACGCCAAGATTGGTGCAGTGTGCACCGGCGTAAACCTCCTCCGTCAAGACATGTGGAACGCTGTTGAAAGGATCACCGAGACAGAGAGTAGGGTCTGTTGGGTTGAGGACAGAGTTAATGCACTGCAGCAATCCGTAACGAAGCTCACAATGATAACTAGAGAGTTAGCAGCAACAGTCAAAGAAGCAGAGGGTAATGCCCACCGCAAAAACCTATGTTTTGTTGCTTTCCCAGAAGGGTGCAAGGGCCCCTCCATGGAACGTATCCTGGACCATTGGCTTCACACAATGATGCCCTCGGAGGCTCTAATCTCTTGTTTTGTGGTTGAGGGGGACCATAGTGCTCTAGTGCGGTGTCCCCCGCCTGGTGCCGGTGATTGCAAAGTTCCTTAATTATATGGACAGGGATGCCATACTCAAGTTGCAGGACTCCAAGGCAAAATAGTGCATGATTTACAGCCTCTCATGATTATTACAGACTACACAAGACTTGTCCCGCAGCAGTCTTTTCAGTCGGCGAAACAGCGTCTCAGGGACCTCAATATTCGCTATATGCTCCTATACCCGGCAAAGCTCAAAGTTTTGTATCATTCCCAACTTGTCCTTCGAGACACCAGAAGAGGTCTTCTAATATACAGACAAGAGAGTGAGCAGTGTGAAACCCCACACTCCTCCACCAAAAGACTCAGATTCCTCCCAGGGAGAACAGTGTAATCGACCAGTGAAGACCCCAGCGAAGCATCGCAACGGATTGCGTTCCTTATGGAGGAACCCCTGGCGGACTCAAGATTCCTCAGCAGTTGGAGATGGAGCGTAGGACTCCCAGGCGCTGCCCACAGTGCCTCTCAATTAACATTGTCGAGATCTCTTAATCCTAGAGGTGTTTTTTCTGCTAGTCAATGTAATTTTGCTCTATGTGTGGCCGTAGAATTTAGGAGTGGTTGCCTACGTTCCCCAACTGATTCTGTTCATTTTCTATGTTGGGTATGGGAACTCATCGGGTCAGACCTAACTGGGTTCCCCATTGCAACCCAGGAGTGGTGTGCCTTGTGACAGATACTTCCTGTTTCCGAAGTATGGGTGTGGAGGGGGCAGGACATTTTCTATTCCTGAAAGACAGGTCTCCCTTCTTGAGGAGTTATATATGTTTTGGTTTATTTAATATATTTCATGTCTGCCACCCACCTAACTGCTCACATGCCACAGCTGTTGATTTTCACTTTCTCCTTCTTTATGTGTAATTCTTAACCCAATGGTCATATGGACCATCTGTGTATAGTATCATTGAACATAAATGGCCTGCTTGACAGGTTAAGAGAGTGGCGGAGCAGCGACATGCCAAATGGGTGGGTGCGGATCTCCTAATCCAGGAAACACATCTACTAGACAACAAGGTCCCATGCTAGGCTTGGTTAGGCTATTCTCAGGTTTTCCACTCTGGGTTCACATGGGGGTCTAGGGGTACAGGTATATTGATTAAAAATACTGTTTCATACCAACATGCCAAAACATGATTGGACTACCAGGGCCGGTACTTCGTAATTACTGGAAAGCTGTACAGGGAATCCCTCACATTTATTTGTGTGTATGCCCCTCCCCCTAGATCCCACATTTGTGGAACACATGATGAAGCTATGGGGTGACCTTCTGGAGGGACTTATAGTACTGGGTGGGGACTGGAACGGCGGTGTAGACCCTGCAGTAGATCGGTGGCGCCCTAGTGGGGCGCTCTCGGAATCAGGTGCGACGCCCTTGTCTTCTTTAATCTCCGTTTGTGCTTGGTGTTCATGTGGAGGGCTCATCATATTGCAGTCAGGGGCTATATATTCTTCTCCGCTGCCCATAGCTCATTCTCCCGCCTGGATTATGACCTCGAGGTATTGGCCAGAGGGGTCTGACCATTCTCTGATTTCCGTGCATCTATGGTTGGGCAGCTGTTGCCCGGCCTTCCCCTTCCGCAGGCGCCTTTCGCCCTGGCATCTGCAAGACCCAGAATACTGCTGTCACATGGAACGCTCCATAGTGGAATATTTTCTACATTATGTCCCATATTCGGTTTCACCCAAGAGTTGTGGGAGGCTTTGAATCTCGCATTGAGTGGGATCGATATTAGCTATTGTGTAGAATTGCGTCCACGAGAGACGCGTGACTTGGTGGATCTCAAGACTCGGATGACACTGCTGGACGTGCGAGGCAGATGGGCAAGTCCCTCTTAGGCAGTTCGGTCTCTTGCAACACCAATACTGGCAGGTCATGCTAGACAAAGCCAAACAATTCTGGCTGGCGGCATAAAGTCACACCTTCCGATGGGGGGATAAATCTAGTAAAATGCTCCACCAATTTTGTCAGGGGGCCCATCACCCCTCCCCCTTCACATTGGTTGGGGATTCATCAGGCACTTTGCTCACAGATCCCCAGAGGGTAGCGGATAGCTTTGCCTCCCACTTTAAGGACATATACGCCCAGCAAGAGGTCTTATCCCAGGAGCAGATTGTGGACTTCGTGCAGGCTTTCTGACACAGACCATGAATCCCTGAACAGCGCACTAACTGGGGATGAGCTAATATCGGCCCTGGCAGGCTTAAACGCAGGGAAGGCCCCAGGACCCAATGGGTTCTCTCACAAATTCTACAAAACCTGTATTCCCAAACTGCAGGACCACATGCTGAGAGTGATCCACTCCGCAGCTCAGGTCGCGGCACTCCCGCCTGACTGACACCACGCAGAGATAATGGTATTCCCCAAACCTAGCCGACTAGCGAATGAACATTCCTCATACCGCCCAATCTCTCTGCTAAACCTGCAGGTTAAGATCATGGAAGAGGCACTCGCAAACCAGCTGGTGTGCTTGATTCTCGATGTGGTCTACCCAGACCCGGTGGAGTTTATACTTCATCGTGCCACTCGCCACAATATCAGACGTCTCTACAATGCGTTGGCACTCGCCAACAGGTTGGGAGGCTCAGCGGCAGTCATACTGACTGACATTGACAAGGCCTTTGACTCCGTTAGCTGGGACTATCACTTTGCTCGACTTAAGCGCCTTAAATTTGGCCCTTGATTTCACTCTTACCTCAAATTGTTCTATACTGGTTTAACCGCATCGGTTCGGGTGGCAGGTGCTAGATCAGCTTCATTCACTGTGCAGTGGGGGGCACAGCAGGCTTGTCCCTCCTGCTGTTTGCTCTTGCTATTGGACTCTGGTGGTGTGGGTAAGAATGGATGCCTGGGTTTGGGGTTCGAACGGGAGGGAGGGTTGATGGATAGAATAGCGCTATATGCAGTTGATGTCCTTTTCTTACTCTCAGCCCTGGCGGAGTCTGGGCCCTGTATCCCACAAATCCTGTGTATCTTTGGAGAGAGCTCAGGGCTATACATTCATTTATATAAGTCAACACATTTTTACACATAGTATGGAGCTGTCCAGCTCTGCAGAACTACTGGCATGGAGTGGAGGCCTGCTTTGGCAGGGTTCTCGCATGGTTGAACCCTGTAGATCCTAAACTCACCCTGCTACATCTCACTAATGATTTAGGCGGCAATAAATATTGATTGTCTGTCTTGTATTTAGGCCTGTCCCTGGCAAAGCGAGACATAGCATGGGAGTGTAAGGCTGCGACTCCTCCATCGCTGGTTGTACGGAAGAATGGTATGGACCATTGTATGGGGATGGAAGTGGCAGTATATAAAGCTAGAGGATGCCCCCAGAAACACTCCAAAATTTGTCAGGCATGGGCGGACTATAGGGTATTGAACTGGAACCTGTCAGACCAATGTGTTCCTTGCTGGATGATGAAATCAGGGCATATATGGGTTGAAGATGGCTGGGCTGATTGTGGGATATTGAATTGTATTTGCAGATTTTCATCCTGTCCTATTGATGGATGTCGGGTGGGAGGGTGGAGGGATGTGCTCGTGCAGACATTTATATGTTTCTTTGAATTTTTTGTTGTCCTTAATTGGACCATTGTTGGCCTTTGGGCACTGTGTTTGGTTTAAACTGCAAAATAAAAAAACAACAATATCCTCTGTGGCTTAGAGTGACACATAAATTATGTAACAAAGGAAATAGGGAACTCTGGGTAGTTCCCAAGTTTTAGGTGCAGAGCAGCTCCTTTATAGGAAGCACTCTACAACACCATCGACACTCTAAAACTGTTCACCTCAAATGTCTGTTTTTCTAAGCATAGGATTAACATACTGCCATCCACGTCAACCTTGAAAAGTGACAAAGTCCTTCTCCATGACGGCGGTTCCTGTAAATACAAGAGATGTTCTCTGGGCTGGTGGGTATCTATAAATTTGATGAGCGGAGCACCCTTGCCATTGCGGGAGTAATGTACTCTGTCATGGCAACAATACTAAATCCGTCCAACGAAGTCAAAATCCTCGGCCCATAATTCTGTGTTTCCTTTTGCAGGCAAAGGTCCTCTCACTAGCCCTTCATTTTGAATTTTAACACCATCTGAGCATAATGTTCACATTTGACAAGTGCTGACACTACTTTTTTGTACCTCTTATGCAGTGTTTAATTTGGCATGCACATTTTTTGCCTGCACATACATATACATATACATATACAGTAGATAATGGATTACAAGGCAGAGTACCAGATAATCTGCAGGCAATACTTTGTCCTTAGTATAACATCATTTCAGAGGTTGTAGGTATGGACGTATGGATGTTGGTACGTATGGGTCTGGCCAACATTATATATATTCCCCTGAATTTTTGGATTTCCTAGCTGCATTGGATCTGTGGGTGTGTAGACCTCTGGAATTGGGTCTCATGTATATAAGAGTTGACCATGATATGTTATGGTGTCTGCTTAGGAAGTATGTAAAGCAGCTATGATATTGCCTCGCAGTTTGAGGGGGAGAGACTGGAAAAGGAGGGCTTCGGTGCCAGGGCAAAGAGAAAAAGGGGAATGGTCTTGGTGATATATAGCACAGGTATCTTTGTGTATGTGTGTGTCTGTGTGTGAACTGGCTTATGGGTGTGTACTAGTGTGCACATGCTTTCATCTTTGCATGAGCAGCAGAAAATACTCAAGGGGTGCAAAGCTGTCTGTGGAGAGACTTCGTGTGTGCCGAGTTTGTGTTCGTGAGTTGACAACTAACTATGGGTACGGGTTGTGTGTGACTTCATGTTGATCTTTGTGTATGTGTGCATGTGTTTCATGTTTTGTGGACAGTTGTTAGATGGGTGCATCTATGTCCGGAATCTGTGTATGTGGTTAGCATATTTATATGTGTATAAGTGCAAGTTGCCATGTGTTAATTACTGTGTTTTCTATACTTTTTAATTTTGCTGGCTGTTGATATAGGGAGATCAGTGTACGGGTAGATCTAAGAAAGGATTTGTGTTTGTGGTTGAATATGTATTTTCATTTGTGTACATATGTTTATTTTATTATTTTAGCATTTATTAACACCTCCCCACATCTACATATGCTTTTTTATCCAGATGACTATACTTGTTGGTTATTCTGTTGCTCCGCATCCGGTATGTTAACTTAAAAGGCACATGGTGGCAGGCTGTCACAAAATTCTGAGAAATGACTGATACACTTTATTGGATCTTCTTTTTCTGAGGCCACCTTATAGACAAGTGAGAAGTTAGTTCAGATTCCACCACTTCAGTTCTTGATTTAAAGAGAATTTCAAAAGGAGTGATTTCTGTAATGGTATGGTTTAATTAAGATCACAAATCATTATTTTTGAGGCCTGGCCTATACACAGTTTTAGTTGTCTTGCCATCCTTCTTTAGTCAAACAAATTCATAAATAAAAAATGCATACATGAACAAAGAGGATTTGGATCTACCCTATCTATCCATGGGTCTGTTCAACTGTCTTTCGCATTTTGCTTTTTCCCACAAGAGCATACAGCATGAGACACACAGTGGGCCAGCCCAATTTAGCCACTGGTTTCTCTTGCACTTGGATCAACTTTCCCTGATCACATATGCCCATCCACTTGAAAAGAAGCACCAGGTGCCCATCCACTTGAAAAGAACCACACTTCAGTGCCAGCGCTGGTACTTTACTTTGCCATTTTTTTTTATTTTCCTATCATTCAGTCTTTTTTCTACTTTCTTTTTATTGTTTGAAAAACACAAAAGGTATGCACACCGGAAACACCGCACAGGGCATCATAGATAGCTTCTTTTTTTTTTAAAAGTCATCCTTCTTTATCAAAACATTGGAATGTGTAGCACTCGATTGAATACAAAGGAGTGCTCCGGGCTTCTACGGGCTGGTAAAAGCCAGCAGAGCAACATTCCAGTGTTGTTTTTGTTCACAGCTATTGCTGTGAACAAAGGCCTCTCGGAGCCCGAGGGGATTTAAACCCCTCAGGCTCCGAGAGGCCTTTGTTTTATTTGTTAGAACATTCTGCCCTCTAGTGGCAGAATGTTCTAGTAGCCTTATAGCCCTCTGTAGCTGGGCTATACTGGCCATTAAAGTCCCGCTCCTTGGTAAAGGCCCTCGCCTTTGGCTTGGGCCTTTAACACTGGAGCAGGCCTTTAATGGCCGGTATAGCCCGCTACGGTGAACTATAAGGCTATATTAAACTATGCTCTGAGATTACACTAGTTTAAGCCAATAGTACGTTTGCTTTCCCCCAACAAATATCAGTTTTTCTTGTGATATGAATGAATGAATTCAGCATTTGTAAAGCGTGCTCAGCTATTTAAGGAAACAAGTGTTTTGGTGCTAAAAACCGAAAGAAAAGCCAACAAATGTCACATTTCTACAGAAAGGAGCATAGACTATTATATGGAGTTGGTAAAGAGGAAGTTCTTTAATTGCCTTATGAACATGATGAGGTCACCGTGAGCTCGTAGAGCTGGTGGTAAAGTATTCCAAGTTGTGGTTGTAATTCATGTTAGGGAGCGGCCACCAATTCTCACTTTTTAGGGTCAAGCCTGCGCTAGCGCATGCGTCTCACTTGCCAGACACTGTTGTATACAGAAAAGGGTCTGGAGCCCCCTCGACCAAGTTTTCCAGTTAAATTTCTTTCTTTTTTTACCTCTAGCAATGCATCTCAGATCAGTATATTAAAAAAATAAGCATGATGACGCGGCTGCGTCATTTTGTAGGTTCGTGGTAGAAGGGTCAGGGACGTAGCTTGGTCATTAAAACTGGGGGGGCCTGAGCTTCAGATTTTCCAACAAATATGACAAGCACAGCACATCAGAGGGGCTAAAATGGCAGTGAAATGGGAGAAGAATGTGAATTGGCAGGGTAAGTAAGTGGGAGACAGCTCAATATTTTAAAAAATAACCAACATTTTTGAAGACTTTCAAGGCAGAGAGGGAGAGAGTGTGTGCATTTTTGTCTGTTTTTTATGTAAGAATTCTTGGTGAAAACCGTCTGACACTGCACCATACCCGACTGAAAGCACCTGTACCCTACAATGTGCCAGAAGATACATTTATTAGGGGTGTGTAACATACCCCCTGAAGCGACGCCCCTGGGAAGGGGGCAGGGCCTTAAAGCTGTGCCATTACAGCTCCACAGAGTGCTTAGTCAACGCTCCGTAAATAACAAGATATTGAGTTGTTATTATTACATCTTCAGTCGGACGCCTGCCAGGGTTCTCCGCAGCTCGTAGTTCCTCCCCAGTTATAAACGATATCACCTCGAGGGACACACTCATGGTCACTTTTGATTTGAGAGTTGTTTTCATTTGAAGCCGCAAAACCTTCTAAGTGAAAAGTAAGTGTTGCTCGGATATGAATTTACCTTAAAGAAATGAAAAGACAAGAGACATTTGGCAAAACAGGAACAAGTTGGTTTAATTAAACGCAACGGCCGGGAGTGTCTCGACAGAATGCATCTAAGGAAAGTCTCTCAGTGTACGATGTTTTGGCTGTGATTGTATACAGCTGTGAGGTACAATAAAGTCATTATAGAGTTATTTCTGCATTCCTAAAAAGCATCTCAGTCATACATTAACAAGTTTGGGCATCTGATAAGGACACAGATGGCTCTCGATCTCAGAGAGAGCAAATGTGGGTCAGTGTGTATGTGTCCAGATATCCAGCAAGAAGAGTGCATGATCACTTAATATGATGTGCATGTCATGTCCTGATTGGCTGAATGCTAGCCTTTGGCCAAACGTGTTTTATTGGGGCCAATTTCCACTGACCTGTTTGTGATGCAACAATCTATCTGTGGAATCGATCAGGGTCTTCCCTGGGTGTGCGTATATCTTTGGGTTAAGAGAGACCCCACCTGTGATCTGTTATTCGATAGGCGTGGGTTGCCGGGCCTGTCTGACCATGTATCTCTGACTCAGGGTTGATGGGGAGGTCACCTTGGGTAAATCTGACAGCAATGATGCGAGTTCACTGGAACTCCTGAAAATAATATGGCAGTCACTGGTATCATTGTAATCGACATTCTCAACATTGCGTGTACAGTTGTCATAGTGTACAGTGATATAGTCTTTACTGATATCGACATAGTTATGCATTCCTAGATCATGACGTACATTGACATTGCTTTTACTGGTAACAACATTGTAATTCGTACATGGATTATGGCATATATTGACATTGTTACCGTTAAGGGGGGTGTTACCCTTCCGTTGTGATCCAACCGGCAGGGGCACAGAGGAGAGGGTGACTGTGGAAGTGGCAGCTGTGCTTCTCGGGGAGGCAAGGGGGCCTGGCTAGTATACACATGGTCCCCATCCATCACAGATTGGCTGTATTGGACAACACAGGGCAGTTTCTCTGGTGCTGGACCTCTGGGGCTGGTGAGGTAGTGGCTTGTCTCTCTGGCAGCTCAATCGCCGCTGGTACAGGAGACTCCCTGAGGGCTCTGGGGCTGTCTGGATGGAAATTATAGACTGTTTGTGGCCCAACCTGGTTTGGAGACCTGGGGATTCCGACCCTACTTGCAGATTCTGTAGAGTGCTGTTGCCACTCCTGTTCCCCCTGGCTGTGCTGCATCTGTTGCCCTTTTCTGTGGACACAATACTTAGGTGCACCAGGACAATAGCTGTGTGTCTCCTCCACTTTGGAGCCACACAGGGGTTGATGCTCCTTCTGCGGTGACGGCCGGTCCAGGTTCAGTGCAGTTTGCAGTGGCATACTCCCCGATCTTAGATCCTACTTACATTGACTTGTCTCCAGGGCTAAAGAGGTAGACCTGTCCTGAACATCTTTCTTGTGACATCGGTCTGCTTGTGCCGCCTCCCAGGCGGGGCTGCTGAGGGACCAAGTGGGTCAGCTACATGGCCTAGTACATCTTCAGTGGGATTGTTACATCCAGATCCATCTCCGCTAACATGGTAAAAGACAAGGCCAAGCAGTACACTATAGATAAATACTCCCAACTTGGGGAACACCCTAGACAACTGGGAACGACTGGCCCGACCGACTTGGTCCCTGACAACGCTGTCCTTCTGGTGGCCATCATACAATCGTGGGACATGCTCGACGCCAAGATCGGTGCAGTGTGCACCGGCGTAAACCTCCTCCGTCAAGACATGTGGAACGCTGTTGAAAGGATCACCGAGGCAGAGAGTAGGGTCTGTTGGGTTGAGGACAGAGTTAATGCACTGCAGCAATCCGTAACGAAGCTCACAATGATAACTAGAGAGTTAGCAGCAACAGTCAAAGAAGCAGAGGGTAATGCCCACCGCAAAAACCTATGTTTTGTTGCTTTCCCAGAAGGGTGCAAGGGCCCCTCCATGGAACGTATCCTGGACCATTGGCTTCACACAATGATGCCCTCGGAGGCTCTAATCTCTTGTTTTGTGGTTGAGGGGGACCATAGTGCTCTAGTGCGGTGTCCCCCGCCTGGTGCCGGTGATTGCAAAGTTCCTTAATTATATGGACAGGGATGCCATACTCAAGTTGCAGGACTCCAAGGCAAAATAGTGCATGATTTACAGCCTCTCATGATTATTACAGACTACACAAGACTTGTCCCGCAGCAGTCTTTTCAGTCGGCGAAACAGCGTCTCAGGGACCTCAATATTCGCTATATGCTCCTATACCCGGCAAAGCTCAAAGTTTTGTATCATTCCCAACTTGTCCTTCGAGACACCAGAAGAGGTCTTCTAATATACAGACAAGAGAGTGAGCAGTGTGAAACCCCACACTCCTCCACCAAAAGACTCAGATTCCTCCCAGGGAGAACAGTGTAATCGACCAGTGAAGACCCCAGCGAAGCATCGCAACGGATTGCGTTCCTTATGGAGGAACCCCTGGCGGACTCAAGATTCCTCAGCAGTTGGAGATGGAGCGTAGGACTCCCAGGCGCTGCCCACAGTGCCTCTCAATTAACATTGTCGAGATCTCTTAATCCTAGAGGTGTTTTTTCTGCTAGTCAATGTAATTTTGCTCTATCTGTGGCCGTAGAATTTAGGAGTGGTTGCCTACGTTCCCCAACTGATTCTGTTCATTTTCTATGTTGGGTATGGGAACTCATCGGGTCAGACCTAACTGGGTTCCCCATTGCAACCCAGGAGTGGTGTGCCTTGTGACAGATACTTCCTGTTTCCGAAGTATGGGTGTGGAGGGGGCAGGACATTTTCTATTCCTGAAAGACAGGTCTCCCTTCTTGAGGAGTTATATATGTTTTGGTTTATTTAATATATTTCATGTCTGCCACCCACCTAACTGCTCACATGCCACAGCTGTTGATTTTCACTTTCTCCTTCTTTATGTGTAATTCGTAACCCAATGGTCATATGGACCATCTGTGTATAGTATCATTGAACATAAATGGCCTGCTTGACAGGTTAAGAGAGTGGCGGAGCAGCGACATGCCAAATGGGTGGGTGCGGATCTCCTAATCCAGGAAACACATCTACTAGACAACAAGGTCCCATGCTAGGCTTGGTTAGGCTATTCTCAGGTTTTCCACTCTGGGTTCACATGGGGGTCTAGGGGTACAGGTATATTGATTAAAAATACTGTTTCATACCAACATGCCAAAACATGATTGGACTACCAGGGCCGGTACTTCGTAATTACTGGAAAGCTGTACAGGGAATCCCTCACATTTATTTGTGTGTATGCCCCTCCCCCTAGATCCCACATTTGTGGAACACATGATGAAGCTATGGGGTGACCTTCTGGAGGGACTTATAGTACTGGGTGGGGACTGGAACGGCGGTGTAGACCCTGCAGTAGATCGGTGGCGCCCTAGTGGGGCGCTCTCGGAATCAGGTGCGACGCCCTTGTCTTCTTTAATCTCCGTTTGTGCTTGGTGTTCATGTGGAGGGCTCATCATATTGCAGTCAGGGGCTATATATTCTTCTCCGCTGCCCATAGCTCATTCTCCCGCCTGGATTATGACCTCGAGGTATTGGCCAGAGGGGTCTGACCATTCTCTGATTTCCGTGCATCTATGGTTGGGCAGCTGTTGCCCGGCCTTCCCCTTCCGCAGGCGCCTTTCGCCCTGGCATCTGCAAGACCCAGAATACTGCTGTCACATGGAACGCTCCATAGTGGAATATTTTCTACATTATGTCCCATATTCGGTTTCACCCAAGAGTTGTGGGAGGCTTTGAATCTCGCATTGAGTGGGATCGATATTAGCTATTGTGTAGAATTGCGTCCACGAGAGACGCGTGACTTGGTGGATCTCAAGACTCGGATGACACTGCTGGACGTGCGAGGCAGATGGGCAAGTCCCTCTTAGGCAGTTCGGTCTCTTGCAACACCAATACTGGCAGGTCATGCTAGACAAAGCCAAACAATTCTGGCTGGCGGCATAAAGTCACACCTTCCGATGGGGGATAAATCTAGTAAAATGCTCCACCAATTTTGTCAGGGGCCCATCACCCCTCCCCCTTCACATTGGTTGGGGATTCATCAGGCACTTTGCTCACAGATCCCCAGAGGGTAGCGGATAGCTTTGCCTCCCACTTTAAGGACATATACGCCCAGCAAGAGGTCTTATCCCAGGAGCAGATTGTGGACTTCGTGCAGGCTTTCTGACACAGACCATGAATCCCTGAACAGCGCACTAACTGGGGATGAGCTAATATCGGCCCTGGCAGGCTTAAACGCAGGGAAGGCCCCAGGACCCAATGGGTTCTCTCACAAATTCTACAAAACCTGTATTCCCAAACTGCAGGACCACATGCTGAGAGTGATCCACTCCGCAGCTCAGGTCGCGGCACTCCCGCCTGACTGACACCACGCAGAGATAATGGTATTCCCCAAACCTAGCCGACTAGCGAATGAACATTCCTCATACCGCCCAATCTCTCTGCTAAACCTGCAGGTTAAGATCATGGAAGAGGCACTCGCAAACCAGCTGGTGTGCTTGATTCTCGATGTGGTCTACCCAGACCCGGTGGAGTTTATACTTCATCGTGCCACTCGCCACAATATCAGACGTCTCTACAATGCGTTGGCACTCGCCAACAGGTTGGGAGGCCCAGCGGCAGTCATACTGACTGACATTGACAAGGCCTTTGACTCCGTTAGCTGGGACTATCACTTTGCTCGACTTAAGCGCCTTACATTTGGCCCTTGATTTCACTCTTACCTCAAATTGTTCTATACTGGTTTAACCGCATCGGTTCGGGTGGCAGGTGCTAGATCAGCTTCATTCACTGTGCAGTGGGGGCACAGCAGGCTTGTCCCTCCTGCTGTTTGCTCTTGCTATTGGACTCTGGTGGTGTGGGTAAGAATGGATGCCTGGGTTTGGGGTTCGAACGGGAGGGAGGGTTGATGGATAGAATAGCGCTATATGCAGTTGATGTCCTTTTCTTACTCTCAGCCCTGGCGGAGTCTGGGCCCTGTATCCCACAAATCCTGTGTATCTTTGGAGAGAGCTCAGGGCTATACATTCATTTATATAAGTTAACACATTTTTACACATAGTATGGAGCTGTCCAGCTCTGCAGAACTACTGGCATGGAGTGGAGGCCTGCTTTGGCAGGGTTCTCGCCTGGTTGAACCCTGTAGATCCTAAACTCACCCTGCTACATCTCACTAATGATTTAGGCGGCAATAAATATTGATTGTCTGTCTTGTATTTAGGCCTGTCCCTGGCAAAGCGAGACATAGCATGGGAGTGTAAGGCTGCGACTCCTCCATCGCTGGTTGTACGGAAGAATGGTATGGACCATTGTATGGGGATGGAAGTGGCAGTATATAAAGCTAGAGGATGCCCCCAGAAACACTCCAAAATTTGTCAGGCATGGGCGGACTATAGGGTATTGAACTGGAACCTGTCAGACCAATGTGTTCCTTGCTGGATGATGAAATCAGGGCATATATGGGTTGAAGATGGCTGGGCTGATTGTGGGATATTGAATTGTATTTGCAGATTTTCATCCTGTCCTATTGATGGATGTCGGGTGGGAGGGTGGAGGGATGTGCTCGTGCAGACATTTATATGTTTCTTTGAATTTTTTGTTGTCCTTAATTGGACCATTGTTGGCCTTTGGGCACTGTGTTTGGTTTAAACTGCAAAATAAAAAAACAACAATATCCTCTGTTGCTTAGAGTGACACATAAATTATGTAACAAAGGAAATAGGGAACTCTGGGTAGTTCCCAAGTTTTAGGTGCAGAGCAGCTCCTTTATAGGAAGCACTCTACAACACCATCGACACTCTAAAACTGTTCACCTCAAATGTCTGTTTTTCTAAGCATAGGATTAACATACTGCCATCCACGTCAACCTTGAAAAGTGACAAAGTCCTTCTCCATGACGGCGGTTCCTGTAAATACAAGAGATGTTCTCTGGGCTGGTGGGTATCTATAAATTTGATGAGCGGAGCACCCTTGCCATTGCGGGAGTAATGTACTCTGTCATGGCAACAATACTAAATCCGTCCAACGAAGTCAAAATCCTTGGCCCATAATTCTGTGTTTCCTTTTGCAGGCAAAGGTCCTCTCACTAGCCCTTCATTTTGAATTTTAACACCATCTGAGCATAATGTTCACATTTGACAAGTGCTGACACTACTTTTTTGTACCTCTTATGCAGTGTTTAATTTGGCATGCACATTTTTTGCCTGCACATTTTTATACAGTAGATAATGGATTACAAGGCAGAGTACCAGATAATCTGCAGGCAATACTTTGTCCTTAGTATAACATCATTTCAGAGGTTGTAGGTATGGACGTATGGATGTTGGTACGTATGGGTCTGGCCAACATTATATATATTCCCCTGAATTTTTGGATTTCCTAGCTGCATTGGATCTGTGGGTGTGTAGACCTCTGGAATTGGGTCTCATGTATATAAGAGTTGACCATGATATGTTATGGTGTCTGCTTAGGAAGTATGTAAAGCAGCTATGATATTGCCTCGCAGTTTGAGGGGGAGAGACTGGAAAAGGAGGGCTTCGGTGCCAGGGCAAAGAGAAAAAGGGGAATGGTCTTGGTGATATATAGCACAGGTATCTTTGTGTATGTGTGTGTCTGTGTGTGAACTGGCTTATGGGTGTGTACTAGTGTGCACATGCTTTCATCTTTGCATGAGCAGCAGAAAATACTCAAGGGGTGCAAAGCTGTTTGTGGAGAGACTTCGTGTGTGCCGAGTTTGTGTTCGTGAGTTGACGAGTGGACAACTAACTATGGGTACGGGTTGTGTGTGACTTCATGTTGATCTTTGTGTATGTGTGCATGTGTTTCATGTTTTGTGGACAGTTGTTAGATGGGTGCATCTATGTCCGGAATCTGTGTATGTGGTTAGCATATTTATATGTGTATAAGTGCAAGTTGCCATGTGTTAATTACTGTGTTTTCTATACTTTTAATTTTGCTGGCTGTTGATATAGGGAGATCAGTGTACGGGTAGATCTAAGAAAGGATTTGTGTTTGTGGTTGAATATGTATTTTCATTTGTGTACATATGTTTATTTTATTATTTTAGCATTTATTAACACCTCCCCACATCTACATATGCTTTTTTTTATCCAGATGACTATACTTGTTGGTTATTCTGTTGCTCCGCATCCGGTATGTTAACTTAAAAGGCACATGGTGGCAGGCTGTCACAAAATTCTGAGAAATGACTGATACACTTTATTGGATCTTCTTTTTCTGAGGCCACCTTATAGACAAGTGAGAAGTTAGTTCAGATTCCACCACTTCAGTTCTTGATTTAAAGAGAATTTCAAAAGGAGTGATTTCTGTAATGGTATGGTTTAATTAAGATCACAAATCATTATTTTTGAGGCCTGGCCTATACACAGTTTTAGTTGTCTTGCCATCCTTCTTTAGTCAAACAAATTCATAAATAAAAAATGCATACATGAATAAAGAGGATTTGGATCTACCCTATCTATCCATGGGTCTGTTCAACTGTCATTTGCATTTTGCTTTTTCCCACAAGAGCATACAGCATGAGACACACAGTGGGCCAGCCCAATTTAGCCACTGGTTTCTCTTGCACTTGGATCAACTTTCCCTGATCACATATGCCCATCCACTTGAAAAGAAGCACCAGGTGCCCATCCACTTGAAAAGAACCACACTTCAGTGCCAGCGCTGGTACTTTACTTTGCCATTTTTTTTTTATTTTCCTTTCATTCAGTCTTTTTTCTACTTTCTTTTTATTGTTTGAAAAACACAAAAGGTATGCACACCGGAAACACCGCACAGGGCATCATAGATAGCTTTTTTTTTTTTTTTTTAAAGTCATCCTTCTTTATCAAAACATTGGAATGTGTAGCACTCGATTGAATACAAAGGAGTGCTCCGGGCTTCTACGGGCTGGTAAAAGCCCGCAGAGCAACATTCCAGTATTGTTTTTGTTCACAGCTATTGCTGTGAACAAAGGCCTCTCGGAGCCCGAGGGGATTTAAACCCCCTCGGGCTCCGAGAGGCCTTTGTTTTATTTGTTAGAACATTCTGCCCTCTAGTGGCAGAATGTTCTAGTAGCCTTATAGCCCTCTGTAGCTGGGCTATACTGCCCATTAAAGTCCCGCTCCCTTGGTAAAGGCCCTCGCCTTCGGCTTGGGCCTTAAACACTGGAGCAGGCCTTTAATGGCCGGTATAGCCCGCTACGGTGAACTATAAGGCTATATTAAACTATGCTCTGAGATTACACTAGTTCAAGCCAATAGTACGTTTGCTTTCCCCCAACAAATATCAGTTTTTCTTGTGATATGAATGAATGAATTCAGCATTTGTAAAGCGTGCTCAGCTATTTAAGGAAACAAGTGTTTTGGTGCTAAAAACCGAAAGAAAAGCCAACAAATGTCACATTTCTACAGAAAGGAGCATAGACTATTATATGGAGTTGGTAAAGAGGAAGGTCTTTAATTGCCTTCTGAACATGATGAGGTCACCGTGAGCTCGTAGAGCTGGTGGTAAAGTATTCCAGGCTGTGGTTGTAATTCATGTTAGGGAGCGGCCACCAATTCTCACTTTTTAGGGTCAAGCCTGCGCTAGCGCATGCGTCTCGCTTGCCAGACACTGTTGTATACAGAAAAGGGTCTGGAGCCCCCTCGACCAAGTTTTCCAGTTAAATTTCTTTTTTTTTTTTTAACTCTAGCAATGCATCTCAGATCAGTATATTTTAAAAATAAGCATGATGACGCGGCTGCGTCATTTTGTAGGTTCGTGGTAGAAGGGTCAGGGACGTAGCGTGGTCATTAAGACTGGGGGGGCGTGAGGTTCAGATTTTCCAACAAATATGACAGGCACAGCACATCAGAGGGGCTAAAATGGCAGTGAAAAGGGAGAAGAATGTGAATTGGCAGGGTAAGTAAGTGGGAGACAACTCAATATTTTAAAAAATAACCAACATTTTTGAAGACTTTCAAGGAAGAGAGGGAGAGAGTGTGTGCATTTTTGTCTGTTTTTTTATGTAAAGATTCTTGGTGAAAACCGTCTGGCACTGCACCATACCCGACTGAAAGCACCTGTACCCTACAATGTGCCAGAAGATACATTTATTAGGGGTGTGTAACAGACCCCCTGAAGCGACGCCCCTGGGAAGGGGGCAGGGCCTTAAAGCTGTGCCATTACAGCTCCACAGAGTGCTTAGTCAACGCTCCGTAAATAACAAGATATTGAGTTGTTATTATTACATCTTCAGTCGGACGCCTGCCAGGGTCTCCGCAGCTCGTAGTTCCTCCCCAGTTATAAACGATATCACCATGAGGGGCACACTCATGGTCACTTTTGATTTGAGAGTTGTTTTCATTTGAAGCCGCACAACCTTCTAAGTGAAAAGTAAGTGTTGCTCGGATATGAATTTACCTTAAAGAAATGAAAAGACAAGAGACATTTGGCAAAACAGGAACAAGTTGGTTTAATTAAACGCAACGGCCGGGAGAGTCTCGACAGAATGCATCTAAGGAAAGTCTCTCAGTGTACGAAGTTTTGGCTGTGATTGTATACAGCTGTGAGGTACAATAAAGTCATTATAGAGTTATTTCTGCATTCCTAAAAAGCATCTCAGTCATAAATTAACAAGTTTGGGCATCTGATAAGGACACAGATGGCTTTCGATCTCGGAGAGAGCAAATGTGGGCCAGTGTGTATGTGTCCAGATGTCCAGCAAGAAGAGTGCATGATCACTTAATATGATGTGCATGTCATGTCCTGATTGGCTGAATGCTAGCCTTTGGCCAAACGTGTTTTATTGGGGCCAATTTCCACTGACCTGTTTGTGATGCAACAATATATCTGTGGAATCGATCAGGGTCTTCCCTGGGTGTGCGTATGTCTTTGGGTTAAGAGAGACCCCACCTGTGATCTGTTATTCGATAGGCGTGGGTTGCCGGGCCTGTCTGACCACGTATCTCTGACTCAGGGTTGATGGGAAGGTCACCTTGGGTAAATCTGGCAGCAATGATGCGAGTTCACTGGAACTCCTGAAAATAATATGGCAGTCACTGGTATCATTGTCATCGACATTCTCAACATTGCGTGTACAGTTGTCATAGTGTATAGTGATATAGTCTTTACTGATATTGACATAGTTATGCATTCCTAGATCATGACGTACATTGACATTGCTTTTACTGGTAACAACATTGTAATTCATACATGGATTATGGCATATATTGACATTGTTACTGTTGGTATCAGCACGGTTGTGCAGGCTCAGGTGATAGCACATGTTGACATTGCATTTATTGGTATTGTCGTTGTTGGGCCTGCACATATCACAGTATTCATTGACATCATATTTATCCATTCCAACATAAGTAATTGTGCTTTCTTTATTTGTGTTTTTTATACTTTCCTGATCTATACTTTCCACATCCTGATGATTGTTGATTACTAAAAGGTGTGTCCCTTTAATTCTGCACATTGAACAACCGTCCCCAGAGAACATCCTTTGAGGCCCTTGATTAGGGCTATGAGCCCAGGCACTGAGAGCCTGTCATGATAGCGCGAGAACAGCTTTCCTCAAAGGAAGGTGTCCCTGCTTGCAGTACCAGCACAGTGTGGTTTGCTATAGAGTCTGATCTGCTGGAGTGCCTGAAGAAACAAAAATAAATATTAATTTGCTACTCCTGGGGCTGGGGCATTATTAAAAAGATGGGCTGTACCAGATTTCCGTACTCGAGGCACTAGCTGTGAATTGGCAGAGGCAGTTTATGAAATTCGGGTTCTCATTTCGTGCAGATATAAAATTCCATGACTCCCAACCTCCAGTCGTTCATTTTTAAGTCGTGTTGCACTTTTCAGTTTTGGTGTGCCTGAAGTGGCAAGCACTACAGGGAAGCCATTCTGTCTTACTGCAGCTCAAGAGTGAGTGGTGAAATCTATTTTGTTTCAGTAGATGGTTGATGGTCTCCTTAGGTTTTACAAACCTGGGGTTGGGCAAGAGCTTGTGCTGTCTGTCCCACTGTCCCACCCTGCACAGGTGGTACGTACTGCACATTCTTTAGAAATCATGTTAGCATGAACTACTCATGCATGACCCTTGTGACAAAAGACTGAAAGCACCTCTCTGTCACAAAGATAATGATCCTGATACCACTGAAGAAGGCCTCCCAAGATCCACCAATGAGGTAAGACCAACTTCCTGAAAAATTCATAATCTGTGAATTTTGTGGAAGTTTTTCTGTAGTCCCAGTGGCAGAAGAGCTGTTTGCAAACCACCCGTGCTTAATTTCGTGTTTGTTCTAGGAACACGTACAGCTCAGCAGCCAGGTGCGTTAACTCACCGAGCATCTTAACAGAGCAGCCAGCGGATAGGGCTAGCCTAAGGAAGAAATTGTTCAAAACACGTGCATGCACACACCTTCACCCATTCTCTTCAGCAATTGTATTGACCCACTGCATTGTCTTAGCAGGCAATGAAAACAAATGTAGGGTGTGCCATTACTATAGGTCATGATGTGTTAAATGGTCAGGTTGGAGCCTGTATTTCACATTGTAACAACAAGTCTTGCTCCTTTAAAAGTCACCTTGGTACGAAAATATTTGTGTGATGTGGGCAGAGATGATAACTCCCTCCACGGGAGGACACTGTATTCGTAGGGGTGCTCTGGGGCGCCTATTGACGGCAAATGAGGATAGGTGCATTGTTTTATGCAAAGAAATAGTGAGTGCAGCACACAGATCTAAACTGCACCCCGGGACGGGTATCAAGAGAAATTTACACCTAGTGACTTTATCATCAACAGGCCACTAGTGGTGAATTTGGTTGCCACACATGGTGCCCAGAAGAGGCCGATAGTGTCTGCCACATGGGTTTCAACTCACATTAAGGCACTCGACATTCGTGAATAGAATATCTTCTTCACGGTGGGCACTGCACATGAGGTAGCTCTGAAAATAACAGTTTTCTCAGAGACTTACTCTCTGTTCTTTTACTCTTCTACACAACCAAGGATTTGTTCTATGCTCACTCACACTTCAACAGATCCAGGAACTCGCTTTGCACTTAGTTGTACTCTTACATAAGCAAAAACTTACTCTACATCTGCTCACTCTTCAATGCATTCAAGAACTTCATCTCCATTTACTCACACTTCTGCAGAACCAAGAACTCACTCTGCGGTTATTCACATCTCTAGGCAACCAAGAACTCACTCTGTGCTTACTGACGCTTGAGCATAAGCAAGAACTTGGTCTGCATTCACTTATGCTTCAGCAGAATCAGAAACTCAGTCTATGGTACTCAAACCTCAGCAGGGCCAAGAACTCACTGTGTGTTCACACACACCTCTGCAAAACCAAGAACTCACACTGCGCTGAATCACACCTCGAGGAAACCAAGAACTCTCTCTGTATTCACTCACAATTTAGCAGAACCAAGAACTCGCTCAGCACGTGATCATACCTTGAGCCAATCAAGAACTCACTCTGTGTTTACTCACGCATCAGCGCAACCAAGAACTCTTTTTGCATTCACTCATGCTTCAGCAGAATCAAGAACTTGCTCTGCAGTTACTCACACTTCAGCAGGACCAATACCTCACTACCTTCATTTACTCATACTTCTGCCAAACCAGGAACTTACTCTGTAGTTAGTTCCACCTCATGGCAACCAAGAACTCGCACTGAACTTACTCCCACTTCATTGCAACCAAGAACCCGCTCTGCATTACATCACGCTTCTGAAGAACCAAGAACTTGTTCTACGCTTACCCATGCTTCTACAGAACTAAGAATGTGCTCTGAACTTACTCATACTACTGCAGTACCAAGAGCTCACTCTGCGCCTACAGGTATTTTTTATAAACAAGAACTCACTCTGCATTTATTCATCCTTATGCAGAACCAATAACTTGCTCTGTGCTTTCCCATGCTTCTACAGAACTACGAACTTACTCTTCGCTTACTCACACCTCAACAAACCTAAGCACTTGCAATGCATTCACTCATGCTTCATCGGATTCAGGAACTCGCTCTACCCTCAGTAGTAAGCAAAAACTCACTCTCCACTCATGCATCTACAGAACCAAGAACTCGCTCTGAGCTTACTCACACTTCAGCGCAACCAGGAACTCGCACTATGTTCACTAACGCTTCAACAGAACCAAGAACTCGCTCTGCAGTTACGCTTCAACACAACCAAGAACTCAGTCCCTTTGTTTACTCATTCTTCTGCGAAACAAAGAACTCACTCTGTGCTTAGGCACACCTCTAGGCAACCAAGAACTCGCCCTGTGCTTACTCACACTTCAGTGCAACTAAGAACTCACACCTCATTAACTCATGCTTCTGCAGAAACAAGAACTCATTGTACGCTTCTCACGCTTCTGCAAAACCAAGAACTTGCTCAGTGCTTTTCCATGCATCTGCACAACTAAGAACTTGCTTTGAACTTACTCATACTACTACAGAACCAAGAGCTCACTCTGTACTTACTCATGCTTCTCATGCTTCTGCAGAACCAAAAACTAACTCTTCGCTTAGTCGTCGTTTTATAAACAAGAACTCGCTCTGCATTTACTCATGCTTATGGAGAACTAAGAACTTGCTCTGCGCTTTCTAGTGCTTCTGCAGAACAAAGAATTCACTCATCTCAAACTCACCCTTCGACAAACCTAAGAACGTGCACTGCATTCACCCCTGGTTCAGCAGAACCAGGAACTCGCTCTGCACTTAGTAGTACTCAAAAACGTACTCTGTGCTATTGCAGCTACATAACCAAGAACTCGCTCTGATTACTCACATTTCAGTGCAACCAAGAGCTCGTTCTGTGTTTACTCACGCTTCAGCAGAACCAAGAACTCACTCTGCTCTTACGCTTCACCATAACCAAGAAGTCACTCTGCAAAAGCATACTGCATTTACTAACACTTCTGCAGAACCAAGACCTGGTTCTATGATCATTCACAATTCAGCAAAATTATGAACTCGCTTTGCACTTGGTGGTACTTTTAAATAAGTGAAAACACAGTCTACACTAATGCTTCAGCTGAACCAAGAACTCACTTTACCATTTCCCACTCCGCAAAGCAACCAAGAACTCACTCTCTGCTCACTAATGCTTCTGAACAACCAATGGCTTGCTTGGCACACTTTTGTTCCTCTGCGCTACCAAATATTTGTGCATGGTCCTGCTCGTATCCACATTGCTTTCGCTCAGACCGCTTGTCTACTCACCAAAGGCTGTTAGTCATGTTGGACCCTCTAACTCATGGTGTTTTTGTTTTTTAGCAGAAGCATAAGGTAATCCATTACATCATATATAAAAAAAATCTATTTCTAATATTTCCTTCAACCATAAACACAAAGATTTGGAACATTGGGATCTATTATTGCTTCGATATTTTATTAGCTGGTATTTCTTAGCATAGGGACAAGTGCAGCATGTCGGGGCAACATTCAAAATGCATCTTAAAAAAAATGTGGATCAAGTATTATACCACTGCGATCCAATATTCTATTTCACACTTAGAAAAAGTGCATTGTGCCCGAATTCCGTCAAAAAAACAAAACCCCCCAAAAAACCTCTATTATAGATAAATACTAAAACACTAATTCAAAGAGTGCATTTTTAAACATCAGTAAATGCATTCGAGCTAGACAAGGTACTATTGATAAAGTGCGGTACATTAACTCCCATAAACTGCATCCATCCCTAAGAAAAGCATACTTAGGTTTTTTTCCCCTTCTCCTTTCCTTCCTTCTCTTCCCCCAGTAAGATTATTCTAGACATTAATAAAGTGCATCAATTCATGTTCCACCCCACTTAGCAGCAAACAACTAATAATATATAGTACAATTATTCCTAAACAATTTAACATATAATATCCCCATTCCGTTCGCCCAATAAACCTTTTTATAGTTTACTCCGTCTTTACATTTGTAGACTTTCTACTTCATCCATATATTTCTGTACATGGGTAAATCTTTTAGTAGCACCAACCCTTTATAACGTAGGCCTCTTCAAAAAATTGTGTTCGATTCATTTTAATATGCCATTCTAAGTACGTTGGTACTTTAGTTGTCCTCTAGCTCTGCAGAATCAAGGATCGTGCCACTAGAGAGGCATTCACTATGAATGTTACCCACCCCCCCCTTTAGCCATAGGCACATTTTGTCTCTGCTTTAACAAGCCAAAAAGCGCTACAGCAGCATCTAGTTCAAGCCTTCTCTGTAAGCCAAGGCTAAGAGTGGCAAATACTCTCTCTCCCAGAACTGCACTAACATCAGGCAAGTAAAAGAATATGGAGCCAACCTCCCTCTCCCAGTTGCTGGCAACGAAAGCATCTATCCTCTAATTCTGGATATATTTTATGGAGCCCTTTAGGAGTATAGTATGCCATCCAGTGTGACAAGAATGACATTCTTTTAAAATTCACAGCCCTTAAAGGCCACTCGACCTTGGAACAAGTACATTGCGCTGCCAGAGTAATCTGGCTCCCAATCCGCAAGCGTGTGAAATTCAAAATCTGTTGTATTGTCCATAAAGCCTTGTATAACAAAGGTTCTCTCTACATCTCTAAGAAACTTAACCCTTACGTTCCCTCCAGGACCCTTAGATCAGGAAGCAAATCTCTTTTTTTAGTTCCCAGGGTTAGGAAAACGAGACTAGGTGGGAAATCTTTCTCCTACCTTGCTCCCCTGCACTGGAACCAGCTTCCCACTCATCTGAGACAATGCCCCGACTATCCACGCTTCAGGAAACTACTTAAGACCACCTTGTTCTGAAATTTTCCGTCAGCCCGCACAGTAGCTCCGTCCAAAGCGCAGAGATACCCCTCCGGGGGTGATTCAGGCGCTAAACAAACCCATAAAATAACAAATAAATAAATTATCTAAAAAACTTTTTACTAAGTGGCACTCCCCTTGACTCCGTAAAAGTCTGTACCAATTTCCCACCCCTCTTAGCTCCATTCTAAAAAAAGCAGCCATTGCTAATGATGAGCTTCTGCTAGAAGGGAGAAAATATTTTTTCAATAGATGCGTAATCTGAAGATACCCAAAAAAGAAAAGCTTACAACGGTCCCCGCACCTAGCTTGGACATTCTGCCAAGTAACATATCTCCCTCCCACTATGAAATGCCCCAGTTCTTTAAAGCCATTTGCCTTCCAAAACCTTAAGTGGCTGTTCTGAATTTGGAGGCCCAAACTTTTACATTCCAAGAGATGCAATTATTCGTACCCTGCGGAATGAGCATTCAAGGAATAGAAAGCCTGAAGCCTGGTGTGTCTTGTATATGTTTTTTTTTTTTTAAAGTTTAGCTGTTTTTATGAAAAACGGAAGCTAAGATCTGGCTTCCTGCACCATCTTGTCGAGAAAGAAACTATCCGAGGATTCCTTATGATCAATTATACGAACTAATATATCTAAAAGAGAGGCTTCATAGTATGTACGTATATGGGGGAGTGCCAGCCCCCCCTGATTAATATCCAGTTGAAGCACTGGAAGTTTTACACTGGATACCTTCTTGTTCCAGATAAACTGTCGAAAAAGTACTTCTAGTTCTTTAAAATATATTGTGTTAAGTTTTATCGGAACATTTGTGAAAAGAAAAATCAATAAAGGTAAAATAGACATTTTTATGAGAGCTGCGCAGCCAATTAGTGTAAGAGGAAGAAGTGTCCATCTGTCTAATAGACTTTAGATTTTTTTCAACATTTCCTCATAATTCAATTTGTAGAGCTCTGCATAATAATTAGTGACATATATTCCCAAATATCGAATCGGGTTAGAGGAGAAAGCTTGCCGTTGAAAATTACAAGGGAGAATACAACAGAAGGTATTAAACAGCAATATTTCTGTTTTATTATGAATAATTTTACATCCCCCAGTTGATTGGAACTGCGTGAATTCTGCCAACATCATTTTGATATTCAGCTCTTCAGGTCTAAGATATAAAATTATATTGTCTGCAATTTTTTTTAAAATTTGGACATTCCTATTACTGGTGCTTCTATCCCTGAGTTTGCCATGATCCTGACAACCAGTGGTTCAATCAAGATGGTAAACAACACGGGCGACAAGGGACAGCCCTGCCGGGTTCCCCAATTTATATCGACCGTCCCTGCTAAGTTAGAATTTATAAAGACCAGAGTCTGTGCTACTTGATATGTATTCCGTAGCATGCTAATGATTTGAGAAAGAAACCCCACCCTACTGAGGCCATAAAAAATAGCATCCCAATTCACAAGGTTGAATGCTTTCTCAGTGTCAACCATCATTATCAGTGCAGGTATTTGATTAGTGTTAAAAAAAATCGAGTGTGTGGACTAGAAATCCAGTATCAGATGACATCAGCCTTCCAGCCACAAACACTGTCTACTCCTTATGGATCACATTCTGAGCAGCCGGAATAAATCAATTTGCCCAAATTTTCATTAAAACTTTATAGTCAGTATTTAATAGACTGATTGGCCTATATGAGTTGAACATCCCTGGGATTCTTACCCTTCTTAACAAAACTGACGATGGTGGATTCCCCAAACGTTAATGGAACCTCTCCTCCTGTTTTCATGGAATTAAAAAGCTCAACTAAGAAAGGTATTAGCTTCTCCGAAAATGCTTTATAAAACTCTGTTGGAAGGCCATTGTTACTGCAAGCCTTCCATCTGCCTGGGTATTTGACAGCTGCGGTAAGTTGAAATCATGAAAATATTGCTGTACTGCTTCTTTTGAAGCCACATATTTAGTTGCATACAACTTATTATAGTGGTCTAAAAAGATTTTAGCCACCTTGTCTTTTTCAGAGACCAAGGCCCCCGTCCCCGGTTCCTGCAATTCAATAATTAATGTGGCATCCTGCTTTATCCTAGTTGACCAGGCCAGGAATTTGCCTGCCATCTGGCTTTCCTCATATACTCGCTGATTAAACATCCGCCAGCTATTTATTTCCTCTGTAATAAAAAAAATCCCTTAACTCCTGTTTGGCTCTGGTAATGACTATTCTTTATCAGTAAAGCGGTATCACCTGCCAGTTGGAGTTCAGAACCGTGCCCCCCGATTTCTGGATTGCGAAGCCATAGAAGCCACCATCTGTCCACGCATTGTTGCCTTGAAAGCACCCCAGACAGAAAAAAAGTGTTGCAGTGCCCTTATTCACCTGAAAAAATCTTTAATCAATTTTTTCGTACTAGTCAACCATTGCTGGCTAGAAAAAAGGAGACGACCCATCTGCCACCTGGACCTTTCCCTTTTTCTCACTTCTATTTTAATTTCAATATTAACCACCGAAGTCTCTGAAAATGAGTTGGCCCAAATTTCTAAATCAAGACAATTAAGAGAACGGTAGATAAGAAAAAAAATCAATATGGGAGGAAGACTGGAATTGATGAGAATAGCAAGTATATAGTGAGATTCCCGAATGGGTCCTAAGCCATTGGGCAATCAATTGATAGTCTTGCTTCATTACATCCAATACTTTTTATGTATAAGGCTTCAGTTGTTTTTTTGTTTTATTCGAAGTATCCCTTGGCAAAGCCTGAATAAAATAAAAGCCCCCCCCCCATAGAATTATAGGTCCCACCACACCCCTAGCCAGGTCGTTGATCTTCATGATAGTTTTAGGATCATCTGTGATCAGTGCATAGTAATTCACAAAATTTAACAGATTCCCATTTACCCCAGCTGTAATCCAAATCCATCTGCCATGGGGATCCCTCCGGACATGAGTAATCTCCCAGTCCATCCCCTGCCCGAAATAGATAGCTAACCCCCGTATTGCCATCCCAGCAGACGCAAAATATACCTTTGAATAATATTTGGGAATAAAAAGCTTTGGTGTATTTGTTTTAAGATGAGTTTCCCGAGGAAATAGGACTTGAGGAAAAAGGAAGTTACCTATCTTATTAGACCACCATACTTTTGCTTATTGGACACTCCATTGACATTCACTGATAATATGCGTACTTTAAGACCCATCCCCCCAAAATCCTTCTTTGACTTGAAGCGTCTCAAACAAAAAAATTCTCAAAATTACATTTCCCCTCTATGATTCTGCTCTTTTCTGCTAAACATGGTCCCCACCCCCAAGCTCTCACTCACCCCACCACCCCAGGGAAAAGGGGAATTACCTACAGTACCCCTTACCTCCCTCTCCTGGTGCCATGGTGTTGCACCCTGGGTGAACTGCCCACCCCCCCAATCCCCTTTATTAATCGTGATACTAGATCTCCGCCGCCAGCTTGCTATTTCTTATCTATTTTAGGTAAAACTTTTTTGCAGGAGCTCTTGGATTTCATCGAGATTTGCAAACATGTGAAATTTCCCTTTCACTAAGATCCTTAACTTAGACTGCTGAGCAATTGCTGCCTGTGCACCCTGCGCCTTAAATGAATATAAGAGCATAACAAATTCCTCTTGATGGCGTGCTGCAGCTGCTGACATATCGGAAAAGATACGACAACAAAGTACTTCATTAGTAGAAAATTGTTTCTTCTGAATGAATGAAAAAGCATTTATTAAGCGCATAGCTACCCGAGGGCATCCCAGCGCTAGTAGCAGCACAGACAATGTTATGTTATGTTATGTTAAAACCACTTCTATAGCGCACGACTCACCCGGGGGCATCTCGGCGCTTGTGTTGAGACATACCTGAGGGACTGCCTAATGTCCTAGAACAGAAAGGCTTTCAGTTTTTTCCTGAAGGTGCTGTAAGAAGGGGTCTCACGGAGAGCCAGGGGCAACTTGTTCCAATATTTAGGAGCAAGGTGGGAAAAGGCTTTCCCCCCAGTACGCTTAAGGCGTATTCGGGGCACCTGTAAGAGGCCAAGTGAGCTAGATCTAATATTTCGGCATGGAACGTATTTTAAAAGTTTCCTCTGCAAGTACCGGGGCCCTTTGCCTCTGAGAGCGTTGTACGTGAGGCAACAGATTTTAAAAAGGATCGCTTCTTTACCGGTAACCAATGTAGTTCTCTCAGCAGAGGGCCGGACGAGGAGCCTGTAGGGCGGTTTAAAATTAGCCTTGCGGCCGTGTTCTGGATCACTTGTAGTTTGGCAAGCGAGGACTCATCCGCCTCTGCCAGTAGGGCATTTCTGTAATCCATTTTGCTAATCACCATACCTTGAACAAGGGTTCTACGGGAATTTATGGGCAAATAAGGGAAGATCCTACGTAAAATGCGCAGGGCATGGTAGCAGGAGCTAGTAGTGGCATTTATGTGATCCTTCATTGTTAATGATTGGTCCAATTTTATCCCTAGGTTTTTCACAATTTTTCTGGGTACGGGGACCTCTCCCAATTGGGGAGGCCACCAATCACCCACCCAGATGGATGAGGCTTTCCCCATTAACATAATCTCAGTCTTACTGGGGTTCAATTGGAGACAATTATCCGTCATCCAACTAGATATTGCAAGCATTCCTGTAGCAAAGCGGGTTTTCTCTGTCTCAAGGTTAGGACCAATTTTAAACATAAGCTGAGTATCATCAGCATATGATATTATCTCAAACCCAAACTGTTCAACTATTTTTGCCAATGGGGCCATATAGACGTTGAACAGTGTGGGACTCAAACAGGACCCCTGCGGAACCCCTTATCCAAATGCATTTTTTCTGACCGGTAGGAACCCAAAGTGATGGTTTGATATCTATCAGATAAGAACTGTCGCAGCCATTTTAAGGCTGTATCTTGGATTCCACAGGCCAAAAGTCTGTCCACGAGCTTTGAATGCGAGATGGTGTCAAACGCCGCAGACAAATCTAATAGGATCAAAACTATTGATCCTCCAGAATCCATTTCCTTTCTTAGGGAGTCAGTCACGGCCAGAAGGGCAGTCTCTGTACTGAATCCAGGTCGAAAACCTGATTGTGAGGGATCCAAGATATTGTTTGATTCTAGATAGGACCCCAACTGCTTATTTATTTGGCTTTCCAATTGCTTACCCAACAAGGGAAGCAAGGAGATGGGCGATAGTTACTATAACAACTACTAAACAGCGTTAAGGAAAAAACATGTTTTAAGAGATTTCCGGAAGGCCAAATGATTATGCTCAAGATGAATGTGAAGGGGAAGGGTGTTCCAAATCCTGGCAGCACTATAGGAAAACAGACGGCCCCTGCTTCTCGCCTTTTTTATTCTAGGAACTGCGGCGAGACGGAGGTTGTCCGAGCGCAGGCACCTGTTCGAGCGGTAAGGCAGAATAATGGACCAAATAATAGGCGGTCCCTTCCCTGCTAATGTCTTGTGAACAATACAGAGAGCCTTAAATTAAATTCTCTCCTGTATGGGAAGCCAGTGAAAGGTATTAAGAGCTGGTTTCACGGATTGGTGGTTCGGAATCCGAAGGAGCATACGCGCTGCGCAGTTTTGCACAGTCTGTAGCTTTGCGATGGTGCCACGAGGAGCTCCTAAATAAAGAGCATTCCCGTAGTCCAAGCGGGAGAGAATTAAAGCCTAGACCATAAGTCTCCTTGCAAGGAAAGGTAGAAGGGGAAGAACTTTCCTGAGCATCCTAAGGATTCCATAGCACGTAGCTGCCAATTTCAGGGCCTGATACTTGAACTTCAGATCACGATCGAGCCAGATGCCCAGACTTTTGATCTGGTTCTTGGTAGTGGGAGCGGGGCCAAGACAAACTGGCCACAGCACTCCAATATTAAAAATGGGGGAATTACCTAGGAGCATCAGCTCCGTCTCATCTCCATTCAATTTCAAATATGAATGCTCCATCCACTCGGCCTAGGCCAGGAGAGGAATTGTCAGAGTGCTTTGGGGCCACAACGAGTTGTGTATCATCAGCATAGGTGACAATCTGGACCCCAAAAGGGCGCACTAACTCTGCTAACGGGCTCATGTATACATTAAACAGAGTGGGGCTCAGAGAAGATCCCTGTGGAACACCGCAGCTAAGAGGCATGCGTTTTGAAATAGCATCTCCTTCAAAGACCTGAAATGACCTGTTTTCCAAGAAAGATTGTAGCCACACTATGGCCCCTCCAGTCACCCCCACTTTCCTGAGTCTACAGACCAAGATTTGGTGGTTGACAGTGTCGAATGCTGCGCTAAGATCTAAGCGGATGATGGCCGCAGAGCCTCCACAGTCCAAGATTTTCTTGGACTCTTCGACAACTGCCAAGAGGGCAGTTTCCGTACCCTGTTGGGGACGGAAGCCAGTCTCTGAAGGATGAAGAAGATTGTGAGACTCCAAAAATGTGGAGAGGATTGAGTTGACATGCTTCTCAACAATCTTACTGATCCCCGGAAGAAGCGAAATGGGGCGATAATTCCCCAGGAGATCGGGGTTGAGACTCAGCTTTTTTAGCAACGCCTTCACCATGACACTTTTCCAAGTAAGGGGGACTACTCCAGTAGAGATAGAGGCGTTAATCAGCTCCAGTATCACTGGAGAGACTGTTCCAGCAACTTGGTTCAAAATAGTGGGGGGTGCTGAATCTCTAGGCGAACCAGATTTTACCAGGGCCGAGGTAATTCCTAACGACTTGAGGTCCATCGGAGGGATTTCCTCCAGTCGGTGCTCTAATAAGTATCTACTCTTTAATACAAAAGTTTGCAAAGTTCAGCAAGATTGTCCGTGGCTATTTTGAATTGGGGTATGGCTGCGCCAGTACCCTGTGTGTTCTAATAATTGTAAGGTCTCCTAAGAACTCTAGCAGTACATTCTTTTTGATAAATGTCTCGACCCATTGAAGAACTTGGTCCCCTTCGCATCCTTCTGGAAACCCGACCAGGTGTAAGTTGGAGCACCGTGAGTGGTTTTCCAATTTGTCGATCTTGATTTCTAGTGAGGATTTCTCCTTCCTTGCTAAGTTAGCGTGCTACTGCATAACGTTCATCTGGTCCTTGAGCTGCGAGATCCTGGACTCTACCTCCTGCATTCTGGTGGGAAAGCTGCTGACTGCGTTTTCAATTTTTGACAGACGATGATGCAGGGATGCTATCTCGCTTGCTTGTGTTACCTTTAGTTCTCTTATTTCGTCCAGAATAAGATTTAACATAGTTTTAATATTCCATTGCGCAAAAGCCTCCTCACCTAGTAGCTGTTTTGTTGCCTGCTTCTCAGAGAGCCCGTCTGGTTCGGCTTGTGCCTGTTATCGCTGGCCCATAACTGCCCTTGCTTCTGCAGTAGAAGGCTGAGACTGTGGCTGAGAGTCTTTCAAGGTATTGCTCTGTTCCACAGGAGATTGGTAAGTACCATTTTCTTCCAGTAGGACCATCTGCTTCAGATGCAAAGCGGAAGACTGATCGTTTAGCAAGAGCCCAGATTGTATATCAGTGGAGAGCCTCTGCAACGTAGTTGATGTTGTTTTCACTTTAGTAAAGAGTATATACTCTTTTGGCTTCCCTTGGGTTGGGCTAGTGCTACCTTCATTAGTGTCCACTATCCGAGAACACATTTTTTTCCAGTCTTTGCCATCTGATGCCCAGCTGCTTTCATTAGAAATATCAAGGTAACTCACTTTGCACGGCAGGCTCTTCCTAAGGCCCTCCTTCCTCTTCTGACCACCCTTGCGGGATACTCTCCATAACCGGGCCCACATTTCCAGGCTCCACTCCATGATCCACTATTTCCTCTTCTGAACTTGAAGGCCTTGAAATTGCAGCAGACCCTCGGCATGATTTTAAACTGCTCTCTGCTCTTGCTGCAGCTGACGTTAACTTCATGTGAGCAGTTCGTGTTTTGGCTTTGAGGCCCGCAGCAGTGTCTACATTGGCCATCATGTTGGACATTTTTAAATGCTTCTCCATTGCATCAAGCTACAGAGTTCACTTATTTTTTTCCCCCTTTTTTTTCTGTCTCTGACTGAAGTTGGGGAGGGAGGGACCAACCCAGCGACCCACTGCCAGGACCCACCTCAGATGTAGACTCACTTGGGTATCTACCTCTGGCGTGAAACCTAGAGGTTCCCCTCGCACCGCCCTAATATTAAGCCCACACTAAAGGACAGATAAGGGCATGAGGACAGATAATTCCCCAGTCTGAAATATTCCTACAGCACCCTTTTTTTGGGACTGTTTTAGCTTCTCTAATGGGGATCAGAACTTCTCCTCATTGGAGTGCAGTGCTCTCCCTGCGGTTGTTTCTTGAGCGTTCGGGACCAGCCTCAGACTGTAGCCCCCACAGACCACATAGAACTATGCAAAGCGAAGTCCTGCAGCAGGCAAGATTTAAACAAATTTAAGTATTCAACTGGATAGCAGTGGCTGCACAGGAGCAGGTAGAAGGCAGGAGATATAGGCGAGATAAGTAGTTGATGGTGTTGAAGAATGAAAAGACAGCAGGCCCAAGGATGAAGACTCTGATTTGTGGGTCAGCAGACAGACGAGTAGAGATTGTACAGCAACCCCACGAGCCCTCCTGGTGTGCGGCGGCACTTACCACCTTAAACTGTACAGGATGCACTTACATCGGACTTAGCATCCGCCGACTTTCACTCCACCTGTACTGAGTGGAGAGCCACAGTCCCCTTTCCTGTGGCAGCAGGACAACCACAGCACGCCCAAGAGGCGCCACAGCAACATGGCCGCGACCGCCGCCGGAATCAAAGGCCAAGAAATGCAGGAACCAGAGGTGGATTGTAGCCGCTGTCGGGGGAGCACCCGGGGGGCCAGTGCCGTCGCTACCAAGCGACTCCTGTCACATCCGTGTCACTGCAGCGTCTCTCCGCATCACCAGCAGCCTGACCTGGAAGTGGCAACCGCGGTACGTTGTGGTGCGAGGAGGTGGGCCGGTTACGTTAGTGACAGCGCATGTGGGATTGCCTGCCACCCCCCATCCTGCTTGCTCATGGTGGTTGCAGGATTTGTAGCAGGAGGCTACAATTCTTGGTCTTCATTTGTCTGTCTGTTCTCCACTGATATAATTTTCCAAAATGACAATTTCCCTATAAAGTTACAGTTTGGCTGGGACCAATTCAGCATGGCTGCTTAAATCCCCTCCCCTCCTGATTCTGGACTCCCTGTTCTCATACAAGAAGAAGAAGTGTGGAAGCAATGCTGGCCTGCTCTTTATCACTCTCCTCACTTGCATTCTGGAGCTGAAGTAGTGAGGCATGCTCCTTTTGTAATAGTTCTAAAGTTTTAAGAAAGCAATGCCCACTTCTGAAGCAAAATTTGTGCAGAAGTCAAATTATTAGCACATCAGCAGTTCTGAAGGGCCCAACTGAAAGCCACAACGGTGCCAGTAGGTTAAAATTAAAAGGCATAGTCTCCAGGTGTCGACTGCAGCTCTACTGACGTTCATGTTGCTCTTTCTCTTCCCCCGTGCTTCTTCCCGGTCCTTCCTGTGATGTGGTCGCCCTTGTGTGCTTCTCCCCCAAGCTCCACGTTGCACTCTCTCTCATCTGTTTGCTTTCCTCCCTCTCCACGCTTCTTTCTCTCTGTGTTACTTTCACACGCTGCACTCCACTTTGTGTTGCTTCCTCCCCCTGCCTCCCGTCTTGCTTCTGTCCCCCATGTTGCTTCCTCCCCACCATGGATCGGTAACTACAAAGAAAAGGGTTTTAACGTGTCAAAGGCTTATTTATTTTTATTTCTCTAACCATACTGAACAGCATTGGTGATGGTGTGCCACATGGATAGAAACCATTTGTCCAAAGGCGAAACATATTGGCTTTGCCAATGCTTGTTTGAATTTGGGAGCATTTACCAAACAGGCAGATTGAGATCTAAATAGACTGGAAGGCTGATACCAGGAAACTAATATAAGACCCCTCTCCAACATTTTAAATAGCCTTATAGCATAAGCATAGGTCTTTAAACAAGTATCTTTTTTGGACAGGTAGTTTCTTGAGCCCGTTAGAGTGCAACTGATTTATTTAGGCCCAGGATCAGTCTGGCTACTGCATTTGTTGCCATCTGCTTTCTCTTGACCAGATATTTGAGTAGCCCTGCCAGCAGAGAATTACGATGGTTCACCCTAGGGAGCAAAATGGCTTGACTCAGACCCAGTGGCGGCTCGCCGAGGGAGTGGTGCGGGGCGGTGTGGCGGGGCGTGGGAGGGGGAGGGGCAGGGTGGGGGGGTAGTGAACTCGGACATACGACGGACAGAACTCAGAGGGAGTTCTGTCTGTCGTAAGTCCGAGTCCACTACTCCCCCACCCTGCCTCTCCCCCGCCCCGCCGCCCCGCACCACTCCCTCGGCGAGCCGCCACTGCTCAGATCTTTCCTTGCTGATGCAGGAAGGAAAGGAAGAATATTCCTAGTTAATGCACAAAAGGCGGGAGCCCATAGAGCACATGCTTTTCACATGTTCCACAAAAGACAGGCAGAGTCCAGCAACACTCCCAAGTTCCGTACATAGTATACATGCGAAGGTACCTCACCGAACACCTTTGGCCATCTGTCCTGAGACAAGGAGCTATTCGCTCCAAAGACCACAATGTCTGGCTTACTGCCATTAAGCAGCAAAAAATTTGCATTCATCCATTTAGAAATTCATTGAAGGCAGTCTCTGAGATTATGTACAGCCTCCTTTGGATTCATATCCAATCTAACAGTCATCTGGGTATCGTCAGCATATATGTGTGGAAATAAATTCCAAAACACTCTATCGGGTGTGCCAGAGGGACCTTGTACAGACTGAAGAGAGTAGGGCTCTAAACAGACGCCTGAGTGACCCCTGTCAGAATGGGGTTCGGGTATGTCTAAAATTGGCAAGGTCCACTGTTTGTACCCGGCCCTATAAAAAGGATGTAAACCATACGCGACTGTACTGGCTACCTGGCTAATTCTAGGCTGTGCAATAAGATTGAACGTGAGATGGTATCAAAGGCCACAGATAGATCTAACAACATCAGGACCGCCACTCCATTTTCATCTAAGGTTGGCTTTAGCAAATACTGTCTCCGTAAACTTGAATGAGCCATTTCTAGTGGCATATGGGACTCCAGACGTTGAGAAAGCTGGTTTGGAACTGTGATCTTCGTCATCTTAGCGAATCATGGAAGGAGAGAGATTGGATGAAAATTCGCCATTACTTTTGGGTCAAGAGAGGGTTTCTTGAGCAGATGGGAAATGGTGCCTGCCTTCCATTTCTCGGGCACAAGTCCAGAACTAAGGGTGGCAATGGGCGCAAATATGTTTGCGGAAATAGGTTCTTAAACTGGAGCAAAGACTGATCATGTGGGTTGTGGTGTTCATTAATACTGAAGGTTTTTGATCAGTTCTGAGTACAATTACCTCATTTTGTTCTGTTGAAATCATGTTTTTTTTTAAATTTACATTTTTTATTGAAAGCATGTGGCTTTCATGTCTAAGTGAAGACATTATTGTGGTGTATGCCTGCAGTAAAAATTAAAAAACGAGTCATTGCACCAGCTTGCCAAGGCAAGACCTACTGGCTTAGGCAGTGTTAGTAGTAATTTCCTTGCGATTCTGCTACTGGATTTTTCTATTGTTTACATTGCGTCCAATGCATAAATCTGGCTTGTTTGCTTTAACTTGCTGTTTACAATAACTGTCACATGAAATTATGTCATCCACAAGTGTCATATGTGGGCTTAAGGCGTTTTGTTCTAAGCATTTAGTAACCTCTCAGTGCACAGTACCCTATCAAAGGCTGCCATGATTATTCAATCGCGTTTACGTTTCATTTCTCCTTATGCACATTTCACATGACAGTTTATAGTAAACAAGCAGTTTTAGAAGTTCTTTTATATATCCATCTACTTGTGGTAACTAGCTTCAATTTAGCTCACCTTTACCCCAATTCTGATTCTTCAGCTGTTGTTTTGCTCTTCTGTTGATTACTTTTTGTTCATTTTTGGGTGATTGTCAGTCAAAAATATAATCTTCTTAAAGGTCTGTCTCCTTGAGATGATGGAAATATTGTTTCAATTTTTCTCCTCATACTCTGGAACTTTCTGACAAATTGTTGTCTTTTCATGTTGTCAATTAAGTTTGTCAACCTGGAAGTGTAGCCATATTTCCAGAAGCCTCATTCGGTTCTGCTATTAGCTTTGGCTCTTTGACTGCCACATGAGGCATTCATTCTTGCCATATCATTTTGGAGCTCCAAGAGTAAGAAACTTTCGGTGCCAAATGTAATTGCGGGCATCAGCCATGTGATGCCCATGGTGCTAATGGCACCAAGGCAAATGGGTCGTTTAGCCACTGGCTGCATAGAAAAAGGCAGCAAAAACTACGGTACGGCGAAAATCTCACAGCCCTGGGCCCCGGTGCCACTGCACCACCGGCACTGCTGATAACTTCACCCATGGCCAGCATTGTGATGGGAGCATGGAGCCAGGCACGTTTTGAGGGCAGCAAGAGGGGCTATGGGTCCAGTGGAGGGTTTCTACAGTGCTTAAGGGATTCTGAGCCTCTTATGGCTTAAAACAATGGTTTGAGGGTTAGCAGAGGTGGTTGGATGAGAGAAGGATGATCTTCAGGGCTGGGTGACAGGCTCTAATCACTTATGGAGGAGGTAACTTGGAGTGCAGTGGTGGCCGGGTGGGAGTGAGGGTCTGTGAAGGCAAACTGAGTTTGTGAGAGATGGGTGAGGTAATGTGTGGGACAGATAAGAGCTTCTCAGACAATAATCTCTCAAACCGGCTAAGAGTCTCTTGGGAAGTCCCGTTGATAGCAGTGGGTACTTTATCAAAGGCTGAAGTTAGCTTAACAATGTCTGTGGAAAGGTGGAGGCCATTGGAGGCAATCGACAATATCTGGGTGCCATGCAAAGCTATACGTACAGTGGGTGAGAGGCACTGTGTGATGGCTGGATGTGAGTGTTTTGGGATGTGCAGAGGATCTCTATGAGTGGCTGAGGATAGCTTATTGTTGGATGAGGACTAGCCTGGGATATTTTGGGGTTAGCTAAGGATCATTAAGGGTGGGTTGATGGCCTCAGAGCTACATGATGTCCTGTGATGGCAGGTGGAGGTACTGTGAGGCCCAGCTAAGAGCCTGTGTGTCTGTGAAGACAAGCTGAAGGCCCTCTTAATGTCTGCTGAGGTTTAATGAGTGCAGGCTGAGGCAAGAAGACGTTTAAATGACTTGATGCATGGTGAGGGGCTTTGAGGAAAAAATAGTTCTGTAGGATGACAGGCTCATACAGCTGACCTCTGAACCAACCTTGGTTGCAGACACCTGCTCCACCATCCATCATATACTCTAGTGGCAGCATAAACACAGAGTAGGTCCGTACTCAGACCTTCTCTTTGGGGCACACTGTCAGGGGCAGAAACTGCCTTCAAACTTGGCTTTCTGCTGCCTATGCATGGCCGATTGGTATTGTGCACTTAATTGCTGCCTCCTGTGCTCTACCTATTTTGTCTGAGCGACGTTTGACCTGTAGCTACCTCTGTTGTACCTGCTCGTGTTTGAGAGAAAGCTTGTGCTGCTGTTATCCTTGCTGTACCAATTCTTCCTATGTTAGTGAAGCTTGAACTGCTTCTGACTGTGCTGTTCCTGTTCAGTGTGTTTAAGGGAAGGCTCTGCTGCTGCTGCCTGTGATCAGGGGCGCTGGAAGTAGGGGCTGAGGAAGTTGCTGCAGCACCCCCAGAAAAACGTGAAGTATTTCACCTGGAGATCGAGCCTGGAAGTGTATTTTTATCTTACCTCATTTCCCCTGTGTGCAAAAATGAGATTTTGCATGTAAGATAACTTTAGACTGGTTGCTGTTAATTCTTTTTTTGTGGTTACATCTGAACTGTGATTTACTTTCTCTGACTGCCATGTAAGGTCAGTGTGAAAGGAGAAGGCCCAAAGTATGTCAACGTGTTTGTATCCTACATGCATAAAACATCTTCTAGCTTCACACACTAGATGTTCCGATTTTTTCATAATGTCAGCAGCAAAAGAAATGCAAATGAGTCTCATTCTGTCTTTATTCAAAAGTGCAATGGGAATAAAGATATCAAAAGTGTGGATACAAGCTAAGGCACTTTATTTTAATTTGCATGATGCATACAAGAGTAGCTCTTCTCTTATTTAGTATGTCTCTGATCGAAGTATGTCCTAATTCTATTTAAAACTGAGAGAATTGGTACCTCCAAAACCACCTACCAATTCCCTTCATACATATTTCCCCTCTTTACAGTGTCACCCAAACGGCATCTATACTTGGTAAAGTGACTTCCACACGTTTTTCTATTTGAGTGCGTTTATATGCGTAGTGGTAACACTACAAGTGTGATACAAATTTACCACATCATTAACAATGTAAAACTGTATCACATGATGAACAGAACATGTTCCGTTGCCATTAGGAAAATGCTGGTGTTAAATGCTCAGATAAAATTAAGTACAGTTCACTGAAACAGTGTTACTGCTTTATATGCCTCATTTTTATCCCAAATCCTTATAGATCGAGAGACGAAGCACAGAAAAAAACATTATTTACACGTTGAACATTTGCTTCCCAATTTAGTGTGGGGAATGAGCACCATCGTATTTCCTTTAAATTTGAAATTTTCAGTGTTGCACATTATTTAAGTTTATTATATGTTACGTTATTTTGTGACCTATAATATTTGTCTTTCCGCAGTGAGCTATTGTGTGGTCTGTACAACAGGCACATAATTTAGGAAACTACAATTCCACTTATTGGTACTCAGTTACTGATTCAGAAGTGGCTGCAGGTCCTTATATCCTGTTTAGATAGCCTGAACGTTTTAAAAGAAGTCGGATGACAGAAAGATAGTGGACCTGATTCACAAAGGTAAATGTACACTTTTGTTAAGTTTACGATTGTTTGCTATTCACAAAGGGATTTATGAGTAGTATCTTTACGAGTGTGGAGTCTCCGCACATAAAAAGATAGGACTGTTCGTAAAGATACTAGTCGTAAATCCCTTTGTGAATAGCAAACAATCGTAAACCTACATAAAAGTGTAAGTTTACTTTTGTGAATAAGGCTCAGTGTTTGCTAAATGCTTAACAAAGTTTAGTTGTTCGAAACTAGTCAGTCAATACTCTATATTAGGCTTGAAAAGCCATAAAAGTACAAAGAGCAAAGCAAATAGAACATTTTCTTTACATAAGCAAACCATGAAATTCAGTGCAAACTATCAAGTGATAAACAGTCCCCGAGAAAATCTCTCACCAGGCCTGCTTCCCGCTTACCCAAACAATTGATCCATAGAATCAGAGGAGCAAGCACAATTGTATCTTCCAAATAAGTTAAGCCTAACTCTTCATGGCAAATAATCGATGCAGTGCCCCTGGAAACCGACAGTATCCTCCAAATAAAGCTATTTTACCTGCGTTGGAGAATATCCAAGTTACTGTAGTCCCAAACTCCTGCTCCGTAGGACCCTACAGGGATAAACTTGCTCTTATAAATGGATACTAATTCTTTAGTTGGCTTTTGGTGTAATCTTTGAGCAAATCTAAACACAGCCTCAATTGTTTTACTGAATTGTTGGTTTCTCAGGGTTAAAAGAGGGGTCCAGGTGAAAGAAGAATTCAATAAGATCCCCAGATATCTAAAAGTCTTATTTCTAGTTAGTTGTGTGGCCGGCCCCTAACCACTGGGACTTAAATTTTGTCTTAGCTGGACCGCAGGTCATGACAAATGATTTAGTAAAAATGACCTTTAAGCCCTGGCTCTCCATAAAAGATAAAAACAAATCCAATAAAAGCTGAAGGCGATTAGCTGTTCTAGAAATGAGAACCGCATCATCAGTATACAATAGGAAGGGAAACAGACTCTTTAACACTCTAGGCATATCTTTACCCTTCTTCAATAAAAGGCTACTATCATTATTTATATATAGCAAAAAGAGAAAGGGTGCCAGGATACATCCCTGTCGTACACCTCTGTGTGTTGCGGGGTAGTTTCATCTGAGAGCCCATAGCAGACCGATACAGAGGTTTCCTGATGCATAGGTTTTATTGTGGTTAAAAGTTCTTTTTCCACCCCCAATTGTTCCATTATGTCCCATAATTTAATGTGATTTACCATGTCAATTGCCCATCCCAGGGGAAATTAAATAATTAATTACATTTCCATTGGCATCGTCCCTCGAAATCCCCCCTTACCCGGCCCCACCGCTGTTACCTGCACGGACCGCGGCTGCAATTGCCCTAGAAAGGTCCATAAAGGTCAAATGGAGAGCCCCCTCCTTCGCTAGAACATATTTCCTAACTGAAAGGTACAGATTGAAGCATTGTTCAACAGTATCAATCCCCAGACGAAACCTAAACTGAATTTCCGATAAGATCTTGTTTTCATATGTTCAGGCTTTCAAGCGAGAGAAGATGACCCATCCTAAAATGTTATCACTTGAGTCAATTAAAGAAATCAAATGGCAGCAACTAGGCAGACTTCTGTCCCCCTTCTTAAAGATGGAACAAAGTCGGTTCCCTCCACAACCCTGGGAGTGGGCCAAGTACTGCAGCTCTTAATACATTAGTTAATAAAGGGGCCCATAAAGAAATATTAGCCTTATAAAGGTCCACTGGAACTCCATTGGTACCCCTGGCTTTTCCTGCAGTATTCCTTTGTATCACCGAAGCCGCTTCCTTAACCCCTATTCTATTACAGAAAGCTGTATTCTGTTTCTAAGGGACAAATCTCTGCTTCTTCTATATGGAAAATTCAGCATAATGATTCACCCATGACTCGACGAAGATTAGAAACTCCACCCTTGGCAATGTGAGATCTGAAAAGTATGGGCAATTAACAACATCCCAAAATCTTGTGGAGGCCCTTGCCCTCACTGCTTCTATTAAATCTTCCCATGCCTTCCGCCTTATCTCCATCTTATGTGCTTCCATTGTACGCTTACATATGCGGTGTGTATGCTTTATCTTCTGAAGGGATCTTGGGTACGGATAGAGGGCTGATTTGAACTGTTTATGCGCTGCAGAACAAGTGGTGTTAAACCATCTATAATATTTAGCCCCATAGGGAACTGGCTTAGGCAATAACATTTTCGAAACAGCAGAGCATATATTTTTTTAAATTTTCTTGTATACAGCAGCATGAGTCAAGCTCTTAAGACAAACATGTTAAAAAGGCATCCTCATTCTCAGAAATAAGTTTACTAATAAAAATATCTGGGTCAATCTTATACAATGTTATCCTTATGCCTTTGGATTTAGAGTACGCACAGGTGGGAAGCTTTCACAAGGAACCTGCCTTATTCTCAATTATATTTCAGGATGCAGTGAGGGGTTATGATCACTGCTACAGCTACTGATTATTTTAAATCCTTTAAAAAACTAACAGAGAAGCAAGTAGAACATTAATTGTGCGAAACTGTCCTTTCATTTAAAAAACGTAAGATGATATTTCATTATTAGTCTACTAAAGATTCTCCATAGACTGAAAGGCGAAATGGAATATTTCATTATTTCTCTGATCCTTGACCACTGAACTTACAAATTGAAATATTAAAATCTCCTATCGATATTAAAAAAATAGTGCAAGATCTGTTTTTACAACATTTTTCTACAAAGGTATCAACTTGATCTAGCATATGTCCTGAGCTATGATTAAAAATATTCTAATAAAAATGTATCAATAAAATATGAAAAGAAACTTGGAGAGAGGGAAAAGTAACCAGAAAAAACAGTGAAGACCAGACTTCATCTGTTCGAATCAAGATAGTTTTAACAGAAACAAACGTAGCCAGGCCTCCTTTTGCTCTAACTGCTGGTGAGGGAGTGGCATAGTTAAAAAAACATTAAAACCATCAATTTGAAATTCCTCCCTCATTCTAGTCTCTTGGCAACAGATGATATTATAGTTGCTAACAAAAGATAGCCAATCAGCGTTTGATATTTTGGTACCAGCACCAGCAATATTCCAAGAGACAAAAGCCTAATCCTTATCTGGCCTAGTAGGAGAAGATGGCAAGTGTGCATCTCCAATGGAAAAAGCAGGATGTAGGACTTCAGACCCAGCATATATTGCTGGGGCCAATACGGTATGGAGTGAAACAACATTTCTTGGGCATGGTAGTCAACTATTTATATTAAGCCCCTCAAGTGGCTTGAAACGATTCACTGTGACAACAATAAAATGAATATCAGTGCCCTCCTGAACCACGTTTCCCCTATAAAAAAAAGATGAGGATTAAATGTCATAATAGTTGGTCTATACAAATACCCCAAAGGACAAACTTGAATACCGTCCTGATTCAAAATGAGATGGAATAAATTGTGTAAAAGATACCTTACTAATGTTGGATCCTTAAAATTCAACACAGTCTCTTTTAGTATGGGGACCAATCCATCCCACCCTTCTAACTAAAAGGATTTTATTATAAAAATCATACCAGCAGCCCAATTCTGATGATTCTAACCAGTGCACCACCATCATAAACCTCCTTTAATTCAGGCGTAACCATTGATACATCTTCTAGGACAATAACGCAAGGTGTGCAATCTGGTGGTAAATGAAGGGTGTCATTACAGTGATGAAGGCTATGTTTCCCCGAATCAATTCCAATTCGGTTTGTGCACCATCAGGTTGTGCAGGGGCATGATAAGCCACTCCATGGTGAGGATTCTGGGTGTTTACATTTGTAGCTTGAGTTATGGGCATGAGGACAAGGGATGGAATCTCAGTATGATGCGGTCAAATAGGGACCTCCTCATGAATTTTATAGTGATGAATATTTCCTGGCCACTGATTGATCTGCCATGTCCGATAGCTTAAGATTAATTTCTTGACAAAAAACAGTCAGCATTAGTTCTACCTTTTGAAGGAAGTGGGTACATATTTCCATAACCCGATTTTGAATGCCCTATAAAACCTCGTGACAAACAATTTCAATGCCATTATAATCCTTGGCCCTCCATCCACACTTGATTGTAAATTCCTTGTTGTTCTGTCAGCTGAGGATTCTTGAGTTCGCTGTATCTTCATAAACGGCTTGCTCATAACTTCTTTTCTCTTTTTTTATTTGGAGGTGGAGTAAATAAACTCCAAGCTTTCAGCTTCTGTATCAATAATACCATTTAAGCAAGCCCTGCGAAAATGGTAAACTAGTTTGTGAGACTGAGTCCCCAGTTGAGATAACACCAGGGACGGAATTACCGGCGTTGTTTTAAGTACAGGTTCCAGGATCTTCGATTACAACTCTTGGTTCCAGTGGGCAGTGTTAGACCCGTCAGCCTTAGCCTTAGGGCGTTCTCCCAAAATCTTTGCCTGCTTGCCTCCTATGTTGCTGAATTCTGTTTTTTTGGCCTTATGACTGTTAGCACTTTACCACTGCCAGCCAGTGCTAAAGTGCATGCACTTCTCTCCTAAAACATTGCTTGATTGACTTATCCACAATTGGCATATTTAATTCATCTATAAGTCCCTAGTAGAGTGCACTACATGTGCCCAGGGCCTGTAAATTAAATGCTACTAGTGGGCCTGCAGCACTGATTGAGCCACCCACACAAGTAGCACTTTACACATGTCTCAGGCATGCCACGGCAGAGTCTATGTGTGCAGTTTACTCCCCATATCGGTTTGGCATTTAAAACCCCTTGCCAAGCCTGAAGCTCTCCTTTTATTATATATGTCACCTCTAAGGTAGGCCCTAGCTAGCCCACGGGGTAGTGTGCTTTGTAATAAAAAGCTAAGACATGCACGTTTAAGTTTTGCATGTCCTGATAGTGAAAAACACCCAAATTCGTTTTTCATAACTGTGAGCCCTACCCCTGTCAGAGGTAAGATTTGGGAATGCCTTATTACACTTATAAGCTGTAATTCCTGATTAAGAAGGAGTAGATCTGTCATGTTTCATATCATTGGAATGGTGATGATAAATTCTCTTTACTGGTAAACCTGAATTTATCATTACTCTTTTTAAAATGCCACTTTTAGAAAGCTAGTTAATAAGTACAAGGGAACCCAAGAATCGATAAGGACCAAGGGTAGTAAGTATTTTCAGGAACAAAGGTCCCTGCAGTCAATGAATAGATAACAATGCTCTGGAGATAATAATAATGTCCAGGAGTAATCAAAATAGGATTCGTAGTACACTTTTAATCAAACATATATATATATGTGTGGAAGATATGTATAATTAACACCACCTGTGGAATTTCCACAAGTGTTGTTAATTATACATAAGATGAGATGCATTCTTTGCACACCAATAAATGTAATCAGGCATGTATTTTGAAGTCCTGATGATGATCCTGCACTAATCACGGATCGAAACGTCATCAACCTTAAACACTCTGACCCTTTAACTATGTGTATATAACTTCTGGGTGCAATAGTGTTCTCCTTGATGTAAATAAGAGACCCCCATTGTGGATACAACTGATGGTCATTTAATGTCTCATGCCTGTTTGTTTTCATGTTTTTAACACCCGTTGAGGATTATCCCAGTGGGGCTAATCTTCCACACATATATATGTTTGATTAAAAGTGTACTACATATCCATTATTGATTACTCCTGGACACTATGCTTGTCTCCAGAGCATTGTTATCTATTCAATGACTTAGGGACCTTTGTTCCTGAAAATACTTTTAGAAAGGTGGGATTTTTCTGCTCTTAGCCCTGTGTGCCTGCAGCCTGTCTCCAATACACGTCTGGAGTGGGTGACAGCTGGACTTCGTGCATTCCCTCTGGACAGCCACACACAAATACAGCTTAGGTGTGACTGAGTAGCCATCCACATCCTAATGGGTCATCCTGGGCAGGACAGGAGGGAGGAGCTTACACAACTGAATAGGGTGCGTCCTGTCCCAACACAAAGGGCTGCATACCCCCCCTGGAGTGAGTCTGGAGCCAGAGCTGGGAGGGAGGACCTCTGTGCACTTCAAAGCCCCTCTTTGAAGTCACCCCCACTTCAAAGGCACAAGTGGGTATAAGTACTGGGTCTCTGCCCCCACCAAATCAGTGCACTACTGGACCTGTGAAGAACTCTGCCAGAAGGAAGGACTGCTGTGCTGCTATAAGGACTAGTACTCTGCTGTGCTGCTGCTCTGGAGGAACTGCTTTTCTGCTGTGCTGCCAGCTGCCTGGTATCCTCTGCCCCACTGAGGAAGGACTGTACCCATCTCACTTGAACCCAGAGTGACTCCAAGGGCATGCTGGCTTGCCCCCTGTTCTAAGTCTCCGGGACATCAAAGACTTTTCATCAACCTGCAGCAGCACCTGGACTTTGCTTGCTGCGTGTCTTGCCCTGCCAAGTGGTGCCAATCCAGTCTTGGGCCCTTGGTAGTGGGTATAAATTGCTGCAACTGCTAAAATCCATGCATCGATGACGTTGCACCCATTGGAGCCGGTGCATCACTCTCAACACCGACGCATCGCCCCTTCTGCATGGACCGTGGCCATCACATCACCGACTGCATGACGCATTGTCTCCAGTTGCTGATGCATCTCTGACCTTGCGCGGTTCAATGATGACTCATTGACTCCTTGCTTCCCGCTTCTGGACCCAAGTTCTGACGCATCTCCAACTTTGCGTGGCCCGGTGCCGATGCATCACCTTCAATCCTGCGGTTCAACAACGAAGCATCGACTCTTTGCTTCCTGCATCTTGCACCATCGACGAAGCATCTTAGGTACTTTTCAGTGGGCCAAGGCTGGTCCCCGTATCTGAACCATGCTCCATCGCGGTTGGCCTGAACTTTTGGAGTTGCCCAGGTTTAGTGTGACCAGATATCCCCGGTTGGCATTTTAAACTTTTAATCCGTACATTTTCATTTATTCTTTAAAAATTCATAACTCTGGTTATACTTATTAGACGTTTGTTGTTTTGGTCTTGTTTTGTTCATAAAAATATAAACTATTTTTCTGTGGAGTCTTTTTATGGTGTTTTCACTGTGTTACTGTTTGAAGTGTTGCATAGATACTTTATACATTGTCTCTTAGGTTAAGCCTGACTACTCTGTGCCAAGCTACCATAGCGTGAACACAGGTTAATTTAGGGTGTGTATCTGACTTACCCTGACCAGGATTGTGATTCATGCTTGGACAGGGTGCATACCGGTTTCAATCGGAAACCCATTTTCTAACATTGGTGATCAGCAGTGAGGATAGGACTTGTGTTTGTGCAGTGCCATACAGTGACTTGGTGTACTCTACTGCTCCATATCTAGACCAATTCGAGTAAATTCTCCCTGATTGACACTTTTTAATTTTTCCATATTTTTCCTATTCCCATTTTTACTGTTATGTCTGTGACCTTACCTGCCAAGATGGAGTTTGAGCTGACCAACCTAGAGAGATGCACTGTGGCCCAGCTCAAGGGATTCTGCCAGGAGAAGAGGTTGCTTGCCAAAGGGAGCACTCAGAAAGTAGAGCTCCAAAAGGCTTTGAGAGCATGGGCAGAGGCCCACCTGACCTACATGGACAATGAGGAGGAAGGGTCAGAATCTGAGGAGAAATTGGAACAAGACCTGTCTGAGGGTCTTATGTGACCTGTTGGGGAGTGGGGAAACACCCTTCCAGGACTGGAAGTCCATCCATGTGTAGGGAGCAGTGTGTTTTCTAGGAACCTGTCCCCAGAAGAGCCGGAGGACAGAAGAGGGGTGCGAAAACTTAAAGTAGAGCTTACCAAATTGAAGATGGAGAAAGAACAAGCTCTAGAAAAAAAGTCTGGCCATGGAGGAACAGCTAAGTTTCAGGAAGCTGAACCTCAAAGCAATGCTAGTAGAGTCCAGCAGTAATAGTGACAGCGTACCTGCAGTGTTCAATGGAAAAGGGAAGGTTTCCATCCCAAAAGATTTGGTACCCAGTTTTGTTGTGGGGAGTGACATTGACAAGGTTCCTGAGGAGTATTGGGGCGTAGGTTGTGGAGGTACATGCCCAAAGTGGGGAGAGACACAATCCTGTCAGCAAGGGTAGAGGATTAGACATAGTACATCCCCATGAAGGCCATACTTATTACTACATTTGGGTTTTCCCCTGAGAGGTATAGGCAGAGGTTCAGGGGCATCCACAAAATCTCTACACAGACCTGGGTGGACTTACCTGATTATGCTAGCAAGGCACTAAAGGGCTTGGTGAGGGGCAGCAAGGTTGATGACTATTCTGGGCTGTACACCTTAATTTTGAAGGAGCACATCTTAAATATTTGTTTCCCAGAACTGTGCCAATACCTGGTTGATAGCAAGCTGACCAACACCAGGAAGCATGCTGAGGAGGCAAACATCTGGGTCAGCACCAGAGTGCCCAAGAAGACATCTGGGGTGGACTCCCAAAAGGGTGGTCAGGTTTCCCCACAGAAGAAAGAGGGGGGAGGTAAAAAGAGAAATACATCTATCAGATTGAAAACTACTGAATGATATTTTTTGTGGAGGCGAGTGCACGTAAACGAGCGTTCGGCTTTTGGAACTGTGTATATATATGCATACTGGTCAACATTTTCTCAAAGAATGCAATCTCTTTGTTTTTCTTTTCTCATAAAGGATACTTGCGAGACCATGAACTGTCTGAAAATATGACCAGGAGCTGGGCTTTCATGCTAAGGAGAAAATGAAATGCGAGGAAATCCTGCTACCGCAGACTTAGTAGAGAGCAATGCAGAGCGATACATGGTTAAAGAGCATTATATGCCTTGTAAGAAATATTTCCAAGTTACATGACCACCCCATGAGCCGTCCAATGACCTTGTTGCACCATCAACGGAGGAGAAGAGAGTTGCAGAACATTCAGGCACTGCTACCTGGAAAGATGTTCCCCAAAAGCACAAGTTGTTCAATGTCGCCCAGCTGTTTTTTGGAAGTGTCCTATCATTCATTCAGGCAAAAGCAACTGCTCGATGTTTGCAAATAACTAGATGGAAACTAATGAAGGTGATAAATACTACAAAACGTGGATTCAATGACATAAAGGAAGAGCTGCTTGCCATGAGAATGATGATCATGCAGCACTGTTATGTACGTGATCTTATGACAGTCAAGCCATGGAAGGAGGAGTATGTGCCAAGATAGGGACTGCTTGTTGTACTTATGTCCCTGCAAACATGGCGCACAATGGAACATTGTCGGAGTCCATACAAACGGTGCACAATTTACAAAAGAAAATGGTGATTGAAGGAGGTGCCCCAGATGAATGGTTTGAGGGTTGGTTCGATTGGCTACCATCCTGGATGTCGGGACTGTTTAAAGCTTTATTACCACTTATTGTGTTATTGCTTTTGATATGTTGTGTTTTCAATTAGCTATAGCTTGCTGTAAGAGGATGAGTACAAAGGTGGGAGGGATGCTCATGGTCAGACCACCTATACAAGTAGTAGATGCTCAGGGTAATACATATCATTTGATTCCAAGTGCAGATCCAGGATTAGAGGAAGTAGTTGAAATATCAATTAGAAAGGGGAATGTCAAGGAGAAAATGAAATGCTATGGAATCACGCTACCGCAGACATTAGTATAGAGCAATGCAGAGAGATACATGGTTAAAGAGCAATATATGCATTGGTCACATAAAGATTCATGTAGGTTAAAGTTCACCATAAAGCAGAAACACGAGTTACACAGGTTTTCAGTTAAATAGAGAAACATGTTTACAAGCCTTGAAGCGATTATAATCTCAGCACACAAGCTGAGTCCATTCTCTTTGTTAATTGAGACGTGGTTCAGAAAATGTTGGTCAAAGGTGACATTAGTCTAAAGCATACAGAGTCAGATAAGAAGTCTTGGGACAGAATAATAAAAATGAACACACTTGGGGCAAGTAGGTTAGGGTTTCATTAAAGCTTTGTTAGAACTATTATAAAGAGAATGTAGGTTACGAGGTTAAAGGACACAGGTGATGTGATGTATGTAAAAGTATATTAATAACTCATGTATTCTTTGACTTCTTATTGGCTTTTTTATTAGACAATTGTGCTTAGGTCATCACTTTTTCGACTATATGAGCAGCTGCCTGCGAGCAGCACGTTGAAATCAGCTTTTCAGCTCTACGACGGTGACTGGTCTTCCGGCCGTGGTGATTAAACCTACTTCTGCCTTGCTAGAGAAGTTTGGTCTCTCTTTATTCCAGTTTTGCCCCAACACTTTGTGATGTTCACAATGCAGGTGAGTATTTCTTCTCTTGTCTATTTAAATCATTTTTGCACCGTAGTTCTATTTATCTTCTTTGTTTTGTTAATCTCTCTTCTGACAAGAGGACTGAAGCATCTCCGGGCTAGTTATACATGCGGCTGAGCTCCTCGAGCAGAGACAATGCTCTTACAGGGGGAGCTGACGTGTTTCTGAGACGCTACTTTAATGTTTGACTAAATGCGTCAGAAATACTGTCTCAGAGTCGGAGGCTGAGCGGCTCTGAGACACTATTTCCATCAGAAGGTACGTGCTTCCGAAATGACGCTCAATGAGTTTTGAGTCCGAGTGGCTCTGAGACACCTCCTTAATCTCCAACTGACGCGCTAACAATAATGCAAGTTTTTTTAGTGTGAGCCTGTGCTGCATTGAGACACTACTCCCGAGATCTTACCAATATTTCTCACAACTCCACTGCCAGTCTTAACCTGTCTCCCCCTTTTTCCACCCGCCTCTCCCATCCCTGTGTGTACCCCTGAGGCAAAATCAGCTTTCCCATATAGTTTGGGAATAAAAAAACATGTTTTCTTTGTTCAATGTCTGTGTTCATTCCTTTTTTAACTGTTTTTTGCGAGGAACCTTGCTCGGAAAGGGTGGGTGGCAATCTGGATGAGAAGGCTGACTTCAAAGAATGTGTTTTATTATTCAAAGATGCTCCTGGCTAGTACTGTTCTCGAAGATCTTAAAATTGTTCTGGCCAAATGTTTCATCTTACTTGACTACACGAGAAGGCAAGGGCTTACAATTAAACTCAGTAAAACAACAGGAGTATTTCCAAAGACCTTAAAGCAGTTTATCTGCAGATGAACTGGACCACTCAGGATCAGGAATATAATTAGGGCTCCTGGTTTTATGGTTTTTATATTTTTTTATATATGTCTTTTTGTTTTTATGCACATACATTTTTGCTACCTTATTAGTGTTTGTAAATTTTTGGGGGTAGTAACAAACTGAGTTTGGTAATTTCACTCACATACCTGAACTCATAAATGTTCACTCATACTTCAATGTTTAGTGGGCTTTAATGAGCTATGTAGCCATACCCAACAAACAATACACTCTCCTGCACATGTCAGCATCCTAATTCTAGCGCATATGTACATCAGCCGCTATTTAAGCTTCTTTAGGGAATTTCATCTATTTTTATCTCCCTGTGCTGTCACTTCGTGCAACCATTGGCTTGGCAGTCATGATTCTCATGGAGAGACATTCAAAACATCTACTTTCTGTAAACATCTTTTTTTTTATAATGCACACAGTGAAACCAATTGTTCTACCCCTGAATTTATGTGTAAACATCAATATAAAGAGAAAATTGGGAGCTTACAGCCTTCAGGTTTTGTGGTATTTTCTTTCTATAGTTATCAATATTTCCATATTCTCAGCTTACTGGTCTTTAGCCATATGTATTTTTTGATGGGTGGAAAAATGAAATGATAACTAGTGTATTACCAGATTTATTCAAATGATAAATGTATACTTAGACTTTGAGAACATTAGCATTGTAGTACTAGTATATTTGCAGCACTCTAAGCTTCTTTAAGAAATCCTACCAAATGTTTACTCTTTATTCTGTTGATTTGAACAGCTAGACACCTGGCAAGTATGGCTGACAGCATGGAGTGGCTCTAAAAAAAAAGACCCAATTTCAGGTTTTTTTCATTTTTAAAAATCATAGGGACAGGGAAACAGATTGTTTTTTGTCTGTATTGGGTAAATGGAAAACCAGGTGACTAAATCACAAAAGGACCAGATCGAGAAGCGTCTTTATTAATTCCTCATAATTTTGCCTTAGTCTTGCTTGAACATGTATTTTGTAGACAGAATCCCTGAATCAGCATTACATCTTCCAACCATGGCCAAGAATATAATGTTTATTGGGATACCTAGATTTGCTGGTGCTGAATATCTCAAAGCCTTGGGCATCTAACAATCAGTAATTGGCCCAATGCACACAGCTGATCACGTTAGATTTATATCTCAAGCACAGTATCAAAACATTTGCGCTAAAAGTGCATGCTTCGACGTAAGTGAAGTTAAGACAAAAGTAATCGTACCTGACCCCTCGAATTGGTGTGCTACAGAGCATTGTAATGCGCCGCTGAATGTAGCTCATGGTAGTTGAAGTAGGTTCCTGAAGACCCGACCTCACATTTGGATTTGCCAGACAGTAACATGCCTAATAAATAAATAGAGGACACATAACCATTAATTGTGTAATATGGTCCAATATTGCCATGGAGCAGTTCTGATGACATTATAAAGCACAGGCTGAACAATGAGTGGTTTGTACAAGTCACCGGTGCACAGAGATGATAATATACGATCATAACATACATGGTACCCATAACAATTTTTTTATATGACATTTTTATTTTGGGGCATCCAGCTTGCAGCTAACAATGGCAGTTGCGTAACGAAACTTGAGGGCCCTACCCACAAAGTACATGCAGGGGGCCCTCCACGCTCCGGATCCAGTCCGAAGCTCTCTGGCCAAGGGCCTGCCCATGCCAGAGGGGGTCCCCGGAGCGAAGGGGGCCCCCTGCACTGCAGGAGTTGCAGGGGCTTTGTTACACCACTAAACAATGGGAACTGAATGGAATTAGATTGATTGTGCTTTGTTAACCTTTTTTGAATAAACTGTTAATAAAATATTAGGCAATGGTGAGGGTCAGTGGATTTTTATGGCATTTTCTAACATTTCTATCTATGGTTATCATCATTTCTTTTTTCTCGGCTTACTGCTATTTATCGATATGTAGTTTTGGTTGCTGAAAAAATGAAATCATAATTGGTACATTACCATATTTATCAATTGATAAATATACACTCAGGTTTTGAGAACATTAGCATTGTAGTACTTAGACATTTGCAGATTTTAAAGTTTCATTAAGAAATCCTATCAAATGTATTTAGTCTTTATTAACTTGCGCCCCCGCCATGCACTGCTTATGACTTCACATATTACATCACTCATGACCTGTTCTATGATATAATTTATGACATCACTCATGATATCATCCAATTTTCTTTTATACACATTGCTCTATAAACTGGTATGGCATTAGCGCTATGAAATTTAATGTCAAATAGGTCAGAATAATTTATACAACGCATCGTGAGGCGGAAATATTTTGCCTGCTGTTTCCCTTCAGGTTTATTGAGTATTTTCATAGGGTAGAATTTTGTATAAAATAATGGCAAGAGTGGGAGCGATATGTCAGAAATATTATTGGGCGCTTGGGGAACCCACATTTTCAAATATTTTCTTTGTGTGTAGTTACTTAATGGTGAAAGATCAAAAACTCTGTGCCCCGCACTGCCACACAGGGAGGGCGAACGGTGGGGGTCCTGCTGTCCGTAGAGGAAGGAGGGAGGCCCCAAGTACCACAGGACCTGCTTCTAAGTGAGTGTTGCCTTGTAAACAGACTCGTGGATGCGTTATAAGGAGGGTTTGTGTGACTTAAGGTGGGTGGAACATGGAGGATGGGGGTAGTGGTGATGGGGTGATGATAATGAGTGAAGCTGAAACTTGTAAAGGAATGTGTTGCCTTTTAGTTTCCTTTTCAGTAGAACAGTTTGTTTGCTTGCCACTATCGTGTTTGGCAACAGAAACACTGCTCATCCCGGGCAGCTGTGTGTGTGTGGGGGCTTGTGATAGACAGACTTGAACATTAAGAGGGGCGTGTGACAAACACTGCATGTGCTGGACTTTAGACAGTACGGTCTGTGTCAAAGACAGTGTAGAAACTTGGGGCAGTCTTGCTCTTAAACATGGACAGGGTGCTAAGGCATGTCAGAGAAATCGTACCAGCCTCCTTCCCTCTAACCCGCCCTGCCCCCTCTATAAATCTCTGCAGCACCCCAGTTATGAGCTGCAGGGGCACAGACAGGTGTAAGCCACCCATTCCCCAAGAGAGGACTTGCAGAGAGGCAGTCTTGGACCGAAAATCTGTAAACAGGGCAAAATACATTACGTCGCCATGTTTGCCGACCTTCCCGGCTTTTTTTCTGGATTTGTTTCCGATTTTTGAGCTTTTTACTTTAAAATGATGTGATTAATTGATTTATTTGATCCCATCCCAAATTAAATCATTTCAATTACAAATTAAGTTTACTTTCCCGTCTTAGATTTCGCAGCTGTCAAACATGTCTGGGAAGGAGGGAGAGCTAGAGAGACCCCTTGTCCTGTGCAGTAAACTAAATGGTGGTTGGCACACTGAGGCAGCCACAACCTTGTAGTGCAGCAGAGAAGACACATTTTTGGATGCAGAGGAAAAGAACACAAACTAAAAATGTTACCATGTAAAGCTGCCTGTGTTTTGCTGCTACCTCATAGGTGTTGGATTTATTAGCATCCATGAGGTAGAGGTACTTTAACCCTGTCTCTCCTGGTCGGCTTCTTTGAAACCGTTTATCTCTGCGAGGGGAGTGTTACACTGTGATCTTGCTTTTAAAATTGCCCACGGAGACAGCTACCTTTCCTGCCTGATAGGGAAATTTCAATATGTTTACAGTTCAAATGCCTTCCAGGCTGCGCTTCAGACAGAGCCTTTGTGTAGTGATGCCCCTCACAGCAGGACTGCCTTCAGCCTGGAGCACCCACAGCAGAGGCACAGAGAGGTGTGAGGGCTCTTCACTTAACTATGAGTAAGGTAGACAAATGCTTGGCTTCAACTAAAGGGTCCCCTTCAACCTGCAGCTCCACCTCTACTCACCTAAAGCATCTACAACAAGCATTGGCATAGCCAATAGGTCTCGCTTTTGGGACCTTATAAGTATTTAGTTATGCTGCACAATATCTTTGGTGCAACAACATTAACTGTTGCATGGTTAAACACTTATAAGGCCCCAAATGCGAGACCTATTGGCTATGCCAATGCTTGTTTTTATTTTTAAAAGGACAAGCAGTGCTATCAGGCTCCGGCTGCCACTTAGAGGTAGAGAGAGAGAGGTGTGTGTAGAGAGAGAGAGAGAGAGAGAGGTGTGTAGAGAGAGAGAGAGAGAGAGAGAGGTGTGTAGAGAGAGAGAGAGAGAGAGAGAGTGTAGAGAGAGAGAGAGAGAGAGAGAGAGAGAGAGAGAGGTGTGTAGAGAGAGAGAGAGGTGTGTAGAGAGAGAGAGAGAGAGAGAGAGAGAGAAGTGTGTAGAGAGAGAGAGAGAGAGAGAGGTGTGTAGAGAGAGAGAGAGGTGGGTAGAGAGAGGTGTGTAGAGAGAGGTGTGTAGAGAGAGGTGTGTAGAGAGAGAGAGGGGTAGAGAGAGAGAGGGGTAGAGAGAGAGGGGTGTAGAGAGAGGGGTGTAGAGAGAGGGGTAGAGAGAGAGGGGTAGAGAGAGAGGGGTGTGTAGAGAGAGGGGTGTGTAGAGAGAGGGGTGTGTAGAGAGAGGGGTGTGTAGAGAGAGGGGTGTGTAGAGAGAGGGGTGTAGAGAGAGGGGTGTAGAGAGAGGAGGGTAGAGTGAGAGGGGGTAGAGTGAGAGGGGGTAGAGTGAGAGGGGTGTAGAGAGAGGGGTGTAGAGAGAGGGGTGTAGAGAGAGGGGTGTAGAGAGAGGGGTGTAGAGAGAGGTGTAGAGTGACAGGGGTGTAGAGTGAGAGGGGTGTAGAGTGAGAGGGGTGTAGAGAGAGAGGGGTAGAGTGAGAGGGGTGTAGAGAGAGGGGTGTAGAGAGAGAGGGGTGTAGAGAGAGGGGTGTAGACAGAGGGGTGTAGAGAGAGAGGTGTAGAGAGAGGGGTGTAGAGAGAGGGGGGTGTAGAAAGAGGGGGGAGTAGAGAGAGGGGTGTAGAGAGGGGTGTAGAGAGAGGGGTGTAGAGAGAGGGGTGTAGAGAGAGGGGTGTAGAGAGAGGGGTGTAGAGTGAGAGGGGTGTAGAGAGAGAGGGTTAGAGTGAGAGGGGTGTAGAGAGAGGGGTGTAGAGAGAGAGAGAGGTGTGTAGAGAGAGAGAGAGAGAGAGAGAGAGAGGTGTGTAGAGAGAGAGAGAGAGAGAGAGAGAGAGTGTGTAGAGAGAGAGAGAGGTGGGTAGAGAGAGGTGTGTAGAGAGAGGTGTGTAGAGAGAGAGAGGGGTATAGAGAGAGAGGGGTGTAGAGAGAGGGGTGTAGAGAGAGGGGTAGAGAGAGAGGGGTAGAGAGAGAGGGGTGTGTAGAGAGAGGGGTGTGTAGAGAGAGGGGTGTGTAGAGAGAGGGGTGTGTAGAGAGAGGGTGTAGAGAGAGGGGTGTAGAGAGAGGAGGGTAGAGTGAGAGGGGGTAGAGTGAGAGGGGGTAGAGTGAGAGGGGTGTAGAGAGAGGGGTGTAGAGAGAGGGGTGTAGAGAGAGGGGTGTAGAGAGAGGGGTGTAGAGAGAGGTGTAGAGAGACAGGGGTGTAGAGTGAGAGGGGTGTAGAGAGAGAGGGGTGTAGAGAGAGAGGGGTAGAGTGAGAGGGGTGTAGAGAGAGGGGTGTAGAGAGAGAGGGTGTAGAGAGAGGGGTGTAGACAGAGGGGTGTAGAGAGAGAGTGTAGAGAGAGGGGTGTAGAGAGAGGGGGTGTAGAAAGAGGGGGTGTAGAGAGAGGGTGTAGAGAGGGGTGTAGAGAGAGGGGTGTAGAGAGAGGGGTGTAGAGAGAGGGGTGTAGAGAGAGGGGTGTAGAGTGAGAGGGGTGTAGAGTGAGAGGGGTGTAGAGAGAGAGGGTTAGAGTGAGAGGGGTGTAGAGAGAGGGGTGTAGAGAGAGGGGTGTAGACAGAGGGGTGTAGAGAGAGAGGTAGAGAGAGGGGTGTAGAGAGAGGGGGGTGTAGAGAGAGGGGTGTAGAGAGGGGTGTAGAGAGAGGGGTGTAGAGAGAGGTGTAGAGTGACAGGGGTGTAGAGTGAGAGGGGTGTAGAGTGAGAGGGGTGTAGAGAGAGAGGGGTAGAGTGAGAGGGGTAGAGTGAGAGGGGTGTAGAGAGAGGGGTGTAGAGAGAGGGGTGTAGAGAGAGAGGGGTGTAGAGAGAGGGGTGTAGACAGAGGGGTGTAGAGAGAGGTGTAGAGAGAGGGGTGTAGAGAGAGGGGGTGTAGAGAGAGGGGGGTGTAGAGAGAGGGGTGTAGAGAGGGGTGTAGAGAGAGGGGTGTAGAGAGAGGGGTGTAGAGAGAGGGGTGTAGAGTGAGAGGGGTGTAGAGTGAGAGGGGTGTAGAGAGAGAGGGGTAGAGTGAGAGGGGTGTAGAGAGAGGGGTGTAGAGAGAGGGGTGTAGAGAGAGGGGTGTAGACAGAGGGGTGTAGAGAGAGAGGTAGAGAGAGAGGGGTGTAGAGAGAGGGGGTGTAGAGAGAGGGGTGTAGAGAGAGAGGTGTAGAGAGAGAGGGTGTAGAGAGAGAGGGGTGTAGAGAGAGAGGGGTAGAGAGAGAGGGGTAGAGAGAGGTGTGCAATGGTGAGAACTCAGTAGAAGTGCTTCTTGTGAAATAAATACAAACAAATAAATCGGGACAGAACAATTCTGTGAGATATCATGCAGCTGAAAGCAGCCCCGTCCTGTTAATTTTTTTCCAGAGGTGTCAGAAGCAGCCATGCTGGCTGAGACCCTCTTGGTTACTCAGCGAGTCTGTTTCATTTTTGAAACATTTCTTCCGCCAGCCTGTTAATTTGTAAATGCATGAAGACAGGGAGGGGGAAGGTAAGATTCTTTCTGTTTCTCTTGTAAGCCATGGGCCGGACATTGGAGGAGGGGGAGAGCCGGCCATAGTATTAGAAACAAGAAGAATCTTACCTCCCCCCTTGTCTTCATGCATTTACAAATTAACAGGCTGAAAGACGAAATATTGCAAAAATGAAACAGACTCGCTAAGTAACCAAGAGGGTTTCAGCCAACAGGTCTGCTTCTGACGCCTCTGGAAACTTTCAAGGCAGCTCTAATCACTGTGCCTCCTGCAGAGCCCGGAACTTGCACAGTAATTATCTGCAAAACAACTGAGCGTGCGTGGGAGTTCCAATGGGTTGAGGCCGTGAGGCCGACGGCTGTTGCTAGCAACACAGATGACACTAGTTGACTGGAAGAAAGCAGCTAGATGCATAGGGTGGGTAAGTACAGTGACATGAGTGCTGCCCCTGAATGAAGGAACTCAGGAAACTTAAGGTAATTCGGAACATGGGACTTGCTGGGGATTGCCCACATAGGAAACCTTGAGGATGGTAAATTGACGCCCTTTACCTCCCCACAGATGGTGTATCAAATGAACCCGAACCACAATGTGAAATACGCACATCTGAGGCCCACTTAGCACATAGAGGGAATGGGAGACTTAGAGATTCCCTGAGTATGCCTCCTCTGGAGGGTAGGTCGTTAACGGAAGAGCTGGAGTCAAAGGCGATCTCAGTCACTTACACAACGCTTAATAACATGCCGGACAATTTGGGTCGGTTGAGAGACCGGTGGTCAAGAGACATGGGAGATTTGAGGATGTAAACTAGGAGGCAGTCCTGATGCATCCGTGTGAAGAGGCTTTAAAGTCAAGGTTGCGATTGTTCAGCTCAAGATACTGTACCAAATTTATTACAACCGGAACAGATTACATTGCATGGGGATGGCAGAATCCCCGGCTTGTGTAAACTGTGATGACGCAAGGTTACATTCATGCACATGTGGGGCTGCCCAGCCAACTAAGCAGTAGGGGCTGCTACCGGATGGGGGATGGTGGGGCAGCAGACGGAGCAGGAGGGGGTAGACGGGAGGGAATGAAAAAAAAAAAAAGAACTTACCTGGAACGGCTGGATGCCGCCTCTCCAGGTTATGAAACATGTCATTTGTACATTTTTTAAAGATTTGCTTCAAATGAAACTCTTTAAAATAGAAATATTAGTGGACATTACCACATTTACAGCTAACTTTGTATGTTTAGAAGAGCAATAATGGTGAAAAATGCACTGCAAATGCTTGCAAGTACACTCGAAGCTATGATTTGAGAGTCTGTTTCATTTTTGAAACATTTCTTCCGCCAGCCTAAACACTGCAGGCTTTAAACAGAGAGCACGTCATGTGCGTGGGAGTTCCAATGGCGTGAGGCCGAGGTTGCACAAGCGCGCGCGGTGAAAGTTAAACAAACACTGCAGGCTTTAAACAGAGAGCCTGTCATGGAACTGCAATATATACAAAAAGTTACATTATTATTAAATGAGGAAATGGCAAGTTTGTAATGACTTAACAATATATATTGATTTCCAAGGTGTTAACTCTTGTTTAAACATGTATTAAAATAAGGCAACCTTAACAGCATTGTAAGTTCAAGCATTGCAATCTTCAGAACTAAAGTGCATGGCTCTTCTGTGCAGCTGCGGTAAAGAAACAAATAACAAGCATTGGCCGCGCGGCCGTGAAACTGACACGGCCGCGCGGCCGTGAAAGTGAAAGTAATCGTGAGTAAGCGGGTTTTGGAAGTGCAAACAGTGGCTTTTGCTGGCGACCAGCTTGCGTTCACGCGAGCGTCCAGATGGCGAGGGAAGCCATATGGCGCCTGATCGCGCGTGCACGCTCGCGTGAACGCAGGCTAGTCGCCAGCAAAAGCCACTGTTTGTACTTCCAAAACCCGCTTACTAAAACTCTCGCCAGAGCAGCGCATGCGCTGGCTCAGGCGAGACCTAAAATGGGCAGAGCTTCAGGAAGTCAAATCAGCAGCCATTTGCTAACAAAAGTGTAAATGTAATTTGTAAATGGAGCCCTTTCACCATCCCCTCACTCACATAAATGTTTGCATCCCCTAACCTCCAGCCACTGGAATGCAGGTAATACACTTCCATTGTCTGGTAAGCTGTCCTCATCTTCCATCTGGTGCCAATGCAAAATAGAGGCATTTAAATGTATTGCACTCTGCTGTATAATTAATACTTAAGAGTCAAATCTGAGTATGAACACCAGAATCTTTTTCAATGTGTACATTATTTCCCATATATTTTCTCAACATATGCTTCCAGCCATTATTTTTCACTTTCAACCCTTGAACTGATCAACTGAGTTAGCTGAATGGGTGGTCTGGCAGTAGCCTAGCAGCAGAGAGATGGTTTACCTGATTCTAGTACCTATTAAAACATTTCCCAATGTAGCACAATCTTCACAAGTAAATGTTTATTTCTACATTCTTGCAAACCCATGCTGCATGCTGTCTCAAAAATATTCACTACATTCCTTAAATCCGGCATTAAAAAAACTGTCCTTCAATTAAAACTTGTGTTCGTTTCTTCTTTTTCTTCTCTCTTCAAGTGTCCCTTTTCTTCCCTTCCATCCTCTGCATGCCTCCTCTCTCTAAGCACAACCTACTCTGACACATGCACGTTTGACTTTTCTCTATTTCACCTAATTTCCCACAGCTCATTTATTAGATCACAATCTCTCTTCCTTCCGCTGAAAGTCATACCAATGCAACCTAACAATACCTAATCTCCTCTAACTACTGTATTAATCCCACCAATCATGTGCTTGAGCTCACGACCCATCCCCCACTGATGATTGCAGCCAACCTCTATTACTTTTTTTATTTTTTTTATTTTTTATAGTTTATTTTTACATTTTCCGGTACATAAACAATCAAGTACAAGTCAGAAGTTCATCAGTGGGCTTACAAAGTACAAGTTAGCAGCACAACAATATATACTATTCCACAATGGGCAGGAGCATATTTGATACAGCATTAAAATCACATCATAATTAACAGAATGACAAGGTATAGTGAAATACTTTAATCATCAGTCATGGCAACCAAATAGGATGTCAGTGGACCCCAGATATCACGTGGTTTAGAGGCGTTAGGGAGTTCCTCAGCATAGCAAGCAAGCTGGTCACGGCAGTACACTAAATCCTGTAGCCACTGTTTATGTGTCGGCGGCGGTCTGCCACCCCAGCGCATAGCAACCCTGCGCTTGGCCAATAGGAGCGCCACTGCCACCAGCCTCCTAACCGGAGCTCGTATAGTAGATACAAGTCCCAATAAACACATTTGCGGAGTGCACGCCACAGGCGTCTCCACCATGGTGGTCAGGCTTCGTGTGACTTGTATCCAAAATTCTGCAATTTTTGGACAGGCCCAGGCTAAATGTTGAAAATTTGCCTGAGGGGCATGACACGTGACACAACTGGCAGAGTCCTTCAATCCATATTTATATAGTAAAGCAGGCGTATAAAACACCTGGTGCATGTATTTAAAATGTATCAATTTAAGATTACCAGTGGCAGTGAGCCGCTCTGTCAGTTTACAACTTTCACGCCAATCTTCTTCGGACAATGGGTCAGGGAGAATTGCATTCCATTTTGTCATTGATGCCGGTCCTGTAACTAACCCCTCTCTCTGCGAGATGTGGTATAAGCGGGTGATGAGGCGTGACTTCTTTTGAGTAGTGTATATGAGTTGCAATGTATCCAGTGTCATCGGTGCCCTCGGAAATTGTGGGTACAATGTACTTATCGCGGCCCGCAGTCTAACGTAGATAAAGACACTCATGGCAGCATTGCCTCCCTCCCCTATAAACGCTTCAGCGCGTATAAAGTCCCCATCTGGAAACACATCCCCCATCGTGAGCACCCCACTCTCCTGAAGAACTTGAAGCGCACCTTTTTCACCAGATACAGAAATGGAAGAGTGATGCAAAAGCGGCATGTCCGGCGCATAGAGCGGTAATTTCTGTGCTCGCTTCCCGAGTTCCTGCCATGCACCGACAGTGCATTGCACCGTATCTATTTCGCCCTTCTCAAAGACCGAATGCATGTTCACAGTCATTGCCTTGAGCGGTATAGGATGTACAGTGCCCTCTTCCACCGCTACATGTGGAATATAAGCCGGTGCTTGTAGCCAATAGTAGGCATAGTGGGCCTGGGCACATAGATAATACAGCTGCAGATCCGGAGCTGCAAAGCCGCCCATATTATATGGAAGGGTTAGGACTTCCCACTTCACTCGAGGCTTTCCCCCCCCCATGCGAGTGTGATCAACAAAGAACGGAGTGTATCAAAGAAAGTCTGCTTGAGACGGATGGGGATATTAATAAATAAGTACAAAAACCGAGGAAGTACAATCATTTTAATCAGTGCTATCCGGTCAGCCAGTGATAGCGGCAATTTAATCCACCTAGGACCTGCTCTTCAAGTCTCACAATCGCTCTACCATAGTTTGATTGAACAACTACCTGTGTATCCCTATGGATCCAGACTCCCAAATATTTACTTCATCTGCGCACCATTCCAAGGGATATTCAATCTCCATACGCTTCGTGCTGTCCGTCAAAGGCATAATTATGGATTTGGCCCAGTTTATCCCTAGCCCTGCATGCCATTCAAACCGGACATATTCCCTGATAAGGGGTACTAAATGCGTCTCCGTATCACAAACATAGAGCACCATGTCCTCCGCATACATGGATACTGCCAGCGGACGTTGATAAAAGCTCAATGCAGCACGTGCATAACGCTGGCGTAGGATACACGCCAGGGGCTCAAGAACCACCGCAAAAAGTAGAGGCGATAGCGGGCATCCCTGTCACGTACCATGCTGTATCGACAACGTGGTGGACGTATGCCCATTCAGCCGCACTCGCGCTATAGAATCCGTGTATAATAACCGGATCCAGTTCGTAAAAATAAAAGGGACACCCATGCGATGTAAAACGGTGAATAAGTAGGTCCAGGAAATCGAATCAAAAGCCTTGGCGGCATCTAATAGGACCGCCACCGCAGGCAATGTTGGTTCTAGCACATGCAACGTGGCAAACAGTGGGCGTAAATTGTGGGATGTCGAGCGCGCAGGCATAAACCCAGATTGGTCTGGCAGAACCATAATAGGTAATAACAATCGCAGACGGGTAGCCAACACTTTTGCTAGAATTTTAACATCAGTGTTCATAAGCGATAAAGGCCGATACGAATCACAACTGTCTGGTGCCTTACCAGGTTTCAGGAGCGCTATAATTAGTGCTTCTCGCATGGTGACTGGCAGACATTTTTGATCATATGTGTCGAGATATAGCTCATGCAAGCACGGTGCCAAGAGGTCGATATACTCTTTATAAAACTCAGCTGGCAAACCATCTATGCCCGTAGCCTTCCCGTTCGGTAGCTCTTTAATAGCATCCCGTATTTCATCAAGCGTGAGCTGATGCATTAAAAAATCTTGCTGCCCTCGTGAAAGCCAGACCAGCACAATATCTTCTAAGTAGCGCGCAATATCAGCTTCCTCCGCTGTCTTACGAGTTGTATACATGGCCTGATAGTATCGTACAAACGTGTCAAGGATCCCTGCCGTGTCATAGTGTATAGTGCCTTCATCGTCTACAATCTTAGCTATATGTGTTCTACCCCAGGGCTCTGCAATTTTGTGGGCTAATGCTCTTCCCGGTCTGCCCCCTTCTCCATAATATCTTGCAGTCCAGCGGCGGGACAAATGTCGCACCTCTTGATCAGCTGTATCATTGTACTCTGTGACCTTACTCCTAATAGTAGCTAGAGTAGCGGGATCCGCCCCAACCTCATATTCACGTTCTAAACGACCCAGTTCCTGTTCCAGTGTTCTCATAGTGCCACGCAAAGTTCGAAGAACCCCAGCTTGCAAACCTATGCAGGCGCCCCGTATGGTCACCTTAAAGGCTTCCCATAGAGTTCCCATACTATCTACGGATCCCCTATTATGTTCAAAATAATCAATTATAGCTTCATCATTTAAAGTCCAAGCCAGAAAAACCACCGCGCTCTGCTATGCCCTGTTAAGAATGACTCGCAAAGTCTTGCCACTTCTTCCTGATCAGGCAAAAAAAACTTTGGTCCAAGCGCTCATCTTATCAAGAATAGATTATGGTAATGCCCTTTATCTGGGCGCTCCCAACCATGTTATCTCAAAATTGCAGACTGTGCAGAACGCTGCGGCAAGACTGCTCACGGGAACCCAGAAACGATGTTCTGCTAAACCGGCTCTACGCATGCTCCATTGGCTACCGGTGCAGGAAAGGATCAACTTTAAGGCCTTGTGCATCGCCCACAAGTCACTAGGTGGAAATGGTCCTCCTATTATCAAGTCTCTGATCCACCCCTATAAGGCTAATAGAAGCCTTCGCTCAGACGAGATGCATCTTGCAATGGTTCCAAGGATCAGGAGGGCCAGAAGTGGAGGCCGTCGCTTCGCGTACAATGCCCCCAAGCTTTGGAACAGCCTGCCGCTTCAACTGCGCAGACAACCCGACCACCTAGCTTTTCGTAAACAACTTAAAACTTGCCTCTTTCCATAGAGGGTAGGCCCTACTCTAGTGACCGCACAGCGCTGGGATGTTTCCGGGTAGCCATGCGCTATACAAAAACCCTTCTATTCTTCTCTCACACCTTCACAGAAAACCGGATCTAGCAGGGAGGAGGATTGTAGTCGCCATTGAAATTGTGTAGGCGTGTGCGTGGGTTTGTTCATATTGAGCAGGACAGGGGAATGATCTGAGAGTGTCTTGGGCAGGTGGCGAATATCAATGACCCACGAATGCACATCAGCTGTCGCTAACCAAAAATCAAGACATGACCAGGAATGGTGCACATATGAGTGGCATGTGCCTTCCTTTAGACAAGGATTGCGCAGCCGCCACATATCCAATAGCCCCAAGTCTCTCATGCCATTCGTGACAGAGAGCGCTGCCTTTTTGGGCGCCACTTCAGCTGAGGTCATGCGGTCCTCCCCCAGCACCAGCACTACGTTAAAATCCCCCCGCAAACAATAGCAGATGGAGCCAATTTATGTATTTTACCCCACAATGCCTCAAAAAACCCCGGGTCGTCTATATTAGGCCCATAGAGGTTTACAATTGTCACACGTGTGCCACATAGAATGCCCTGCACCAGGATATATCTCCCCATATCATCTTTATCAACATGCAAAATTTCAAAGGGGATGCCCTTCTTGATCAGGATCATAACACCCCTCGCATAGGAGGAGTAAGTAGATGCTATCCGCACACCCGCCCATCTAGAGGCCACTGACTCCGCTGCATGCGCCGTGAGATGGGTTTCCTGCAACAGTGCTATGTGCACATTGTGACGGTTTAAGTATGCCAAGACCTGCCTCGTCTTTTTAGGATTATTCAGGCCTCTAACATTCCATGTCAACCATGATACAGTAGCGTTCTTAATTTCCACCATCTCACGTAGTATCTAATGCATCAGCCCGCCATTGTATATAGCCCGATCTTGTACATGCCATTGACAATTCAAACGATGTGCCCAACTCATTAGCATTCGTGTATAGTTCCCCAACAGTTCCCCCCTCCCACTTCAGCATCCCAATTATGCTAAGGAACCCCCAGCAAACAGTAATCGCACAATCATGTCGCAACATGACATAGAACAGCAAAACAAAAGAAAAAGAAATACAGCGCATCAAATTACGCCCAAAAAACAGAGATCAATGTGGGGTACTCCCTACAGGGGGGTCACCAGTAGCCACCAACCCCTGAGATAAAACCAGGGGGGCACAAGGTATGTATATAAAAACCTACCCCCATCCAGGGACAACCACCAGAGGAATCGCATAGAAATAACATTACATTTGCAACCCAACATTATGCATTAGCAAAGCATTGATCATGCCAGGACATCAAAGTTCAGAACAGCAGAGAAAAAACATTTGGCGTTTAAAAAGGATAAGATCAAAGGGGATCAACATTTCAAACTTTGACATAGCAATCAGTCATTTTGACGAATCAATCTCCATACGTGCATCCTATTAGAAGGAACTACAACTGCACTACACTCGTAATAAAGAGCTCACACGGTCAGTCCTCAGTGTCTGCATCATCATTGGCCGCTCGCTTTGTCTCCTGCCTCTCAATGTGTCGTGCATATTGCATAGCATCCTTGGGTGTCACGAAGATCTTGGCCTTTCCCTTGTAGTGAATACGAAGACGCTCAGGGTACAACATGGCGTATTGGATCTTCATAGACTGCAGCTTCTTTTTCACCGGATGGAATTCCCGACGAGCCTGCTGCACCGATGCGGTAAAATCAGGAAACAGGGCGAGTTGCATGCCTTGATACAAAATGGTGCCTTTTTCCCGGGCCAGTCGCAGCGCCACATCCCGGTCACGATAATTGAGTAACCGGGCAATGATGAGACGCGGTGGCGCTCCAGGCACCGGTTTGAGCACCAAGGACCTGTGCGCACGCTCCACCACCATCATGGCCGAGAAGTGCTCCGCCCCAAGCGTATCCTTCAGTAAAGTCTCAACATATAGTTCGATGGGGCCTGTATTCGTTGACTCGGATACCCCAGTAATCCGTAAGTTGTTACGGCGCGATCTGGCCTCGAAATCTTCATTCTTAGCCTCGATTACTGCTAAAAGTTTCTCCATACTGGTGCATGTCACACTGACCACCTCCACCCGGTCCTCAGTAGTAGAGATACGCTGTTCTGACTCAGAAATACGGGACCCATGTTTATCAAGCTTGGCCGACATGCTGCCCATGTGCAAGTTGAGATTATCAATTTTACTGTCGATCGCCTGCAGACTTTGTTGCATAGTGAGCATCATCCGCTCCAACCGACTGCTAGCACCCGCACCCAACTCCAGTTCAGTGTCCAATGTCGCGGGAGCCTGCAATTTCGTGAGGCGTCGAGTTTCAAAATTGAGCTTTGCCTGCTTCTTATCCGTTTTGCCCAAGCTTGCTCCAGGACCAAGGCAATATCACAGTCAGACCAGTGCACAGCCCAGCACGTAAGTGTCACCCAAGGGGCTCAAAAGATGCCCAGCCTGCAAGCAGCTGCAGCAGTGCAATGTCGCAACCCTCCACAGTTGGGAGATCAAGGCAGTTTGTGTGTAAATCAGCGCCCACCAATCCTGTATACTGTAGGAGACACAGCCCCACTGCTCCAGAACATGGACAGGCAGCCAGCCGGACCCCACTACAAAGCAGAAACAGTTCACTGTCGTAGCGCCTCACCCTGATCACAGGCCAATGCCCCCCACGCACCCCAGACAGCAGCTGAATGCTCACAAAGGCTGTAGTACAGCAGGGAAGGACAAGTAGGCCTCAGAGGCGCTCAGCAGGAAGATGGCCACATCCAGTAAGCAGGAGCAATTAGGAGGGCAGCACCATTGTCAGGTCATGGCAGCTGAGGCAGGGGGAAGCCCAAAAACGCGAAGGCAGCAGAGGCGTCCCACAACACACAATGGCTCAGCCAGACATCTATAACAGAGGCACCATCACTGTGCGATCCCGCATCTCAAGGAGACACCAGGCACATAGCGGGAATTTCACGGCTGCCAACTCTCCTCTCAGCACGTCCGCTGAACTCAAGGCACGATATGCTGGCGTAGTACGTGCCGTAACGAAGCCCAGCAAGCGAGAAATTGTCCAGCGGCACGTTTAATAAGGGCCTGCTCTCCGTCACTCCTCAGCGCTCCCGCAACTGCTCACAGCGCGGCCGCGCCACCCAGACAGTCACCGAGGACACACGCCCGGGGCCGGCCGTATCGCACCACGCGGCGCCCCGGGGATAGCAAGCCAGCTCAGCGGAGCGTATGCAGCGCAGCAGCGCTTACCGCTTTGAGAACAAGGGGTGCAGCCGCACAGTGGAGTCTGGTTCAGGCACACAGGCAATCGGAGACAGGGCACAGCAAGCCCTCACAGCTCAGCCTCCTCACCGAGCACCCGCGGGGGCCGCCATTTTATAGAGAGAAACGTTTTCCACCTCAAACTCCGCAGAGCAGTTGTAAAACTCCACGCCGACGCCAGCAAAGTATTCCACGTGTGTAGTGCAGCTCAAAGAATATCTTAATTCCACTGGATGGTGTCAGTTTCTGCAGGATTTTAGCCGGATGGTGACCTTGACCGGCAGAGCTGCACTAAGGTGCGGCCATCTTGCGTCGGGCTCTCTAGCGCCCCCCACCAACCTCTATTACTTCATTTAAAAAAAAGCTGAAATGACTGCATGGAATGGTATGCTTTGAGCGCACAAGACTAATCCCAATTACTAACAGTAATCAATAACACTGAACTAACCATTAACCTTGGGTTACAGAGCAGCGTGCTGCTCAGCGTAAAGCGCTTCGACGCCTCTGCAGGGGTAGTAAGCGCTATATAAATGCAATTACAATTACTTGAGCCATGTCCTTAAAGGAAAACGGGATGCATTTAAAAAAATTAAAAAATGAAACGTTTTAGTTTCATTTTTTAAGGGCAGGCAGTGGTCTCTGGGACCACTGCCTGCCCTTAAAAAATTATTTCGCATGCATTTGCAAAGGGGAAGGGGTCCCCTGGGGACCCCTTCCCCTTTGTAAATGCATTACCACCTACTTGAAGTAGGTGGTAATTGCGAGTGTTTTGCAACCGCAATTGCGGTCGCAAAACATTAGTACATTGTTTTGAGACTCGCAATTTGGAAGGGAACACCCCTTCCAAATAGCGAGTCGCAAAACATATTTAGCGAGTCGCAAACAAATTGAGACTCGCTAAATGGGCTATATACATGGCCCAATATGTTTTTGCATGCGCAGACTGGTTCGCAAACCCGTTTGCGCATGCAAAAACGGGTCGTACATCTGGCCCCTGATCTTTCACCTTTTTTTTTATCTAGAATTTCTATCACAACGAGTACCAAACCTCCTTCCATTTGCGAGGGTTCTGGTGGCAGCTTTTATCTCAGATTCGATGATTTTTTTCTTAAGCAGAGATACATGGAAAACTGAATGTATTTTTACATTCTGGGGCGATTTCAATCAAAAGGTCACTGAATTTATAATCTTTTCTAAATGGTATGGCCCAACAAAACAAGGTTGGAATTTTTGATTTCCCTTTAGTGTAAGAACTTTTGAACTTAGTAATCCTTGTTTCCAAACTGAAGGATTGGCTCTAATTTTCTCTTTTTGTCTGCATGGAATTAATAGCGTTCTTTGTCTCATGTCAAGTTCTCTACAGCTGACTTATGCACTGTGACTAAATATTGATAAATGTCTTTCACTGCAAGCACTGTGATTTCTTTTGAGTTAACTGAGGAATTTGGGTGCCTACCATAATTAAGAAAAATGGTGACTAACCAGTAGACACATTCTTAGCGTTATTGTGTGAGAATTCTGCAGCCCAAAGAAGATCTGGCCAATCTCCTCCTTGTTCCAAAAGAAACAACCTCAGATACTATTCTAATTCTTAGTTAGCTCTTTCTGACTGATCGTCTGTCTCTGGGTGAAAACTAGTGGAATACCTGGTTTCAATGTTTAATCCTTTAGTAAAGGCCTTTAAAAAATGAGATAGAAATTGTGAACCCCTGTTTGAAATGATCACCTTTGGAATCCCATGGACTCGTACTATGTGTTGACTAAACTGCTTGGCAAGTTGTTTTGCATTTGCAATGCTTTTTAGGGCAATAAAATGGGCCGTTTTCGTGAATACATCTACAAATACTAAGATAGTGTTAAACCCCTGATTGGAAGGTAGATCTACTATTAGGTGCATGGTTAGGGTGTGCCAAGGATGAGGAGGAATGGGGAACAGTTGCAAGAGTCCTTTTGGGGCTTGTCTATCTGATTTTCCCCGAGCACAGATCTCACAAATGACCTGTTCATGTTTGGCCACCAAAATTGATGTTTAACCAAGTCTTCAGTTTTTGTATTCCTTTAAGACCAGCTAACGGACTACCATGACACTCGTACAAAAGTCTTTCTTGCAGCTCTCAAGTAGGTATGTACAGTGTTCCATTTTAATATAGGCCAATTGATTTCAGAGCTCTCTTTTTTGGCTCCTCTTTAACTCACTTTTGCATTACTTTTATGGTCATCAGTTTTCCAACCTCTTCTTCTAGACTCTCGCTAGACGTGGCACCCACAATCTTTGATTTTGGAATTATTATTTGGATCTTGATTGGGTTCTTTGGTGTTTCTATGTTGATCCGTGATAGTGCATTCGCCTTTCTGTTCTTGCTTCCTGGTCGATATGTGATTACAAAGTCGTAATCTGTAAAATACATTGACCAACGCAGCTGTCTAGGAGAAAAGATTCTTGATGATTTAAAAAATTGCAGTTTTTTATGGTTTGTAAATATGGTGAGCGTATGCTTTCCTTTTATCAGATAATGCCTCCACTAACTAAACACATCTTTGATTGCTAACAATTCCTTTTTCGGTATTTGTATAATTTGTCTCTGCTGAAGTCAACGTTCGTGATCGATAGGCTACTAGATGTAGTTGCCCTGTATCTTTGAGACAACACTCCTCCAATGGCTTAATCCGTAGCATTGGTTGATACATAAAATGGTTCAGAAGGGTCAGCATGATAAGTATAGGTGCAGTTGTACAATCCTTCTTCAAAGATCTGAAGGCTTCTTCAGCCTCCTTTGTCCCAGTTAACAAGGTTCCTTTCTTTAGCAGTCGCGTGAGAGGAGTTATCTTCTGCGAGAATACTTTAATAAACCTTCACTAGAAATTGCAAATCTTATGAAGCTTTGAACTTCCGTCACCGAAGTTGGAGATATCCATTCTGTACCTGCCTTTACCTTTTGTTCATCCATTGTCACTCGTTCAGGAGACAGAATGAATTCTAAGAATTCCACAGATTTGATACTGAAGGCACACTTTTCCAATGTGGCATATAAGCTGCTTTCTCTTAGTTTTTGAAATATGCCTCTCATATGACCTCTATGCTCTTCTTCTGATGTTAAGTAAATCAAAATGTCATCAATATATACAATTGCACATTTGTCAATGAACTCGCTCAGGACATCATTATTAGAATATTGGAAAGTGGCATGAGATGATGTTCAAAAAGTCTTTACTTAGTCCTGAAAGCAGTTTTCCATTCATCTCCTTTCTTGATATTGGTAAGATGATAGGCTCCCCTCAAGATAAGTTTCATATACATTTGTGCTCCTTCCACTTGGTCTAATAGAACGGAGATCAAAAGTAAGGGATAACAATTCTTCACAATAATACAAGCGATGTCTCGGTAATCTATACACATTCTCAACTCTCCTTCCTTTTTAAGGGACTAAGAATAGTGGTGAACACACTGGAGACTGAGAGGGTCTGATGAATCCATTTGCTAAGTACTTTTGGATATAGTCTTTCAAGTCATGGTTTTCTGTTTCAGTTAATGCGTAGATTCTACTTCCTGGCAAATTGGCACCTGGTTCCAGTTCTGTATTGAAATCATAAGAAAGATGAGGAGGGTGCTTTTCTGCCTCTACTTCATTAAATACATCTAAGAAGTCTTCATATTCTGAGGGGATCATTTGTGTGCATTACACACACATAAACTCCTCCATCACAGAAAATAGTCGCCGGGCCTGGGTCTTTGAGTCGAGAGCACTTTTCAAAGCAATTGTCTTTACAATAATCTGAGTCCATGACTATGGTTCTTTTGCCCCAATCAATGGTTGGATTATGTTCGGTTAACCAAGGTAATTCTAAAATGATTTGAAACTGGGGAGCATCAATTAAATTGAATTGAATGATCTCTTGATGCCCTTCTTGAGAAATCAGTTCCACTTGTTCTGTGTGACTGACAATTGGTCCTGAGGAGAGGTTGGTTCCATCCACGCCTCTAACTGCTTTGCTATTAAGTTTTTGTATTTCTCTTAAGCCTACTTTTTCAGCAAACTTTAAATCACAAATGTTTCCAGTGGGGGGCGTGGCCAAGCCGTCGACCAAAATGGCTGCACGGCACTGAAGCTCCGAGGATCGAGGCCCACACTTCAACAGGAACTGCATGACTCGGGCTCTCCTCCTCTGGGAATACACCGGAGATCGTGGGGACATATGCGGCTTGAGCTGGGGTGCAAGAAATACTTGTGGGCTTCCCCGCTGCCCCTTAATCTACAGTGGTGAGCGCGGGCGGGATCGGCCGGAGGCCTGACCCGCCTCGGAGGCTCCGTGGTGAGAGGGTCCATGGGCAAGCCTGAGGCCGGAGCAGCGGCGCTCCGTCGGCCCCCCGCCTGCCTGCCTCACTTTGGGGAAATGAGCATGAGACCGCTGCGCCGAGGAGTGGTGGTAGATGCCCCCCCTGCACAATTAACCAGCCAGGTGTACCCAGACCCTGCACCACACACACCAAACAACCAGGGAGCCTGTCTCAGAAGGTGGGGGTGAAGAGGAACACCCTGCACAGAAGCTCAGGGGCAGGGCATCCGTCCTCCTCACACCTACACTCCACTCATGTCAAGCAAACTGAGTCCAATCACAAAATGAACACTCACACTGCATATGAACAACCACTTAACTGTACACACTGCCTGTCAAGTCACCCAGGCACACCCCACACTGACACACAGCCACATACACATACCAGATGTCAGCAGCAATGGAGGACAATAAATGGGCTAGCCAAAAGTGAGGTGGACAGTGCTGGAAAGCCATGGAGCAAGCCACAAAGCATGTGTACATCACATGCAAGAGAAGGAACATATCACACCACCCTTAGGCCATCAAATCAGACATGGATGGCATAGTGAGTGAAATTAAACGACAGTGACCTCTGTGCAACAACTCAGGGAGACAGCAAGGCAAGCCATGCATAGGCACAGGAATGATAGGAAGTGTCTGAAGTCAAACAGTGATCAGCCACACATCTGTCTCAACTTACTTGACATGTGTATGTCATCAGCACAACACACATGGCTCATTGTCACACTCCATGACTGTTAAACACAAGTTTGATCTTTCACACATACCCCTCCTCTACCCACCTCACACCTGCAGCACTCAACACCAGTGTCATACACACAGAATGGTGCAAATGAGAACCTGTGAGTACACTGACAACCAATCACACTCCCTGGTGTGCATCCACAAACATCACACACACACACACACACACACATGCCTGAACCAATGCTGGCACAAAAACAATAGCCAAACACAAACCTTTAAAACAACATACACAGAAGTCCAACAAGCCCACATGTGGCCAGCCAAACAGTGGAAAGGCAATGGGACCCCAGACAGAACAGGAGTACACAACATTGTCACTCAGGACCAATGCACAGACACCATACCCCAACACACACAAGAAGTGCATCATCTCAAAACAATCATGAACACAAACTGGGATCAATGGGACAATAAGCTAACCCAGACAGACACACCACACCACCCATCAAGTCAACATGATGTCATAGTGTACCACATGCATGCACATGCACAATCCTGACAAGTGACAGGTCAATGATAGGAGGACATAGCACTAGTGTGCACTCAAAACAAGGCCAGCAACCAGAACATAACTTGCTGCATGTGACACACACACACAAGTAATGTACACTACACTTGCAACACACATCTGAATGTATCACAATGTACAAACAACTCACACACAATGTAATGCAAATAGAACATCGCACACAGAGCATCTGTCAGCAGAAAGAGCCAACACAGCTCAAACACTGCATACATCCACAACAAAAACACAACAGATGCACATGCCAATCCATCACATTGCAAACTCAGCTGGACATCAGGGGCTGCACACCAGGCAAGTACAAGGCAACCTACACTGACAGCACTGCATGCAGGCCAAGCAGTGTGTGCACACCAACCAAATCAGTAGCACACACATCTCAGTGTCACACCATGTACTCCCACATCACAAATCAGCACAGCACACAGACAACATCACACTCTGGAAGGGTAGCAGTACCAAAGCAAACACACATACAGCTAACCCAACACTCACAGATGCACAACTCAAGGACACCCAGGTGCAAACAACATGAACAGAGGACTGTGCAGCACACAGTTGCATTGCACATGAGCAACCATGACTGCAAACTAGTACAAGAAAATCACACATAACCATATGTGAAACTGTCCTGATTGGCACATGGGTCCTGTGCACAGATCAGCACCACAAAGCATAGTGTAACAAATGAAGTGGTGGGGAGGCTCACACACTGGCAACCCAAGGGGATAGGTGACATGAGAGTGAAGTGGTGTGTACGTCAGTAGTGGACAGGTCAGGAGTGTACTATCCACAAATACATGGAGGAGTCACTCACAATTGGTAGGCATCAGAAGCAAAGCTAGGGGATGGTATGACTCCACATCCCACATACCATACTGGAGCCAAAAATGGCTCAAGTGACAGCAATGCATGAGAAAACTCACCAACAATGTCAGTGTGGCTGAGCAGGTCTGCACAGTGAGCACAAACAGTAACAAGACACATGGCTGATCAACAAAAGACAACACAGACTTGGCTGTCACACACTCTGCATACTCACAACTGGCAGCAACAACAAGTAGGTGTCCCCCAGGAGTGCAAGGACACACCAACACACTGCACAGTGCACAACCTACAACTCCCACATGTGCACACAATCACAAGCACAGGGCTGACAAATCAAACAATCAGGCACTTAGCTCCTGGGCGATACATGTGTGCAGTTGGCATTGCAGGGGCACACACACATCAACACTACTGACCAAGTCACCCCCTTCACACTTCATGACCACTCAAGTGCACACATTCAAATGTACCCATGTGACTAGGAAGACAGGCCATCACAAGATGACCATACACCAACACTGCTGTTCACACATCAAGAAAGATCACACAGACATGATGGACCCTGGCCAGCCTACCTGCAATCCTGTGGATAGAATTCCCCTCTGTGCTGGTAGTGCATCCTAACATGACATGTGTACAATTTAGCAAACCTGACCATAGAATGATTAGGATAACAGTAGATCATCACAAACAACCATTGCACCCCCAAGCCTCAGAGGCAAGAAGAACTGAAGTGCCTGTCACCTCTGGCAAACTCTGAAAAAGTGAAACAAGCCATTGGCAATGTTAAAGTGGCATACAGAGCATGTGTCACATTAAACCATTCCCATACATAAAACATTTTTTATTTAGCAAGGACACTGACAAAGCAGACAACAGGAATAACTGTCTTTATTACATATTACCCAGATAGGCATCAAAAGTAGACAAGAGCAAGGCCAGTGGCCAGTCCATAGTTCAAAGTAGGCACATGTGTGCATGAGAACCTGCACAGGGAATGGGCAAACAAAGTGAAAAACAGCAAGGCCAGTGGCCAGTCCATAGTTCAAAGTAGGCACATGTGTGCATGAGAACCTGCACAGGGAATGGGCAAACAAAGTGAAAGACAGCAAGGCCAGTGGCCAGTCCATAGTTCAAAGTAGGCACATGTGTGCATGAGAACCTGCACAGGGAATGGGTAAACAAAGTGAAAAACAGCAAGGCCAGTGGCCAGTCCATAGTTCAAAGTAGGCACATGTGTGCATGAGAACCTGCACAGGGAATGGGTGAGACCATACTCTGCCATGGTCAGCAACACAGCTAGGGGGATAACAATGGGCAGTCCAGGCACCGCTGTGGGAGAGACAGGTGTGGGAGGGGGACTTAGCCTCAGACTTGGCTGTCAGTCGAACTGGGAGGTGGCTGATTGTCGGGCCCAGTTGGAGGACTGGACCTGGGAGAGAGAGGACCAGCTGAGGTAGAGGCATCAGTGGCTTTGGGAGCCGGAGGGCTGCTTGGACCGGGTGGTGTGGTGGCACGTGGAGGCGGAGACATGCTGCCGTGAGACACAGTGTGTGAGGGAGAATGTGGAGGGGTGCCTTTCCACTTCTTGGGGATTCGATAGGTAATTTTGGTCTTGGTAGGAGTGGGGTAGGGTGGGCACAACAGGCACACTCTCCACCAAAGGTGCATCAGGTGCAGGCGGTGGCCCTCCTTCTGGGGATCTGCTGGATCCGGCGGTACGCTTGGCCTGGCCTTGCCTTTTCCCCTCCATCCCCTGTTGACCAGGTGAACCCCCTACAGTGCCCTCCTTTCCGAGCTTCACAGGGGTGTGGGTGGGAGTTGAGGTTGTGGGTGAATCTGCCTTAGAAGGCTTTTTTTGCAGACTCTTAGCAGGCACCAGCTTCACAGCAGGCACGGCAATTGTCTGCTTGTCTTTGGGAGACGCTATTGGGACGGAAGTGTCCTTGGATGGGGATGATTTTGAGGCATGTGAGCCTGAGGCCTGCTTCTTGGCTTGATGCCCCTGAGTGTCACCTGAAGGGCTTTTGCCTTTGCGCTCCGGTGCACTCCGGTGTGACTTTGGTTTGTTTGGGGGATGGTGTCTGCGCTCTGGCCCGCTTGGGGTGCTGCTGTTGTGTGCTGCGTGTGGTGTACTTTGAGCCTGAGGGCTGTTGTGTGTGGTCACTCTCGTCAGATGTAGCCACTGGCAGGGGGGTGGCCGAAGAGACTGGAGCTGGACTCTGAGCCTGTGACAGCCGAATGGCTGCCGTCACTGTGGAGGACAAAGACTGGACAGTCCTGTGTAGCCCACCCACGTCTGAATGAATGCCCTCCATGAAGGCAACTACCTGTGCCAACTTCTTGTCATGGTCTAGGAAGGCATTCAGGAGAGTTGTCTGACCCACACACAGCTGGCGCAAAAGGTCCACAGCCTCAACACTGAGGGCAGCAGGGGAGACTGGGGCAGGGGCAGCGGTGCCTGGGGGGAAGGACACTCTTCCCTTCTTACTGGTGCGAACACGGGCAGCACTAGTGGAAGTAGCTGGGAGGGAGGGCACTGGACGATGTGTGGTGGAAGAGGAGGCAGATTTCCCACTCCCAGTGCCCGCCAACATCGAGGAGTCACCGCTGACGTCAGATGAGGTTGAGGTTGGTGTCTCTGGCTGTGATTCCTCAAGCACACTCCTGTCCCCCTCCGAGGCGCTGGTCACATCAATGTCAGTGTGCTCATGTGAAGCAGTCGTGCCTGATGCCTCACCACTGGTCTCCATCCCCTGTCCTTCTGTGCCCTCGGTAGATGCTGCAAGAGACAGAGATGAAAGTAGGTTCAGTTTAGTGCCATACACACAAACATCATATGCAAGCAACGCACAAAACAAGATGGGATACCCCCATGCTGCACACCACCCTGTGCAGTCACATTGTGCAACCTTAAGTCAAAACTCAAAAATTGCATGGTAACATGCAAACTTGGCATAATTGACCCATGTGATGTCCACACAGCCAGATAGCTTGCCCATGCCACCGTGTAACCAGACATACAGATCCCTCTGAGCATACCTAGGTCCCTGTGGGTGAAAAAGATGTACATCCCAACATGTTGTCACAGTCACATATGGAGTCACCATAACGGGACAACACAGATACAGACTCCAAAATATCATTTCGCAACGGCCATGAGCTCATGCCATCCACCATGTCGTGCTTTGGGGCACAACTACAGTTGCACATTGGTGTCAGATGTGTAGATCTCACAATTTTGAGGTCAGGCACTGCACACATTGATGAAAGCACACTCAGATGAGGCACACTGCCGTTCACTGCCATGGGATGTCCTTGACTCCCCCAATGCAGCTGATGCCATAAGGCCACAACTCAGACTGCAACGTCTAGGGCCATTACATCAATGACATGAGAAAGTACATGTAGCGAAAATGCATGACAGCTGCACCAAGCAGAGAGGCCACTTACAAGCCATTGCATCACAATAGCAACATCACAGAGCTCAGCACTGGCTCAGGCTTGGAATACATGCAGTCACTCACAACCAAAGTCACCCTTCCCAGAATACTCGCCCCCAGCTTGCTGCTGATGGTCCTTCAAAAGTGCATCCAGCTCTGGCTGTGTCAACCATTAGTGGTGTCATGCTCCTGCGCGCCAACCTGCCAGTCCGAGGGAGCAGCCCCATCGTCATCTCTGCCACGTTTTTGCTCAGCCGGCAGATGTCATCCCACCTCTTGTGACAGTGTGTGTGTCGTCGGTTGGAGACACCCAGAGCCCGCACCTTGCGTGCAATGGCCCTCCATACGGCCTTATGCTGGTGGACTTTGAGCTGCAGGCATGGGAGACACAAGGAGGACATTTCAGTGACACTGGGTTATGTACCACTATCTCTCAGTACAGGAGCATGCACAAACTCAGCACAGCTTCACAGATATGTTTAGCAGAGACAATACAGCATGACACGTAGTACATGAGCATGGGATAATCATACCAAAATGCATGCAGGTATGAGGATGGACACAGTACCTGCCCATCTCATACACATGCTGAATGGCAGCACAGAAAGCAATGTGAAGGATGCCCACATCTGCGATTCAGTTTGTGAGTGAGCAAGACATACATTACATTGGAAATGATGTGTCGGGGAAGACTCACTGTGTCCAACACTGCACACCCCTCAATGTCCTTGCCCTGTGAATGGCTCACTGTGTCATGGAGGTCACATTTAGGGACATGATCTTACAATCTCACACCCTTCTCACAAGGTCTGTCTTGTGCAATCCACAGGCCTGAGATAGCTCTTTGATGGATAGGGTAGCAGACAACCCATATGTCTCACTCTGTCCATTCAGTGATGGGTCCTTGTCAAATTGGGCAGTGACTGTGCAGGCCAGGGGGGCTCACACTGAGGTTTAACATGGGCCATCAGAACATTCACATACAGGTACAATATGAGAGGGCAAACAGTGCCTACACATACGAGTCTGAACACATGATGAAAACAATGGAAGGATGATATTTCCAAAGTACAGCAATCTGATGTGTCATATGTGAATTATTCGCCAAGAGTGTCACCCTTAGGCATTTCACTCTTGTGCATAATGCTTACATATCCATGGTGGCAATATAGAGTCAAACACACTTCCATCAGTACCCTCTGGACGTAAAGTCTGTCTCATTTCACAAATGAGCCTGTGAAAAACCTCATGGACTCGAAGTTCCATTAGCACAGGCAAAGTCTGTCCTGACTCCCACTTTCCATACTTGCAGTGTCACTGTATGGCTGCAAAAAGACTGCATGTCCCTCCCATCCTGAAATGCAGCCCGGGGAATGTGTGAAATAGGCTACAAACCCCATTTCCCTGAAGTCAGCATGCTAGGCAGTGTATCACACAAACCCACACTCTCAGGCACATACTGCAGCAGATCAACTTCATGTGTGCACTCCCTGCACTCTCACTTCCACTCTGAAACATTTACCATGACATCTGGAGCACCATATAGCCTCCCATACTGTGTGAGCACCTCGTCCACCAGGACCTCCAGCTCCTCTGTGGTGAAGGGACGGGCCCTGACGTTCTCAGTCCTCGCCATCACTGGGTCCAGGAGACAGGAGCAGCAGCAGTTGGTGGTGAAGAGTGTCAGTCAGCAGTGTCTGGGTCCAGGAGGCAGGAGCAGCAGCAGTTGGTGGTGAAGAGTGTCAGTCAGCAGTATCTGGGTCCAGGAGACAGGAGCAGCAGCAGTTGGTGGTGAAGAGTGTCAGTCAGCAGTGTCTGGAAGCAGTGGAATGTGAGGCTCTCTCCCACACATATATAGCCCCCTGTGGTAGTTTCTGTGGTTCTAAGCTGCTGCAATTGGTGTTCCAGGTCAGCTTTTTTCAAATGCATCCAATGACCGGCCCCGCAGTAGCGGAGCACGCCTACGCGATTTTCAAAATTGCATTTGGCTACCGCGATTGCGGTTCCCATTGGCTTTAAGGGCATGGGCATTGGCAGTGACACACCGCAGGGGCCAGGCGGGCGCTACCACGATCGTGCATCTTTCAATTGCATCCAATGACCGGCCCCGCGGTAGTGGAGCACGCCTACCGCGATTTTCAAAATTGCATTTGGCTACCGCGATTGCGGTTCCCATTGGCTGTAAGGGCATGGGCATTGGCGGTGATACACCGCAGGGGCCAGGTGGGCGCTACTGCGATATGGCTGCTATACATTGGTGCCTATGACCGTGATTTGGGTGGCGGAGCATGCCAACCGCCATTTCCCAATCTGTATCTCACTACTGCGATTGCGGGTCCCATTGGCTGTAAGGGCATGGGCATTGGCGGTGACACACCGCAGGGGCCATGCGGTCGCTACCGCGATCTGGCTGCTATACATTGGTGCCTATGACCGTGATTTGGGTGGCGGAGCATGCCAACCGCCATTTCCTAATCTGTATATCACTACCGTGATTGCGGGTCCCATTGGCTGTAAGGGCATGGGCATTGGCGGTGACACACTGCAGGGGCCAGGCGGTCGCTACCGCGATATGGCTGCTATACATTGGTGCCTATGACCGTGATTTGGGTGGCGCAGCACGTTAACAGCACCTATGGACACATCATGCTATCTCAATGGCAATGGACAGTTCTCAACAGTGTACAGTAGACACCTGAATCATGCCACAAGATAGTGCAAACAATGCCAGTGTAACATTTAGCCCACTGCTGACTACACATGCCATGTCAGTGCACATGATTGCAAACATTGGCATGTACTCCCTCACATGTCACTTATGAATCCTGATATTGTTGTGCATGTACACAGATCAGTGGTATGATGGACTCTCCAATGTGTACACATGTCAATGTGTGATCTGGCTAAGCAACACACAGTGATGAAGGTCTGACTACACAATGTGCATATTTCACTGTGTAGCTTGCTTTGCTCATGTACATACTTGATCTTAATGCACAGACTGTGCTCATTGTGTTGTTGATGTGTGCCCTGTTCGACTTACGCAAGAAGGTGTGGCAGGTACAGCAGCTAGGTAGGAGCCAGCAGTGTTGCTGTTTCACACATATGCTGTACGAACTACTCTCGGGGCTGGTTACGCAAGATGTGGACATGTACCTTTGGGCATTCACATAGTCTGAATCTGTTTGGGAGGTACTCACTGTGTGAAAACTGGACAAGTGTACAAGTAGTGTAGCTGAAGGTGTCCCTACATGTAAGTTGTGCTGTAAGCTGAAGTGTGATGCCAGTCATTGTTGGCGCTGTGTCAGTCAAAACGTAAGATGTTGGACACATCTCATGGTGGATTGCATTGACATGTGTCCCCTTTCATCTCACCTAGGAGGCGACCAAATGTGCATCGTCCCTTCACAGTGCTGGCAGACATGGAGGATGAGGGCGTCATATGGAAATTCCGTCTGGATCGACCCACCCTACAAGACCTATGTGCTCTGTTGGAGCCCCACCTGCGGCCTCGCAGAACATATCCGATTGCTTTCACACCAACGTCTAAGGTGATGGCGGCCCTGCATTTTTTTGCTACCGGATCATTCCAGTACACGGTGTCCAGCGCAGGTGGGATGTTGCAACCTATGTTCAGCATGGTGCTACGTGATGTCCTGTCTGCTATGATGACCTACAAGGACAGATACATCCATTTCCCCAGGAGGCATGAATTGGCGGATGTGAAGGCTGATTTTTATGCCCTTGGCCACGTCCCTAATGTTGTTGGTGCCATTGACTGCACACATGTTGGCCTGGTTCCACCACAGGCACGTGAGCACATCTACGGGAATAGGAAACATTTCCATTCCATCAATGTGCAAGTGGTGTGCCAGGCGGATATGATAATCTCACATGTCTGTGCCAAATTTCCCGGCTCTGCCCATGACTCGTACATCCTGCGTAACAGCATTGTGCCACAGCTGATGGCAAATCTGCTTCCGGAGCATGCATGGATTGTGGGTGAGTACGCAGAGTCAAGTAGCGTGCTGTATGTGTGACATGCTGTCCTCTGCCACAGTAATGTTACAAGTTTGTCCTGTGTGTCTCACACCTAGGTGACTGCATATCCCAACCCGCCTTGGTTGCTGAGCCCACTGTGGAATCCCAGGACCCCGGGTGAAGTCCGCTACAATGATGCCCATGGGAGGACACGTCGTGGGGTGAAGCGTACTTTTGGTCTCCTGAAGTCACGATTTCGCTGCCTGGACAAGACCGGAGGTGCACTGATGTACTCTCCCCAAAAGGTGTGTCAGATCGTAGTTGCATGCTGCATGCTCCACAACCTGGCCTTGCGCAAGGAGATCCCCCTGCTCCTGGACGCTGATGAGCAGCCGAGGCCACCGCCTGCAAACCCACCCATGTCCAGTGACGAGGATAGTGGAGAGGAGGAAGGTGTTGACCTGCGTCAACAGCTCATCAACCGCTACTTCCCTTGAAGGTGAGTGAAAACATACAACAGTGCCATTGTCTGCTGATTGTGTTGTTGGTGAAAAGGCCTAGGGGAGATTTGTGACTGCTGCCTGTTGTTGGCTCTGTGCTGGGTGCTAATGTTTCTGGGACAGGGTAGTTGTGCACAGCTACAGGATGTCTATGTCAGTACTGTTTCTCATTGTAATGTGTGCAGATTTGAGTACCTTGATGACAAGTGTTGTGTAATGGCTGTGATGCCATCACCTGACAAGTGAATATTGTTCTTTTGTGTTTTCCTAGGTCCCTTCTGCCTCTCAATGCCTCCAAACAATCCGTGCTCCTGGTACATTGTAATCCCAGTCAACATTGTACATCCTGTAATAAACATGGAGCTGACACGAAAACATAGGTGTGTAAGGAGTGTTTATTTACAATGGGTATATGTGACAGGGAAGTGAATATTTACAAACAGGTGAAAAGTGAATCAATGAGTTGTCAGTGATGGTAGATGAGACAATAGAGTACTCACCACATTGATGTGGTGACACAATTCAACAGACGCATGCCATTAACCTGGCAGTGTGGATAAGGACAGTCAACAAAGTCAATGTGAAGAGGGGTGCCATCATGGCTGGCTCCTTGACTGGCATTTGGCTGGTGCTTTGCCACGTGATCCTCCCTGGGATTTCTTTGGACGGCCCCTTGAGCGTTTTTGCAGGGGGGGCCTCTGCTGCGGGCTCAGCGGTGTCTGAGGACTCACCCCTCTCTGTGGCCGCAGGGGAGGTGGGGGGAACTGTCATCCTATGGGCCACTGGAGGTAGATTGAGCTGTTGTTTGGGCCGCAGGCCTGTCTCTCAGGACACCCACTAGCTGGCCCAGGAGGTCCACGATTTGGCCCAATCGTGTGTCTATGGACCTCAGCAACAGGCGGAGCTCACGGGATTCCTCCAGAGCCTGGCCCGTGTGTCCCTGGGCTTGTTCATAGGCCCCAAGGACTCTGGCGATGTTGGCCAGGGCTTCGGTCCCAGTGTCCGGTTGGTCTTGTCGCCTAGTTGCCCTCCCACCTGCCCTGCTGTCCCGGACCTGTGGCGTCACCACTCTACGCACCCGCGTACTCTCCCTGCCCTCCTCAGATTGTGGGGTGGGGTGGTCATCCTCTGAGGCAGGGTCAGTGTTGCAGGCAGCACTGGTGGTGGTGGTGGAGGCCGCACAGGTCGTTACAGCAGGGGTCAGCGTAGTTGTTGTTGCTGAGGTTGTGGCAGGCGGGACAGTGGGGTCCTGGGACCTGTTGCGCCCTGGCATGCCTGATGGGCCTGCTTCGGGCTCCGCATCCGAGAAATCTAGGGAGTCTGCATCAGAGAGTCCATGTTCCGGGGGAGGAGACTGGCTCTGCGGGTTGGTGTGGTCATCTGCAGCTGTCAGTTCTTGGTCACCTGTGGAACAGAGGGGAAATGGTCATTGGAGTGCACCCCTCAAGCTTGGTGTTAGATGTTTTGTCGTTACATGTTATACACCACACAGTTTACATTGGTATTACATTGTATGTCTGCACAGTATTGAGCATCATGTTATGATGTGGAGGTACATACATTACTTGTCCATGGTGTGACATGTCAATAGGTACCATGCGCAATGTGCAGATTGTATGATTACAAGGACATCTCATCATCTAACGACTGGCAGCACAACAACTTTATGTAAAGCACTTTGTTGTTCACTCTGCATGGAAGACATTACAGCTGAGCATGAACTAGCCATTGTAGTCTCATGCATACCTTTGTCATATCATGTGCTTTGCTTTCTTTTTACTACTGACCATGCTTGTTTTGTTTTCATATGGGCCTTGATGCTCTGCCCCCATGGCACTTACAGATAGCATTCAGTGCTGTGCATGATTGTGCCCTGAATTTCTTCACCATGTGATTTGGTGAGTCACACTTTGGTTTCTGTGACAGTTACATACGCTTTTCGGTCTGCACACTGGAAGTGGCTATTGGATCTATGCCAAGTTGGATGACATGTGAGGGCTGCTGTGGTCATCTGGCTCCATGCTTTTTTAGAGGAATGGCAGGGTGCATGCACTGTCTACCTACCTGTTCTGTGACACAGTTGAGGGGAATTGTTGCCACATGGTTCTGGGTGTGGGGGGTGTACCATCCTGCTGAGCTTTGGGACAAGGGGGCCTGGTGGGAGTTGTGGTGCAGGCCTCCCACCCCTAAACCCCCCTCCCTGTGAAGATGGCTACCTACCTGTTAGGTGAAGGTGAACAATGCAATGGCTGCCACATGCTTCTGGGTGGGGTGGAGTGCTACATCCTGCTCAGGGGTGGGATAAGGGGGCCTGGTGGGAGTTGTAGTGCAGGCCTCCCACCCCCAAACCCCCCTCCCTGTGAATATGGCTACCTACCTGTTAGGTGAAGGTGAACAATGCAATGGCTGCCACATGCTTCTGGGTGGGGTGGAGTGCTACATCCTGCTCAGGGGTGGGACAAGGGGGCCTGGTGGGAGTTGTGGTGCAGGCCTCCCACCCAAAACCCCCTCCCTGTGAAGATGGCTACCTACCTGTTAGGTGAAGGTGAACAATGCAATGGCTGCCACATGCCTCTGGGTGGGGTGGAGTGCTACATCCTGCTCAGGGGCGGGGCAAGGGGGCCTGGTGGGAGTTGTGGTGCAGGCCTCCCACCCCCAAACCCACCTCCCTGTGAAGATGGCTACCTACCTGTTAGGTGAAGATGAACAATGAAAAGGCTGCCACATGCTTCTGGGTGGGGTGGAGTGCTACATCCTGCTCAGGAGTGGGGCAAGGGGGCCTGGTGGGAGTTGTAGTGCTGGCTGCCTGTACACATGCAACCCTGGGAATGTTGCTGGCTACCTTTGGGGTGATTCAGAGGGAGTGAATGTTACATCTGTGAGACATGTGTTGGGTAGTGTGTGGTGCACATGAATGGATTTGGGCCTAGGAGGTGTAGCTTTGTAGTTGTGCAAGACAGTACATAGCAGTGTAATGGTAGACATTTGTTTGTAATTACCAGCCTCCACTCCCCCGGCTACTCCTGTGAGACTCTCTGGATACAGTATGGCAAGCACCTTCTCCTCCCATGCAGTGAATGTTCTTGGTGGAATGGGAGGGCCACCGCCAGTCATCTGAGCCAGCTGACGGTTCTTGTAGTTCTTCTGTTTCACCAGCCTCTTGAGGTCATGCCACTGCTTCATGATCTCCTTCTTGGTGCGCGGGGTGGTCCCTACTGCATTGACCTTGTTGACTATCCTTCTCCCCATTTGAGCTCTGGTGGCTAATGGTGTCTGTTGGACCAGGTTACAAAACAATTGTGGTTCTACTCTGATTCTCATCTGCCATGACTGACAACTCACTGTCAGTGAATTTGGGCATTTTCTTTTGTGCCATGGTGTGTGATGTGCAAATGGTTTGAGGTGCAGGTGTGAGCTTGGTGTGGGTGATGTAAGTGGGGTGTGTGTGTGTGTTATTGTGCTGGTGAGATGTGTGGTGGTTTGCCTCTCCTTTGTGCTGTAGGGTTTAGGTCCTTCAGGGGTGGAGTATTGCAAAGGATTCTGGTCAGGGAAGGGACTGGTTTTATACTCAGCTATGTGGGTGTGTCAAAATGGAGTATTGCTGTCAGGTGGGTTGCGTGTGTTGTCCTGGGATTTGTATTTTAGTTGCCATGGGGTTGTGACATTGGGGTGTGTTAGGTGTTTTGGGGGGCTGAGCTAGTTTGATGTGTGCACTTGGTGGCCTTGTGGTGTGTTTTTTTTGTCGACCGCCATATTTCTTACGGAGCGGGCGCGGCGGTGGGTATGCAACAGCCCTTCCGCCGGCTCTCCCATTCATCACTGTTTGCGATCGCGGCGGTCGGAAACAGCGGATCGTTCCGCTGTCACCTCAATGGAATCCTAATTTTAAGTGCGGTCACTCCGCTGGCCTAGCGGCAGTTTTGGGTGTTTCCGCCGCGAATCCAACCGCCGTGGACGGATTTTCACCTGCTCCGCCCGCTACCGGCGGGTTTTCATGGCATCGTTCCGCCGCGGTCCGATTTTTCTGGTGGTTGATCCTAATCGGACCGCCGGTTTTGCCGCGGTACCAGCGGACGGTTTATTTCAGCTACCATGGCGGTCAGAATGGTTTACCGACCACCATCCTAATCGACCCCTAAGTGTGGTGGAGGCCCCCCTGATTTTCTTTTTGGGAAGTTACGGGTTCTGGGGAAACATACCCCCCCACTTGCAGAGCTGACATGGGTCGTACGGACCCTAAACAACGAAAGATAACTTTAGAAAAACCAGGCACAGCTGCCGAACAAGGCCCTGACAGAGGAGATGGGTCGGAACATGACGACCAACCACATGGAGCAGATGGCACTGCAGCTATCATGGCAGAACTCCGAGCGGGGTTCCGCGCGATAGACTCGAGATTTGACTCCTTGACCTCCCGACTCGATCGAATGGGGGAACGGTTGGAGAATCATGGCACTAGACTGGATGAGGCCGAAAAACGTATCTCCTCGCACGAGGATCTATCCACTGATACAATGCGCCGTCTGGAAAGTGTGGAGCACCTATTAAAATCAGTAGCGATAAAGAATGAAGACTTGGAGGCGAGATCAAGGAGGAATAACGTCCGCATAATGGGCCTAGCGGAATCTACCAACATGGGGCGGCCTGAACCATTTGTTGAATCCTTATTAGCAGACATATTTGGGGCTGATAACTTCTCCAAGGCCTTTATTGTGGAAAGAGCTCACAGGTCACTTGGCCCACGCACCCCCCCGGGCACCCTTCCGTGGCCCATTATCGCCTGCATCCTCAATTACAGGTATCGCGACACAGTCCTCCGTCTGGCCCGGGAAAATGCTCCGGTGCAATACCAAGCCGCTACCCTCTCCTTCTACCTGGACCACACCATGGCAGTTCAGGAAGCCTGCCGAAAATTGGTTGATGCAAAGATTCAGCTCCGCAAGATGGGCCTGAAATATGCTATGCTTTACCCAGCGAAACTCCGAGTAATGGTGGACAAAAAAGCTTGCTTTTTTGAGACTGCTGTGGACCCCCTGACCTTCTGTACACAACATCAAGCTGTGGCCCGTAGAAACCCAGTCCACTCCTCTGGGCACTCCTCTCCAGACAGACAACTTGCGGCAAACGCTGAACTATTTACCGCGGAATAACAACCATTGCAAATAAAGTGGGCCTGGCCCTATTTAATCGGTTCAGTAAGATGATAACTACTAAGGATTGAGCCACAATTGAGTTTTATACAGTTGTATACGTTCCTGTATCAATACTTTGCACACTGTTTAACTTTACATGATGGGCATCGATCATCCGGGGTGTTGCCCGCCTCCTACGGATGACTACGACTAGTTTATGTTTGGGGATTCCTGTTTTTCGTTTGGGAGGGGGAGGATGGATATTCACCAGACTTTTGAGCCCAGGTGTGGGAGGGGGTGGGGATGGGTACTTTTGCTCCAGATGCTGTTCTTTGCATTTTCATTTTATTGGTTTTTAAGGATCCCGATGTATTTTTCCCTATGTGTCCTTCCCTCTCCACAATTGAGTTGTAAGCTTATGTCTCGTGGACATGTACGTGCACATACACCCCCTCTGTGGCCATGGCACTAAACCCAGCTGCGGAAACGAACCTCATCTCTTGGAATGTACGAGGGCTTAACAACCCTAGGAAGTGTAAACTTGTACAGGCCTACCTTCGGAGACATAATGTTAAGATAGCGTTTCTACAGGAAACTCATCTTCCCCTGCCGACAACCCCCCCATCCGCTTCCTCATGGGGACCACATAGATTTTTTGCTAGCTACAGCACTTACTCCCGCGGAGTGTGTATTTTAATTCATCATACCCTCCCCTTTACAATCAAAGACACAGTGACTGACATACAAGGACGATACCTGCTGGTGGTGGGGACTCTGATGGGTAGGACAGTAGCATTTCTTAATATTTACGCCCCTAATGTGGACGACCCCGCTTTTTTCAGCTCTCTCCATACATTACTGCATAGATATGAATATGACACACTTTTCCTCGGGGGGGACCTGAACATATGGTTAGACCCTCAGCATGACTCTTCGAATCCACTCCCTGGTACCAAACCCCACGCCCACCGGGAACTGACGGATCTCATCCGTTCTCGAACTCTACATGATATCTGGCGCACACACCACCCAACAATACCAGAATATACCTTTCACTCAACACCACACTCCACCCAGACACGCATAGACTACTGGCTCACCGATGCTCTGGGGTGTCAATGGACGAAAGGCGTGGATACACTGCCGCGTACACTATCAGACCACGCACCAGTACTTCTTCATTTAAATATACTGCGTAATGTGGGATGGGAGCAGAGATGGTCGTTTCCAGCCACAGCCTTGTTGGATGCCTTATTTAAATCCGAATTACAAGAGGCCATTATGGAATACTTCACTTTAAACACTGGCTCTGTAGCTAAATATGCCACGTTATGGGATGCCTTCAAGGCGTATATCCGGGGTATATGTATATCCCAACAGGCGGGAGTCTTGCGTTCCATACGGGGTAGTATTGCTCGGGTGGAGGCAGCATTGTCATTATTAGACGCATCACCACAAACCCCTGATGCTCAGGGTAGACGTAGCGCGCTTCTACTTGAATTTAACGAGCATGCAGATAGGGAGGCCACTCTACTGGGTAAGCTACACACTGCACAGCGGTACGGCGAGGGAGAGCGCCCAGGGAATTCCCTAGCACGATTGGTGAGACACCCCTGAGGGGCTGGGCACATAGCAGCAATAAAAAGAGCGGACGATTCCATGGCTACTGCGGACGCGGACATCATATCTGAGCTGGTCGCATATTACCGATCCTTGTATGCTACTAAACTTCCCAAAGATTTTACACAACACCTAACATACCTACAGGAAATTGCAATGGTATGGCTCACAACTTGTCAAGCTGAATTCATCAGTGACACCTTCACAGTGGAGGAGATCACTTTGGCAATAGATGCCCTGAGTGGAGCGAAGGCACCAGGCCTGGATGGGCTGTCGGGAGTATTTTATAAAACATTTAAGGGAATCCTGGTATCTCAGCTACTCGAGGTTTATGCAGAGGCCTTAGAGGATGGCGTACTCCCCCCCTCCATGAGGGAGGCAGCTATCTCTCTGTTGCTGAAACCCGACAAGGAACCCACTAGCTGCACTTCGTATAGGCCCATATCCTTGATAAGTTTTGACAACAAAATTCTGGCAAAAATGCTATCCAACAGATTATCTTTACTCCTAGAACAGATACTCTCACCAGTACAATCTGGTTTTATTCCACATAGGGCCACTGCCCTGAACCTTCGAACGGTCTTCTCCGTCATTAATAGAATCGAGCCACGTGTCCCCGCCGCGATAGCGCTCCTCGATGCGGAGAAAGCTTAAAACTCTTTGGAGTGGCCATTTCTTGTCGCTACACTTCGCAAATTAGGTCTCCCAGCAAATTTTATTGCATTCGACACCTAAGGCTCGGATTCGGGTGAATGGCTCCCTATCACCCCCAATTCCTATTTCGAGAGGGACCCGTCAGGGTTGTCCCTTATCCCCGCTACTCTTCATAATAGCCATGGACCCCCTAGTTCGACACTTGCAGGAAAAGCACATGTTCCGTGGTCTCCAATTTCACTCAGGACCTCTATTAATGTCCATATATGCAGACAACATACTGCTGTTTCTTAGACACCCCAACACTAATCTGCAGCCTATAATTGATGAAGTTAACCGCTTTGGGGCCATGTACAGGTTGCGGATTAATTGGAATAAATCGGAGCTGTTTCCAATTACTGATTCCACCTCTCCTGGGGAGATGGAGCTACCACTTAGATGGGCTGGGGATACCACTAAATACCTTGGCATTATACTACTTAAAAACAAAGAACAGGTCATTCGCCTCAACTATGGCCCAGCTTTCACACAACATGGGGGCATATTAGCAAGGGCCTTATTGCCGCTTTAGCGGCCCTTTTTGCTGATAAAGCGGCGATATTTTTATCGCCCTATTAGCAAGCCAGCGCTAACATGCGTTAGCGCCAGCTTTCCGGCGTTATCTGCCGGTTTTTCTATCGCCTTGCATGCCAGCGATAATTATCGCTAATGACATGCAAGGTAGGCGTTCCTTACAAAAAGCACACGGAAAAGGTCGCTAAAACATCTTCCATCTATTAGCAAGGATGTCCTGCGATAACAAAAGTCGCTCTAAACCCCGATCAGCGCAGGAATTGAACGCCTGATAAAAACCTGACTAAGGCATACTTAACATGGGAGGTGGATTATAGGGTTAAGGCCACACGCTCGTATTAGCAAGCTTATCGCCGTTTCGCATTGATTTTCGTGGGTTTTTCAGCGATGTTGGCCCATTTCCCCGCTATCGCTGGATTTTATATTGCCAATGCGCTAAGCGTTGCTAATACAGCGCTATCATGGCGATATAATCCAGCGATAGCCGGCGATAGTAAAAAACGCGCTAAGCGCGTTCAGCGATAATTATCGCTGCGTCTTGCTAATAAGCCCCTTAGTTCGCAAATTGAAAGATGGATACAACTGCCAATCTCTATGGCAGGGCGCATTGCCCTTATCAAAATGAAGGTTTTACCACGGTTCCTATACCTCTTTCTTAGTATCCCCATCCCACTCACGAATGCCTTTTTTACGCAACTACGGGGCCTACTTGTGCGAGTGATCTGGGGGGGGGGCGTAGACCAAGGATAGCGTGGGACACCCTGACGTTACCCTACAACCGGGGCGGGTTTGCAGTCCCAGATTTCCACCTTTGGTATTTGGTTGCGCAGGCGCAATTTGCTTACCAATGGTTTCACCCTGACGATCGGATACCATACACCAAACCTGAGAAAGATCTCACCTCCCCTACCCCGTTAGGGGCGATATTCCCACAGGGTATTCCACTTTACCCAAATGACATACAACCCCTATCTACCACATGCTGGGCCTGGCGTAGGCTTAGTCGGAAGTTGGGTACCGGCTCCCTATACTCCCCAGAGCTCCCGCTACATCAGAACCCATTCCTGCCGCTCACATCTGACATGGTGGTGCAGCGCACACTTAGTAAGCTGAAACTTTATACCGTGGGCACCCTCTTCCCGAATGGACGAGCATTGACCATGACGGACCTCACTACACGCTCTGAATTGACCTATATGGATAAATTCATAGCAACCAGACAGCTCGGAGTACTTCGCACAAACACTCCTACATTCCCGTCTCCCCCCATAGAATTCAAACCACTCACATTGCTCATCAATGACAAGGAAGGGGACCACCTTGTCACCAAGTTATACAGAGCATGTCTAGCACTGAAACAGGCACGAGATAGAGGGGTGAGAAGGCATTGGGAGGAAGACTTGGGCCAACCCCTGACGGATAAAGAGTGGGCCTGCAGTCATGAGCAAATCTAAAGGGTTCCCCCAACCACAGGCACAAACTCCTCCATTTTAAGTTCATACATAGGGCATATATCACACCGCGTCAGCTCACCAAATACGACATCACTAAACCATCTAGCTGCCCCAAATGCCAGGCACTAGAGGCAGACTTTGCCCATATGACTTGGACATGTCCACGTATAGCTCCTTTTTTGGATGGATGTATTTCAAACGATCTCTGACATAATTGATACCCCGCTCCCTCCCTCTCCCAAACTAGCTTTGCTGGGAATAGTAAATACCATAAAACTATGTCATCGAAGATTCATCGCTATAGCACTACTGCTAGCAAAAAGTGAGATTGCTGTACACTGGGGGGCAAAAACTAACCCCACAAAAGCTATGTGGATACAAAGCATGTCGTACTGTGATATGCAAACAGAAATCTATGCAACTTTGCAACCACCAGCCTCACGACCCAAAGATATCTGGCATATCTACCGCTGTTATTTGCGACAGACGCAGCAGCCATCTTCATCCTCCTCTCCTGAGCATCAGGATGCTGACGAGAGACCAACCTCCCTCCCGCATGCGGACACTAACACCATATTGGTCCCCTAACTGACATGGCTAATTTACATTGCCAACTGGGCGAGCCACACGCGTCATTTGAGACAAGTTGTGAGACACCCATGGTTCAAATACCAAGAGGATAAGAGGTACTTTTACTCCACCTGAAAAGCATGTTATATTTCCAATATACATGTGAGAGAGGACTCCCCCCCCCCTACACCCATAGGGATCTTTTCTGTTGAGTTAGTCATTTGATTTACGTTATGGATCAATGAGACAGTACATATCGCACAAGCCGCCATGTAACGGCAATTATGAAGAGCACAAACTGTAATGTGTTGTATGTTTTTGTTACCATAATCAACAAAACTTAACCCGTTGCGTGCGTCTGTCGGCCAACGGCCGTCGCGAGCACTACCTCTGTAGTGCTGCGAACGTCCGTTGGCCGACGCGGCCCCGCCCACTCCGCTAAACCGCCGCACCGCGGCGGAATTGCCGCCGCGGTTATGCGGTTAAAAAAAATAAAATAATGTTTCCAGTGGTTCCTGAATCGATCATTACAGAAATTTCTGGTAAGGTAATGTGTTGAAACTTGAGGGTCATGGATAGAGTTAGATGAGGGGCCAATGATTGTAATGTGTTTGCTAGCTGATGAGTTTTTGGAGTTGATTCTTCATTTGCACTCACCAGTCCAACACCTCTTACTGGTGGTGCCGTAAGTTTTCCTACTGCGATATATTTGGTTTCTTTGGAAATATTTTTACAAAATGCCAACTTGTACCACAGTACAAATACAAATTATTTTGTCTTCTTTTTTCTATTTTTTGGTCAGCGGCTCACAAATAGTGCCAATCTGCATGGGTTCTACTACCTGATGACTGTCTGGAATTTCGGAATTCTCCATTCTTGTTCGATCAAATCTTGGAACACTTGGGCGGTAGTCTGTCTTCTTTTTTTTCCCTCTTCTTTCAGTTTGTTGATAATCTATTTCCAGGGCCAAATATATTAGTGCAGGAACTTCAGTGGGTCTATTGGGTATTTGAGCCAAGGCATCTTTTAGTTAATAATTTACACCCTGATAAAACAAAACTGCTTTGTTGAACTGTGCTTAGTAGGTGGTTAGAACTCTATTGCCCTGTTTCAACTCTAATAATTCATTATCCGTAGCTTGAGAGACTTTTCTTCTGTCAAATATTCTGAGAAATTATTTTTAAATCCTTCAAAGTTGTATAAGATAGGATCATCTCTGGAGACCAAAGGCATTGACCAAAAAGCAGAAAGAGATTGTGCATCATGGATAATCGCAGAACGGCTCATAAAAATGAAGGGAGCATTGGGCCAGGAAAATCTGGGCCTTTTGAGGATTGCCAGAGGAAAGCAGTCTGGAGGAGCCAAGGGAATCACAGCGAACAATGAATGAACTACCTCGGTGGTTTGACTAGGCATTGGATTTGACGTAGAACTAGAAGCCTTATCTGCTGGAGCTGAAGGGGCAAAATTGACTCCAGCTAATGTCCCACCCATCTTGGATGTTAACTCTGAAGTCTCTCTAGTCTCCCTAGAAGCTATTATGTCTTATTTTAAACTTTTGCCCTCTTCTTTAACAGCTACAAATTCCTTTTGGATTACTTTTAGAATCTCACTCTCTTGAAAACATTTTCGGCATTCAATTGTCTTTAGCATGTTATTTTTGTCACTATATATATATATATATATATATATATATATATATATATATATATATATATATAAATATATATATATATATATATATATATATATATATAACAAACAACGACTCTCCTTCCAGAGGTCACAGGCCCGTAGAGGGTTGGCGCGATGCCGGCGGAGAAAACCGGTAACTCAATATTCATCAACAGCGGGGTTGCCAATCACGCTCTCGGGTTAACGCACAAAAACCAAGCGAAACTCCAGAGTTAGAAATGGGGGTTTATTATTGTCATAAACCCTCCGTGACGCGTTTCGACTCCGTAGAGTCTTGATCACACAGTGAGGCAACCAAAAGGCAGTTGTTTTCATACACTTCCTGTAGCTAGACACAGAAAACGGACATTTTTTCACACGTGATATTGTACAACAAATTACATGGTCGCCATTTGTAAATGGTAAATCAAATTACGGCTTATTGCAAAATTTCTTGAACAGAACACACAGTGTGTAGGACCATGTTTCACATCAAACACACTAGCATATGTATATGTATATACTGTGTGTGTTGTCAGTCCCATTAGTTTTTACTGAGGCATGCTGGTCTATGTAGTTCAGTCGGTAATACAGGTTGTCTAGTGGCTTGTGCAGTCCTGGCTGAATTTAAATCTAAGTTGAAGTAACGTGATGGGCGCATTGTGCGTGTTAATCCCGCTCGTAATAGTCATCCCCAATGTGGTGGGAACAGTGCGAACACGACTGGATGGTTTTTGTAGTAATACTTCCTAGATATTGGCAACCCCGCTGTTGATGAATATATATATATATATATATATATATATATATATATATATATATATATATATATATATATATATATATATATATATATATATATATATATATATATAAAACCTACTGGCGGTCGCCCGTGGGTAGTTATAGTTAGGACCTTGTTTCTATTCAAAAAGCGTTTTTTCTTTTGCCAATATCTTTAGCGCCGTTTGACGAATCTTCGCGAATCTTTCAAAACTAATGGTCCACTCAGGTCAGCTCCTGTCTTGAAAGTTTCGGGATGATTCGTCAAGCAGGGGCCGAGAAAAAAGGGGGGTCCCAAAACGCGTTTTCCCCATCTTAATTTCCATGGGAATTTTTGGAACAGGATACAGCAGGAACTGCTAAACGGAATTACACCAAATTTGGCAAAAAGGTAGCTCTTGGTTCAGAAAGCAACCTTTTTTTTTAAATGGTGTAAATCTGTTCAGTAGTTGCTGAGAAATTCAAAACATTTCATTCTGATTGGCTGTCAACACTCCAAACAAGGAAGTGTTGGCAGCCATCTTGTGACTCGGTAAAACCTAGTCACAAGACAGTAAAAAAAAGATTAAAAAACAAGAAAAGGGGGCAGGGTAGACACACCCTGACCCCCTAGGCCTGCTCAGGGCCCAAAAAAAGCATTAAAAAAAAAAGAAATCGGCCGAATTCGCACTGGGTGCGCGAATCCAGCCGAGAAAATAAAAATAAAATGAATTGCGGGCTCCCGCACTTCGTTTAATTAAGCCCCCGGCTGGGCCAGGTCCCGGGGGCAATCACAAAGTATAGTCCGGGGGCCCGTGGGGGCCCCCGCAGCCTCAGGGACCACCACCTCCCCGGGGTTCTGATTTAAAAAAACAAAATGTGTGGGGGGGGGGGGCTCGAGCCCCCTTACACGGCCCCGGGGACCACCACCTCCCCGGGGCTGTGCAAATGTAGGGAGGGGGGGCTGCACGGCCCCCCTCCTGGAGCCCTAGATGGCCCTGGGGACCGCCACCCCCCAGGGCCAGCTCCTGCAATGTCCTGGGGTGCCCACCCCCGGGACTTTGCTGTTTGCTATGGCAGGGCGGGAGCATGGCTTCCGCCCTGCCATAGCAAACACTGCTTTGCTTCTTGTACCGAGAGCAGGAAACCTGCTCTCGCTTCAACGAAGCAAAGCAGAATTGCTTTTGGGCAAGGGGAGCTGCATGTTAGCAGCTCCCCTTGCCCAAAAGCAATGCTGGCTCCCGCAGGAGGCGGGGAGCCGGCAGGGACCGTGGGGGCATCGGGGCTCCCCCCACGGTCCCCATCAAAGAGGCCAGGGCCTAGGGGATGGGGTCCCCGGGGCCAAAAGTGGCCCAGGGAAGGGGGGCTGCATGGCCCCCTCCCTTTTGTATTTTTTTAAAATAAATAAATAAGGCCGGGCCCCGGGGGATGGGGTCCCCAGGGCCAAAACTGGCCTCAGGAGGGGGGCCACACAGCCCCACTCCTTAAAAAGAATAAAAAAAATAAAAAATAAATATGTGGCCATGCCCTGGGGGATGGGGTCCCCGGGGCTGAAATCGGCCATGGGAGGGGGGCCCCGCAGCCCTCTTCCCGTTTAAAAAAAAAAAAAAAAGGGAAAGAAAATGCTTAGGCCCTGGGGGATGGGGTCCCCAGGGTCCAAAAATAAAAAAGGGAAGGGGGGCCACACAGCCCCCCTTCCAAAAAGCAAATTTTTAAAAAGCCGGTGTCTAACGGGAGGCCCCGCCCCATCCCTGCACCACTGTGCAAATGCACCTCCTGGCACGTTCTATGTTGGAGGATTAAGTCCCCTTCATTCCTGAGGGTCCCTGGGGGCCAACTAGCCCACCAGGTACCTCCTGTAAGCCCCACACAGTGGGATTGCTGAGAGGTGGTCCGAGGCCACGCCCCTTTTTACACCACTCTGCAAACGCGCCTGTTGGCGCACTGCTGGTGGGGCGATGAGGTCCTCTTGTGTCCTGAGGACCTCAGGACACATGTGGACTTCATCCCCTGAGCAGCAGTGCGCCAGGAGGCGCGTTTGCAGAGTGGTGTAAAAAGGGGGCGTGGCCTCAGACCACTCTCAGCAATCCAGCTGTGTGGGGCTTACTGGAGGTACCTGGTGGGCTAGTTGGCCCCAGGGACCCTCAGGAGGCAAGTGGACTTCATCCCCCAACCAAGAGAGTGCCAGGAGGCGCGTTTGCAGAGTGGTGGACAAAGGGGGCATGGCCTGTGTCCACCTATCAGCAATCCCACTATCTGGGGCATACTGGAGGTATCAGGTAGGCTAGTTGGCCCCTAAGTAGTGAGCTTTAATCCCCATCCAAGAGCGCACTAGGGAGTGCGTTTGCAGAGTGGTGGGGAAAGGGGGCGTGACCTGCTATGACAACTTAGCAATCTGGCTGTGTGGGACTTACTGGAGGTAATAGGAGGGGTAGTTGGCCCCCAATGTTGTCCTTGGCGGGCAACTACCTCTCCTATTACCTCCACTAAATCCCACACAGTGGGATTGCTAAGAGGTCTTCGGAGGCCACGCCCCCCACTTCTCCACCACTCTGAAAACGCGCCTCCTGGCACAGTACTGGTTGGGGGATGAAGTCCACTTTCCTCCTGAGGGACTTTGGGGGCCAAGAAGCCCTCCTGGTACCTCCTGTAAGTCCTACGCAGTGGAATTCCTGTGCGCTGGTCAGAGGCCCAGCACCCTTTCTCCACCACTCTGCAAACGCGACTACTAGTTAAAGAATCATTTGCAATGTAATAGGTTTCGCATTTGCGAGAGTTAGAGATATTGGCGTTGTAAATGTAAAAGATTTTTACTAATGTTTTTTGGTGTAGAGTGGATGTACGTTGTGTGCAGTGGAATTAAGTGGTATGTTGTGCAGTGAAACTGTGTGAATAGAAAGTATGTGGTATTTAGTGCATAGGAATTATGTGGAGTGGGATTATGTGTTTTGGAGAGTAATTATGTCGTATTGTAGTCTGTGTTGTGGAGTGGTAACCTCAGGTTTAGTCTTCCTCGTTTCCATAGAAGCTAAACTATAAACTCAATGAGACACAAAAAAGAAGGAACCACTGAGGAGCAATTCTGGACCTAGTCAGAGGTATGAGCAGGGCCACTGGAATTATGTGACTGTTCGGCTGCATCAATTTTCACATAATTAAACATTTTCCGCATTTGCCAAATATTCCATCATCTGCTGCCTAATCTGCAGATTTGAACAAAAAAAGCCTTGTTTCTAGCTCAAATGGCTCACATGTTCCCAAAAATGCAGCTTCACGTGTTACAGCGTGGTGGAAGGCCCTTTGCAAACCTGGAATGGTCACGTGTTACTTATTGCTAAATGTGGGTGTTAAATTGGTACTAATGGTGCACAAACCTTTCTTCTTTCTGTGCCTCTCTTGCCTCTTTCTGCATTTCTCTTGCATCTTTCTGCACCTTTCTTCCTCTTTCTGCACCTCACTGTCTTCTTTCTGCACTTCACTTGCCTCTTTCTGCACTTCTCTTGCCCCTTTCTGCACCTCACTTGCCTCTTTCAGCACCTCTGTTGCTTTTTTCTGCAGATCTCTTGCCTCTTTCTGCACCTCTCTTGCCTCTTTCTGCACCTCTCTTGCCTCTTTCTGCACCTCACTTGCCTCTTTCTGCACTTCTCTTGCTTCTTTCTATACCTCTTTTGCCTCTTTCTGCTCTCTCTTGCCTCTTTGTGCATTTCTCTTGCCTGTTTCTGCACTTCCCTTGCCTCTTTCTGCTTCTCCCTTGCCTCTTTCTGCACCTCACTCTCTTCCTTCTGCACCTCTCTTGCCTTTTTCTGCATTTCTCTTGCCTCTTTCTGCACTTCTCGACTCTCTTTCTGTACCTCTCTTGCCTCTTTCTGCACCTCAAGTGCCTCTTTCTGCACCTCAGTGCCTCTTTCTGTACTTGTCTTGCCTCTTTCTACACTTATCTTGCCTCTTTCTATACCTCTCTTGACTCTTTCTGCACCTCACTTGCCACTTTCTGCTCTTCTCTTGCCTCTTTCTGAACCTCACTCTCTTTTTTCTGCACTTCTCGCCTCTTTCTGCACCTCACTTGCTTCTTTCTGCATCTCTCTTGCCTCTTTCCGCACCTCTATTGCCTCTTCCTGCAACTCTGTTGCTTCTTTCTGCACTTCTCTTGCCTCTTTCTGCACCCTTCTTGTCTCTTTCAGCACCCCTGTTGCTTCTTTCTGCACTTCTCTTCCTTCTTTATGTACCCCTCTTGCCTTTCTGTACCCCTCTTGCCTCTTTGTGCACCCTCCTACCTCTTTCTGCACCCCTCTTGCCTCTTTCTGCACCTCTGTTGGTTCTTTCTGCACTGCTCCTGCTTCTTTCTGCACCTCTTTTGCAAATTTCTGCATCCATCTTGCCTCTTTCTGTACCCCTCTTCCCTCTTTCTGCACCTCTCTTGCCTCTGTCTGCACACGTTCCCTCTTTCTGCACCCCTTTTGCCTGTTTCTGCAACTCTCTTGCTTCTTTCTGCAGTTCTCTTGCCTCCTACACCTCACTTGCTTCTTTCTGCACTTCTATTGCCTCTTTCTGCACCTCTCTTGCTTCTTTCTGCACCCCTGTTGTCTCTTTCTGCACCCCGGTTGTCTCTTTCTGCACTCGTCTTCCCTCTTTCTGCACCTCTCTTGCTTCTTTCTGTACTTCTCTTGCTTCTTTCTGCACCTCTCTTGCTGCTTTCTGCACCCTTCTTCCCTTTTTGCATCCCTCTTGCCTCTTTCTGCTGTTCTCTTGCCATTTTCTGCACCTCCCTCTTTCTGCCTCACTCTTTCTGCACTTCTCTTGCTTCTTTCCACACCTCTGTTGATTCTTTCAGCAATTCTCTTGCCTCTTTCTGCATTTCTCTTGCTTGTTTCTGCAATTCTCTTGTGTCTTTCTGCACCTCTGTTGCCTCTTTCTGCACTTCACTAGCTTCTTTCTGCACCCCTCTTGCTTCTTTCTGCACCCCTCTTCCTTCTTTCTGCACTACTCTTGCCTCTTTTACACCCCTGTTCTCTCTTTCTGCACCTTTCCTGCCTGTTTCTGCACCTGTCTTGCTTCTTTCTGTACCTCTGTTGCTTCTTTCTGCACTTCTCTTGCCTCTTTCTGCACCCTGCGCGCCTCTTTCAGCACCTCTGTTGCTTCTTTATGCACTTCTCTTCCTTCTTTCTGCACCCCTCCTGCTTCTTTCTGCACCCCTCTTCCTTCTTTCTGCACTACTCTTGCCTCTTTTACACCCCTGTTCTCTCTTTCTGCACCTTTTCTGCCTGTTTCTGCACCTGTCTTGCTTCTTTCTGTACCTCTGTTGCTTCTTTCTGCACTTCTCTTGCCTCTTTCTGCACCCTGCGCGCCTCTTTCAGCACCTCTGTTGCCTCTTTCTGCACTTCACTAGCTTCTTTCTGCACCCCTCTTGCTTCTTTCTGCACCCCTCTTCCTTCTTTATGCACTACTCTTGCCTCTTTTACACCCCTGTTCTCTCTTTCTGCACCTTTCCTGCCTGTTTCTGCACGTCTTGCTTCTTTCTGTACCTCTGTTGCTTCTTTCTGCACTTCTCTTGCCTCTTTCTGCACCCTGCGCGCCTCTTTCAGCACCTCTGTTGCTTCTTTATGCACTTCTCTTCCTTCTTTCTGCACCCCTCCTGCCTCTTTATGTACCTCTCTTGCCAATTTGTGCATCTCTCCTACCTCTTTCTGCACCCCTCTTGCCTCTTTTTGCACCTCTGTTATTTCTTTCTGCAATGCTCTTGCTTCTTTCTGCACCTCTTTTGCAAATGTCTGCATCCCTCATGCTTCTCTCTGCACCCCTCTTCCCTATTTCTCCACCTCTCTTGCTTCTTTCTGCACTGCTCTTGCTTTTTTCTGCACCTCTCTTGCAAATTTCTGTATCCCTCTTACCTCTTTCTGCACCCCTGTTCCCTCTTTCTGTACCTTTCTTGCCTGTTTCTGCACCTCTCTTGCCTCTTTCAGCACCTCTGTTGCTTCTTTCTGCACTTCTCTTGCTTCTTTATGTACCCCTTTTGCCTTCCTGCACCTCTCTTGCCGTTTTCTGCAGTTCTCTTGCCTCTTTCTGCACTTCTTTTGTTTCTTTCTGCACTTTTCTTGCCTCCTTCTGTACCCCTCTTGCCTCTTTCTGCACCTCTGTTGGTTCTTTCTATACCTCTGTTGCTTCTTTCAGGAAGTCTCTTGCCTCTTTCTGCACTTCTCTTCTTTCTTTCTGTACCCCTCCTGCCTCTTTCAGTGCCTTTCTTGCCTCTTTGTGCACCTCTCCTACCTCTTTCTGCACCCCTCTTGCCTCTTTTTGCACCTCTGTTGGTTCGTTCTGCACTGCTCTTGCTTCTTTCTGCACCTCACTTGCCTCTTTCTGCACTTCTCTTGCTTCTTTCTACACCTCTGTTGCTTCTTTCTGCACTTCTGACTTAGAGGTAATTTTAATCCCCCTGCCCTATTATGTACTAGGGCCTTACAGGGGAGGTCATGCCAATCACAGGGGTACCCCAACCCAGAGTGTACCCTAGTCTATGTAGGTGTTTTCCATGCATTCTAAGTGTCTTTCAGCATAGCACTGGCTCCGGGCCTGGTTAGTCAAAGTCAATTACCACCAGTACCAGTCAGCAAAAAGTTGGGGGCACAGGATGACTTTGCAACAAGGCCTCTTTCTGCACCTCTGTTGGTTCTTTCTGCATATCTATTGCTTCTTTCTGCACCTTTCTTCGTTTTTCTGGACTTCTGTTGCCTCTTTCTGCATTTCTCTTGCTTTTTTCTGCGCCTTTCTTCCTCTTACTGCACATGTCCTACCTCTGTAGGCATAGTTAGTAATTAGCATTTAAAAAACCTTTGAAATTCACTGAAAAAACCATAGGTTTCAGGGAAGTTATAGTTAGAAATTAGAATTTAAAAAACCTTAACAATTCACTGAAAAAACCACAGGTTTCAGGGACGTTATAGTTAGTTGGACATTTTACTCGTACAAAACCGGAGAAATTCGGCCGTTATAGTTAGTTGAGGTAACTATAACTCGCGCCCCCACAATGCACTGCTGATGACGTCACATATTACATCACTCATGACATGGTCAGTGACATCACTGATGACATCTCAAATGACATCACTGATGCCATCATCCACGTGATAATCTGATGCACCTCCTCACACCCTAATATAACCTTTGATACACCCACTCTAAAATACAGACTACCATTTTCGAAACCAAAGACACACCAATAGCAGTTACTACATACCCACTCACTGATTCCTAGGTCTACACACACATCTACTCATTCACCCATACAGTCACTCATACATGCAGTCACTCATCAATACAGCACTATCATATACACTCATACACCTATACAGACACTCACATACCGCCACTCACCCATGAGTTACTCACACACATAGTCAGTCATGCAAAGAATCGATCACGCTCCCATTTACTCACCTACACAATTATACACACACCACCTCACTGACACAAGAACACACTCATCCATACAGGCACTCTCATAATCACTCACTCTCACATATAGTTATTTATATACTCTAACACTCAGATATACTGCCTTTCACAAATGTAGTTACTCACACATGTACCACTGAGACATCTAAACACTCACCAACACACCCATACACACAATCATCCACCAATACAGCCTTCACAGATGCACTCTTGAACCAATACACCCAGTGAATCACCCACTCACACATCTTTGCACAAAGTCACACAAACACAGACACTCAGGCACCCATACAGATACTCAGACAACCAATCAATAACCCATATAGGCACTCATGTAGCTACTCACCAACCCATGCAGCCGCTTACACACCAACAGACATACTGATACAGACATTCGCACAGTTTAGTCACTAACCCATGCATTCAGTAAGACACGTTTAATCACTCACTTATACAGTCAGTCACGCACCTACTAAATCATCCATTCAGACAGTCATACACCCACTCATTCTTCAATACACCTTGGCATATATATATATATATATATATATATATATATATATATATAAAACATATTTAAATTTTACAGAAACACACAGTCACTGGATGATGTCATCAGTGATGTCATTTGAGATGTCATCAGTGATGTCATCAGTGATGTCACTGACCATGTCATGAGTGATGTAATATGTGACGTCATCAGCAGTGCATTGTGGGGGCGCGAGTTATAGTTACCTCAACTAACTATAACAGCCAAATTTCTCTGGTTTTGCACGAGTGAAATGTCCAACTAACTATAACGTCCCTGAAACCTGTGGTTTTTTCAGTGAACATATATATATATATATAATGTTCAACATTTTATTTAACATTACAATCTCTTTGTTTTTCTTTTCCCATATGGGATACTTGCGTGACCAGGAACTGTCTGAAAGTAGGACCAGGAGCTGGGCTTCGTGATGGTCACAATGCAGGTATTTCTTTGCTTGTCTTATTTAAATAATTTCTTCACTGTAGTTCTATTTATCTTCTTTGTTTTGTTAATCTCTCTTCTGATGAGAGGCCTGGTGTGTCTCTGGGCTGGTTATACATGCGGCCTCAAGCAGAGACACTGCCCTTAAAGGAGGAGCTGACGCGTTTCTAAAACTCACTATATTGTTTGAGTAAACCCTGCAGAAATGCTGGCTCAGAGTCGGCTACTGAATAGCTTTGAGACACTATTTCCATCGGAAGGGACGCACTTCTGAAATCCCGCTCAATGAGTTTTGAGCCTGAGCGGCTCTGAGACACTTCCGTAATCGCCAATTGGCGTGCTACCAATAATGCAAGTTTTTGGAGTGTGAGCCTGAGCGGTATTGAGACACTACTCCTGCGACCTTACCGACGTTACTCGCAACACACTAGCTACGGGAGCCACATCGTACTCCTAACTAAGCTCTGAGGAAAAATGCACAATAAACTGGAGCAAATCTTTCAGATGCGGGAACTTGGTGAAGTATGCCACTACAGACTCAGCGCATGTTAACATTTTTTTCTTAGGTATGAGGTCAACAAGGACGAGAACGAGCATGCTGGGCCCTCAGCGGCCGCCATCTTGTGATGTGCACTGTGTGAATCCGGACAATGATAAATCCTCTTTACTGGTAAAGTTGAATTTAGCATTATCCTTTTAAAAATGCCACTTTGAGAAAGATTCAAACAAACAGGGGTGGGCCCTATACCACACAGCTAGATTGGGCCAGTAAATTACAAGACAAATGAAATATCTAGCTGACCATTTATTGTGCGGTCAGCTATTTAACAGACTAAGACCAAAATCACGAATAAGATGGTCAACATCATTTAATTATTCTTTTCTGAAAACTTCTTATGCATTTTGGAACTACACAAGGTAGGGATGGACAACACTTCACAATTTACATAGTGTGAAAATTAGGCTCAAAAAGGGGTGAAAACAACAAGTGCAATTATAACACAATCAGTAAGTGATTTCACAAGGTAACATTTCACAAGTAACAAATAAAGTGAAAACATCAAGACTAAAATACGTACAAATAAATTAAAGCTGCTACCAGTCAAAGAAAGAGCAATAATGAGGTAAACCGTATCACCATCAAAACTGTTTAAATGGAACACACTCGGGATACCATCCAACGGGGTATTTACATTTCATGCAAAAGAGGATATACATTTTGGAAAAAGTTTTTCCCTCAATTGCTATATAATTTATAACACTGACTGATCCCCTATTGGTCCAAATTGTGCCAACGCGTTTCAAAGCCTTTTTATTTTGAGGGATTCTCTTCAGGGCTGTGACTGGATTCTGTTATTGTTTCTAGAAATCTCGTCAAGAGTGTTGAGGGCCCAATTTATACACGTTGTTGACCAAAAGGCTTGTGGCTCTTGGTAATGTAGGCAGAGCTAGAGGGGTATTGAATGAGGCAGGTTTTGTTGTTTAGGAGGCACAAGTGCTAAGACATCCGTGTTAAGCCGTTCTTTATCCGGTGCTGCACTGGAGGAAATTCTCTCTGTGCCAGCAGGGACTTTAGCGGCGAGTTGTGCGCATTATGAAACCTGCTCCCAGCGGCAGAGATTAATTAATAAGGCTGTGAAGTAGAATAATTTTCAAGCGCGGTACGTGCGTGGAGTAATTATGTTTGTTTCCCAAACAGCTGTCCTTTAGCAAAGCTTCTGAATAACTAAGCACAACAGATCCAGTTCTGCTTGGCAGACGGAAGCCATGCTGACTAAAGGAGAGCTGTTTGGAAAACAAACATAATTACTGCACGCGCGTACCGCGCTTGAAAATTATTCGACTTCACGGCCTTATTAATTCATCTCTGCCGCTGGGAGCAGGTTTCATAATGCGCACAACTCGCCGCTAAAGTAAAATAAACGCTAAAGTCCCTGCTGGCACAGAGAGAATTTCCTCCAGGGCAGCACTGGATAAATAACGGCTTAACACAGATGTCTTAGCACTTGTGCCTCCTAAACAACAAACCCTGCCTCATTCAATACCCCTCTAGCTCTGCCTACATTACCAAGAGCCACATGCCTTTTGGTCAACAACGTGTATAAATCGGGCCCTCAGCACTCTTGACGAGATTTCTAGAAACACTAACAGAATCCAGCCACAGCCCTGAAGAGAATCCCTCAAAATAAAACGGGTTTTGAAACGCGTTGGCACAATTTGGACCAACAGGGGATCAGTCAGTGTTATAAATTATATAGCAATTGAGGGAAAAACTTTTTCCAAAATGTATATCCTCTTTTGCATGAAATGTAAATACCCCCGTTGGATGGTATCCCGAGTGTGTTCCATTTAAACAGTTTTGATGGTGATACGGGTTACCTCATTATTGCTCTTTCTTTGACTGGTAGCAGCTTTAATTTATTTGTACGTATTTTAGTCTTGATGTTTTCACTTTATTTGTTACTTGTGAAATGTTACCTTGTGAAATCACTTACTGATTGTGTTATAATTGCACTTGTTGTTTTCACTCCTTTTGAGCCTAATTTTCACACTATGTAAATTGTGAAGTGTTGTCCATCCCTACCTTGTGTAGTTCCAAAATGCATAAGAATTTTTCAGAAAAAGAATAATTAAATGATGTTGACCATCTTATTCGTGATTTTGGTCTTAGTCTGTTAAATAGCTGACAGCACAATAAATGGAAAGCTAGATATTTCATTTGTCTTGTAACTTTGAGAAAGATGGCATTTTTCTGCTCTTAGCCCTGTGTGCCTGCAGCCTGTCTCCAATACACGTTGGAGTGGGTGACAGCTGGACTGTGTATATTTCCTCTAGACAGCCAAACACAGAGGGTACTTAGGTGTGACTGAGCGGCCATCGAGATCCTGATGGGTCATCCTGGGCAAGATAAGAGGGAGGAGCTGACACTTATACCTGAATAAGCTGTGTCCTATCCCCACACAAAGGTCTGCATACCCCTCTTGAGTGAGTCTGGAGCCAGAGCTGGGAGGGTGGGAGGACCTCTGTGTACTTCAAAGCCCCTCTTGGAAGTCACCCCCACTTCAAAGGCACTGGGTTTCTGAACTCACCAAATCAATACACTACTGGACCTGTGAAGAACGCTGCCAGGAGGAAGGACTGCTGTGCTGCTACAAGGACTGCCACTCTGCTGGGCTGCTGCTCTGGAAGAACTGCTTTTTTGCAGTGCTGCCACGCTGCCTGCTACTCTCTGCCCTGCTGAGGAAGGACTAGACTCATCTTACTTGAACCCAGAGTGACTTCAAGGGCATGCTGATTTGCCCCGAGTTCTAAGTCTCAGGTACATCAAAGAGTTTTCATCAACCTGCAACAGCACCTGGACTTTGCTTGCTGCAAGTCGTGCCCTGCCAAGTGGTGCCAATCCAGTTCTGGGCCCTTGGAAGTAGGAATAAAGTGCTGCAACTGCTAGAATCAGAGTGGGTGCATCCCCCTTGATGCTGATGCATCGCGCTGCTGCATGGACCGTGGACATCACACCGCTGACTGCGTGGCGCATCATCTCCAGTTGGAAATGCATCTACGACCTTGCGTGGCTCGGTGCCGACACATCGCCTTCACCCCAGCGGTTGGATGGCGACGCATCACCTCTTTGCGTCCTGCGTCTTGATTGTAGTTTAGACACATCTCAAACTCTGCACAGCCCGGCGGTGATGCATCACCTTCAATCCTGCGGTTCGACGATGACTCATCGCCTCTTTGCTTCCTGCATCTCGGCCTTGTCTACGACGCATCTTTTCAGCTGGCCAAGTCTAGTTCCTGTGTCCAACCAGCACCCCATATCAGTATGCCTGAACTTTTGGATGCACCCCGGTCTAGGGTGACCAAATATCCCCGGTTGGCACTTTAAGCACTGAATTTTCATTTATTCTTTAAAAATTCATAACTTTGTTTTATTTATTGGATTTTTGTCATTTTGGTCTTTTGTAAATGTAAGCTATTTTTCTAAACTAGTGTGGAGTCTTTTTTTTTTTTACTGCGTTACTGTTTGAAGTGTTGCACAAATACTTCACACATTGCCTCTTAATTTAAGCTTGACTGCACTGTGCCAAGCTACCAGAGGGTGAGCACTGGTTAATTTAGGGTGTATCTGACTTACCCTGACTCGGATTTTTGGTCCTGCTTATTCAGGGTAGATACCACTGCCAACAGCCAGGATAAAAATGCTGCTGAACCACATTGATTCTTTCTTCAGCGTTCTCTATTTCAGCTGCTATTATGCCCATGATAGAGTTTAAATAGTTAGCAAAAGAAGCTCTTGCCATGGGCACTTCTGCTTTGTTAGTTTTGAATGCTATAGCCTTTCCTTTCCCCCATTTTTGAGCTGCAAGGGGAAAAGAAACGTCCTACCTCTTTAAAACACTACTAGCAGACCAATCGAAGGAGTCTCAGGGCCAAGAGGGGTGGCCCAGCCCAGCCAAGCCTCTTCCGGGCTCTGATAGGCACAAATTGGCCTGCTCTTGGCCCGGGCACGTGCCCGGGCGCAACCCGCGATGCGAGAGTGAAAGGCACCTCATGAGCACTGTGATTGACTCCGCCTTTTGGCCACAATGACACTTGGGACACATAATCCTCGTCCCTGGCCCCTAATGAGGCCCGAAAGTGGCGTCCTTCTAAATCAAATACGTTTGTGTCTCTATTCTGATATCTGGTTTTGGCAAATTAAATAGATTCATTTTAAAAGCATTACCTGTAACAAACAGCACACTCACACAACAAAAACCAGGTGACTACAAATTGCCAATATTATTATACATAAGAAAATTAAAAGCTGAATGTACAATCTCAAGTTTAGATACCATATCCAACTATACATCAAACTAGTTAATATATATGTATTACTAGTCACTTGGGAGATAAGAAAGCTCAGTTTGTTGGTAATTAACAGGCTTGGATCATTTCACTTTCCCATTGCAGGGTTCTCCACCAACCTATACATTCAACTTGATATTTGCGGGTACAAACCCTTGTTCAGTTGCAGTAGAGGAAATCAGGCAACAGAGCTGCGCAGCATGAGCTGCACACTACAGTCTCATCACAGGGTGCCAGCTTTGCCTGCATTTTACAGTGTTTCGGATAGGGTTGCCATATCACTCTGTGTCAGCAGGGCATAATGTTTACAATCCAAGACTATTTGTAACAAATCAGTGAATCCTGTGAGGTGTTTATTTGCTTTCAGAAGAATCAGTTGGATTCACACATAAGGCATCATCGATTTGTGAGACTATGGAACTGGAAACACGGTGCTCTGCTGGTCTCAGGATTCTAGCTAGGAAGCATGAAATGGCATATGCCACAAAATTCTGCTTAGTTGACACTGGCCTTTGATATTTTGTATGCTTGGTCTCTGACCAATATTCCAAGAAACACAGGAGAATATTTACAAAGAAGTGACGGAGCGCGGCATTAGCCTTCTTGGTTTGACGCCGCACTCCGCCACTTCTGAAACGCAGGGCTGCACCGTATTTACAACAATAGGGTGCAGCCCTGCGTTTCCCCCTGCGCTGGCGCTAATTTCAGCTGCCTAGCACCAACTCAGGGACTCTTGCACTATAGTGCAAGCGTGCCCGAGTTGTGGGGAATGATTGTTTATGTGCAGGCAGGGACACGTTCCTGTACATAAACAATCATGCATGGCGTTTTGCTGTTTTTATGTGTGCTGCACATTGCAAAACAGCAAAAACAAGAAGAAATAAAGCATTTTCTCCTCGTTGTGCCCTGTTAAGACCAGGTTTTCCCTGGTCTTAATTTTGGCGCTGACCCATATTTACGCCACTCTTGTAAAGATGAGGCAGCGTCAAAATCAATGGGTGTTGCGGCGGAAAGCCCATCGCAACACCCATTGACCACCCCTTTCATGCTAAGTATAGCGTGAAAGGGTGCCTTATTTACAAGGCAGCATTAAGCCATGTTAAGTGGCTTAACGCTGCCTTGTGAATATGGCGAAACCCGTATTGCCACCACAACGTCAAAAAAAGTGACGTTCTGGTGGTGATTTACAAGCCCCTCAGTTTCATGGTTCATAAGTAGAATTGTTCTGTTGCAGGACAGCCATATGGAAAATGATTTCCAAAGAGCACACTGTATTTGATACAGAGATTGAGATAGCAAAATTTCTCTGGCACAGTAGACTTCTGTGTGCTTCTTAGTTCACATTAGAGCAGGAGCCTTGATGTCCATTACTTCTGAGCTTAACTATTGAGCATTAAGTCTACTGTGTCTCAGTGTTTCAGAATCAGTCACTTTCTGAAACTAAACGAAGTGGGACTATAGTGTTTGTACTGAACATGTCAAAGTTTTGGAACTGCAGAGAAATAATGCATAGAGGTGGGACGAAATGTGGCCTAATGGGAAGAGCTGCTGATTGGAGAACCTGGTTCAAATCCTGGCTTCAGCTCAACAAGCAGTGATTCTGGGCAATCACTTGATCTTCCCATGCCTAAAAAACATGAATCTGACCTTGTATAACATATTCTAGTGCTCATGTAAAGCGCTGCAATGCCCTTGGACTAACTGTGCACTTAATAAAACTGCAAACAAAATAGGGGCATATTGGAAGGATCCGCTTACAACACACTCTGCTCCAATATCTTGTAGTCCTTCATCTCTGTCACAGTCAATTCTTTTAGTATTATTATTATAGTGTTTTATGGCTGTGTCATCACACCATAGGCGCTCGAAGTAGGCTCTTTACCTGACACGTGCTGTGCATTTAAAGACAGAGGTTTCGTTTAACATCGAGATGGTGTTTACTTTTACTTCTCTGACAACAAAGTGAGAGGATTTTGTAAAGAGAACTATGTGACAAGTTTGCTGGAGTACAGTGGGTTTGAAAGGAAAGGCCGTAAGAGGATGTTACTTTTATGCACCAAAAACGATGCGAATAATGTTTTCTGACTGACTGATGTTATCATTTTCTAACACAACGAAATGTAAATACCTGCACATGTGCTGTATACATATTTCAAAATATATTAGCAGTTAAGAAGGCACAAATTAATCAATTTTTGGTCATTCTAAATTGAGATGGAAACAAACATTTTTATTAGGATCAAAACAAAACAAGACACTTTACTTAGTGGTGTGCAAATTATATTTATTCACTGAAATCTGATTTACACACGTTGTTTGTGCTCTATAGCTGTATCAATAAAACTCCATGTCTGTGCACCACCGGCTACATACCACATCCTTATCACTTTATTGCTCAATGGGGCGTGGCTCATTTGCTTCTTTGAGTGAAGCTTGGATTTTTCACAATACTTGGATGATGCAACATTGAAAGTAGCACCCCCACTCTGAAAATAGTTCAAGCACCACAACACACTGGTGAGGTTTCTGTGATTGCCTCTTTGTGTATTAATAGGCCCAAAGCACATCAGCCAGGGAGCAGGCTGAGATGACTGTACTCATTTTACACGCTTATATGGGCCTTGCTCTTCCCCAATCAAAGCTGAGTTTGTTCTCCAATAGTTGTTTCTGGTAGTTTAGTTGCGCAAAACAGTTTTCAATTGAGAACGTGTGCTCTATAAATTATAATACACTTACGTGTATTACCTATTTTTGTTTTTTACTTATTTATTTTTTCTGTTTTATACAGTGCAAACCTGGCGATTTACAAGAGCATCAGATTACATTACATAAGGTCAAATTTTTTTCAAAATTCACTGGGAGATTAAATGATTTGTCCATAATCACATGATGTGGAGCTGACGCCAGCACTCGAACCTGGTTCCCCAGTCCCAAAGTCAACAGCCCTGGCCTTTAGGCGACATCTCCTATCTCCTCCCTTAATAATATATATCTATATATATATATCTCTCTCTCTCTATATATATATATATATCCTTTAGCAATTCTCCCAGCAGGGAGAAAATATGGAGCGCACTCAATGGAGCATTTTCATAGTAGTTCTTATTTAATCCACAGGTAAATAGGCAGCATTACAGCATTAACACCAACGCGTTTCGAGCTCCCGGAGCTCTTGTTCACGGTTAGTTTGGTGATCAATTACCCAGCATACTTATTTTCAAAAAGTGTCACATGATATGTCACATGATTTTGGTCTCTGGGACCCAAGCATTCTGGTCTATGTAGTTTCAGTAAAAAAAAAAAAACATAAAAAAACCATATATAACAAAATTCATAGTTATAATCACTATGTCGAGAACGTGAACATTATAATTATATTGCTGTTATTCATACAATTAATTCAGGCTATTTGGTGCTCTTGACACACGCCAATTATTTCTTTTTCAACTGTTTTTCCAACATTGTCAACAAATGTAACTTTAAGTGTTATAATCACAAAAACAATTAATCCATCCAGTGGGAATTCGTGATTAATCACTCCATATATGTATGATGTTTCAAAGGTCGACACTATTGGTAACGCATGTAAGGATAAATCCCTCTAGTGGGAAATAATGTTGCCTAGTGACAATTAGTAATATTTTTATCGTTCCCGAACAAGCATTTTGAATACTCAACACTGGTTAAAATTAAACAAAATTCAAGCAAAACCAAATCAATCAAAATTAAACTAAAAAATAAAAAAAGAGGGGGAAAAATAATAAAGGGGTTAAAACCTAATTTATAGGGAAGCCACAGTTTTCTGGATTTTTACTGTTCATAAGTGTACAAACAATTCTTCGTCCTGGTTCAAACCGTGTAGGGTATAGGTTCTGAGTGCCAATATTTGTCTGGATTCTCGTTGACGTAATCTTTTTCTCTGTTACCTCCTCGTACATGTACGTCCACTGTTTCTATGCCATAAAATCTTAGTAGTCTCCAATCACTGTTGTGTTTTAACTCCATATGTTTTGCCACAGCATTGCTTCGATCTTTTGCAATTGTAGCTCTTACGTGTTCAAGGATTCTTTTTTCAATTCACAGATGGTGCTTCCCACATACTTGAGAGCGCAAGGACACTCTATTACATATACCACAAATTGTGTTTTACAGGTTATCAGTTTATCAATTTTCCATTTCTTCTTATTTGCCCATACTATTTCCTTGGTGTTCTTGGCAATTTGACAAACCTTACAGTTGTAGCATTTAACAAAACCTGTTGTCTTCAACCACTGTGTTGTTTTGTTACCCTTGATTTTCCAGTGGTGACTTTGAACTAGTGTGTCTTTTAAATTCTTGGGCCTTCTAAATGTTATATTAGGATGATTCCCGATTAGGTCTGCCACTGTGGGATCCAAACGTAAGATTCTCCAATTCTTTTTCAAAATGGCTTTAATTTGTTTTGATTCCTGTGAGTATGTTGTTATCAGGCGAATCATATTGGTGTTTTCCGTTTGTATCTTGGCTTTCAACATTTCTTCTCTGTCCTTTATTTCCGTTCTCTCTCTGCATTTATCAACGATCTTTCGTGAGTAACCTCTTTGTCTAAATCTGTTACTTGTTTGATCCCGATGTTTTGCCCACTCTTCTTTTCTGAGCAGATTCTTTTGATACGCAGAAACTCCCCATATGGGATACTGTTGATCAGTGGCATTTGATGGAAACTTTGGGCATGTAACATTGCATTGGTAGCGGTCTTTTCCGATGTAAAGTGGTCTCAATTTTTTTGTCTTTCACGTAAATTTCAGTATCAAGAAAGGTAACTCGATCCTGACTGATTTCATAGGTAAACTTAAATTGTGCTTCAGTATTGTTGAGAATCAAAAATATCTCTCAAACTCCATTTCAGTACCATCCCAGATAATCAGCAGGTCATCGATGAACCTGAACCAACTTACTATTTTGTTACATAGTCATCATTGTCAGGGTGCCAGGCAAGGTGTTGCTCCCACCAACCCATTGCCAGGCAAGCATAACTAGGGCTGAAAGAAAATCCCATAGCGGTTCCTTTTGTCTGAATATATATCTCATCTCCAAAGAGAAAAACATTTTTGTTAGGCAGCTTTTAATCATTTGCAGCAGCATCTGGTTATGTTGAACATATTGGATATTGCGGTTTTTAAGGAAGTATTCATAGCTTTTAATCCAATATGGTTTTCTATATTTGTATAGAGCGAGATAACATCCATTGTTATTAATTTATAGGAATCCTGCCAGGGTGTATTCTGTAGATGTCTTAAGAGGTCTCCCGTATCTTTTATATAAGAGGATAGGTTCTGTACAAATGGCAACAAGAAGTAATCCACATAGTTGGCAGTGGATTCAAATAGAGAGCCATTGGCTGCTATTATCGGACGCCCTGGTGGTTTAGTTGCATTTTTATGTATTTTGGGCAGAAAATAAATTGTTGCCATTCTTGGATAATCCGTCTTTAGATATCTGACCTCATCATCATCAAGCAAGTTTGTGTTGGACCATTCCTGCAATTGTTTATCCCATTGGTCTTTAAATTCCATGGTAGGATTATCTTTTAATTTTGCGTAGTACTCCAAATTATTCAACTGCGAGTGAGCTTCTTTTTCATAATCAGTCTTTTCCCAAATGATAATATTGCCACCCTTATCGGCAATTTTAATTACTATTCCTTGATCTTGTGATAGGTTTTTCACTGCCTCTCTTTCTTCATTACTCATGTTGTCCTTGAATCTTGCTACCCGGTGGTAGTTGTGGGTAAAATTTAGATTTGGGTGTCATTCCACTTAACCCAGATTCCATTTGGTTAAGTGGAATGAAACCCAAATCTAAATTTTACCCACAACTACCACCGGTAACAAAATTGACGCCTTTCACGAAGCTGTAATATAGGACATCTATAGAATCAGACCAACAAGATTCAAGGGCAACATGAGTAATGAAGAAAGAGAGGCAGTGAAAAACCTATCACAAGATCAAGGAATAGTAATTAAAATTGCCGATAAGGGTGGCAATATTATCATTTGGGAAAAGACTGATTATGAAAAGAAGCTCACTCGCAGTTGAATAATTTGGAGTACTACGCAAAATTAAAAGATAATCCTACCATGGAATTTAAAGACCAATGGGATAAACAATTGCAGGAATGGTCCAACACAAACTTGCTTGATGATGATGAGGTCATATCTAAAGACGGATTATCCAAGAATGGCAACATTTTATTTTCTGCCCAAAATACATAAAAATGCAACTAAACCACCAGGGCGTCCGATAATAGCAGCCAATGGCTCTCTATTTGAATCCACTGCCAACTATGTGGATTACTTCTTGTTGCCATTTGTACAGAACCTATCCTCTTATATAAAAGATACGGGAGACCTCTTAAGACATCTACAGAATACACCCTGGCAGGATTCCTATAAATTAATAACAATGGATGTTATCTCGCTCTATACAAATATAGAAAACCATATTGGATTAAAAGCTTGCGAATACTTCCTTAAAAACCACAATATCCAATATGTTCAACATAACCAGATGCTGCTGCAAATGATTAAAAGCTGCCTAACAAAAAATGTTTTTCTCTTTGGAGATGAGATATATATTCAGACAAAAGGAACCGCTATGGGATTTTCTTTCAGCCCTAGTTATGCTTGCCTGGCAATGGGTTGGTGGGAGCAACACCTTGCCTGGCACCCTGACAATGATGACTATGTAACAAAAATAGTAAGTTGGTTCAGGTTCATCGATGACCTGCTGATTATCTGGGATGGTACTGAAATGGAGTTTGAGAGATATTTTTTGATTCTCAACAATACTGAAGCACAATTTAAGTTTACCTATGAAATCAGTCAGGATCGAGGTACCTTTCTTGATACTGAAATTTACGTGAAAGACAAAAAATTGAGACCACTTTACATCGGAAAAGACAGCTACCAATGCAATGTTACATGCCCAAAGTTTCCATCAAATGCCACTGATCAACAGTATCCCATATGGGGAGTTTCTGCGTATCAAAGAATCTGCTCAGAAAAAGAAGAGTGGGCAAAACATCGGGATCAAACAAGTAACAGATTTAGACAAAGAGGTTACTCACGAAAGATCGTTGATAAATGCAGAGAGAGAACGGAAATAAAGGACAGAGAAGAAATCCTGAAAGCCAAGATACAAATGGAAAACACCAATATGATTCGCCTGATAACAACATACTCACAGGAATCAAAACAAATTAAAGCCATTTTGAAAAGAATTGGAGAATCTTACGTTTGGATCCCACAGTGGCAGACCTAATCGGGAATCATCCTAATATAACATTTAGAAGGCCCAAGAATTTAAAAGACACAACTAGTTCAAAGTCACCACTGGAAAATCAAGGGTAACAAAACAACACAGTGGTTGAAGACAACAGGTTTTGTTAAATGCTACAACTGTAAGGTTTGTCAAATTGCCAAGAACACCAAGGAAATAGTATGGGCAAATAAGAAGAAATGGAAAATTGATAAACTGATAACCTGTAAAACACAATTTGTGGTATATGTAATAGAGTGTCCTTGCGCTCTCAAGTATGTGGGAAGCACCATCTGTGAATTGAAAAATAGAATCCTTGAACACGTAAGAGCTACAATTGCAAAAGATCGAAGCAATGCTGTGGCAAAACATATGGAGTTAAAACACAACAGTGATTGGAGACTTCTAAGATTTTATGGCATAGAAACAGTGGACGTACATGTACGAGGAGGTAACAGAGAAAAAGATTACGTCAACGAGAATCCAGACAAATATTGGCACTCAGAACCTATACCCCACACGGTTTGAACCAGGACGAAGAATTGTTTGTACACTTATGAATAGTAAAAATCCAGAAAACTGTGGCTTCCCTATAAATTAGGTTTTAACCCCTTTATTATTTTTCCCCTCTTTTTTTATTTTTATTTTAATTTTGATTGATTTGGTTTTGCTTGAATTTTGTTTAATTTTAACCAGTGTTGAGTATTCAAAATGCTTGTTCGGGAACAATAAAAATATTACTAATTGTCACTAGGCAACATTATTTCCCACTAGAGGGATTTATCCTTACATGCGTTACCAATAGTGTCGACCTTTTGAAACATCATACATATATGGAGTGATTAATCACGAATTCCCACTGGAGGGATTAATTGTTTTTGTGATTATAACAATTAAAGTTACATTTGTTGACAATGTTGGAAAAAACAGTTGAAAAAGAAATAATTGGCGTGTGTCAAGAGCACCAAATAGCCTGAATTAATTGTATGAGATAACAGCAATATAATTATAATGTTCACGTTCTCGACATAGTGATTATAACTATGAATTTTGTTATATATGGTTTTTTATGGGGTTTTTTTTTACTGAAACTACATAGACCAGAATGCTTGGGTCCCAGAGACCAAAATCATGTGACATATCATGTGACACTTTTGAAAATAAGTATGCTGGGTAATTGATCACCAAACTAACCGTGAACAAGAGCTCCGGGAGCTCGAAACGCGTTGGTGTTAATGCTGTAATGCTGCCTATTTACCTGTGGATTAAATAAGAACTACTATTAAAAATGCTCCATTGAGTGCGCTCCATTTTTCTCCCTGCTGGGAGAATTGCTAAAGGATTTAACACGGCTTGGCTCAGCCGAGGAGAACTGCACCCTCTACAACTGTATGCGCCACACTACCAGCAAAAGCGAGCCCTGTTTGGAAATATATATATATATATATATATATATATATATATATATATAATCTCAAAATGCAGGACTGACGCCCTTGACCATTACCTACTAAACCACGGGTACTCATAGTACGGCCCGCGGGCCGCCAGCGGCCCGGCAAGCCTTCCTTGGCGGCCCGCGGACCTTGCAGCTATCCTACCTGGTTTTTTTCGTTTTTTTTTTTAAGTGTCCGCAAACACCGCCGGTTGCAGCAGCGCTCTATGGGGGCCGGGCGATTCTTTAAAAAACCATTCACTTGTTAATGAGGCTTTGTTGTATTTCACCTCTTCTTAGCGCCCCTGCATCTCCACTGGAGATGCAGGGGCGCTAAGAAGAGGTGAAATACAACAAAGCCTCATTAACAAGTGAATGGTCTTTTAAAGAGCTGTGAAGTACTCGGGTGCGGCTGTGTGTGTGCCCGGGAAGCTGTCTCAGCCCAGCCCGGGCTGACACACACACGGGGTGAGGTGACAGAGGGTGACAGAGCGAGGGAGACAGACAGAGGGAGGGAGACAGAGAGGGGGAGACAGAGGGTGACAGAGAGAGGGAGACAGACAGAGGGAGGGAGACAGAGAGAGGGAGAGAGAGGGAGACAGAGAGAGAGGGAGACAGAGGGAGGGAGACAGAGGGAGACAGAGGGAGGGAGTCAGGGGGAGACAGAGGGAGGGAGAGGGAGACAGACAGAGGGAGACAGAGAGAGGGAGACAGAGAGAGGGAGACAGAGGGAGACAGAGAGAGGGAGCCAGAGGGAGGGAGACAGAGAGGGAGACAGAGAGGGAGACAGAGAGAGAGGGGGAGAGGGAGGGAGACAGAGAGGGAGACAGACAGGGAGACAGAGGGAGAGAGAGACAGAGGGAGGGAGACAGAGGGAAACAGAGGGAGAGAGAGGGAGACAGAGGGCAACAGACAGAGGGAGACAGAGGGAGGGAGACAGACAGAGGGAGACAGAGAGGGAGACAGAGGGAGACAGAGAGGGAGGGAGACAGAGAGGGAGGGAGACAGAGGGAGGGAGACAGAGGGAGGGAGACAGAGGGAGGGAGAGGGAGACAGACAGAGGGAGACAGAGGGAGATAGAGGGAGGGAGACAGAGGGAGGGAGACAGAGGGAGAGAGACAGAGAGGGAGGGAGACAGAGAGAGGGAGGGAGACAGAGGGAGGGAGAGAGAGGGAGACAGAGAGAGGGAGGGAGAGAGAGAGGGAGACAGAGAGAGAGGGAGACAGAGAGAGAGGGAGACAGAGGGAGGGAGACAGAGAGAGGGAGACAGAGAGAGGGAGACAGACAGAGGGAGGAGGGCGACAGACAGAGGGAGACAGACAGAGGGAGGAGGGCGACAGACAGAGGGAGGGAGACAAATAGAGGGAGACAGAGGAAGGGAGACAGACAGAGGGAGACAGAGGAAGGGAGAGAGAGGGAGAGAGAGGGAGGGAGGGAGAGAGAGGGAGGGAGACAGAGAGAGGGAGGGAGACAGAGAGAGGGAGGGAGACAGAGAGAGGGAGGGAGACAGAGAGAGAGAGAGGGAGACAAACTGAGTGAGACAGAGGGAGAGAGGAAGGGAGAGAGAGAGAGAGAGGGAGAGAGAGAGAGAGATAGAGGGAGGGAGACTGAGAGAGAGAGAGGGAGGGAGAGAAAGAGAGGGGGAGGGAGAGATAGAGAGAGGGAGGGAGACAGAGCGAGAGAGAGAGATAGATAGATAGAGAGAGAGATGTGTGTATGCCGGGTCTGGTGGCTCAGTGGACGAAGGCGTCCGCTGCAGGGGCCTGTGTTCAACCTCATGGTCATAGTTATTTTTTTGCTCTATCCCCGCCCCCTCCCCACTGACCCCGCCCCCACCGGTGCGGCCCTCGGCCACAAACCACACTGTAAATTTGGCCCCCGAGAGAAAGTTTGTAAGTACCCATGTACTAAACGGATTCAGGAGCTTATTTACAAGCCCCCTGCGCCGCCGGTACGTCACTTTTTGCCATATTAAAAGTGACGCACTCGTGGTGGAAGGGGTCTGTAAATAAGCCCCTGACTCTTTTCGTGCATTCTAAGTAGAACTTGGCTTTATCACCTTCCCCATAAGTACTGAGCTAATTTCGCTGACCAGCACCCCCACTGAAAATTGGCCTGTGTGGTGTATGCACAGTACACATTTCATGTTCGGAGGGGGAGGTGTGACAGAACTGAATATTATGCTTTTTCTGCTCTCTTAGAAGTTTGGGTGTTCGTATTTAAACAATTTACCAGGTTACGTCACTTTTTCTTACCCAAGTGGGTCTCTGCAGAGAAAGGTTTGAAGACCACTACTGATATTCATCGATTTTTGTATATTCACTTGTTGGTAACATGTCCATCCTCTAGGTGGCAGTGTTCATTCAAAGTATTCTTTGCTCTTCAGAGTCCACCAATGAAACACCTGTTTTCTGAAATGGAATCAACTATAATCACAATCGCTTGCTAAAAGTCCCACTGCAAGAAATATCGGATGTGTGAAATGAAAGAACGTACATTTATTTATGTGGCGCTCAGTCCTCATTTATTTCGAAATACTTGCTATTTTTACTGAAAAGGAAACAGAGGCGCTCTCGTAGGCGCCAAATAACGTGCATAGCGCGCTCAGGATCAGAACATTCCAGACAGACTCACGAATGTACTTACATAGCTGCCAAGGTTTCAGATTGCGTATGTGTGACATTTTCATAATTTCAGTGTAATTATGAGTGACATTCAACAATTATGAGTGACACTTCCCCCGAGCAAAATTAAGTCATGAAGACAAGGGAAACATATAACTATCATAAGTTACACCCATTTGAGCAATGAGAAACTCTTAAGAAGATCTTAAAGCTGCTGCAAAGCACCACAAATGGAATGGCACTGTGCAACCTGACTGCACCAACGTTTGGACTGGTCATTGTGTCACATACTCACTGACTCAGTCGGCTGCAGACACTGAGCTGCTGTAGCAATGAGACATTGAAGTCCGTCTCAGTCACGACGGACGGACGCCGGTGAGAGGAGCTCTCAGCTGCAGAACTGGTGGCAGCGCTGTCATGAGAGGCGGCCGCAGGCCTTTTAAAGATACTCAGCAGCACCTGCTCAGCTCTCTCGGACTCAAAGTCATGGTGAATTACTGCAAGACCATTGCCTGTGCCGAGTGTCAGTCAGAGCAGCTACTAGAATGTCTTGGAAGGACTAGTAAGTGAATAATGAGCTGGGAGCGATGGTTTAGCCATATTTCTGTCAGGAAAAATAAATAAAGCTTGAGCGCCGAGATTTTGTTGGCGATTAAACTGTGGTGTGCATTTGCGGATGTTCCGTAATGTAGAGGGCCTGTGACAATGCAGCAGGAATCTGCTAAGAGTCGAGGTCGGACATGTGTTGAAGTTGCCAGGGCAGCAACAATTTCTGGGGGCTCGGGTTGGGGCACAGGCAGGAAATTGAACATACAGCCAGTCACAGCATAGGTCGGACACTTGTTGCCAGCGTTCCGTCGCGAACACCGGGCGGCAGAAACAATGATTGAGACCCTGCCTGAGCGAGCCTGCGCCGACCAGGACTCCTGGCTCCTCCCTGGCGATCATGATAGCAGGATTTCAGCTGCTATCATAAATGTACTCAGCTGACTCGCGCAGCGTTGCCCAGTCCGCCGCAGCACCGTGCAGCCTGAGGAGAGCAGTGAGCTGAGGCTCAGGCAGGCTGTAATAATATTTTCAAGAACTTTAGTGCTACCTAAAAATGTACCAACTCTACTCACTCTCTGTCAGTTGAGCAGTCAGACCTGTCCGGGGCACTGCCCAGCTCTGCTCCTGCGCCTGGATAGCCACAATGACTCAGATTGATGGGACAGCCTTCACAATGACGTTCCCCTGCAGCAGCGCCGGCCGCCATCCAGACCAAGTCCGCAACTCAGGAACTCAACTGCACTCACTCCCTCTGCTGTGTTTCAACCTCTCCTCGGGCCCGATTATGTCCATGAGGCCTGGTCGGCAGTGCTGGGCTGCACTCTCCACGCGCCTCCCCGCCGGCGCGCAACACGCCACCATTAATTATCCCCGCTGCCTGAATCCGGTCGGACCTCACTTCCAGGACCAGCCAGGAGGTGAGGTCACATGACATTCCCCCGCGGCGCCACAGCCACTAGAACGCAGCGCTGCAACGCGCACACAGAATTAGTGCCTCGGCGGGGGGCGTGACGTCAGTGGGTGGGAATTTCCTGCAGCCAGGACTACATACATTGTTCAGCGAGCGCCCGGGCCGGCAAGAAGTCTGCGGGCGCGCCAGCAGCCATTTCAGCGCTGGAGCCTGGAACAGCAGAGTGGCATTAAAATGCGTGACAATCAATTTCAGTGCGGTGATGCGGAACACCGCACTGAAATGCGATAGTGTCACGCCTGATGCGTGACACTTGGCAGGCCTGTACTTAAGTTACTCTATTTAGCTCAACTAGAAGGAATATTTGATGTCTGGCACACTGTTTTCGTCTAAGTGTTTTAGTTACGTTTTTTCTATGATAGTACATATAGGCAACCTTAAAATGGTAACATTAATTGTTTTAGGGCCAGATGTACGATCCTTTCTTTAGGGCCTCGCAATTTGCGACTCATTACGAGTCGCACATTGCGAGGCGCTAAATGAAATGTACACGATTCCCAATGGGGTCGCAAATTGCGAGGCTCTCGCAATTTGCGAGCCCATTGGGAATGCCAGCTCTCACAAGGATGGTGGCCTGCAGGGCTCAGCAGACCACCTTGTCTGGGACTGCTTTTTAATAAAGCAGCTTTTTTTTTTTTTAAATGCAGCCCGTTTTCCTTAAAGGAAAACGGGCTGCATTTAAAAAAAAAATGAAACGTTCGTTTCATTTTTAAGGGCAGGCAGTGGTCCCTGGGACCACTGCCTGCCCTTAAAAAATATTTTTAGAGACAGACACAAAGTGGAAAAGGTCCCCTGGGGATCCCTTCCAAATTGCGACTGCATTACCACCATCTTGAAGAGGGTGGTAATTTGCGAGTGTTATGCGACCGCAATTGCGGTCACAAAACATTCACACATAGCATTGCGGACGCAATTAGGAAGGGAACCCTTAGGAAGGGAACGCCCCTTCCTAATTGTGACTCGCAATTCCTAAATAGCGAGTAGCAAATAAATTGCGACTCACTATTTAGGAATTGTACATGGCCAACAGTGATTTTGCATGCGCAAACGGGTTCGCAAACCCGTTTGCGCATGCAAAATCACGTTGTACATCTGGCCCTTAGTGTTTAAATCCCAACTAAGAAGCAAACAGGTCTGACTTAGGCAAGGCATGCTTGTGTGAGGGTGGGGCTGAAGTGGGAGGAGAGAGGTAGCCAGATAACAGCCAGTGCCTAAAAATTTCAGGCATTTTTGTCTGTAATGGAACATTGGGCAGCAAAAAAGTGATAAGTGCAAATAATTCAATCAAGCCTTCAACACTGGCAGTTACCCCGGAGAGCATTAATCCATTCTTAAGCTGATCTCTATCAAACAGGGAGAGCAAACTGTATCCAAATCAGCCTTTGTGACTCCTTAAACGGGCAGGCCAGGCCGAAACCTCTAGACTATACCTCACATACAAACCCCTCGCACATTTTACACTTGCTGTACATCATCAAGATGAAGTTTGCACTTATATGTAGTAGCAAACTCTGAAATCTCATTTGGGCAGATCTGTTTATTCCACTTAAGCAACTCAATTAGGGCCTCATTACGAGTTACACTGGTAATCCTGGTGGGGCCAATAACAGGAGTTACTGATCCACTGGGATACAAGTTGTGCTAATTCACACATAGATTTCAACAGCTTCGCTCTCTGTATAAAAAAAAATCACACATGGCTAGAACATGCAGGGATTAGCGCAGAAACTCTGATTCCTGCACAATATTCCCCCAAAACTTGTAATCCCAGTTACTTCTCACCCTCTGGAATTCCCGGGACCCCTTGGTAACAGAAATTGTGGGAGGTTGACAGGAATAACAGGGATTTTTCCAGGCAACTTGTAATAAGGTCCTTCAACAGCAAAAGTGGTGATGGCTGGAAATGCTTGAATTATTTGTAACCACTGATTGCCTAAAAACAAACGGCCTGGTAGCAGCTCTCTCTTCCAAAGAAAGTGAAACAGTTTCTTCCAGAAAGTGATTTCAGAACTGCTGATCAAGTCCTAGTACTCTCCAAACTTGATTGTGGCAATGCCCTTCTCTAAGGCCTTCAAGAGTCCACACTTGCACCTCTTGAGGGCATCATACATATATGAACCCAGAAGCGGGAACAAAATCCCCATATCCATCAGGACTGCACCAACGCTGCTCCAATCAGGAAAGAATACTACGTCACACTGCACTAACCATCCATAATCATTCATAGCCGTCCATAAGCTACCTTTCCTATCAATTGTTAACTTTATGCCTATCTTTGACCCAGTATAGTGCTCCATTGCCTTTTGGCTAGGTTTGCGCTTAGATCTACCACATGCATACATATACACATAACTTAAGTGGAAATCGCTTGGGCATAGTGGTTAATTTGTAAAAAAAATAAGTGCCGGGGCTCTTGTCAGGAGGCAGCTTGCACCAGCTCATTTCGTCTGTTAGCGCTGCCAAAAACAGAACTAACTACTAACTATGAAAGTTGGGAGAAGATGTGGGGTAATGGCCAGAGCTGCCGACTTTGGAGCTGGGGAGCCAGGGTCGAGTCTTGGCGTCGGTTCAACATCCTGTGATTCTGGGCAAATCACTTAATCTCCTCGTAGATGAATGTGTCCTTAACCGCTGCTCATGAAAAGCGCTGGTGTTGATGATTAAGTGCCGGTGCTGAGTACCAGAAACCACTGACTCAAATTAAACACTGCTTGGGCAGCATTCCATTCTAGCATGTATTAAACTGTCTGTTTTGTTTCAAACAAGAAACTACCGTATGCATTATTGTTTGCCTGTGATGGGACAGTCCAGGGACGGCTCCTCCGCTAAGGCGGAGTGTTGCCCCACTGCCTTTCAGCACGGCAAAAAAGGAAAAATGAAATGATGATAACGTGATGTTGTTATCATTTTATTTTCCATGCTGAGACAGTTTTGTGGGGCAGGGCTAGGCTGGGCACCGCAGGGGGGAGGAGTGGTGGCACCCTCCTAAGTTTGCATGAATGTTTGGCCGGCCCTCTTGTTCTCCACCAGGCTGCATTATAGCCTGGGTGGAGAACATGCCCAGGCTCCCATTCCCCATCTGAGCGCCGAACCACGGCATTCAGACTAATCACAGTGCTGCATTGCAGGGTTGTGATAGGCTCTGGGGAGCCTGGGTGCTTCCTGCTTCCTGTTCGAACAGTGGCCAGGTAGAGGACGGAGAGGATGAATGAGAGGTGGCGGCTGGCCAGACGGCCAGCCAGCAGGTAAGTGATCTTTTATTATTTCTTTTTTAACCCCCCTTCTCCTCCTTCTCCCCCTTCCCCTCCTCACCGCCCCACTACTGCTTCGCAGGAGCAGCTGCACCTGGGACAATCCAACACAAAATAATCTTAGCTGAATGAAAACCTAAGCAATGGCAACTGGCACAGATATGCTAATGTTGAAAATATTCCCCCAGTACTATACTTCATGGTATTTTCAGGGCTAAGGCATTTTATTGAGAGCCCCTAGCCCAGAAATTGTATTATTAAACTGAGAAATTGGATCAAGTAGTGTGTTTCCTTGCACCGATTACATATTCTAAATAAATTTATGCCTAAAAAAATCTATAATTTTCCAGGCAGTTTTTATGAGAACTTATGAAATGTTCTAATAATTCAGATTCCACAAAGGTTCTTGGAATATTATGTCTATACAGAGGCACATCATATATATTCCAACCCGAAACACACACACACAGGAGAAGTACAGACTGGATGCATTTCACCACTCTGAATAAAAAAGTGATCTAACCGTCAAGCATGGTCTTACTGGCCATCCTTAAGGGGGCTTACCAATTCATACTTATGCCTTGCAAAGGCTGATGGAATGTTTGAATCAAATATCCTGCAAAATTACAATTGTAGTCATCCAGAGATCTGATAATGCTCTGCCTCTTCTCTATTACAGATGTAAAACAATAAACAGGAATACCTTTATTCTCCGAGTTAGAAGATATAGGAGCATATTTACAAGGGGATATCGTCACTTTTAGTGACGTTCTGGTGGCGATATCCCCTTCTCCTTCTACTTAGCGTAGCTTAACGCCGCCTTGTAAATAAGGCCCCTTTTCACGCTTCACTTAGCCTGAAAGGGCCGTGCAATGGGTGTTGCAGTGGGCGTTCCGCCACAACACCCATTGCTTTTTGAAACTGCCCCATATTTACAAGTCTGGGGCAGCCACAAAAACTAAGACCAGGGAATATCTGGTCTTAGACTGGCGATACAAGGAGAAAGAGCAAATCGCCTTTGAATGAGGCGCAAGGGTGCCTCCACTGGCGCTAGGCAGTGTTAGCGCCAGCGCAGGGAAAACACAGAGGTGCACTGTTTTTTTGTAACTACGGCTCATTCCTGCATAATTTAAAAATGTCTGAGCACGGCATTACCATTTTCTAATGCATTAATATTTTTCTTGCTCTCTTGAGATTCACTTTAGCAGCTTCGCTTTGTTTAGGTATCGCACACATGAGCCATTGGGACAACAGTGTTTCCAATTTTTGACTCGCTGACTAGTCAATTTGTGTCACAGGTTGGCACTGAGTTTCTATTGCAGACATGGCTAAGACTATCTTTTCACTGAATATTTCTAATATTTCTGTGCTCCGAGCAGTTACACAAATGCATATTTTTTTTATATATTTGAAGAGTCAGGGCTGACTTTATAATGGTGGCTCTCACGAGACTTTGTGGCCCGCTTTATGTGGTTGCCTTAGCAACCACACCAAAGCAGGAAGTTGCTTGGAAGAGGCTAATCCAACTGTAAGCGGCTTCTTGCTTTGTGATGATGAACCTAATACATCTCCTGTTCCTATGCTTGGTGCCCTCCAGCAAATGATTGAAGTTGCTGTTGAAGCAGGTTTTCGAGCATGAGAGGGTCCTTCTTCAGCCACGGTTCCAAGGCTTGATGTGAGTCCTGACCCAGTTACCAATCCTGATGATGGGGAGCTTAGAGGTTGTTTTGTACAGGGCTCTCAACTTTCGGAGCTCATGCAGCATTTGATAGATAATTTGGGGTTTGTCCTACCAACTTCTGTAAAAGAAAAGTACAATTTTTCTCTCACTATCAGCGCCTGGAGCCAGAGTCTTTACCCTTCCATAATGTGGTTCATCGCATAATGAGACGAGTGGAAGAAGGTTGATAAGGAGTGCTTCTCAAAGTTTCTTGCAAACCGTTATCCCTTGAACAACTTTTCAGAGGAGTTTCCAGTGTCTGTTAAGGTTGAAAACTTGATGGCAGGTTTTTCCTCTCAGGGCACTGTCATTTCAGAGGGCTCTTTGCCCATCGATCCAGTGGATAAAATGGTTGCGGGTCTTGTCAAGAGCGCCAATGCTGCATCTCATTTTTCTATTAGGGTAATGGCTATACCATCTATACTGTTCAGTGGCTAATTAGGGACTTGCAGACATTAGTGGATCAGATGCAGGAAGAGTCAGAATACTCTTTCAATGTAGCTATGACGGAATATCAGGTTAGCTTTTTGGCAGTCTGTGTGCTTCTGTAGTGGCCACTGGAGCAGCAATTGCAGCATGTAAGCACATCTGGATTCTCTCCTAGAAGACCGATGCAGCACAAACATTCATCCTGATAAAACTCCCATGTGGTGGTTCTAAAATCTTTGGCCAACGACTAGAGGACATGGTTTAGTTCGTGGAAAACAAAAAATTGATGACACCACCACAATCTTTTTCTAGGGGCTCAAGTTTTGGTTGCAAATCCCAACAGCCAGTCCTTTTGATGCAGGGGACATAGCCAGTGGGCCCTCTGGCCGATAAGTGCCGAAATCAGCCTCCTTCAGCCACCCCATACATTCCTCCCCCAAGGCATGATGGCTATATCAAGGATCTTCCTGTTGGGGGCCATTTTCAAGATCTTTGGCAAGAATCAATTTCATATATATGGGCTCTGGAGATAGTTTCAAAGGGTTGAAAAATATCTTTCAGCGAAACTCCTTTTCTTCATTTTTGCCACACTCCTACTCCTCCTCAGAATGTAGTGTGTCTTCAAGCCCTTCTACAGGGGATTCAACTTCCACTGGAGAAGCCCAAAATAATTATTTTCAAAATGAGAGTTATCAGGGATATTATTCTATTCTCTTCCTAGCACAGAAAGCATCTGGGGAATATTATCTTGTGCTAGACCTCAATGGAGTGAATAGAGTTATTTCACACAAGACCTTTGTTGGCGCACCAACTTGTCTTAAATGATCATTCGAAAATGCACCAGTGGCTACAACCGGGAGCAGAGTAGTCCCGATACGGACCTTGGTGCTCCCCAATTGGACCCATCAATAGCACATTTGAGATCACAATCAATGATCAGTATTGAGGCATTCTAAGAAGAATGACAGACACTGGTTGTAGTTTGAAATTTTAGTGTTACAGCAAACAAATGAACAAGGAGTTAATAGGTGATATACATGAACTGTGCAATCAATAAATTTAGCAGCAAAAGCGTACAAATCATAAATACAGAGAAGTCAGTAAGGTTTTATATGAAAACTGGCATAGATTAATCTTCTAAGGGTGGGGAGAGAAATGCACGTCCTTTTATAGGACTTTAGACAAAGACTTTCATACAGTAATACATGAATATATGGTTCTCAGGATATGCACCAGTGAGAAAAGAGCAGATGGAAACATTGTACTACAATATACATTCAAGGATTCTCTCATAGTAGTATTACATGGGATTTAGTTGTTCTCACAAATTTATTCACATATATAGTTGATACATTGTATGCAGACAGCCTAGGACAGTTACAGTGTCCTTGACTGAGCACGGTGCTGGGAAAAGTCCCTGGGAATGTTCTTTATTATCACAGCAAGCTTGCACTTCTTTATTTAGAACAAGAAACAGTAATACTAGTCATCACATGACATACTACGACAGGAGTTCAAGATGGAGGACAATGTAAACACAGATTTATGCTAGCATAAGCCCAGTTTCTAATTCATTTAAAATAAAGAAAATGGAAACAACTCCAACACCTTCAAAATTGTGTTGTTACTAAACATTCTACCCTCATCAGGACAGGCGACATTCTGACTTCACTAGATATGATGAACGCCTATCTTCTTGTGTCAATACATCTACATCACTGGAAGTACCTTTGATTTGCTGTCCTAGGGAATCACTACCAATTCCAAGTACTTCCCTTTGCTCTCACTTCTCCCCCCAAGCAGTGGCGGCTGCTGTGAAAAAAAGTGGTGTGGCAGCACAAGGTGCAATGCGGGGGAGAAAAATAAGAAATAAAATAAAATAGCGCTTACCTGCTGGCCGCCTCGGTGCTCTTCTGCTCCTCTCCACTCCCGGCAGTCCAGGCGCTTATCTCATGCTGGTAATACTTAGCACGAGAGAAGCACCGGTATTGGTCTGGGTGGGCTGGTATGACGCTCAGTCAGGGCCTGGGAGCCTGTGCCTGATCTCCATCCGGCTGTGCAGCACAGCTTGGGTGGAGAGATCTAAATGCGCATGCTGGTTTGGCCGTCCTAAGACGGCCAGCCATACCAACATGCGCACTTGAAGCAGTGCCCACCACTCCTCCTCCCTGCTGCAGGTGCTGTCCATCAGAGTTGCCTGGTCCCGTTCTTGACTCGGCTCAGTGAGGAAAAATAAAATGATAATAACCTGTTTTATTATCATTTCATTTATCATGTTTTCACTTCTAAGAGAGCAGTGGGGCGACGCTCCTCCGCCTTAACGGAGGAGCCGCCGCTGCTCCCAGTGGCCTTTACCAAGTTCTCGACACCATTGGTGGATATTGCACATTTTAAAGGTATTCAGGTATACCCTTACGTTGACACCTGGCTAATAGCATCTCCTTCTTACTCCATGGTTCAGCAAGATGGTCAGAAAGTGTGCAGACTACTTCAGAACCATGAATTTCTTATCAATTTAAAAAGATCTTAGCTTTTTCCATCTCAAAACCTGCAATTTATAGGGGTTCTGTTGCAAACAGATCTGTGTCAGATCTTTGTGATGGAGGAAAGGAAAAGGAAGTTGGGTTTGTCACCTCTCCACTCCAAGACCCAAGAAACAACATCACTGTGGCTCAGAAGTTAAAGGGAGATGACTTTAACTCTTTCCGGGCTTCCATGGAGTCGCCTTCATCTTTACCGACTGGTACATCATCTCCTTCAGTTGTGGAATCCAACTTCCCAGAATTATGAAGTTCAAATGCCTGTGAGAGTGGGAATTCATCAAGATCTCCAGTGGTGGCTAAACCCAGCAAATATGGAAAGAGATTTTCATTTAACATCTCCTGTGGTAGTTCTATCAAAAGACGCCAGCAAAATTGATTGGGGAGCAGTTCTCAATGACTTCAGAGCTCAGGGCAAGTGGGGCCTAAAGAGAGGAGGAACTCTTCCAACTGGAAGGAGTTGGCTGCAGTACACAGAGCTCTTCTACATTTTTTCCTTTAAACCATAATCGTGCAGTTTGTATACAGACATTAAATCAGGTAGCGTGATCTTATATAAACTGCCAACGGGGATGTATCAATCTCTATTTCCCCTTTCCCAGGAGACAGGTCTTTGGGCGGAGATGAATCTTCCTTTTCTCTCTGTAGTTTATCTTTTTGAGAACGAGAAGGGACCTGTAGGCCTTATAATTTGGAGGTTTCCCTCCTCAGTCTCCCTATGTCTGTGGCCTTCTCTACTCCAAGAGATCACAAAACGATGTGGTCTTCCTTGGCTGGATCTCTTTGTCACATAGATGAACACTCTTCTGCCTCGATTCTGCAGTCTGATTCCTTCCACTCAAACTTGGGCGATAGACGCCTTCTCAGTCTGTTGGCCTCCAGGTCTCATGTTCTTTTTTCCTCCATTCTCATTAATTCCCAGGGTACAAGGGAAAATTTAGGAAGATCATCTGGAGGTTCTGATAGTTGCGCCAGAGTGGTCCAGGAGATCTAGGTACCTGCTTCAGATGTTAGTTCTTCCACATTGGCAGCTACTGATTCTCCCTCCTTCTTTGCAACTACTTTTTCAATCCCAAGAGTCTCTCAAGCATCTGAATCTGGAGGTTTGGCTCTTGAGACGATAACCCTGATATATCAAGGTTGTTCAGTGGAGGTAGCAGAAATTATCCAGCAAGCCAGAAACCCTTCCACTCTTAAGGCCTATAGTCAGTATTGGCGTAATTTTAAATCCTGGTGTAGGGTTAAAGGTTATTGCCCAGACTCTTGTGATACTACTAAAATTCAGGATTTTTTTAAGAGAGGGTTCATCTATGGGTAAGCAGTCTTAACCATAAGAAGCCAGTGGGTGGCCATCCAGTCACTCAGGTATCAGGATGCTGTTTCCATATCTTCTCTAGGCTCCAGCTTACCATAGAGTTTTTAACCCAGAAGGCCTATCATTCACTGCCGAGTGTCTTCCTGGGATTTGCAAACAGTCCTTCAAGCACTGCAGGCTCCTCATTTTGAGCCATTAATAACTACAGATTTCAAGTTCCTTTCAAACAAGGTGATTTTTTTGGTTGCCATTTGTTCTGGAAGAAGATTAGGAGAACTAAGAGTATTACTTTTTTCTCCTCCCTTTCTGAAATTTCTTCCAGACAAAGTGGTCCTTAAACCAAGTCCTCGTTTCCTTACCAAGATTCTCTCTAAGTTTCCCTGTTCAGAGGATATAGTCCAGCCGTTTTTTTTTTATCCCAATTCAACTTTACAAGAGGAAGTGAGATTACATATAGGTGACATTCATAGGACCTTCTAGATTTATCCAGCTAGAACTTCCTCTTTTCACAAAACTGACTCCCTTTTCCTAACTTTTCAAGTCTAGCAAAGAGGCCTTTGACCATTTTTTTCTACCCACTTGAGATGGATCAAACTAGCGATATCAAAATCCTACGATATATCACAGACATAAGACCTTCATAGTCAGGTGCAAGGGAGATCAACTAGTGGGATGGCTACATCTTGGGCAGCTTTGAAAGGTGCATTCCTTAAAGACAGATGCACCCTTGCGTGGTCATCTGCTTACACGTTCAGGATACATTACCATCTGCAGGTGGGAGGGGCACTTTCTGCAGACTTTAGTTCACATGCATTAGCTTCAGTACATGACAATTAAATAACTCTTAATAAAGTCACAAATGTTACATTGATTTTCTTTGTGGAGTTTTTATTATTTCAACCAAAATCAAATCAATCAGGTGTACAGACATTGGATGAGGAAGACAGCCGACGAGGTAATGACCCAGTTACTTACCGGTAACCTTTATTACTCAAAGTCCAGGTTTTCCTCGCAACAGACCTGACACTCTCTCTCCCTAATTTCCCAACTCTGATTGATTATTGATTATTTTTCTAGATTTCTTTTCATATTTTGGCTTGATTATTAGAGGAAGTGCTACCCAGGAAGTTCCTTTTTGCATAAACATCTGGGTAATAGCGGTCATATTGAGGGACGTTTTTTTTAATTGGGCTTGGTAAGCGATGTCTGTGGACCAGTAGAATTACTTAAGTATAAGGATTGTTATGAGGTAGACCTGGACTGGGTGTGACGAAGATTAGCTGTAAGTAGCCGAGTCATTCTGTGAGGCACTGGCATTGTGCGAACTGGCTTTTTCTGGCGCTGTGCAACTTGAACACATATAGAACAGATACTTTTTAAACCAATGTCTAGGCATATATATGCTACCTAGGGTAATGCATGAATCGATCTTAACCAGTGATAATTTCTCTGGGAAGCATTCAATACCATTGTTTTCTGCTAATCTATCCCATAGCACTGCAAAAAACAGTACTCCAGCACAACCTGCTAGCCAGTGACTCCTTTAAGCAGAAGTACAAAATTTTGTGAGTTGTGCTTGCAGCAGCGGCTGGCAGCGAACGAGAGTGGAGGGGTGGGAGGTGGGGGTCGCATCGGTGGGTAAAAATAAAAAAACTCTTACCTCATTGCCGCGTATCGAGTCCTCAGCCACCTCTCCTCTGTTGTCCTTCGTCATCTCTCTGCCGTAACCAGGAATCGCACAGGCTCCCTCCCCTAAGCCAAACACAATACTGCAATGCAGCGTTGTGATTGGCCTGAGCGCCGTAGCTCGGCGCTCAGACGGGGAATGTGAGGATGGGCATGTTCCCCACCAGGCTGTGTAATGCAGTCTGGTGGGGAACACGCAACGTGCGCATGACTGTTTGGCCGGCCGGAGATGGCCAAGCAGTCATGCTCACTTTGGAGTGCAGCAACCACTCCTCCTACCGGACGTCACGGAGCCCCAGACCAGCCCCGCCACGCCCAACCTAGCCGATACAAAAAAATAAAATGATAACAGAAATAACTTCTTTTATTATCATTTATTTTTTACACAGTTCCAAGAGCAGTGGGGGGACACTCCCCGCCGCCACTGTGTGCTTGTAAGTCTTGTGGCCCATGATTGGATATCAGTGGCGGCTCGCATAGGGCATGCTGCTGGGCGGTGAGGCGGGGCGGGGGAGGGGCAGGGTGGAGGGGTAGTAAACTTGGACATACGACGTTCCTCCGTTCCGTCGTATGTCCAAGTTTACTACCCCCCCACCCTGCCCCTCCCCGCCTCACCGTCCCGCAGCACGCCCTATGCTAGCCGCCACTGTTGGATATACACATGCCTCTTAGTGTGACTCACAAAGTAGAAACGTTCTGCAAGTTAATTAAACTGTGCAATTTTCCAGTCCACCCTAATGGCAAATGTGCCAATTTACAGCCTTCTACAACGGTTTAAATAACTGAGTAACTCCTACACAACAGTCATCAGGCTGCATTTGTAGTAGAAACATGAGTTGATTTTTGCCTTTAAAAGTGGATAGAAATATGTACTGTGATGCTACTTGCAGCTCATAGTTAAATCACTTCTAATAGTTTAGAGGAATTTGGATATAGATTTGGTGTTCGTGAAAGATCCTGTACTGAATCAGGCAAGCATAATCTTATTGCTTGACTCACGACTACTCAGATTTGTAGCGGAGTCTTCTCTCACTCACGGTTTGGCATCTTTTAAGGTACCATGGCTTTAAAAGTGCTAGTTTTGCTTGAGTAACAGTGGAGGTGTGTGTCAAAATAGCAAAGACGTGTACCTAGTAATGAAAGAAAAATACTGTGCTACCTTATATCATGCAACAGATAGAGTTAGTGATTGGAGGACAGTGGTGGCTGTAGAGCTTCCTGGTTGATAAAAGGAGGAAAGGCAGCATCCTTAGGACGCCTTCTGGTGTCCACTCCAATTCATTGAAAAGGGACGACTAGGCAAGTTCTGAGCAGGTATGAGAAACGGTGGGATGACGTAACTATACGGGAGAACAGGGTGGGCACGTAGGACTGTACGTTTACAGGTGAAAATGTCTTCATTTTTGTCTGTCAGGAATTCACAAGAGGAGTCGTGGCACAGGTGCAAATGGTTTTACTACTTTGAATTTTTCCACCTCAAGCGTAGAGAAATCCGCAATAGTAAATCACACACATGGGGTGGGCATAATAACGGGTTATTAGCTTTGTAAATCTGTCAGATTATTAATGCATATTGGCTTGTCCAACTTTGGGAATCCACAAACAGAAAAACGCCCTTTCCAACCCATTAAATAGTCTAAGGTTGATGGGATATCTACAAGGACATGGGGGAAAAGGGTTTTCCCCATGGAGGAAAAAAAAATTTCTTTTCACATTCTGCTGTCCTTTCACACTGTGCGGAATTGTACGCTGTGTACAATCAGCATGGGTCAATTAACATCCTTCATAAATAACACGCAGGCGCATAGTACTCTTGGAAACTTTCTATTGGTGTGACTTTTCTGGCATACTGTTTCACCTGGTTTGTCTGTCTGAATCAGACCCTAGGGTGTAGAGTGTGAGCACTGTACCACTGTTTCCGGCGTATATTGTCGCTACCTTTGTGTTGCCACAATATAACGCCCTCCCATCCCATTGAAATGGTCATAGACTTGCAGGGTGATTGTAGGGAGTAAGGTGTGGTGCAGCGGCCAGGGCGGCTGACTCCAGAGCACAGGGCTCACGGTTTGATCCCGGCGCCAGCAGGAGCTCAGCACCATGTGACTCTGGGCAATAGCTCACTCAATCTCCCCAACGGCCCCCAGCGCCTTGAGACCCTTAGGGGTGAGTAGTTCACGCTTTACAAATACCAGATTGATTGATTGATTGATTGAAAGCAGGGACCCTGAGTTGTAACAGTCAGGTCTGGCATGGCTTTCCCCCCAAAAGTGGGGCCTTGGCTAAGTCCTCCCGACTTCATCTAGTTTGCAGCGGGGGCACGGATGATGAACAAGATATAACTCACTAGGAGGAGCAGGTCTGCGAATGGTCTTCATCAGGAGAGGGAAAGCAAAGGACTTGGCTGTGAAAGCTTGAAAACGAGCTCTTTTTGGCGTGAAGCAGAAGATACAAATCCAAAATATTGAGTGTGAGGACTCCTAAGGGTTCTTTTATGTCAGAGTGTTTATAACAAAAAATTGTATGACATAAATATTATACCTGAATATAGTTTATAAAAATATTGCTTCAGTATTTGCAGATTTTCTATTAACTCCAACGGGGTGATGATGTTCTTCTAAACAATAGTGGCCATATTGTGAAACGATACTTAGGCCCCCATATTCTGGTCCCAGATGGTGTGCTCCTCGTGAGGAGAGTCGATGTAAAGTTAGATGGAAACGTGAGCTGTTTAGATAAATGGGTTAGTACTATAGGCAGAGAGGGGTGGCAGGATAGCTTGTTTGTATAGTCAGGTTCAATACATCACGATGCGGCCCATCAGCTCTTGGCCGCGTTTGCATCCCTGATGGGCGCTACAAACTTTAGACAGACAATGTATTTTCAAGGCTGCTCCTGCTGTCTTTGCAGGTCAGTATTCTTACAAGGTCCCAAACACCGAGAGATCTGAAGCAATTGCTTAAAGCCCTCATGTCGGTACATCATAAAACCTCTAAAATCAATATATATATATAAAGCAAAGTTGATGTTGAGAAGTGAGAAAAGATGAAACGCACCAATTAATTTTCATTTGAAGGTTAATGTAGAGCAATAAAGCGAAAAAGTAGACTAGCCAAATTCAGACAGAAATAAATGTAGCTTGTACAGAAGTTTCTTCAATAAATGTCCAAACCCACTGCCCTCTTCTGAAAACCTTTGTTTGCCACGTTAATTTTTCTGCAGGATATCTGTGGGAGTAGGAAGAGGAAATGAAGGAACAAGCAGTCCAAGGTCATGATTTACAAATGTTTTCGTGCACACAAAAAACACATTTGTGAGATTAAATTTCACTTCCTGACCCACAGAAACAGGATTTGTGGAAATGTAGTCTCCTCTTGCAAAGCGCACTTCCTAATCTGGAAATCTTGCAGTATGGTGTCATATGCAGTATGGCGGGATTGTGGGTTTACCACAGTAAGTTGCCATCATGGATTTACAAAACTACAGTGTCACCCGAATCACTTCTTTGCAACTTTTCCACAAACTTTGGAAGCAATGCAATTGGAAATGCTAGTGAGGTTTTTAAAGTATGAGGGTCACCGTATTGGGCCCTTTGCAGCACGGTTAAACTGTTCTGCTGCAGAAAGTGGCAGCAAAGCAAAGCAAGGTGGACAAGCACTGCTTGGGAGACATCCCCCATCAGAGACCCTACACTGGTCATCCTGCATTGTTCATCCTACTCTCTAACCACGTACCTCTCTGTGCAGCCTCCCCATATACTGTTCTCATAGTGCCAATATCGGCAACACTCGCCATCCCCCCATACAGCAATCTCCTAGAGAAATAACCAGACAAGACACCTTCTTTGTGGAGAAAACTGCTGCAGGTTTATTAGCATTACAAATATGCCAACATGGTGGGTTATCTTACGGGCGTCAGGGTAGTGGGCAAAGAGGGCGCCCAGAGGGCGGGGAGAGGTATATGTACCTTACCCCCCTCCCCCTCTACCCGGAAGTGACGCGGCACACCGGACCCCTGAGGGCCCCAAACACTGGGAGGCTGCCTCCTGTGCCATCTTGTGGCACTAAGGCGGCCGCCCTCTTAGCGGGTCTCCTTCGTGGACCCCGGGCAGCCTGCAGAGCTACTGCCTCCCTGAATATGTCCCAGGTCTGCCCCTAGTTCTAGCCCAACCCATGCTAGATCTCTCATCATGTTTTCCAGTCACGGGATATCCCGTCCTTCACGTTTGGGACATCCTGCAACTGGAAATTGGTCCAGTTGTGAAGGCTGCATGCAGGGAAGCTTTGTCTCAGAAATGCTGGGCATTTTTGCTGAGTCAGTCTTCGAATGCACCGTATTTCACAAATGTAGGTTTTACCTTTGCCTGTCCATGGTCCTCATTCGTATTGCAGTGAGCCTCTACAAACACGTACATTTTTCTTGGTACTGAGAAAAATTCTGTAGGTGACGATGCAAGAAACTTGACTTCAATCAAGCGCACAAGCAAATGTTTTACCGGGCAGCAAAGAGACAAATTTGAGAAGGATGAATATTTTCCCTTTGGAAAAAGTGGTTGTTGCTGAGGCATATTTGCATATTATTTACCTAAACAACATTTACCACCTGGTGACATTTCTGCATGCCTATCGGAGTACTGCTTGATATCTGTGGCTTGCGTATATTCTTTGTAAATCCCACCGAAGTCAGGAACCTACTCCAAAGGAGTAACCCTACTGAAGTACATTTCACAGTTTTATTACCAGGGTTTTGTGAACTGGGTGTTTTGGGAGCTGCCATTGTCGTTGTGCTTGGGCAGATTGCAAGCTACAACAAGGATTTGCAATGCAATATGTCTCGCATTTGCGAGAGTTTAAGCTATTGACAATGCCTTTTATTTATCTGTGTTGATAATTAACACATAAATAAAAGGCATTGTCATTTACAATGCCAATAGCTCAAACTCTTGTAAATGGGAGACCCATTGCATTTTAAAAAAAGCAGCCACCATTGTCCCGAACTGCTAGGAAAGTGAAAGCGCGCATGGCGCGCTGAATGTTGCAGGAAAGCATGCCGTGCCTGAAGTAGGAGAAACTCATTAAAGAAAATGGTGCTTACAGACTAAATAAGACATACCGTGTAACAACAGAAGTGAAAAGGCCAGTCCTCATGGGAGGTTACAAATGAAGACAAGGCGGTACTAAGGAGGGACTAACAAGCCTATTAACGAATTAGAAGCCAGCATTTACAAAGGACAATGACACAAGCTGATGGCAAATATAAGCGGGGAGTGGGCGGGGCTTCAAGTCCATACTCGAATACAGCATGCCTCGCAGCTCATGCGCTGCCCAGGCTCGACCTAAAAAGGGAATTCCTTCCCCACCCAAGGTTGGCTGCTGTCAGCAATCACTCTTTATAAATGCACGGTTTACAGTGGGTGTCTCAAACATAGGTCCAGGATTTTGAGGATATAAATATGAGGTAAATTTACAGATAGTGCGTATGCAACTCTGTACACTATCAAAGATTATCCTGACAAATTAGCTTGGTGCTAGTCCTCTTGAATCTACGGTGAACAACTACGACTTATATCAATTTGAACATTCAGAGTATTCTCTGTTTCAGCAGTGCAAGCCGAGGTAAAATGAATTCTATTTTTCCTCAAAGCTAACCTTGTTTTTATTTGGAACATGTTTATATCATGTTTACATCAAGCAGAGGACAGTGTGAGGGGAGAAGGGACACAACATCCAGGGTAAACTATGAAGAAACTAGTGGTCGCGGTCTTCAGAAATTGCAGATGGTTCACAGGACTACTTGAAAGGCAGGGATGGAGCAGTTGGTGCAGTGGCTCCTTGCTTCAGGACCCAATCCCATTCACAAACCTCAGCAGGCACCTATCGCAGAAACTAGTTTGATAAATAGTCCAATCATATTGAAAATTATAGGCGCACTAATGCACCTCCGGCAGACTTTCTGTAACTAGTACAACACTGCAGTAATAGGTGATAGCTCATCCCAGCAGCACTCTTACAGTGTACATCTGAGGAGACCCATGGCTAAAAGAAAAACCTTAAAAAGCAAATGGGTTAAAATATGCACTACTGGCACAATATATAACTGGGAAAATATGTGCAGTATTTTGCGCTGTGGAAACAAGATATCAATGCACGTTACTACCAGTGGTGGCCAGTAGTCTGAGCAGGTGGGAGAGTAGATGTACCCCACATGCATTTACATACATACACACTCATCTATACGCACGCTCACTCACACCCATACATTCACAAGCACATACAATAGGACACACCCATTCACAGCATACAGGCACATTTACACACAGTCACACATAAACACACACACATGCACACACTAAACATAAAAAACAAGCATTAGCAATGCAATTGCTCTCGCATTTGTGAAAGTTAGAGCTATGGGCGTGGTAAATGATATTGCATTTTACTTATGTTTTTTGTTTGTAGAGGAGGAGAGTGTGTGTGTTTGCGGTTTGTTTGAAAATGTAAACACAGAGATGTTACTGTTTGTCACAGCCTGCAGCCCTGGTAACAAAATAAAGTGGAGGGGGCGTCTCCCTGGGGACACCTTACACCTCCCCTAACTCCCGGAGTAAAGAGTCATTCACGTTGCTCTCCACCACAATGTCATTATCGCTCATGGTCTCATACATGCGGAGCTGGAGAGCAGACCGCACAGACCAGAAGACAAGCATCAGAGCCAGAGCACCAGAGCGCAGCGCGAGCAACGAACACAGCTGCACATGTGACTCTCAGCAGTAGCAACCACGCAGAGATATTGAGAGACATACAGCAGCAATTAAATAAAGCAGAGTTGGATATAAAGGCGCTAGAAAACGAATATGCACAAACCTCAAACCCCTCATTACTAGAGAAATTAGGCACAAATTGAATACGTATCATGAATTTGCAGACAGTGAGGTAAAATATCTCTCACGCAGATACACGGCTCGCAACTACGGAGAGGGGGGACGCCCAGGCCACGCTCTAGCAGGGGGGATTCAAACAACACGACCCCCTTCACATATTACACAAATAGTGGACGCGCAGGGTACCACACATTACGACACACCCTCTATTACAGATTGTTTTTCGGAATACTACTCACGGCTATACTCTACACAGACGTCCACATCGGAGGAAGAGATAAATGAGTACCTAAACGATATAGCCCTAGCTTGGATCTCAGATGAGCATAGAGAATACTTCAGCCATCCCATAACTGAAGACGAACTAAAAGAAGCTATTAGCTCCCTCCCAAATAACAAAGCCCCAGGGACCGATGGCCTACCGGGTGAATTTTAAAAAGAATATAGTGACCTACTCATACCCCATTTGACGGCAATGTACTTAGAGGCATATGAAGAGGGGGCCTTACCGCCATCACTATGGGAGGCACTTTTAATAACGCTATTCAAACCAGAGAAGGACCCGTCCCAATGTGACTCCTACCGTCCAATATCTCTCATTAACCTGGATGCCAAAATATTGGCAAAAATAATAGCATTACGACTCCAACCCCTAATGCAGAAGTTGGTCCTTCCGGACCAATCTGGATTTATCCCCGCACGGTCAACAACACATAACCTGCGAACTATTTTCACACTATTCCATCAACTACATCCAGACGTGCCGGCAGCTGCTGCACTACTTGACGTAGCAAAGGCATTTGATTCCGTGGAATGGCCATTCATGTTTTCTGTTTTGCGCAGAATAGGACTACCACATCCATTCTTGTGTTGGATTATGCTACTTTACACAGAACCATGCGCTAGACTCAAGATCCATGGAATCACGGCTGCTCCTACACACATATATAGGGGAACACGTCAAGGGTGTCCACTCTCACCGCTATTATTCACTTTGGCACTTGAGCCGTTAGCATGCAAAATCAGACAAAAACACCCAAATACAGCATTACAATTTTAATTGCGGCCAGTGAGTATTTCGTAATATGCAGATGACATGGTATTTTATACACGGCACCCGGAAACTAACTTAAACTCATTAATAAGAGAATACATAAGATTTGAGCAATATTCAGGACTAAGCATTAATTGGACTAAGTCCGTAGTAGTTCCGTTGATACCCAGCACAGAAAAACCATAATTGGACTATCCCCTGCAGTGGAGTACAGAACCGGTAAAATACTTAGGGGTGTGGATACACCGCAAACAGTTAGTAATACGCGAAAATTACGGCAAGGCCCTTACAAAACTGGAAGGTCAAGTGGATAGGTGGATTAGGTTACCACTTTCATTAGCAGACAGAATTGCTATGCAAAAGATGATAGTGCTGCCCCGCTTTCTTTATTTATTCATAAATATACCAGTAGTGCTCACACAACAGTTCTCCACCAAACTGCGCGCATGCATGACTAAGCTCGCATGGGCAGGTATGCAGACAAGGGTGGGGTGGAAGGAACTGACCAGACCATACATACAAGGAGTTTTTGGGGCCCCTGATCTACAGCTCTATTATTATTGTGCCCAAGCACAGCACGCACACTACTGGCTACACCTGCATGCACAAATACCACACATAGCGGTGGAAAATGATAGTGTATACCCGACCCCCCTCGCCACTCTCCTATCAGAACCGAAGCAATATACCACAAGGGCCGAAATTAACCCGGTACGCAGTACAACAGCAGCATGGTACATGCTGACTAAACGAGCTAATAAACTTCCGGTATACACTCCGGCCATACCACTGCGACAACACCCACAAATAACAGTAACACAGGACACTAAAACACTACAACTCCTATACGATATGGGACTGCACACAATGGGAGATATATTTCCCAATGGTCAATTTATATCTCAAACTGACGCTACATCAGTAGCACACCGCACACCACTCAAGTTATTTGCATACTTCAGATTGCGGGCAGCAATAAGGGATATTTATCCCACCTTTCCTGGCGAGCCACCAAGGCATAACGCATTACAAATATTACTCACATCGCCCACATGTAAACGTCTTGTAACAAATCTCTACAACGCGGCCCAGCGGGAGCAATTTGGAGAACGTGAACAGACTCTACAAAGATGAGAGGATGCACTAGGGCTAGGCAGTCCTATATCAATGGAGGATTGAGGTTACAGCTGTGCGCTAACACAAATACTCACATCTAACTGCAATCTTAGAATTATTCATTTAAAATTCTTACAGCAAATATATTACACACCGGCCCAGCTATACAAATATGGTCTCCGAGAAGATGATCAATGCTTAAGATGTAGGGCCACACAGGCAGGCTTTATACATGTTGCATGGTTGTGTCCGCAACTCCACCCATACTGGCAAAGGGTGACAAGCACCTTAGGAACAATGCTGGCTGAACCAATACCCAATACTCCACAAGTTTGCTTATTAGGGTTGCATAAAATAAAACAGGTTCGAAGACGCAAACTACTGGCGGTGGCGTTGTTATTAGCTAAGAGGAGGATTGCTATGAAGTGGGGGAGTAAACAGATATCGAAATTCAAAAACTGGGTCACAGACATGATTTATTGCAAAGAGCAACTAGAAACCTATGCAGAAGAACAACCGGAGGCATCTCGCCCTAAGGACCTTTGGGACCCACTCATGCAGTACTTAAGATCCATACAAACTGTTGAATAGATACCCGCTGACGAAGGACAAGATTGGGGAACTGTTTCAAATTCCAGTCAGCGTAGCAATATAGTAGTAATTACAAATGAAGATCTATAACATGCAGAACCGTATATAAGTTATAATTGTAGCTGCCGCATAGGACGGGTCACTAACTGTTATATCATTGTGTGCTCTGGTACAGAGAATACGGACTCTGAATAATGTACAGATACTAAATGGAATGCTGTTGTGCTGTCTGTTTGATCTTTAATAAAAACATTTAAAAAAAAAAAATTTCAAAACAGTGTGCCCAGAGGAACCGAAAATAAAGAACCGAGTAAGCTCACGTGTAACAGGGGCAGTCTCCTGGGAGGATCCGGAAGACCAAAAGGCGGGGCTAATTGAGCATACAGACCAAACAAAAGCAGGCATTTATGAAGGGCTGTAACAGGAGCCTATGGAAAAGATGGGAGGTGCTTGAAGTCCCTATTCCAGATACAGCATGCTTCGCAGAGCAGCGCATGCGCTGCCCAGGCTTGACTTAAAAACTGGGCTGCAGAGGTGATCTTGGGTGGCGAGAGGGAAGCCTCGGAGGTTCCTGGAGGGTTGGGACTGCTGCCTCCTCTCATTGGCTGACCTTAGGTCAACTAGTGAGAGGAGACAGCAGTCCCTTACTCATCATAGAGTAGAATGGGGTCAGTGAGAGTTACTGACCCTACCGCACTCTATGATGAGGTGTCACTGATTGACACTCGGACCTGGGAACTTCAGAGTTTAAAACAGAAGTGCTCCGCATCTATCTGTGATGTGCCCCCTCATCATGAGGGGGAGGACCAGGAGGAGCATTGCAGGGCTGAGGAGGTCTTGCCCACAGGGCTGTGAAATCCTCAGCCAGGCAGAGTTGACCTAAGGCAGACAGGTGCCTGCGCATTTAGCACATGTAAAGCACCTGGCTGCCTGACCTGAACATAAAAAGTGTCTGTCAGGCTGACCTTTGCTCATCCTGACATACACTCTTTATGCCTGCAAAATGATGATGAAGTGGGGCTCCTCCTAACTTAAGGACGAGCTGTGCCTGGTTACTACACCTTTCAAGATGTTTGACAAATGTATGCGATACTGTAAAATAGTCTAGACTAGGAATTATGTGATAAATTCACAGTTCTTTTGATCTTGAATTAATGTGCACCAGTGCCAGTGAGAGGTTGTTATTGTAATTGTAAATTGTATTTTATATAGCGCTACCCCTGTTGAGGCATTGAAGCACTTTGCATCGAGTAGCATGCTACTCTAGAACCCAAGTTTAGAGTTAAATAGTTAGTATATTAGTTATATGTCCTAACTTTTTTCGTTCTTGGTTGTTTGGGGTTAGTTTGTTAAGTTTGTGTTCTTGAGTTCAAATGCGTTTAGTAGTGTTTGGAGTAGGGATAGAATAATGGAAATGGATTTGAAAAGGGAAGCTGTGAGTTGTTATTGGGAGTCGTGGACATGCGTGCCTCTTGGGTGAATTGGATAAAAAGGAGGTGGAAGTTTGAAAAGGATGTTTGGAAGGACCTAGCTAGTAGTCAGAAAGGTTTGGGATGAGTCAGAAGAGGGATGGTATGAAGGTTGAAGGAAATAGTTATTTTAATGTATAAATACATATATATATATATATAGCTCTGCTAACTATAACTGGTGAATTTCTGTGGTTTTTGAGTTCAAAATGTTAATATTGTCACTGAAATATTCACCTAACTATAACGTCACTTTAACCTTTGTTTTTTTCAGTGAATTTCTAGGTTTTTTTTAACGTAAAGTAATGTTTATTACCATACGTAAATTGAACTTCCCATGCGTGGCAGGGTGGGCAACAGGGCCTGGCATGCGGCAAACCCCCCCTCCCACAGGCAGCTAACCCCATGCTGCACAAGGCCTTCGGCCCCTCCTTCTCTAGCTTTCTTGGGCCCTAGGGACACCACCCGGGGCAAAATTTTAAGAGGACGGGGCATGTAGCTGCCTTCTCTGCATTCTAATAGGCCCCAGGGACCCCATCCCAGGGGCCAAATACAATAAAAAAGGAGGGGCGTGTGGCCCCTTTCCCGGGCCCTAACAAGGCCCTGAGACCCCATCCCCTGGTACTAAATATAATTAAAAAAATGGGATGGGGCCACGCAGCACGCCTTCCTGGGCATTCTCAGGCCTGGAGACCCATTCCCGGGCCATCCGTTGTTTAAAAGGGGAGGTGGGCCGCATGGCCCCCTTCCCTGAGCCTTATTAGGCCCCAGGGACCCCATCCCCCAGAGAAATACCTTATTGTAAAGGGAATGGGGTATATGCTGCCCCCCCGCTCCCCTGGCCTTCTCGGGCCCTGGGGAGTCCATCCCCCAAGGTTGTAGTTGTTTTTTAAAGAGGAGGGGGGACGCACCAAGAACACGTTGGGGGAGTTGGGGGGAGCCCGAGGGCCCCCACAGCACTAGTCAGCATGCTGTGGGAGCTGGCAGGGCTCTCTCCTGGAGTTATTTATGCTGCTCCCTCCGGGTGGGAGCAATCTGTTGTTCTGTTTCCATGCCTTCATCTGGGACCCCACCACCAGGCCTATGGGTTCAGGGTATTCCTACCCTGCCCCTTTTAACTTTTTTTTAAACATTTCTCTTAGTTATCTGGACTTTGTCCCAAGTCCTAAGATGGCTGCTGCCAAATCCTTATTGATGTGGTGACCAGCCAGTCAGATCCATCTCTGTTGGCTCTTCGTATCTTCCACTGTGTGATTTACAAAGTTTTGAACATTAATTGCTCAAAAACTACTGAACAGATTTACACCCAAACACAAAAAGCATTCTTTCTGGACCAATATCTAGCTTTCTGCCAGTTTTGGTGTAAATCCGTTCAGCGGTTTGGGCTGTAGCATTGTCTAAAGTTCCAAAGGGAAAATGAAGGGCAAAAACACATATTGAAACTCCCCTTTTTCTCGACATTCTCAGCCTTGGTTAGGTTTGTGGTTTCTATAAATGTGAAGGCCTAAGCCGCCTCCTCTTTTGCCTACGTGGGTTTGGGTCACAATTTGATAATTTGGTGGAAGTGCTTCATGCAAAACTGGTGCCATGTCTTCCCCCACCTATGATTCAGTTATGAAATGTACGTCATGTTCTGTGTCTGTCAATGGATCCAATATGTGGTAAATGTTTTTTTAATAGCATGAGCATTTATCAGTAGGCAGTCTTAAGAATGTTTTTGGGAGGTGGTGTGAGTTTGTGCTGCAGTAGTGTGAGCATTTGAAGTTGTAGCAGGTGTGCTATTGGTGATGGTGTTAACTATTGCAGGATAGAGAAAGTGTTGTTTTTGTTTATCGTTATCCTCTTCCATAAATCTTAGATTATATTTTTTGGGTTCTGTGTATGAGAATGCTGGTGGGAATGGAATTTAAGGGGATGGGCTATAGGGTTGTGTTTGAAAGTTAAGCTTATTGTACTGTGAGAGTGGGTAAACAGGGTATTGGAGCGATGGTTGTAAGCTGGGGAAGATTTAGCCTTATTGGTGTAGGGAAGTGTTGAAAGAGTGGTTTTGTGTGACAAGTACCATTGATTGCAGGCCTGGGGAGAGGTACCATGATGCCACATACAATTCTTCCCACTCTTCCCATTGCCGCGTACCCCCCACCTGCCACCCAGTAGCCCTGTGGGTCTACCCAGGTGAGTGTTACCAGGAACAGTAGTGACTTGCGGGCCAGTATACATGTACCCCGGTCAGTCTGGGGATTTTGGTTGGTTGCTTCTGGCATCGGATATCCTTTCCATTGTAGCCATTCCCAGTTCTCTTGTGCAATGGTAAAGAATTGCACTTCTTCAGCGGTAGATGCCCTCAGTTTGGCTGTGAACAACAGGCCAGCCGTCTGACTTGCAGAAAGGTCTCCCATTGTTTTTGAACTGCAGTTGTATAATCCTAGTAAATGTTCACTTGGAATCCCTCGATTGTCCACAGCCCATGAGATCAAGGCTCTTGCATGATATGATCACGGTCTCTATAATTGAGCAATCTCGCTATCATTGGTCATGTGAGCACTCTAAGCGGTGTACATGTTTGATGCCCGACCACCCAACACTGTCTCTAATAGCAATTGTTCCACAAACAGTTCTGTGCTTGGGCCTTCAGTTTTTTGAGGGATACAGATCAAACACTCGTTGCGCCTGCTACGGCCTTCTGTGTCCTTCAGCCTGTATGTTAAATGTTTTATGGCCTGTTGCATCTGTATCTTGGCAGTTCCCTCCACAACCAGCGGTGAGACTTCGACCAGTAATTCTTCGACTTCAGTTATCATGTCCACTAAGTTTTTGTGGTTGGAGCATAGTATGACGTCTAAGGCCACTGTCTTGATCTTGTGTTCCAGTCCCGCTTTAGTGTCTCTCTTTTATTTATTTTTAAATATCTTTATTGCATTTTTTGAATTTTTTAACAGCCTGAGGTCATTCAAAACAGTATACATACATGTACGGACAAGTATTGTAAACGAGTACATGCGGCTGAGGTACATAGCATAAGTACAGTTACAAAACATGTATGTACGTATATGCCTCTACATTTGTAATATTAATGTAAACAGTTGTATGCTACCTCCTTCCCGCTCTGTGTCACTTCTTTCCCTTATTTACAGATGATAGCGTCTGCGAGATATGCGATCGCACCTTACATGGTTTCGTTCAATTATCGCGTGGATTGTACCGTAGTTAATCACATGGGGGCTATGCATATATATTCACCTCCGTATAAAACTAATAAATCTGCAAAACATGCCAATAAGACATATCTATTCTGTTCCTCTAAACTAATAACTTGCGAAACAAACTACCATCAAAAACATATTGCAACTGGGCCTGGATTTGTACATCTTGTACATATATATTATGTTAGCTCGCCAGGGTGGCACTATGTCTCATGCATACAGTTAAGAGCCTGTCCCACTAGATGATTGGTCAGGGACTTGGGTAGGCTCACGGCAGTGGGTTCAGGCCATAGACATGCTTCGTTATAGGCCACAGCTTAAGTAATAAATAACGTGTGTCCATTTACTTGGGGCTTTTAGTGTTTGTGCTAGTTACTTTCGGGGGGGGCGCTGTGAGGATGGTATCCCAGTGTTGCGCCATCGGATACTTGCGGAGCCCTGCTGTTTCCTCCCTATGTAGTGTTGTACTTTCTGCCTGTGCCCATATCGTGAGTGATTTTTCCCAGCTGACTATTTCTGGGGGAACATTGTGCTTCCACCTCTTTGTGATTAGTCGCTTCGCCACTATCAGCCCCAAGTCTCTAAATCAGGAGGTGACTTTATTATTCTTGGACCTGGCATATAGACCCAGTATACAGACCTCCCATGTGTGCGCTAGGGGTACGTCCGTACAATTTGCGAGTGCTGCCGTTACTGCGTGCCAGTAGAGTTGCAGGGAGGTGCAGGACCAGAGCATGTGTAACAGGATTGCGTTGAGCTGCTGACAGCGCGGGCACGCGGAGGTGGCGATGTTGAAATACTTATTTATGTTATCGGGCGAGAGGTATGCTCTCTGTATTATATATGTTTGTATAAGCTTAAATATTGAGCTTCTCGGTATAGATGAGGAGCTGGCAAGGACAGCGCTCCATTCCTTCTCCGTCCACGGTTGGCCTCTATCCGTTTTCCAACGTGTGCGAAGACTCAGCATGTGTTTCAGTGTATGTGTAAGCAAAGCTGCCACCAGCCAATGTACTATGTGTGAACCCGCCCCCATTACGTGCAAGTACTGCAGCAGCAGGTGTGTTGTCGGTTCGGTCGTCATGTCCCCCCACGTTGCCGAAAGAGACCTTGTGATAGAAGTGTGCAGAAGAATTGTCCTGCCGGCAAGCCATAGTCTTCCGCCAGTGCCTCAAAGGAAAGCAGGGAACCGTCCGCATAAAGGTCGCCCAGAGTATCTATGCCTGCTGTGTGCCAGTGTGTAAGATTCTCTTCGGAGGTGCCCGCCCTCCCTCTAGGTGTCCCCGTGAGCGGCAGTATCGGGGCGTATGGGATTACTGCACGGGTCAGATGTAGGCTCCTCTTGTAGCATTTATGCGCCAGTTCCAGGTGTATTTGGGATGGGCGTGAAGGTTTAGTAATGGGGTGGAATAGATGGTAAATCTGGGATTGTGTCCAGGGTTGTTGCAGGGTCGCCGTGTCCTCTAAACCCCTGCCACTCAACCACTTTGTCACCCATTGTAACTGGGCCGCTAAATAATATAACTCCATGTTAGGGACTCCCAGTCCTCCCTGGCTGGTGGGGGCATACAATTGCCACAATGCAACCCGGGGCCTGCCTTTGTTCCAGATTAAGTCACGGAACATACGTTCCAGCTCACGGAAGACTTTGGTCGGGACATAGATCGGGAGGTTCGAAAAATAGTACAATAATTTTGGTAGGATTATCATCTTTATCAGAGTTATGTGGCTCATGACATTCAGCGGGAGTGACTTCCAAAATTGCACTTGGGCCCTAACAGCTGAGATAGCTCTGGTTAGGTTTCCTTCCAGTTTGTCGGCGGGCGATCTATATATGAAGACGCCAAGATAGCGGAACGTAGTGGGATACCACGTGAGAGTGGAGCCATTTATGAGCACATCCATCTCCATCGTGTTTTCGTTAAAGGGATAGACTCCCGACTTAGCCCAGTTTACCCGAAGTCCAGACACTTTCTCAAAGTCCCCGAGCGTGTCCGCTATGGTCGTGGGGATGTCATGTATATCACGCACATACAATAACAGATCATCAGCATATAAAGAAACAGCATGCATCCCATCTCCCAATTGTATGCCCCACGTCTCACCATCTCTACGGAGTAGCATCGCCAGTGGTTCCATAGCTAGTGAGAAGAGTAACGGGGACAGGGGGCATCCCCGACGCGTACCTCGTCTCACCCGGATGGGGTCCGAAATGAGCCGACCAGTCCTGACTCGAACAATGGGTCGTTGGTAAAGCAGTTGGACCATGCTCATGTAGTGGTCCCCTAGTTCATATTTGTGTAGTACTGCCGCCAAATAGGGCCACTCCAGGGAGTCGAAGGCCTTCTCCAGGTCTAGCACTAGGCAGCCAGAGCGTGGCCATCTGTGCAATGCATATTTCTGCACCTGGAAGAACCTGCGTATATTAAGTGGGGTGCTTCTGGCGGGGACGAAACCATTCTGGTCAGGGTGCACCAGTGTTTTTACCAGTGGTGCTAAGCGCTTAGCTAGGGTTGATGCAAAGATCTTGTAGTCAGTGTTCAGAAGGGCTAGTGGACGATAAGAGCCTAGAGTTTCGGGGTTTCTGCCAGGTTTGAGGAGAGAGATCAGTAGCGCGTCATTTTGCGTGCCAGTAAGTGTAGAGTCGTCTACCGCAGTCTCATACACTTTCAGCAACTGCGGCGCTAGTACGTGTGCGTAGGCCTTGTAAAATTCTGTCGGCGGACCATCAGGTCCCGGCGACTTACCGTTTGACAACGAGAATATGCTGTCCCGGACCTCCTCTAGAAGGATAGGGTCATTTAATTCTGCTCTCTGGTCACGCGTGGGATGTGGCAAGGTAATCCCCTCAAGATAGAGCTGCAGCTCCATAGGGGTAGCTTGCGCGTGGGATTTGTATAAGTCCCGATAATGCGCCACGAACTCGCTGCGTGTATACTGTAACCCCTCGTGCCGTGCGTACTGATGCCACAGGGGTCGTTGACTCGTCTTGGCGGATCAGCCATGTGAGCAGTTTCCCTGCTTTGTCCCCCATGTGATATGTTCACGCTGAATGTGCTGCGTAATTAAGGCATCAAAGAAGTTCTAGCAACCGAGCGTGTTCCTCCCTGTGGCGTGCAAGTTGTCTTGGGGATCCCTCAGCCGCATCCTGTTCACTGGATGCCAGCTTTCTCTCTATAATAGTGAGATCTTTCTCTAGCTGCACTCGGATGCCTGCTTGCGCTCCCAGGCAGTGCCCCCTCACGACCACCTTGAGGGCGTCCCATTCCAACAGTGGTGACGAGGCTGTGCCTGCATTTTTATCAAAGTATTGTGCTATGTTAGTAGCTAACAAATCGCGAAAAGGCGCGTCAAGCAAAGTGTCTGGTTGGAGGCGCCAGACAGGGATCGGCGGCATATCACCCTCCCACTCTAGCTCCAGCACGTGCGGGTTATGGTCTGAGTGCGTCCGCCCCATGTATTGCGACCCAGAAACACATGGCAGGAGATCGCTGGATACCATAAAACGGTCCAAGCGTACATGGAGACCATGCGCACCGAATAATAGGAATACATTCTGTCTTGCGGGTTTCTATGCCTCCAGGCGTCTGTTAAGTGCCACTGTGTCGCCCAGTTATTTAACGCTTTCGTTGCAGTATGCGTGGCTGTGCCAGGTAGGGGGTAAAGGAGCGGTCCAACGAAACGTCTAAGACGCTATTGTAGTCACCGCCTAACACCATGGGGGTACCATGCCATGTGGCCAATTTGTAAGATAGCATTTCTAGAAAAGCAGCCTGATCGGAGTTAGGCGCGTACAATGACGCAATAATCACCGGCCTTCCGTCCAGAGCGCCCTTGACTATGACGTATCTGCCTTCCGCATCTATTAAAGAATCTACCACCCGGAAGGGAGTCCCCGGCCTCACCCATATCAAAACTCCTCTTGCGTATGCTGAATAGCCTGTGGCGTATAATTACCCCCTCCACCTCCTGTGTAGTTGTGTCACCTCTGGTTTGGGCAAGTGTGTCTCTTGGAGGAGAGCTATTTGTATGTGATGACGTTTCAGATATGAATAGATGAGATACCTGCGTGATGGACTGTGTATACCTCTCACATTCCAAGTACCTATCTTAATGGGTGCCATAATGTGTGATTATCGTTAGCGCGCAAGGCCTTGTCAGGCCGATGATTGTGTAGAATTGAAGCATTGTGTGTGAAAACGGTGGTAGATTCTGTGCCCCTTTTGAGCCAATACCCTGACTACTATACCTCAGTGCATAAATGATGGCATAAAAAACACAAACTGTATTCAAAGAAAAATACCAAAAGGGCGAGTGTGCAACAGGCAACCGTCCAAACAAGAAGCAAAAGCAGCATTCAACTAACGTCTAGGGGGGACTATCGCACTCAGCAATCTATGAGGCGTCGATTAATGGGGGTCCGTCTCCGGCAGCTCCCCAACCGCTGGCCAAGCGTGCGCAGGTCAAGGCCACCGCACAAACATCATATATGATGTTCCCGCCGGGGGGGAGGTGAAAGGAGCTCCCCGCCTGTTAACACTGGGACCTGTCTTCAATCATGACTCCCGCCTCCCACTTACAGCTAGACCCCTAGCACTAATACACATTTCTGACAGTGAGAGCAAATGAATGCATCATGCAGTCTGAACGCAGGTCTATGATACTTGCGTGTATGGTGTCACGGTCTTCTTTGTGGTTAGCAGGAGATGTGAAAAAACAGGAGTCTAGACAATGTCATTAGAGGTCTGTGGAGTGACCAGAGGTAGTTCGCATGAGTCTTGTGAAGCAAGAAAACTGTCTGAAAGTTTGTCTTCGCTTGCCGGTCCCTGCTGGTCAGAAGTCGAGTTAGCCTCTTCATCCTGTGTCCCGCTAATGGCCGCTACCACCGGGAGGGCCTGGAGCTGGCCGCTCAGTATCAGTTCCGGAACTGGTCCGAGGGTCCGAGAGGTCGAGGGCTGTGTTCTCTTCTTTCCCCTACGGCGACAGCGTGGGGACACCGCAGGGTTCAGCTCTCTCATTCCGGTGGCCTGGGCCCTGCCCCCCGTGGAATCATAGGTGTCGAGCCAGTCCTCCGCCCCCTCCGAGGTGTTGAAGAAGTGAGTCTTTCCGTTTGCGATCACCCTCAGCTTTGCCGGAAATAGCAGAGAGTACTTGAGATTGTATTGCCAGAGCCGCCTTTTTACGGCCATGTAGGAGTGTCGTTGTTTCTGAACATGCAGTGTGTAGTCCGGGAAAAACATGACTTTGTGGTTGTCTACCTGTACATCTTGTAATTTCATGGTTTCTTGGAGTACGGCATCTCTGTCTCTGTAGTTCAACAGGCGGATTAGAAGCGGCCTTGGATTGGAGCCTGTGGGGGGGGAGGCCTGGCCGGCACTCTATGTGCCCTTTCGACGACAAAATGAGGAGAGAGGGCTTTCCCAGGTAGCAGCGTGCGGAGCCAATGTTCGGTGTAGGCCACCGGGTCTTTTCCCTCCGTCCCCTCCGGCAGGCCCACCACGCGGATGTTGTTGCGTCGAGCCCGGCCTTCAGCATCCTCGGCCCTGTCCTCCAAGAACTCCACTCGGTTGAGAAGGCCCTGGATGTGCTTCTCCGCCGTGGCCACTCGTGGGGAGACATCAGCAGTGGCACCTTCAGCAATGGTGGTTCGGTCCGCGAGCTTTCGGTGGTCCGCATGGAGCAAAGTGAGATCAACAGCCACCTTGTCTATTTTGCTTTCCAGAGAGGTGCGGATCCGGTTCATGGTTTCCCCAAGCTTCTCCACTGCCGCCAGTACTGCATCCAACTTGTGAGACATCAGGTCAGTTGTTTCCGCTTCAGTCATTCTGTCTGCCTGTGCTCGAGTTTGTGGGGGTGGGGCTGATGTGCCCCCAACACCGATCCGCGTGCGTCCTCCACGCAACATGGGTCACTGGGTGTCCACTCAAAGGGTCAGGCGGCAGGTAGGGCACCACCTCTGCCCTTCACGCACAGTCAGTTATGCGAGCGGCAGTGTCGGTCTGGTAGGTGGAGCGTGTGAGCGTGTGAGCGAGAGTTGCTGTCCCCAACGCCACCCGATTTTCCTGGTCTCGCGACACACTCCCTGCAGGCAGAGTTCCACAAGATGTGGGGCGGTGTATCAGCTACCACTGGGTGTCCTGTGCATTCTGTCTCTGGCGCTGTCACACTGCGCGGTTGCATGCACTCGCCGCCGTCCCTCACGCCTCCTCCGCGGCCGTGCAAGATGGGCCACAGTTGGGGCGAGGTGGGGCGAGTCCCCAGCGCAGCGCGGCCCGGGGCTGACGGCAGCTGGGGCACTGGGCCGGGACTCAGTTGCCTGCGCAGGCCTGTGATGGCGCCTCCATGTTGCGGGGGAGCAGAAAAGATTGCGCCGCAACAGCGCCACAGCGTTGGTGGTCCACGCGGCCGGGTGGCGCCCCAGGCACTATCTGGGCCTCCCGGTCCCTCAGCTCACCCCTACAGGTGGGGTCTCACAGGATATAAGGCGGTGCACTAGCAGGGTCTTCAGCGCGGGGTCGGGTCCGACTTCAGTACTCCGTGCCTCTTTTCCCCGCTGTTAATGCTGCTAGAGGTCTCTGCCGCTGGGCACCTCGCTCATTATGCCCCCGGCGTCTTCATGCCATACAGCTGAATCCACTCACCGCGATGTCTCTCGGCTGCTCCAGTGGTCAGGTAAGGTAAGTCACAGCGGGAGGGGAAAGGGTTCACTCCATCGGTGTAGCGTGGGCTCAAGTCTGTGAGCAGCAGGGGCATCGGGCCGGGACTCGACAGCCTGAACGTGTCCTCGAGGACGCCTCCGCATCACGGGGGGGATAGAGTCCACACTGGAACAGCACCCCTCCTTGGATGATCCCCACGGCCAGTGATAGTGCAATGCCAGCCTGTCTCGGCCACGGCAGAAGCATACAGCGCTCCCGCTATTAGCTGCGCCACAAGTCAGGGCCCAGTGGGCGTAGCCAGTCCCCGGCGCAGCATAGTTGTCGTCTCCCGGGGTAATGGAGACTTGCCGGGCGGCCTTAGAATCGGAGAAGTTTGCCGTGGCCTCTCTCGTCCTCTACTGCCTCCCGCCTCGCCAAAGCATCAGGCCAGCTCCCGATGCATTCGTGGGAGTTGGCGGCCCCGGCGGATGTCTGCTTACAGAGCTATGTGGCCAGAGAGGGGAGCTTGGGACGGAGCTCTACTCGAGCACGTCTGACTCCATTGCTGGCGTAGCCACACCCCCCCGCTTTAGTGTCTCTTATCACTGCAAATATCATTTCCGTGTGGGCTTCTACAGGGTCTCTTTCGTCAGCCTGGATTGGTGTGCCTGTTCTGAGCCCCTGTGGCCTGCCAGTTTGTGCCCTTTTGAGATGCCACGGTTTCACCATTGCACCCCCTTCCTGGAGTTTTGTGTCGTGCACCACTGGCAGCTCTGTCCTCTCTTAGACGCCGAATTCAGGGTTACTGAAGGTGGAGAGGAACAAGGTGGACTTCAAGGGTGTGTCCCTGTGGCTCCCCTCATCAACTGGGGTTTCACCCGTCCCCAGTTATCAGTGTTCCCTTTCTGGGATAGCTTTCCTGCAATCATGAGGTTGGGGTCCTGGGATGCAGGGCAGGGAAAGTGAACCAACTGCCGCCCTCTGTACAGGTCATGGCAGCCAGTCATCAGGGGCCACTGCTGCATTTATGGCAGTCACTTATGTGCCAATAAGTTGTAGGGCTAGCAGCTAGTGTGGGTTGGGCGGGGCTGTGGCAGAGGTCCGGCACCTGTATTCCACTGTGCATTTCATAACATCGCCCAGTTCATCACTGCTCAGCCCAGCTGCCTGAAGTCTACAGTTTTTATAAACCCCCCAATGTCCGGGCATTGGTCTCGATTGCCTCTGGGGTTGCCAAGCCTTACCGTTGATCTCCAGGGCGTGACGATGCCGCTGGGCCCTCATGGCACTACCTACAGCATATATGCTGTTTTTCTGTCATCAGCCCCTGTAGGTTTCCCTCTGGGGTAGGCTGTAGTTCATTGAAGCGCTGGTGTCAGACAGGCCTCCTCCCCGGGGCTCAGTGTACTGTAGCCCGTGCTGGGAACCGTTCCTCTCCTACCGCAGCCTATGTCATTAGTCTTGTGTCAGGCGTGTCCCAGGCCCTGATGAATGTATGGCATTCGCTGGGGAGGCACCCCCCTTTGTGGCTACTGGGCGCAACACGGCTCCTGCAGTGCTGCCTGCCGCGTGGAGGCTTCTGGCAGGCCTCTCCACCAGGCCGGGGCTCCTCTGCAGAGGGGACTCTGCCATCATCACCACCCACCACTCTAAGGGGTTGCTCTCCTAAGGGATGGAAAGTTCCCCCTGTGTCCCTGGCAACTCCAGGCCCCCACTAACCCCCCATCTTTGGCTTGGGGCCCTTCAGGATACTAGTCCTGTGGGACTCTCGGCCGCGGAGCTCAGAGAAGAGCACCCGTTGCCATGGCCGTCCTGGTCAGGCCTCAGAACTGCACAAAATTCACACACTTTTATAATTAACACAAGCACAGTTTGTGACCAAATAAGCTGGTAAATAGCTCTAAAAATGCTCTTTGATTATATCCTAAAGAGTACACACCTATTTGCCTAATAAGCAGATTCAGGTAGCCAGCAGGGCCCTGTGAGTGGAGCAGCCAGGGGGCAGAAAGAGTAGGGGGGAAACAGAAGGAAACAGTGGCTGTAAAGAGAGAAAGCAGAGCAAAGAAAGCAGAGCTACACATTGAATAGGGGCTAGGGGGTAGTGCAAGACGAGAGAGGGTTCGGGGGTAGTGCGAGACGAGAGAGGGTTCGGGGGAAGTGTGAGATGAGAGAGGAAAAGGGGGTGCACATCGGAGGATTAAGAGGGGGAAAACAGACGCTGCAAAAAGAGAAAGCTGAGCAAAGAAAGGGGAGCAGAGCTAGAAAATGCAGTGGGCAGAGCGGGGGGCAGTGAGGAATAAGAGAGGAAAAGGGGTTCCAGAGCCGGGATAAAGAGAGGGAAGACAGAAGCTGCAAAGAGAGAAAGGAGCAAAGAAAGGGGAGCAGTGATAGAAAATGGAGGGGGGCAGTGCAGATTGAGAGAGGAAAAGTGGGTGCAGAGGGGAGGAAAAACAGGAGCTGCAAAGACAGAAAGGAGGGGACCTTTACAGACCTTAGCCAGCAAAAACTGTTTTTTCTTTGTGCAACAATAGAACACAGAGCTAACAGGGTTAGAGTGCAAACGGACCAGTGAGTGTTACCAGAAACCACAGAGTAACTGGTATTATTACACTGTTATATTTTGAAAACAGTAAGACCTGGGTTAGAGAAGGAGTGAAGGCGCTCTTCTTACCTGCAGATGTGTCCCAAGTTGTCGCAAGCTGAAACTTGAACCCCAAAGGGTAGATCTAGTGGAGGCGGTGGGGCCACACGGTAGAAGTCCAAACAGGCGATTGCCCTTGTCCTCTCCGCCCTTAGCCTCCACACCCGCGCTGAGACACCCTGGGTGTAGTGCTGGTAAAAGCTGATGGTGAGGTCATGTGACCCTCGCTCAACCTCCTTTAGCAGTACCTGTGCTTCAAATGTTCTTATTTGATGCTAATTTTCCTAACTCACTCGCCAAAAATGTTGTGAGTGGGGAACTCCCAAACTGTCACATCTCTAAATCCATTCCAATTTTAACCAACGTTAATAGCTCAAAGTGTTTGAAAATTCCCAGCTCAAAACACAGCACATAAGTAGCGGGCTACTACCAATTGAGAAACCAAGAAATAACTAGGGGTTGAGACATTGGCCTTGCTTGCATAGGAGCTAAGACAACCTCAGTTTGATTCTGGGAAAATGACTGCTTGCATTAGGACCTATGACAACCTTATCATGCCCCTGGGAAAAAGGTTGACTATCCTGGTGGCAGTAGTGGTTGAGGCAAAGGTCGACCACAGAAAATTTTGTGCATGCTAATACAAAGACGCTGATCAAACTCGAAAGAATACAGAATGTTGGACAAAGGGTATAGCCATATCTGAGTAGCCATCTCTAGACTGGATTGACATCTGATGCAAAAACATGGCTTCTTTATAGTGAATTCATTGTTGCCTATTGAACTCCTTGTGTTCGTATGTATCAGTGTATCTGTAGTTGGGGTGGACGGAACTCATGGAATCTCACTCCGAGGAGTTACATAAAAACTCTGATAGATACTGTGGAGTTCCTCCAATGGGCGAAAATGTGCACGTCATGTCGCGATTTTGTGCCGGTAGCGCGTTCCTCGCTGAAAAATCAGCACGAGTGGCACGACAAGCTGCACAAGAGCGTGCGGGCATTTGAGTTGATTTTTCTGAGACTCGAGTACAAAATCTACTCTAGAAGAAGCCCTCTGACTGCGACCGCCCGCCTTAGAAAATCTTACTGGAAGTCCCCCTGGTGACCGGAAATCGCTCAAGGGGGCACCAAACCTCGCTCGCAAGCTCACATTTTTGGCACCTAGTATGAAAATGATTCTGCCACATGGCGATTGGCGGAATTTGGCTGGAACTCCGTGGTGCAAAGGTAACGCAGAGTCGCAAAAGTTAGCCAATTCCATGAGCGAAGTGCAATTGTCTGCCCGGGCCTAATCTGTAGAGGGCCATATTGAATGCTATGACCTTCTAAGGACACTAATGCTCCTCTCAGTAATGTCACTTATCGTATTGAGGCTTTAGTAACTAACTCGTGGTTGCAAAGCACTTTCAATGCAAGGCCCTAAGTTCCGAAATGGATTACATGAATCTTCATTTATAAAGGTGAATTATGGTAGCAAAGAGGCTCATGCCTACGAAAACAAACAATGTCTCATGTAAAAGCCGGTGTCTGAGCACAAGCTGGATGTTTTTCTATCCTATTTCTATCCTACCATGAACTTCATGGCTAACATATAATTTTGTTTATGATATTATTATAGAATTTTCCTCAAACTCATCCACCATCCCCTTTCTGGTTTTTACTTTTTAGTCAATATAATTTTCCTAATTTCCTTTATTCGCCTTTTACTGCTAACCTCTCCATATACTGAAGAACCCATTTATATGCAAGGCTGCAAGTTACTGTTTTTCCAGTGGCGGTTCAACACATCATTCCAGATTTAAATACAAAGACTTGAGGATACTGGAAGGCGCAGTACTAATATTGACAAAGATGAAGACAAAAAGAAGGGAATTATACCAACCCAACAGAAATGCAAACAGAGACTGCAAATATTTGTAGATGTTCAGTCTAGAGGATCACAGATGTATACGTTGATAGTCTTCATATGGTATGTTGAACTTAAGTATATGGGTTTTAACGTATCAGACCACAGAGCAAGCCATGCACCTGTTAGAAAATTATTTTCAGTCCTTCCTGGGCACCACCAGCTGTACAACTTAGCTTGTTTTGTATTGCTCATGCCGGTAATCTGAAACTAAACCTCTGGCTCCACTGACTGACACTGGTTGCAGCTGTGTTCCCCAGCATCCTTTAGTATGCTTCAAGCTTCTCTATCAAGCAGTCATTTTAGAATTGGGTTTGCTAGATTTACAGCTGACAAAGACGACCTAAAAAATGCAGTGCCGAGTTGGAATGACCTTTGAGAGACCAGGGTGAGTGCTAGATGGGTCCGGCTGCATTAAAGGCTGTAGGGCTGCTCCACTGCGAGTTCATGGCCACTTTCAGGTTCACATCCCTCCTTGTGATCATCTATAAATATAAAGAGGCGTTGTGTTTAAAAGGATCCACTTTGTACCACATCACCCCCCTTTCAGTCACAGTGGCGGCTGCTGTGACATAAAAGAGTTGGGCAGAGCAGGAGGAAGCAGGGGGCGGCACGGAGGGGGATTCAAAAATAAAAAGGCCACTTACCTGCCGTCCGCCACTTTGGTGCTTTTCTGCACCTCTCCTCTCGACTATTGGAAGTCCATGCAAGGCTCCTAGTCCCCTATGCCAATCACGGCGTTGCTCTCATACTGGTAATTCAAGAAAGCAGCGCAGTGATTGGCCTGAGCAGGCTGGTTTAATGCTCAGTTAGGGCCTGGGAGCCTCTGCTTGTTCTCTACCCGGCTCTGCAGAACAGCTAGGGTTGGAGAGATGTTTGTGCGCATGACGGTTTGGCCGTCCTCAGACAGCCAGCCAAACCCTCATGCGCACTTGCAGCAGTGCCCACCACTCCTCCACCGTTGCAGATGCTGTCTATCAGCATAGCCCGGCCACGCCCTGCCCTTGACTCGGCTCAGCGTGGGAAAATAAATTTATAATAACCTGTGCTATTATCATTTTATTTATCATGTTTTCACTGCTGAGAGAGCAGTGAGGCGATGTTCCTCCGTCTTAATAGAGGAGTCGCCTCTGCCCAGTCAGCCTGCCCTTCTAGCAGCCTCTTCATAGCTCACCAGCTCTGCGTTTAGGACAGTTTGAGTGACGTTCAGGCTCGGCCACTCAAAGGACATCCACTTAAGTCGCACAAGAAACTTCTAGATCTGGTGCTGGTGTCCTTGTTGTTCATTTCACTGTTCTACACGTATGTGCCTTCCTGAGGACATCTTCTGGCAGACTTGCTTATTACATGTTGTTTGGCAGCTTACAAGGGACAATCGAATAATGTCACTGTGATCTATCCATGTTATCAAAACTAAGCAGTTTGAGAGGCAGTTATTTCTGTTTATTATTAGTCTCTATAAAATACGAAACTCACTTCTAGAGAAAAGGGTGTGCTGCATAAAATAATTACACGACACACTGAGTTAGAATAATAATCTTAAAATAAAAGAATCTATCAAAGTTTAGGGAAAATCTTATTATATTTTTTAGCAAATGTTATGGTATGTATGCACATTGACTTTCCATTGATAATATATAGACCTGCCCTCTGTAGTCTTTTAACAAAAAGAAACTGAGTACATGTTGCAAGTAAATTAACCGAATGCCCACATTGTCATCTCAAAATAGTGACTTGGCAAAGCGAAAAACGAGACACAAAAATGAGATTAACATATAAAACATCTTCTGTGTATTCAGCTCCAAATCTATACCCCCTACAGTCAGGAATTATTTAACAGTCCTAATACCTAGCTGTTTCTTTGAATTTTGAGAGGAATGCCGGGCTTGATTTAGCTCATAGGTGCCTATTGACTTGCTAAATTAATACAGATTACCCTTTCTTTTTTTTTTTTAAATAATTCTTTATTAAAGATTTTTACATTTACACCCCCACAGATAACCCACCCTCCACCCCACCCAAAGCTCAGACTTGCCAAATATTACCGAATACAAATAATATTTCATTTCATTGCATATCATCGTTAATATTATAATACAAAAACAAGACAGAGAAGAAAAAAAAAAAAAAGAAGAAAAGACATAAAAAAGGATTTCGCTTAATACAGAAGCCTAGACAGTTCCAGTCTATATTAGAGATTTAACATGGATTGATTAAGTATTGTCCATTTGTCTTTGTGACCGTTGTAATAGCGGATCCCATATTGCCAGTCCTTTTTACGTTTACCACGCCCCTTTCTTTTATATATTGCAACTTCTAAACTACAGGTAGCCAGTAATCGGGATCTCCACTGTTGAAAAACAGGTGGGTTTGTGTCCTGCCATGCTGACGCAATACATAATCTAAAGACCGCCATAGCGACAAATATCAGCCCACGCATATATTTTGGTCGGTCGATATTAGATACACCTAACATAATCTCATCAGTAAGAATTTCTACTCTTACGTTAAATACTTCGGATAGAAAGGCTGAAATATCATTCAGTACTTTTATTAATACTGTGCAGGTAGCGAATATATGTATACTATCAGCTTCAGGTAATGCACATCTAGGACATGTGGTTCCTTTCCCCGTCCCCCATTTAGCAATTTTATAGGGAGTATAGTATAAGAAAAAAAAGGTTTTATAATATTGAGCCTGTAACTTGATAGACATTAAACAGGACTGATATTTTACGAAGGAGTGGTGAACAGTTTCAGCCAAGACTCCAAGTTTAGCCTGCCATTTCCTTATGTATTTGTCCAAATCATCTGAATTACAAATGTTCAATAATTCGTAAATTTCTCCAATTTTTATATCAGTCTTTTTAGACAAATTCTCCATTATCTGAGCTGTTTGGAATTTAAGTTTCCCCCCACCTTTCTTCATAAGAAAATCCCGAATTTGAAGGAATTTAAAGAAATCCCGATGATCTAGATTGTATTCCGATTGTAATTCCCCAAAGGATTTCAGTCCTGAAATCGTATAAAAACATCCAAGTTGTGTAATCCCGTTCGATATCCATCTTTCCATACATATGTCGTTAAAAATCCCGGGAAGATTACTATTGTTATAAATTGGGGTATAGTAAGATAATCGTCCAATACCCACTAATTTACGGATAAAATTCCAAGCCTTATAGATACCGAATATAGACTTAAATCTAACTTTTTAAAGGAACTATCGTTCACATGACGCCATAAACATTCTCTAGATTCATTTCCTAATAACAGCTCTTGCGGTGTTAGAATATTCCCTGCACTACTGGCATCTGTCTTAAATAATAAATTAATGCAATATTTCAGTATGGTAGCCCAATAATATAATTTAAAATTGGGCAATGCCATTCCCCCTCTGTCTTTAGGTAAAGTAATGGTTCGTAGTGCTCTTCGCGGTTTCCTATACCCCCATAAAAATCTAGAAAACATACTATCCATGTCTTTAAATAATTGTGGTGGGAATTCCAGACAAATTGATCTAAAAAATATAAAAATCTAGGCAAAAAAGCATTTTAATCAAGTTGCACCGACCTCCGATAGATAGATGGAGATTATTACAGCGAATCATATCTTTTTTGTACGTTGCATTAGTGGAGCTATATTATCATTAACTAAATTCCCTATTTTGGCGGTTATGCTAACGCCGAGATATATAGCTTTCTCTGTTACTCGGATATCGGTCATCTCGATTTTGCTATTAGGAATAATTTGAGTTTTGTTTTGATTTAATTTGTAACCGGATATCTCACCGAAGATCCTAGCTTCTTCTTCAATCACCCCGATTGCATTCTCTGGGTCACTAGTGACCAACGCGATATCATCTGCGTATGCAAGTATTTTTGTGGCTTGATCTCTTATCAAAATAGGTGGGATCAATACATTGTTATCCAATCTCCGGATAAATAGATCGATGCATATAGCGAATAAAAGAGGCGAGCACGGGCACCCCTGCCTTGTCCCTCTGGTGATAGGGAATGGTTCTGATATTGCTCCGTTCACCATAATAACAGCGGATGGATCCCGATACAGCATCTGTACTGCTTTGGTGAAGGGTTCCCCTATACCATACCTTGCCATGACTGCCCAGAGATATTTCCAGGAGACCCTATCAAAAGCCTTTTCGGCGTCTAATAATATAAGTGCAATAGGGTCTCCTGCTATCTCAGACCAGTCAAACAGTGAGATTACCCTCTGAATATGATCGGTAGTCGCCCTGCCGGGAATAAACCCATGCTGCCGTACCGATACAATTTTATGTATATTCTGGGCTAATCGTGTAGCCAATAACTTGGAATAGATTTTAGAATCACCAGTTATTAATGTGATAGGGCGGTACGACCCGAGTTCCGTAGAATCTTTATGTTTTTTCAGAAAAACCACAATTTTGGCCATGGACCAAGATCCCGGAGGTCGTCCCCCCTGAAATATATGTGCGACCAGCTCAACCAGTATATTTTTTATTTGTGGGGAGAATTTGACATAAAATTCAACGGGAATCCCATCCATTCCAGCCGCTTTACCTGGAGCTAGGCTATTTAATGCAAGAAAAATTTCTTCCCATTGTGGAATAACATCCATACTTTCTATGTCATTACTTTCTAATCTAACAAATCTATCTTGATCGATATATTCCTTGATTGATTCCTGTGGTATATCAATCTCCTTATACAGATCCTGGGAATATTTTTGAAATGCAGTTCTAATTGCGTCAGGATCTGTCTTTAACCCAGCTTCTGGATCCCGGATATCCTTAATAAAGTTAGCAGTTCTTTGTTCTCGGGTTCGTACCGCCAGCTGATGTCCCACCTGTTCATTTAATTCATATACATTTTCCTTATATATTGTAGCTTTATCGATAGCTCTTACCATTAATACTTCTATAATACAATTTTTTGCAATCGCAATCTGTCTGAGTTCATTTTCAATGTCCCTTCCCTCTTGTATAGCTTTTATTAAACCTTCTTCTGCGATAACTACGTTATTCTGAAGTGATTTCATATCTTGTTTTGCTTTTTTATTAGCATTCAATGAAAATCGAAGTGTTTCACCTCTAATACCCGCCTTTAGGGCATCCCAAACAATATCGATTGTTGCACTATCTATATTCTCTTCTATAAATTTAGGAATCCACTGTCGCATAGAATCACAGTATTTCTCATTTATTAATAATGCCCTTTCGAACGTCCATGTTTTCCTATTGTGCTTTGTTGACCCACATTCGATAGTTAAAAGAAGAGGGTTATGGTCAGAGAGTACCCTTGGTAATTTTTCAATAGTGCACCTAGCGGCTAATGTTTTAGAAACCAAAAAATAATCTAATCTTGCGTGTCGTGCATGTGGGTAGGAGTAATGAGTGAAACCTGGGTCCTTCGGATGCGCCACTTGCCAACTGTCTATCAAACCATGAGTTTGACATAGGTTTTTGAAAGCTTGAAAGACTCTTGGCTTCCTACCCTTATACTGAAAGCACAGATCCTCTGACCAATTACTAGGTAAATTCAAACTGAAATCCCCGCAGATAATTACTGGAAGTGGCCAATGAACGAGCTCATTCGATATATAATCTAAAACTGCTGGGTCATCACTAATATTACTATATATTGTACAAACAGTCATTTTAACCCCATTGTTTTGCTGACACTCAGTAATAGCCCATCGTCCATTTTTTTCCGACATAGAACGAGTGAATTGTGTCCCGCTCGCTTTCCCCAATATAGCTACACCCTTTGTCCTTACCCCTTGTGTTGTGGCAGTGACCACCTTAAAACCCAGTTTGTTAAGTAAATGTATTTGAGATCCCTCGATATGTGTTTCTTGTATACAAAGAATATTAGCCCCAATCAGTTGTAACCCAATAGCCACTCTTTGCATTTTCTTTTCATCATTAAGGCAACAAATATTGATAGTCAAAATTATTAATTTATCCATGCTGGTATTTGTCAATCCCTAATATATATTTACTTGTCTTCTCTGTATTTATTCTATTTAAATATTTTCTCCCTTTACTACTTCTTTCTACATTAGACTTAAAATTATTAGAGATCATCATTACCCCAGGTCTGAGCTTCTGAACTCCCTCCCCCGCCCCTTCCTGCAACCCCCCACCCCCCACCAGTATGTGGGCAATCAGGCTCAGTCCTGAGCCTGTTTTGATGGCGTCTGTCTCATCCTCACCCCACCCCCGCCGCCCTCCCGATTCTTGGTGTTTTCTTTTCTTTTCCTCTTCCCTTCCCTTTCTTTTTCTCCCCCTTTTTCCCCCCTCCCCCCCCTTGTCTCCCCCCTCAACTTCCCCAAGAACAAATAGCCAGTTTCTATCTAAAAGTGCACACTTCCCGAGGGAAAATTTTTGAAAAGAAAGAAACCCCCCCAGCCTCCGAATCAGTGACCATTACTAACTATTACTGGCCGTTACTGACCAGAACTAATGAGAAAAAAGGGAGAAAAAAGACATATAATGCAAATCAAAAATGGTTACTAAATATCAGATCAATAAGGGATAGCAACCTTATTTCCAATCCAGTCTCTAGTTATTATTCTCCTTGCGCCTTTTTCCCTGTAGTAATTTCCTCTAACATTTTTTGCGCTTGTATTTCGGATGTAAAATAGAAATACTGTCCTTGGAAATTGACTTTTAATTTAGCAGGGTTTTGTAAATAAACGGTAGCACCCGCTTTCTGAAATGGTGCAATCATCTGTCTTAGTCGCCATCTCCTCTCCACTGTAGCATGAGCAAAGTCTGGACGGACAAAGTCCGAAAAGTTCTCCCAGTTCCTTTTCTTGTCAGGTCTCGCCAATTCGAACACAGATTGTCGAAGAAGAAAATTTCCGAAGAAAATTAAGATTGCTCTTGGATATTGTTGGTCATTTGAACGTCGTCTTGATATATTTAGAGGAAATCTATGCACCCGCTGGATTTCTGTATCCCAGTTCCATTGTGCCAATTCAGGGAGAGAATTTTTTAGCAGATTAATTGTGAACTTCCTGATGTCCTCACCCTCACTGTTCTCCGGTATCCCTAATAACCTTAGTTTGTTGCGGCGTTGCCGATTTTCCGCTTCCTCCATCTTCCACATTACGTCTTTCAGGATACTTTCTTGAGCCATTGTTGTTTTTTTCAAGGTATCAACCGTGGTTTCTAGCTGTTCAGTTCGATTTTCTAATGTACTTAATCTCTCGCCCCTTTTCAAATTCGATTGCTCCTTTAGTTGGAAACAGACTCGTTATAGCAATCTGTCTTTTGTGCTGGTCCCCAGTTACAGCACCTTTTGACGATACATTTTTGTTAGTAACTTGTTTCCCGTCCTTACCAGAATACAGTTCTTGTTTTTTCCGATCCTTGTCTCTTGTCTGTTTTCTTGTTCTGCTCGGGTTGTACAGATGCAGCCACCTGCACCGTTGAGCGCGTCTTACTCCGAGCACTACGAGCCGCCATCTGTCCTCCTCGCTGTGCTCCGTATTTTCCGGCGTCTGTGTTGCTAAGCAGCGCTGCTCCTACGTCAGTACTCATGCAGCTATCGGCGGCCGCCGTCAGTAGGAGCCGCACAAGAAACTCCCAGCGTCTGTACCGGCTCTCGTCTTGCACGCTCCTCGCCAAGGGCCTTCGGATAGCCGATCTGCGGCACCCTCTGCACCATCCATTCAGCAGAGGCCAACCGTTGTTGTCTTCGTGCATAGCCAGCGCCGCCTGGGAAAAGAATCACTTAGTCATGGGAAATCTCCGGAAGAAATGCGGGGGTGAGTATCGGAGGATTTCACTCAGCCGCCATCTTGCCCGTATCCCATCAGAGGAGTTGGCTCTCGGGACAGATTACCCTTTCATTGAGTCCATTATTCTGGACTTTATTAAGGGATTCTGTACTAACACATTCAGAAGCCACTCTCCTTCCCTGTACATAAAAATGGGCTCTCAAATAAATATCAAGTGCCAGACACCAGGAGGTGCTTATAAACCATCCCAATGGCTGTTTGCTTTGCACTAAAATTCATATGGTGTTTCTTGAAGTAGAGCAATTGTAGACAAGCATTGGCAATGCCAATTAGTCTGGCTTTAAAAGAATGTTGTATGATAATGTGGAGCATTACAAGTAAATAGCATGGGAAGTAATATGTATTTGTGTGGAAGCAAGGAATTGTAGAATAAAATGGGTGCAGGTTAAAAGGCCATGTGTCAGTTGCACTGTCAAGTCAGGTATAAAAATCCATGTGTTTTTTTTTTAATGTGTTTATTTAGTTTCATGTCTAGAACAAATCCACAAAGCACATATAAAAATAATGCTACGGATTGGAGGGAGGTCAGTTACAGCTTCATATCTCAATATGCGCGGTGCAATAAACATCAAACAAGATCAACAACCATAATCAAACGTGTGTGTCTCTAGCCATACTCCTCCATTTTGCCCCCCAAACAGTCCCTGTTTCCTCACTGATGTTGCAAACTGATATCAGTATATCCCTACATCTGCTACAGTAGGTGGGGTACCCCCTTATAGCCCCTGATCACCAAAGCCACCCCTCCACGTCAGTCAGCCAGAATAATTTTATTCGGTCTACCTAGACCATAAAAGTGTATAAGAAACATGAATACATACATCAACTGATCCATAGACCACATATGATAAACAGCATAATCTTTAAAATCATTAAAAGGCTGTTAGATATATAGTCATAGAAATCCATACAGACAAATGAGAATGGACGTGCATCACTTGTTACATGATCACCGTTGCCCTCTGCTTTATGGACCGTTGAATGTTGACAGTAGGGAGAGATTGTAAATGAACAAAAGCAGCTCTACAAAATCCAATATTCGCCTTTTTTAAAAAAAAAGGTAAAAATAGTGTTTTCTCAGCAATGAGTAAAATATGCAAAAGGACAAAGTGTAACGTGCTCTGTGCTGAATGATCATCACAGCGATAAACAGGTAAGTTATGGAAATAAGGACACTGTTGAGGGAAGACGGCCAGAAAGTGCACAGTGCATAGTCTAAATATAACTAGCAAAAATCTGTGATGCTGGTTACACACCCATGTTAGATAAGGTTCAATGCTGGTGTTCGTGCAGATCCTCATGTGCACCTGAAAAGTTGGCTTGTCAACCACTCTCCACATTCTCTCTTCCAGGCAGCCAGCTAGAACAGTATTCTTCAAAGAGGTAAGGGAGGTAGCTGTCACGCTTTCGGGTGAAGTAAACAAGGCTTCCCATCCCAGTATTAGGCAGGTATTATAAGTGTACCTTACCCAGGGGATAGTTAGACATAGGTCAAGTTTCAGGCAGTAAACAAGCACTGCCCTATTGAATGAGGTCCGGCTCTTTGACCAAATTCTAAGCCACAAGAGGAGTGGTTGCAATTTAATTAAATCATTACTAAACCCAATCCCAACCTCTGAATGGCATATGAAGGAGCTAGTGCGGTTAGAGACAGAAAATAGACTTTTAATAAAATCGTTCTCAATTGTTTCTAACCCCTCCTGATCACTAATGCCCCACAGGCCAGCCCCATAGCAGGCAACAGCACAGCATTTGGATCTGTAAATGGCTGTGAGTTCCCTAATGGGTTTCTGACCTAATCTACGGGCAAAGTTGAGGACCGCCTCGACAGCTTTGGAAAAGGCAGCGACTCTACTGGACTTCAGGGGACACCACGTTAGATCCCTGTCGGTTGGAATTCCTAAATAGGAGAACAAGGGGACAGTGCTGACCTTGGTGCTGTTGACTACAAAGGCAGTGCTGTCCTTTTTCCTTGCACCAAAGATCATTACATGCGTCTTAGCCTGGATGACCCTTGGATCTAAGCTGGTCATGAACTGAAAGAAAATGGTCCAGCAAGTGTTCTAGACCAATTGCTGTCCTGACTATTCGCACAGTACCATCAGCAAAGATTACCACAGCAACGCTGCGATCGCCTATGTGGGGACAGTCCACCCTAAGCTCTAACTGCTGTTCCTCCAGGCCATTTACATACAGTGAGAAGAGGAACGGGGCCAGGACACAGCCCTGGCATACACCCCTAGCCAGACTAAATGCTGTTGTTGTCTCCCCACCTGGGCAATATCTCACACTGGCAGTGACATCGTTGTGAAGCTCTCTAAGGAAATTAGCAATATACTGATCAACACCTATGTCTGACATGATATTTCACAATTTGGACTTGTTAACAGAGTGAGTCAAAAGCAAAGATCAGTTCTATAAATGCCAGGAACAACTTACCCTTCTTGGCCACAGTGTATTTACTTATTAAAAAGTGCAGATTAAGAGAATTCTCCACTGTTCCTAGGCCAGGAATGAAGCCAAATTGAACCTCTGAGAGTACGTTATGTACACTGGCCCATGTCTGAAGGCGGTCCTGCAGAATTTGTCCCATGATCTTGGCAGTCGAATTGATCAATGAAATGAGGCGGTAACATTGCGGATCACATTTTGAGCCCTTTTTAAAGATGGGAAGAATGGTGGCATGAGACCAACTCTTGGGTGGGTCAATAGCTTGGGCAATGTTGAGAACATTAGTCAGGAGTGGGGCCCACAGTGGAGGATTGGCTTTAAACATGTCTCAAGGGACCCCTTCCGGGCCATGGGCTCGCCCAAACGGGCAGTTGGTTACTGCAAGCAGAACCTCACTCAATTCGACCTCTGGGGGAGTGGGAAATGTCGTCAGGGGCCTTGAGGGTCTAGGAGAACCTGAGAGCGACCAGTGTGGACTGATAGTGGTGTGGTCTGGAGAGCAAATATTCTCCATGTCAGGGTCAGCATCAAGCTTTGTGAAATAGGTGACCCAAATGCCAGGGGGAATCACAGTATCAATACCAGTGTCTTTAACTTTCTTAAAATAATTGCAATTTACTGTTGCCCAAAATGCTTTGCTGTCTCTTACCTCACTTGCTTACAGTAGGGAGGAATAGGCTTCTTCTCTGATAGAGTTCTTCCTCACTCTAAGAGTGTTTTGATACAGGGTCCTACAGCTTCAAACCAGATCCTGATCTCTAAGTATCTTCTTTACGGCAGCTAAAACTGATTATGTGCCTTGGTACAAATTGAGTCAAACCACTTACTAGGCGGCCTGCTACCTGATTTAATTGGGACCAGAAACAAGTCATAAGCTGCCCCACAGATAATGTCGAAGCTATTGTGAAGCTCAGTGCCATAGCCCTGCTTATAATCATCAACTAGGCATTTCAAGAAGTAGGGGAGTGAGGAGGCCACCAACTGTGCTGAGAAGGTAGTTTCATCTATTTTTGACCAGCTCTTAATCACACCATTGTTCCTAGAGAATGATAAAGGGAGAAGCTGGTTCACAACAGACATTTTGGCAAAGAGAGAAGCATGCAGTGAAAAAGCCAGGACTCTAAGGTCACTAAGTGGCGGGTCCGCAATACTGTAGTTCAGCACCCAATCCCTCAATGTCTGTGAAAAAAGAATTAATTTGTTAGTTAGAGATTCTTTGACGGCGGACTCGTGGTTCCGCACTTCACGCTAGTTTCCACCAGCTCAAAAGTCCTTGCGCAGCGAGCCCTGTCACCAGCCGTCGAGTGGTGCCTCTGTGGAGCAGATTCTAAGTAGGGCAGGGGTTGGGCGTGCGCCAAGTAATGCAGTCCAAAACATCAATCTTTGTGGTATAAAGAGTGTATTTATTTTCAATTGTTTAATTTTCACAACGTTTGTGGTGTTCAAATCACCCAACGCGTTTCGTTCTCATGAAGAGAACTTCATCAGGGCTATGGATAATGAATACAGTGCTACATACGGGGTTGCGGTAATGTAGCGTTTAGCACGCTAAGAGCGGGCACAGCCAGGCGTTTGCTGAGGCCGGGCTGTTCGCAAGGGTGTCTATATTATAACAAGTGTGAGTATACGACGTTAAGTATAATGGTTCCAGGTGGTGAGGCTGGAAACGACTGGAGAATTCCAAAGTCCCGGTCGACCTGGTTTTCCGTGATAAGAAGTTCAGGATCCCCAGTCCTCCAATCGGTCCGTGTTGCTGAGTCGGTGTGAAAAAATAATTAAATCAATGTGGCTCGGATTACCCCTCCCGACTTAGGTGGGCTTAGTGACCAGTACTGAACTTAAGGAGTTGTGGGAGAAAATCAGATTAAATTAAGCCAATAATATATTAAATTCGTCCCCCAAGGGGCAGTGAGCAAAGTGGATAAAAGGGTCCCAGTGTCGTCCACCAGGCCGCAAACATTGGCTGAGGAAACTGGCAATGTCGCAAATTTAAATCCCCCAGTAGTACCACAACATAGCCCCCATGTATGCTCCTGGTACAATTTTCAATATCCTTGATCAGTGAGATGCTAGATCAGTCTTGGAGGTATCAAAGACATTGTTATACATATTAATAGCATTTGGGTTGTTTGGCACTGAAGCACAATCAGCTGGTAGTACACAGAGCCACAATACTACCATGTCACCTGGGCGGGGAATGTAAGGGAGATGAAGGTATTACGACCCCCTTTAGCCCTGCCCATAGCTCCTGCAATGGCTGGTTGTGTTAAGTAGGTAGTAAACCCATCCATAAAACCAGAGTCCGTAAGCCAGTGGTCATGTAGGTAAATGACCTCATAACGTTCAATGAATTTGAGCCATTCTTGCCTGACCCACTTGCTTGCCAACCCAGCGACATTCCATGAGGCTAACAATATTGGCTGGGGTTTGTCACATCCAGTGCCCCGATTGGAAGTAGACATGCCACAGGTTGCCGAGAGAGGCATGGGACCTCTGGCAGCCTTTGGGGGCCCACACTCCACCGCAAAGTAGCAAGTGTCATGGTGGGTTGCTACATCAGGGACTCAGTCCAGTTGATCCAGATGTGAGATGGGGGAAAACCTGTTGAGGGTAGGGACGGGATTTCCAGGCAGCAATGGAGCGAACAAGCATGTCTGAGATTTGTAAAAATATCCACACGTGAGTGCTCAATAGCTGTTGTTGGTGGCTCAGCAAAACTTAACTTGGTCAAAATGTCCTTAGCCACCCATCTATCTCTGATATTGATAACAATACAATCAGATTTGTCAGGTTTGGGAGTGTTGCCCACCCAAGGGACTCTGCTAGGAAGGTTAATCTGGCTATGCAATAAATCAGGGCCTCCCAGTCTGTTATTGGTCCAGTGAACCACCTTGTTAATCAGTTGGTCCTGGTCTTCACGCATACCATGGCTTAGAGGGGGAAGTTTTTCAATATAACCATGAAGGGGTTCGTCTGGGGCGGGAGGTGCAACGTATGCACCCTAGGTGGGTGGGGGGGGCAGAGTGAGGCCAGCACTAGTGCTACTAATGTCAAGGGGCCCTTTGGGCTTGGCCCACACCTAACTACTAACTCTATGAGTATCCTGCGGGCCCAGCCTGGGCTGTCTTGGCTAAGACCTTCTCTTTCCAGGGGTCTGTCAGCCGGACCGTCTGAGGCCTTGGACTGTGCAGATGGAGCCTCACTAGTAGCGCTGCCTATAGAATCAGATGGCAGTGAGCTTGCAGAACAATGCATCAGCAAGGCGTCCCTCAGGCTAGGCAATGCTTCCTCCACCTTCTCCAAGCGGATTAAAAGTGAGCCCAACACACTTGTAAAAGAGGACATGACACTCCTACACCCTTCCCCAGATGAGCCAGCTAAAGTCACCTACACATGGTTTGGAGATAGAGGGCTAGGTTCCGAGTTCAAAACAGGGGCTGGGCTGAATGTTGCAGCTGGGGGCCCAGGACATTGTCTCTTGGACTTGGCCCCACTTTCCACCTTCTTTATCTTGCCCCTTAGGCTTTTTGTTGCCCCTCCACATATCTCTTCACATAAGAAATGGTCTGGCACGGTAAATGTTTCTCCTGTCCCACTTACTGTTCTGTCCGGCCTCACTGCAGTATCATGGAGGACGGTCATCTGAGTGTGCCTCTAACTTTACCAGGTATGTATCCCAGTGATGTAGTGGATCCTCCCCCTGCCCACTTTTGTGCTGCTGTTTATGTACTGCCAGTTCAGCCATGGCCCACTTGCACATTTCAACACGCCGTCTACTGATTGTGGGCGCCATAGATGAATTCCACGCCATTGTTATACAATGCTAAATTCTGGAACCGCATCAGGCCCTTTGTTTTTTAGTAATGTATCCGATATGAAGGAGGCACTGCAGTGGATCCGGGGGAAGCAAGCATCCTGTTATCTCCGCCACCAACCATGTGACTTGCTGCAAGAAGGGAGATATCACTGTACATGACCACACCATATGTACAAAATCTGCCTCCTCTGCCCTACACTTAGGGCACTCACCAACCGTCCCTGGATACATTTGCTCAATCTCCTTCAGGGACAGGTACGCATGATGCAGGTATTGAAACTGGATAAGTTGGAACCGCACATTCCGTGCCACCTGCCTAACTGATTGAAGACAATGAGACCACACCTTGTCCGGAATGTCAACTGTCAAAGCCGTCCTCCACCAACCACTCAGTGATACAGTCTCTATGGCATAATGCTGCTGCAGTGTGGCATACAGGTAAGTAATGGCCCTAGAGCAATCCCCCCATTAAGCACCGCAGCCAAAGGTGCCCCCAATGATGGGAGCTTCCTATTGGAACCACACGTCTTCCGCACCATGCCCCTGAGGATGGAGTAGAACAGGAACTGTTCTGGGCCTAGTCCATATTCTAATGTCAACTCATCGAAGGAACGTAGACCTTCGCCAGACATCATGTCTGCCCACGTCCGAATCCCTGCCTCCTCCCAGTCCTGAGTCCTATATGTCACCCACACGCCCGCACATTTCGGCTCTGCCCACAGCAGGAGACTAGGGGCGTAGGATGTGAACCGGGCACCCCCGCCTGCTTAGCACCTCGACGTGCATATGGCCACTCTCAGCAATATACCATCTGAGGCCCCGGGGGGCGTGGGACCTACCAGCCTGTGTATCAGAGGCCGTCCACCCAGTTCATGTAGCACACTCGAGTGTTTCAGCTTCAGAGCATGGGCCAGCCACCGCATAGGCCATTGCAGCTGGGCTGCTGGGTAATACAACGCCTATTCGAAGCGCCTAAGTCACCCTCCTCTAAAGGCCCATAAAGCTTGCTAACAGCTAGTCTTGGTCTACCGTTGACCCATATTAGTTGTTTCAACAGACCCTGCATTTCCTTAAAGAAGGATTTCCTCAGGACCATGTGGATGACCACGAACAAATTCAGCAGCCTGGGCAGCCATAGCATTTTAAAAACAGCAATCCTGCCCATTGGTGACAGCGGTAAGCTGGTCCAAAAGAAAAGTGACCGGGTAATGGACGTCATCGCTTTACCCAGGTTCCCTTCGAACAAGGCATTCTCTTCTTGATACACTTGAATCCCCAGATATTTTATAAAGTCAAACTGCCAGGGCAGCCCAATGTCTGGTAATGCTTCCTTCTGTGCATCTGTCAGCGGTGCCAGAGGGAAAAGACAGGATTTATTCCAGTTATTACGGAGTCCTGATATACTCCCAAAGTCCTCTAGCACAGACATAGCTCCAGGTAGCGTAGCAGAGTCCCCTCTCAGGTACACAAGCACATCGTCTGTGTAGAGGGAATTAATCTGTGGCTGTCCCAGCACCACTAGGCCCCATTGTAGCGCTCGGTCCCGCAACAAACATGGCAGTAGCTCCATCGCCATAGCGTACAATAACGGGGAAAAAGGGCACTTCCGTCTTGTCCCCCTGGCTATAGAGAACGGATCAGATTTTACTCCTCCCATACACTCCGGGGCAACAGGGCTAGTGTATAGTAACGCCACCCATTTAAGAAAGAGTGGGCCCAATCCCATTTGCTACAAAACCGCCATTAGATAAGGCCATCAGAGGGTATTAAATGCCTTTACTACGTTTAGGGAGGCCAATCATCCTTCTGTCCCTGTGCGCCTCGCCCAGTCCATAGTGTGGAACAGCTGCCTGAAATTGAGAAACATGTTTCTCCCTGGTATGAAACCATTATGGTCAGGATGCATCAAAGCTCCCCCCAATTCCATCAATTGAGTAACCAAGATCTTACAGAGTACCTTGTAGTCTAAATTTAGCAATGATAGGGGACAATAGGATGTCACGTTCAGGGGGTTGTGGCAGGGTTTGGATAGTACTACTATCATTGCCTTCCTCATGGAAGGTGGAAGATGCCCTAGGGTCACCGCCTCCTCATATACTTCCTCGTAATTTGGGCGCCATTAAAGTCTGATAGCGGTATAGAACTCGATAGAGAACCCATCATTGCCCGGTACCTTCCCTGAGCCATTTATGTGATCGTCCCTTTTACTTCTTCTAAGGTCATTGGGCTATCTAACTCTTGCCTCTGTAGGAGATTAATAGAGGCAAGGTGTATCCTTGCCAGGAGCATGGTAGCCTGATCCGTTGTTTTCTCTGATCACTCCTTATATAGTCCCTTTTAGTAATTCTCAAAGGCTGCATTGATCTCAGTCTGCGAATTCACTACCTGCTCCAAACTCAGACGGAGAGCAGCAATCTGACAATCCGGGGATTCCGCTTGGAGGAGCCAAGCCAATATTCGTCCAGCCTTATCCCCCTGCCAGTGTTGCCACTGGAGGTAAGATTTATAGTCAAAATGAGACAGTCTGCCCAGTAGTGGCCGGTATTACTTTCATAAATCTGTCGACACTTGGTGAGTATCGTGGTCACCCATGCTATTTCTTTCAAGTACCCTGATGTGGTCTTCTGCAGCAAGCACTTCCGCTGTCAGGCCCTTCCGCACCTTATATACAATTTTCAAACAGTCCCCTCAGGACCACTTTGAATGTGTCCCATTCAATTAGTGCCCCTAAGGCAGGCCTTTCATTTCTAGTGTAGGCAGGCGCCAAGTAGGGATTTTCTATCTGGGCCTACCCCACTTGAGTGATATCAGTAAAGGGTTATGATCCGATATGGTGGGCCCCAAATATTCCGCATGCATGCACTGTGAGAATAGGGTAGTGGAGCCAAACACCATGTCTAAACTGGAATGTAATGCATGCACCCATGAGCAATGTGAGTATTCCCTGTCTGTGGGGTGTAGCAATCTCCAGAGTTTCTCTAACTGCATGTTATGCACCCATGTACGCAGCTGATGTGAGACCGTACCTGTCTTCACTTCTGGGAGGGGGGGAGGGGTTGGACCTTTTAGACAATCAGGTACATGACCTCGTTGCAGTCTCCCCACCACATTGTGGGGTTTACCGCATCTAGGACAGAAGTTAGGGTTGCAAAAAAGGCTGTCTACCATGCATTGGGAGTGTACACCGCCACCACCATTAATGGCAGCCCATCTAACATTCCCCCCACTACCGCAAAATGACCATCTGGATCTATTGTGGTATAAGAGACCGTGAAGGGAATCCCTGGAGCCACCCACACCAACACGCCCATGGCATAGCCCTAGAAGGACATGCCGAAAGCACTACCCCTCAAGCGTCTACGCAATTTAATAAGTTCCGCTGCTTTGATGTGTATCTCTGAGAGACATGCAAAATGTACCTGCCACCTCTGCAAGTAGCCATAGACCCTATGGCGCTTGACAAAGGAACCCATGCCTCTCATGTTCCACATGAGCACATTGAGGTTTTGTGAGGCCATGTAGCGTCTATGTGTATGCACTCCCAATGTACTCCAGGAGTGTGGAGTGGGGTATCCCTCTCAAACACACACACATGTTACAAAATAAAACATTTCTCCTAAACTCCCCTTTCCAGGTCGCCATGCAACCGTGTGGTCCTATGGATGGTGTGTGGTAATGCATGCAACAGATCAAGACATTTAGTTTGGTCCCTGAGTTCCCTGGCGTCACATCCTGTGGAAGACCTTCCCCACCCCTCCATCCCACCAAAGCAAACCCCAGTATTGCCGTTCAGAGCAACAGTTTCAACAGCTCTACATGTCCCAAAGCACCATAAAAAAGGATACAACAAAGTCTGAAGGCTTCACAGGAGTTCAGCTGTCATCGGGGTGACTTGGGGCCCCTCCAAAAGGGTCTCCGGTATCTTGTCCGGAATGGAGCTATACAACGAAGGCATCCCAGCTCTGCCCGAGGCAGGGGAGCTAGTCCTTAGCTCCTTAGTTGGACGGGCTTGTATTCTTTGGGCCGATCCGCGTCTGTTCCACACCGACTTCCATACCCCGTCAGTTTCAAGGGAATCTGTGGGCGGGTGTTCTCCCCTGGATTTCAGCCACTCTAAGGCTTCTCGGGCTGACTGGAATATAAATGCCCTGTCGCCCTTTAGGACCTTGAGTTTGGCCAGGAACATCAAGGCATATTTAAGACCCATTTGTCTTAGTTTTTGCTTTGCTGTGTAATTTAATGGCCTTCTGTTTCTGCACGTCCGTCGTGCAACCTGGGAAGATCATGACTGCTTGGTTTTCCACCTGCCATGTCTGTAGAGTGTTGTCCCTGTCACGATAATTTAAAAGTTGTGCTACAACTGGACACGGGAATGCCCCAGGTGGGAAGTCGGTCCGGCATACGGTGAGCCGCATCCACTGAGAAAAAGGTTGACGTTTTCCCCCCTAGTGCCATTTGTGCTTGCCAGAGTTCCATGTAGAGATCCATACTCGGGCCCACAATTAGGACAGTGCCAGTGCCTCCCACGAGCGGATCAAGAACTCCCCAGACAGGTACCTCCAAGTATTCCCGTGTGAGTCTAGTAGTGCAGCCATGTCTCGGGGTCCTGCCACAGCACGCTTGCCTCCGGGTGCCCACAGCTAAAACAGGAATCCATGCAGACCTCTGACTCCATCAGAAGGGGATCCAACGAAATGCCCTTAAATGGATCGCCTCCTTCCTACCCAGAAGAACCCAGAGCGTTCGCCTCCAGCCTTACATCTCAGGCCCAAAGAACATCATCTGTGGCGTTCCCCAAGGGTCCTCACTGAGTCCAACCCTGTTCAATACATACATGGCCCCACTGGCCACGCTGGTCAAATCCTATGGTATGAACATATCATACGCTGACGACACTTAGCTCATCCTCTCCCTATCCTCAAACTCGACTAACACCAAAATCAATTTTCACAGGTGCATGACCAGCGTAGCCAGCTGGATGCAAAACAAATGTCTCAAACTCAACACCGACAAAACAAAGGCCCTCATCTTCGGGAGCAACACCTGCCCATGGGACAACTCCTGGTGTCCAGTGGAACTGGGCCCCTCACACACTCCCACAGACCACGCCAGAAACCTCAGCATCACACTCGATAACAACCTCACCATGAAGAAACAGATAAACGTTGTCTCCTCAGCCTCCTTCCTCACCCTCTGCATGCTCCTGAAAATATTCAAATGGCTCCGCATCAACACCAGACGCACCGTCACCCAAGCATTCATAACCAGCAGTCTGGACTACAGAAACTCCCTCTACGTGGCCATCACTTCACAACTACTGAGCAGACTGCAAACCATCCAAAATGCTGCAGCTAGGTTCATCCTTGACCTCCCGAGAAGAGCCCACATCACCCCTCACCTCAGAGTGCTCCACTGGCTCCCTGTCCAAAAAAGGTGCCAGTTCAAACTGCTGACCCACGCCTACAAGGCCCTGAACAACAAAGGACCAGCCTACCTCAACCACAGACTGAACTTCCACCAACCAGCACACTTCCTCTCCCTCGCCAACACGCCCTGCTTCCACAAAAGCAGAAGCGGCGGCCGCACCTTCTCCTACCTGGCGGCCAAGACCTGGAATGGCCTCCCACTCCATCTCTGGACTGCATCCACCCTACAGAAGTTCATAGAGGGCATAAAAATCTGGATGTTTGACTGACAAGTCCCAGCAGCAGCCCCCCAGTGCCTGGATACCTTCATGGGTGATAAGCAGTGCCCTACAAATCGTTGTTTGATTGATTGACACCATCAGCGCTCACCAATTGGCAGGGAGAGCCATCCTTCTCTCAGTGTCCAGGCAGGCTTAACGAATCCCGTTGAGGTCTCCTGGTACCTCCCACATCCCAAGCTCCTCTGCGCTGGTGGAACTGCTAGGCACTGCAGGGGTTCCTGCGCCTCACAGGGCAATGAATGATGGGAGAGGAACGAGCCCAAAGTGAAGGGGGACCCTCATTAGGGCAACTCTGCAGTCTCCACTATCCTGCAGGCTGCACCAGCGCTGTCCAGTGCCTCAGTCCGGGCCCCCAAGGGCACTCTTGAAGACCCCTGGGGAATTAGCAGGCCAGCAGTACTCCCAAGCCTGTCCTCTCGGGCCCGCGCCTAACACAGGAGAGCAGTGCAGGGATTAAGTGAGCCCACCCGCTGATATGCAGTGTTGGATACCCGTGAGGCGCTCCTGCTGCTCTGTTCCTACTCACGGGAGCCCTCACTTACCACGGGCCCGTCTCAGCCAGTCTCTTAGGCTCCACATTGATCACCCAGGAGGGGGAGGGGTCAGTGAGCTCCTTTCTGCCCCAGCCACAGTAGCGCTTACCTCGGGCTGGAACTCCCATCACGTCCCTCGGCAGGGCAGGCGATCCCTCGTTGAGTCACCGAAGCTGAGTAACCCCCTCTGAGTCCCTGATGGGGCTCATGCAGAGTGCCGCTGCTGGAGGCCCGTCTCAGCTGGCCTCAGTAATCAGGTAGGCTCCGCATCATTGCTGGTGGGAGATGGGCCCGCTCAGCTCGCTCTGTCGCGGCTGCGGCAGAGCTCTTCCTCAAAGCAGAGCCCCTGGCTGTCCACCTCGTGGCGAAGAGGGCACTGCCTTGCAGGGTCCTGGGACCTGCTCGATCCCCACAGCTTCTCCGATAGGGCCTCCAATTGACCGCTGCAGCCAGTTTGGCCTCTCAGCCACTGGGCGCCCTACGAATGCGGCTCTCGGGGGGACGCCGCACCACAGTCAACCCGATCCAAAATTGCTGCTAGGGGTGGGTGTGAGTGTTCGTCGCACCCCTCCCCCCGATAGAAGGGTGAGGGGGGAGCACAGTCCTGATATTGTCAGGATGCGGTTGGCACCGGGACAGAGCTCGCGTTTATGCAGCTGCTCCTGCCGCCATCTTGGCCACGCTCCCAAAATCCATGTAGGTTAATGACTGCCCTCCTCTCATCTGTGCTGCTGCCAGAGTAAAACAACATAAATTATCAAGGTATCTAAGTTATCTAAGACACTTTAATAGATTTACAATGTCATATGTGTGCCCCTGAAAGTTCAGACTGGGTAAATAAACAAAATGATCACAGCTGGGTTGAGGGCAAGCACTTTTATGTGGAAGCACACAACTTCGACCCAATCAAAACATACTGCTGGCTCCCATCATATGGGCGGAGCCAAGACCCTCTCTAGGAATGCTCGCAAAATTGTCTGGCGACAGCTGCACAGTCAAGCCAGACCATAACAAGCATTGGCATAGCCAATAGGTCTCGCCTTTAGGACCTTATAAGTATTTAGTTATGCAGCACAATATCCTTAGTGCAACAACATCAACTGTTGTATAGCTAAACACTTATAAGGTCCCAAAGGCGAGACCTATTGGCTATGTCAATGCGTGTTTCTTTTTATTAGCGCTTTACATAAGCACCAGGTACATTACAGAAGGTTCCATTCACAGTACTCTCACAGAGAAGCACGGTTACCATATGTAAATGCGCTTCAGAGGTCACTACACTACACTACATTTGTATAAATGTCTTTCTATAGCACTATCCTGTATCTTGCACCAATGTCTCTTTGTAAAAAAAGGCTCAAGCGCTTTCCAGCTCATATTTTCGCAATATAAAAACTCAACATCAGTAGTAAATGTATACACTAAACCAAGATTAGACGCCCAAGAATTGACAGATCTGATGAACAAAACCTATGTGTTTAAGTTAATATTAAGTAAAGGATAAACAAGGCATAAGGTTTGCTTTGTAGGCTGTGTGCAGCGTCACTGCTCCTAGGTATGCAGTGGTGTTTTTTGCTATTTTCATGCTGGTGCGTCAATGTTTGTCGTGACTCAATGGAAAGCGTGGCTTGGAGGAATTAAATGGTACAGCGCCACAATGCAGATATTGGCCCCTGAGACCACGCTGCACGTTGTAAATGGCTGTGCGGCTGAGTTTGTATTTACAATCCACCCTCGCACGACTAACATGTTGAGTAGTGCCTCGTGCAGCCTCGCAGCCCCATCCCCTCCCAGATCTGACGGAAGCGTCCAGGGAAGAGGATTTGAGGATAAGGGCCGGTGTTTGATGTAACAAATTGCCGTCGTCGTCACAGCACCCTTCCCGCTAATTTTTCTTTAATCCCAGTCGGGGTGGCCAAGAGCAAACTCCACAAAAAGAGCCTCCCGCTGGCACAGCGACGACGTGTGAAGGAGGTACAAGCTGAGTAAAACAAGGAGGCGGGCTCCTTCACACCTCCATGGAAGGCTCTGCCTTTAAGAATGCAGATGCTGCCGGGAAGAGGCGGCTCCCAGGGGAAATGAATGAGGTAAAGCCTGAGCAGACAAAAGGGAGCGCGTGGAAACAATGACGCTGCAGACAAGCATCTTGATGTCGGGAAGCCGAAATGTGAGAGAATGTGAATGTCAGGCAATCAGAATACATGAAGGACAGTTCCCCAAGGTGTTTTAGGGAAACTCAATTTTTAGACGAACGTGGGGCGTGAACAACAAAAAAACACGGACAATAGGAGGGGGCATCAACAAAGACAACGGGAGGGCCGGGAAGAAACCCATGAGAGTGCGGCTACTATTTAAGGCACGGAAGCCCCATGGACTCTGGTGCATGTTGATAACAAGCCCGGCTTCAAAAGTGGTGCGCGCGCGAGCGAAAGTGAAAGCAGCGCGTTTGCACATATGTTTGCAAGTAACGCGAGACGTGGCGGGGGAGGGGCGGAGGAGCGTTGAGAAAGCAATCAAGTGAGAGGAAAGCCAGATGGCGCCTGATCGGGCGCTGAAAGCTGGCGGCTGCGCGAGTGCACGCTCGCGTGAACGCAAGCTGGTAGCCAGCAAAAGCCTCTGGTAGCACTTCCAAAAGCCCCTTACTAAATGTCTCGCAGAGCAGCGCATGCGCGCTGGCTCAGCGAGACCTAAAAACCACCTGGTAATACATCGTCTCTGCTCTCCTCTGGCTACTATTTGGATCATAAGAACCCATCCAAGCAGTATTATACATATGTATTTTATATGCTATATTCTACTGCTACACACACCTCTTTGTACAAACAATCCAATTCTGATAATCATGTTTCCATGGCCGGACTGGGAACAGAAACCAGCCCTGGCAATTTCGCTCCATTGGCCCCCCTGGGGAGGAGGAAGGGGAGGGGGGGGTTTGCTGCTACTGAGAAGCGCCGGTTTGGGCGCTAGTGTCAAGCACCGCTGTCGCTTTTGTTGCAGGGGGACGATATTGCAGCACTGCTGCAAAACCGGCCCCCAGTAACAAAACTGGCCCCCACGGGTCAAAAACTGGCCCCCACCCTTCAAACCCAACAGGAAAACGCACAGTGCCCGCTACGGCCAGTCCGGCCCTACATGTTTCCAAAAGTAATTTTGCAGCCTGGATGCAGTTTTCTTTGTGCTTGTTCTTTTCCTAGCTGCCTTCATACCACGGTTAGCTGCCACCACTAGGACTTTCCAATGATCTTCTTGGCTACTTATAGATTATCCAGAATGCGGTTGGCGTTAATCTTCATGTGTCATTTTATAAACTCTCCTGGCTTCTTGTCTGCAGTGTATCATTTTTCTCCGTATGTGCTAGGTCGCCATTTATATCCTTTTTCCAGGCCTTGTTAAAAGTTTGTCTTCCTAGAACTGGCTGTGTGCCTTTTTAATATCTAGGAGCCACTCTCTGGAGCAAACATCCTCTTAACCTGTATCTTATATCCAACCACGGGCTTTCTGGTAAAACATTATGACCTTTCTTTTCTTTGCTACTATCTGAAGCCTTTCTCTCCTTCCGGTGTAATATCTTCCTAGAGCTGGGGGTCCGCAGGGCAGCTGAGCTCTTTAAGAAAAGTGGCACTGAAATGTAATTTATAATTGACTAAAATATTTAACCCATTATTTCCACTGTGTCACCAACATCGCTCAGTTCAAGACCTTCCATGCATTTATGAATAACATCGTCCATCCGGTCTTAAGCTGCTTCTTCTTTGTTACCGCCACACACACTGCCTTAATAACCCACACTACCACCATTCATCCAAGTGTTTTATCACCTACGTCGGTTCTCTCCTTGCTGCCTTCCCTAGACAGACCTGAATGGCCCTCCAAACACCTACATATTTAGCTACCCTCCTCTAATGCAAATATCTGCCTTCTTACACTACACAGTATCTGCTTCTGGGTTTTGGAATGTTTGTGATTTTGTGTACGTTTGTTAGTCTTGGGGAACTACACCTGTAAAAGACATTATTTTATACCTTCGTTTGCTATTGTAATGCACTGCACCCCAGCTTTGTCTTACAATCGCCCTCATTTCTGTCTTGGCAGAGCACCCACTCGATCTTCCTCTCAACCCAAAAGATATTACTGTAGACTGGGGGTCACCCTTGATCATGGCACGCTAGGATCATTATAGGGGAGGGGAGGGTTTGAGTATCGACTGCCATGCCAATCCGCCATTCTCCACTAGTAGAGACTTGTTGGGTAGGAAATATTGACGACCCAATCCAAAGTAATCTCTTGAGGGCAACATGGGGGGCACAGAGGTGAGAAAGAAAAATGGAGTGTTCTGGATATGTCTCTGAAATATTTGGAATAACTCATCACTCAGATGGGTAGAGGTAAAAGCCCAGCCGTGGTGCACACAAGTAAGTAGCTATATATTTGTGCTAATTAGGTTGGTAACTGGAATAGCTTGTTAATACATAGAAACTCACCTAATGCTCTGTTGGGAATGCCTTAAAGAACGCAGGAACTACCCAGAGACCTTACCCGAGATCAGGAGCACCAGGAGACACTGTTCACAGAAGTGTGGCTGCCAGGCGGAGTACTGAAGAGACGGTCCAACGCTGATACAGGAGTGTCATCCAAGTAAGTACTAACAAAAGGGAAGGAAAATTAAGGGAGGACAAAAGGAAACTCAAAAACCGTGCATAAAATGGTTACCTGGGAACCATACAACCAAAACAGTTATGACTCTCCCACTCCCTCTGCTTCTTAATTTGTCCTGAAAGCATCTTTCACATTATCCTGATTGGTCCATTACTTCTTTCTGAACTCCCTTTGTGTCCTAACCACTACTCTCTAGTCTTCCACAATCTGTAGGTACCATATCTCAGTCTTTTCATGTGTACTTTCATAGCTTCTTTACGATGCAGGATAAACCCTTCCTTCCTTGTTCTTATCTTTGTCTGGTCATGACACCCCTCCCTAAGTCAGATTTCTTCCAGTAGATGATTTAGAATGTTCTTGATTATCAAGTTGTTATGTTCTATCAAACTGTTACCTTCTTGGCATTACAACAAATATCTATGCTTTTTACATTGCACAATTTAATAAATATCTATTTATTCTAACTAATTTCATGGGGTATTCCTTCCGCTTGATCATCCATGCTACCACTACTTCAGTTTTGACCATTCTCTCCCATTTTGACTTCTTCCTTCTTGCTAAAGGAATCAATGAGAACAATAATGAACCTGGACGTGTTTCCTAAAACATGAGAATGCCCCACTATGGATAACACCAGGCATTCCTAAACATCCCAAGGCCAGCACAAAAGATTCACTAGTGGGTTCTGAGTCTTCTGTATGTTATTGCTACACTCGCAATCAGGGATTGGTGGTTGCATATCGATTGTGGTGAAAGACAGAGACACAGTTAACAATACCGGTGGATGATCTTTCCGGTGCTGCTCAACTAGAAATCAAGAGCACAAACAGCTTTATCTGTATTTCCCCTGGAAATAAGCTTGCTTATCAAATATGGCAACGGACTGTCTTCCCACCTGCGCACAGTAAAATAAGCCATTAAGACACTGTCTTATGCTGCAAAAAAAGAAAATATCTGAACATCTTTTTTCTGAACAGGGTGTTTAGCATGGAAACCCACATATTAAGAGCAATGTGAAACCTCTAATTGGAAATCTAGGAACAACAAAGGCATCATTAGTTTAATCAAATGTGGCATCAAGCCTGCATGCTTTCTTGGGACTGCATCAAATGTGAGTTTGGAATCCCTGGCAGTAAGGCTGGGAAATACCAATATCTATCGTCTGTGAATAACACAGCTTCTCCGCTTTGATCACCTCTAGGCTGTATGACCTGGGATTGGATTGACATTTTTTTTTCACATTTACATCTGCAATAAAACTTCAAAAATCTAGACTGCTCTCTCTTTCATTACTGCAAATGGTAACTTTAAACAGATTACCGATTGGCAAAAAGATATTTTGGAGTACATTTATTCTGAAGAATGTATCTCCTTCTTACCAAAATAAGCAAAGTTTGTTCTCACTCCAAAATAATATACACACAACAAAGAATTAACTATAGATTGTACTAAATTCTGCAGCACAAATTCAAACATGACTTTCAGAAATCTAATTATGTTGGAAATACAGTAATGATGTTGGATACTTCACTCACGTTTGTGAAATGTACCACAATTAGTAGATTCTGGTCTGATCTGAAACACAGGATAATGTACTTACTGGAATCAATTGACTGTTGACAATAACTTATAACTCTCTATCACCAGATCTTTGCAAACTTATATCTTTGTGGACATAAAGAGCCATCCTAACTGGGAAGGGAATTATTCTGTGAGTTTGGAAATCCACAAAGATGCCAACAATAAAAAAAAACATTACACTAAATTGGAGGCTATATTGTCTCTATCCTGTGGTATGGGCTTTCAGTGCCATCTTTTATTATGTCTATCTTGCATGTTCTCTTTTAGGTTAGATCCTACTTTGCCAACAGAGTATTATGCCTATCTATCAAACTCTTGATATTCTTAAATTACCTTTTCTCTATTTCCTTAATGCTTTCTATATTATTATGATGTCCTAGATTACTTAGATATCTTTAGATTTGATTTTTAATCACTTGTTTTTTCTGATGAATATTGTGTTGTAACATTTATATACCTCTTACTGCCCCTATGTGAGTCATTGAAGCGCTTGCCTACATGGGTGGTATGCAACACTGTGCGTGTTTGGAATTATACTGCTTTTGTTTTGATCCTATGTGGGAAGAGTTTCCATGTTGTGTGTGAGGACCACCGAGGTGTGGTTATAGTGATATGGATGCAGCATTTATCAGTGTGATGGTTGAAAAAGTGAGAGAAATAAGATCACAGTTTATGGTTTCAAACAGCTCTGCAGGCTCCTTTATGGTATTTCATATAATTATACACCACTAAGCTGGTTAATAGCCCTAGGCTGTCCCTACTGAGGTTTTTGTTTAAAGTTTATGATCTTGAGCAGGTCTATGTTGGAGGGAGAGCTGGTAGGGAGATCTGCCAGGATGGTCTTTGTTATTATAATCCCACATATGATTGCCATTGTGAGAGGTCAAGAAGTAGTCATAGTTTGTATCTAGATGGGACTTGTAGTGGACTAAATTATAGGTCGTAATTGATGAGCAATATGTGGCAGATCTCTTCAAATATTACATGCCTGTTCAGTTAATGACTGGTGCATAGGATGAAACTGGGTGCAGGCTGTTAGCATAGTCAAGCTTGGAAATTACGTGTGTGTGGAAAGCTTGTAACTTTTGCTGGCATTCAAGGTATGGGAAGATGAGTTGTGGTGTTTTCATTGTGTAGAAGCTGCTCTTACTAACCTTGTTGACATGTGGTATGAAGGATAGGTCTGAAACCATGGTTAACCCTCAGCTTCATACATTTTTCAATATAGTTGGATGTGCCTTGAGTTTCTTGGGCAATGTAATGTTAGGTTGGTGTTTTTGGCATTGCCCATATGTCATGCTCTCTGTCTTTGCAGTGTTGAGCTTTAGATGGTTACTCATCATTCAATTGTTTATGGCGTGAAGGCAGTTGTGAAGTCTTAGGATGGTTCATTTATCTTCCACATAGTTGTAACTGGTAAGCCTGAATGGATCTAGGAAAGGGGTTAGGTAGATGTTGAATAATAGAGGAGATTTAATAGACCCCTGGGGGACACCACAGGGTTGGGTGTGATGGGTTGATATCAAAGGTTACTCATCATTCAATTGTTTATGGCGTGAAGGCAGTTGTGAAGTCTTAGGATGGTTCATTTATCTTCCACATAGTTGTAACTGGTAAGCCTGAATGGATCTGGGAAAGGGGTTAGGTAGATGTTGAATAATAGAGGAGATTTAATAGATCCCTGGGGGACACCACAGGGTTGGGTGTGAGGGGTTGATATCAAAGGTGGTAGGTATACCAAGCTTTGTCTGTGTTTGCGGTATGAGACAATCCATTTGAAAGCATTTTCACATATTCCGAGACAACTGATTCTTTGTAGTAGCATGTAGTGGTGGAAAATGTTTTATGCTGCTGATAGGTCCAGAAGCATGAATACAGCCACTCCATTCTTGACCACTGGGAATTTTAGGTCCTCCTAAATGATACAAGGGCTGACTATGTACCTCTGCGTGGTCTGAATCTGGATTGTTGGTCTGACATCAAGTTATTTCCTCAAGTAAACTTGGCGAGTATAATGAAAACTGCTCTCTCAAATATTTTACCCAGGAATGGATCATTAAATATAGGTCTGTAGTTTGCTGGGTTTGATAGATCGGGATTTTTCTTTTTGAGAAGTGGTCTAATGTTGGAGGTTTTCAATGAATCTTTTATTACAAGTAACCTGATGCTTTCTTAGGGAGTTCAGTAGGGGTGCCCCTCCAAGAAAATAATGGAAAACGTGGTAAACCCTGCATCTAAGGACATATTATTTACATAAATTTACTAAAAAACAGAGGCTATGTAAAGGCAAATATGAAAAACTGAAGTGTTGCAGCATTGCCGGACCTAGGGGAATTTTGAGAAAACAGTGGGCAAATTGGGCATTTTTCAGCAAGATCTTTGTAAAGAGTCTTAAAAGCTACATGTGATACAGGCAGTTCAGAAAATTGAATTTCTCATGCCCTACATTTTACTATTGCATCAACTAAAACTCTACATTTAATTTACTTAAATGTTTCCTACCCCTTCCAATTAGATTTTCAGTCGTATGTTATGATAAAAACATGATTAACAATCTTCTTGGACGTGGGAGGATATAAAATGCACTTAACTTTGGATGTGTATGAACCTAAAGTTTATAATATAGTTTAATATGTTGTTCAGTGTTTGTTTTTGGAATTCATCAATAATAGAAAGTGTCAAACACAATCAAGTGGCCTCACAGACAACAGCAATGCTAGAACTCTCTGAAGAGCGATAGCAGTATAAATGGGTGGGTCTTGCCCAGGAAAGAGCTGCAAAGACACCACAACTGACAAGTGAACAAATCCTAAGAGTGTCATGTTGCACACACACTACCATAATCACATCCCTGGTAAGTATGAAATTCTAAAAAAAACTTGTAAAAAAAGCTCACACCAATAAGCTTTCTCAACATATGGACTGAGACTCTGGAATTACCTCCCTGTGCATGTCAGTCATGCTCCTTCACTGATGCAATTCAGGAAAGGTAACATAATCCACATCTTCACAATCTTTCCTCTATCCTTATTATATCCAGTCTCTGCTCCTCATTAGCCTAATGTAATGCTGTGTTTCTTCTGCGTTCGAATGCATTTATTATCCTTACTCCGTGTTGTAAATATTCCTGCATGTGTCTTTCTCCTCACAAACTGAATGCATATCCTGTTGCTATGTACAATGCATTTCTGCCCTCTGGGGGTAGGTCTGTGCTTAATAAATGCCCCCAATAAAATAAAGATAAATACTTAAAGAATTTAGGAATTGTGAAAAAGAAGCTACCTCATACTAATCACTATCGGGACCAACTAAATCCAATAGCCCAACAAAGGACACATATGGCAATCTCAAATGAGCACTGTTTCTTATAGAACCCAGGTAATGGATTCTGCACCAGATAAATCCATAGATGATAAATCCTGCACTTATTACCAGTATCTTGAAAAGTCAAGTATTATTAAAGAAGAGAAAGTAGTAAGACTTGAAATCAGATAGCAGGAGCAATCAGTGGAGTTTCTGAGCGAGCAAAGATTCTGGAATCAGAATGTGAGTAGAATGCCACCTTATCAAACTGATTCAGGTAGGGAATAGAGAAGATTTGAGAAAGAAGACAAAAGAAACTAAAGGAACAGATGAAACTATTAAAATTGCATTGCAACTCGCCCAGTTGTGGAAGGGAGTGTCCCCTCCGACAATTGGTGGGTGGAAAAAGGCCATTGATAGAGGCATGGGAGCAGAGATTGCGGTGTTCCAGGCCCGGGGCTGAACCCAGAAGCACAGGAAAATATGGTCCAGTTGAGCGATCTACCAGGGCATAGAAATACTGCCCTACCATCCACGGACCCCTGATAAGATTTGTTCTCCTACACATAATTGGCCATCGAGCAACCCGGACAAAGTATGATACCGTCTACACTTACAATCAATCAGACTTACTGAACCTCGTGGGATCTGAGACTATCTGTGCCATGTTTTTGTTGTTTTACCTGCAGGTTACGCAGAAGTTACAGTTTCATGTCTGTATTGGTACTCCTGATCTATTATGCCTTCAAAATGTATACAAAGGGCCACGGCCCATGATGTACCGTGAAAACTCAATAAAATATGTTGTTAAAAAAAATTTGCATTGCAACACAAGTGGTCAGTTTCACAAAATCTGGAATACCAGAATAAAAACCTAACCGTGGGGAAGAACAGGGTTTTCACTGAACATGTATGAAAATCCTCTTTCCAGAAAGAAAAATTATTTTCTAGAGTCCCCTCACCCACCAGGGTTTCCCCTAGGTGGCATGCTTCATCATTGGGGTCCTCTGAATCTGCTGCGGATTGAGGAGTGCTGCGACTTGCAGAACTACGTAGGAGCACTAAGTTGTGGAAAATGCGTAGTGCAGTGAAAGTGGAGTGGAAAAACAAAAAGTTAAAAATACCTAATTAGTGGGCTAATATTTTATTCCTGCCCCTAGTTGGTATGACTAAAATCAGGGGTTAATAACAGGGAAAGTCTAACTATAATGAGTATAGAGTCCCTAGTATTGGGTCGACATGTTTCGAGCTGGCCCCTCAAAGTTCTTCTTCAGGACCACACGAGGACCAGCCCAGTGCGTGCCACTCCTAAGCAAACCTATAATTAGGAATTAATGAGGTGCACAACTACTGTGTATACACCTAACACGTAATACATACGGTTAATCACTGACACGTAGTATCTGAGGAAATAAAGCAAAGAAAGAATTAAAAACGCGCCCGCCTCCCAGCCAGGCTGGTAGGTCCTTGACACATGCGGCGTCTAAACTTAATCAATGTACTCCTCTATAGTGGGTGGGTGTAATTAAAAGTAATAATTAGTGCGAACATCCAGCTTGGTAATAAACTCACACTCTCGACGCCTGGTAATAAATAAGTGGTTAAATACATAACGAAAAGCACTCGTGTAGAGACACCACGTGACATACAGCATATAACACTTAATTGTCAGCATATTAGGGACACATACTTTAGTTTAGGCAGAATTTTGCCTCATGATCTGCAGGGGTAGAGGGGCTTGTAGTCACACCCTAAGGAAATAATGGGGACACAGAGTGGTAATTAGCGAGGAAAAAACCGGAGGGAAATCTCCCGGTGTCTCACATTGATCTACAATGGGATATTGAAAAATCATTAGTTCCTAGGAACGGAACTTAAGGAGAAAAGGGTTAGCAAGACTTACTTCGTCAAAGCGCACCTCTGGCAAATCACCTAATGGCACCCCCGGAGACCGCATCTTACCGCGTCTGTCTCCTGGAGTGCATTAAATACTGCCAGAAACGTCCAGTCATGATTGCCTTGGCAGCTAGACCGTAAACCTCCAAAATGGCTGCTCCATATGGCAATACCGGGGGCCATCTTGTGCGAGTGACTCAGATGCCTTTCGCTGAGACCTCCGAGTGGCATATTTCATAAATGAAATGGGAACTGAAGATATGAATCCAACCCAAAAGCGATATACTCAAGGGTCTGGTTATTGAGTGCAAACAGAATGCTCGAAAAGAGAGTTCGGCTAGACTGGAGATAAGATGGAAGGAAGCCATCTAAAATGTCTAAAAACAGCGGGGGCCATCTTGGAATGTCTAAGAATAATGTAATGGTACGGGGGCTCTAAACAAGTGGACCACCGCAACACAGAGGTTAGACATAGCTTATACATTCTTAATGTGGGATGTTGGTGGTGATCAGGTTGATGACAAGGAGACCACGAAAAATGGTATTACATAGTGCCACTGTGGGTATCTTGAAGGGATTGATCATTCCCCTGAGTGATACTGGTAGCAAAGTATTGTTCCTAGAACACTGGATCTAAATTGTAGATCGTGCGTACCAGCATCATTTTACAAATTGCCCCCACGGAATGTTGTCATTCAGCCCTTCAGTGTCCGTGTGTAATTTGTACACCCATCTTTCTTCTTTCTCTAGTAACCTGTGTTCTAGATTGTCAGTGTGTTTGATGTGTTCTAACACCACCCAATGCAGATCGTTTGGGGTATGTTGCATTTCTTTAAAATGTGATGTCATTTTTGTAGTGATCCTATTGCACCTGATGTTGCTTCGGTGCTCGCATATCCTGGTGCTGACCTTTCTAGTCATACCTACATAATGCAGGTTGCATGTGCATGTGATCATGTACACCACCCCAGGGGTCTTGCAATTAGTGAAATTGCGTAGTTCCCAAACCATCTTGTTGTTAAAAGTCACTTTCTTTGTGGTGGAGGTAAGATGACACACGCTACAATTACCGCGAGGGGTAGTGACCCATTGGTAGTGTGCTCAGCAATGGTTGTGTTTTATCATTCCTAGTTTGGGGTTTGGGGCGGGTGTGTACCAAAATGTCCCTTAGGTTTCTCCCTTTCCTATGTGAGAACATGGGTTTAGGGATGTCAAGCTTTCCACTGTTGAGGGTATGCCAAGGTTTTTTTTTACTATTTTGGTGACACAATCCGATGCAATGCTGAAAGTTGTGATACATATTGGTCTTCTGTCTTTTTCTGTGTCTTGTTTCTGATGTGTTTCCAGAAGCGCTTCTCTGTGGCTGTTTGTGGCTCTCTTCTTAGCTTTTGATATCAGGTTCTTTGGGTATTTCCTAGTGAGTAATTTCTCAGATAGGTCTTTGGCTTGTGCTCTGAAGTCCTTAGTCTCAGAACAATTTCTTCTGAGCCTGAGAAACTGTCCAAAAGGGAGGTTCTCCTTCAGGTGTCTGGGATGAAAGCTGTCACAGAGTAGTAGACAGTTTTTTGCCGTGGGTTTAAAGTGTGTGGTTGTTTTCAATAGGCTATCTGTAGCATAGATATTGAGGTCCAGAAAGACCAGTTGTGATCTACTCATGGTATGTGTAAACTTGAGGAAAGGGTCCTGGTGGTTAAGCCACTCAATGAACTCGTTGGCTTCGGATTCGTCACCTTCCCAAATTAGTAGAACATCGTCGATGTATCTTTTCCAGAGTTGAATATTTTGGCGATGTGGGTTGGTGTTGGACAGGATTTTGTGCTTTTCCAGGTGGTGTACATATAGTCCTGCCACACTAGGGGCAAAGGTGCTGCCCATACTGGTCCCGTGCTGTTGCCGGAACAGGATGTCCTCAAAACGGAAGAAATTCTCGGTCAGGGCCCACTTGCAGCACTCCAGGACTAAGCGCCTTGGTGTATGATAGGTCCACTCTTCTTCGTATAGGACCTCTTCAATGATTTCAAGGGTCTCTTTGTGGGGTAGGCTGGTAGGTGTGCACCTCATTAATTCCTAATTATAAGTTTGCTTAGGAGTGGCACGTACGGGGCTGGTCCTCGTGTGGTCCTGTAGAAGAGCTTTGAGGGGACAGCTCGAAACATGTCGACCCAATACTAGGGACTCTATACTCATTATAGTTAGACTTTCCCTATTATTAACCCCTAATTTTAGTCATACCAACTAGGGGCAGGAATAAAATATTAGCCCACTAATTAGGTATTTTTAACTTTTTGTTTTTCCATTCCACTTTCACTGCACTACACATTTTCCACAACTTAGTGCTCCTACGTAGTTCCGCAAGTCGCAGCATGCCTCAATCCGCAGCGGATTGAGAGGACCCCAATGATGAAGCATGCCACCTAGGGGAAACCTTGGTTGGTGAGAGGACTCTAGAAAAGAATTTTTCTTTCTGGAAAGAGGATTTTCATACATGTTCAGTGAAAACCCTGTTCTTCCCCACGGTTAGTTTTTTTTATTTTTTATTCTGGTATTCCAGATTTTGTGAAACTTCATTCAGTTAGGAGGGTGAACCTAACCTCAACCTCTATCTCCCCCCATCTTTTGATAACACAAGTGGTCAGTCAAGGAGGAAGCAAACCATGAGAAAAAGTTAAAAAAAGAAAAGAAAAGAAATCAATGTGTGCTGTGTTGTACTCTACTCATCAGTTGCACTTCAGCTATTCTGTTCTTCCAGACCAGTATGGAACACTGCAAGGTTCCACTCTGTAGAAGAAGAGTGGTTGGTTGGAAAGCATTGAGTACAGGAGTTTCATTGGTCACTCTCCATCCAGGTTAACATTTTAGAATAAAGGTCTTAATGTTGGGACAAAAACTGGCAATTCCATGTACTGAGTGACTCAACAAAGTGGTGACGAGGATGGGATGGTGATAACTACAGAAGAGAAAAAAATATTTTTCTACATTCATTGGGCCATGAAGGACTATCTGAGATCGTGTGGTGATGTATTTGTGTCATTCTGCTCTACAGGAAAGATTTAAAGTTAAGAGTGATGCAAAGTATTCTACAACCCTTAGGGTTGTAGTAGCACCACAAGGTAGGAGTAAGAATGGTTCTTTAGAAGCTATCATAGCGATAGCAAAAATCGTATCGCTTACTGTTAGACATGCCCTGCCTTGAGACAGAAATTCAGTTTGTGGGGTCTGGTTGGTCATTTCGCAAGGGTTTGCAGGGATACTGAAAGAAATTGTTCTGACTGAGGGTTCAGGTGATATTGAAAAGAAAAAAAAACATTTGCAAAATGACCATTGGTGGAGTTTGCATTTATAATTATGCCCCCTCAAGATCACCATATACAATTGTCAATGAGGATGTATAGAAGAACAAATTTGTACCCTACTGATATCCAATCTGAGGGTGCACAGGAGAGAAGATTGAAATGTTGGGGTACATGACACTTGTTTTTAGGTATGAGAACTGATGCACCGTAAGTAAACTTTATGTTGTGAAAAGGTAACCATCTGTTCTTGGGTGGTTTGATCAAGAGCACCATCACATGGTCCTGAATCCCAGTAGTCCAGAGCCAGTGTTATTTGTTAATGAGGGAGAGACACTGGACAAATGTGTGTCGAAGAAATTTCCTGATGTGTTCAATGATTCCATTGAAAAACCTATAGGGTTTGAACACAATATTCTGTTGAAAGATAATGCATGTCCAAAACCCATGAGGCTAGGAACATTCTTCTGCTACTGAGTGAGGAGATTACTAAGGAACTGAAAAAATGAATGGAGTCCATCTGCAGACTGAATTCCCCCTATGTTTACTGCTCTATGCAGCAATTGAAAAATTATTCTTTGCATAGACCTTCTCAATCTAACAATAATATTGTTGTGGACAGAATTTCTCTGCCTAAAATGTGGGAAATATTGGCCCTGATTAAGAGAGCTAAATGGTTTTCCACCATATATCTCTCAGTGGCATATCACCAGATTCCATTATGCCAAGAGAGTTAAAAGATCACAACTTTTATCACACCCGTGGGATGCTTCCAATATAAACGCATGCGTTTTGGATTGGCCATGTCTGTGATCATGTCTCAGAACTAATATTTCAACTCTTTGGTAAAATGAGAGGTGTGAGATGTTTTCTGGATGAAATCTTGGTTTTTGGAAAGGAAAAAGTTTGGAATGAGTCTTGGATGTGTTTGAAAAGAAGGGTTGGAATGTGGAATTTTCAAAATGTAAATTTACTGAGCTCAGTATGACATAGTAAGATCATGTCTTAATCAAGGATGATGTTAAACCATAACCTCTTCTGGTAGTGGTGATAATAGGTGCACCAGCCCGTACAAGCAAGGACAAGTATGTGAAGAGTTTTCCTGCAATGTTCAACATCAGACTTGTGAAAAACAAAATCAAATTTGAATGGGAAGGATACTTTCAGGATGACTTTGAAACAATCAAAAAATCTACTGAATGTCCCGGGCTTTAAAGGGATTTGATCCATGTTTTGAAAATGGAGTTACTATTGACTCTAGCTGCATGGGTCTGGGAAGTATACCGTCATAAAGAGATAGTGAGCGGAAGGAATTCATTAGTGCTTATGCTTCTCACTCTCTATCATCTGCAGAGAAAAATATACTCTGTAATTCAGAAGAAGGCCCTTACCTGTGTGTTGGCCTTGTAGTATTTTAGATCCTATATGGGATAAACATTGTAGTCTCAGTAATGACCACAAACCATTAGTCAAATGGTTAACCATTGAAGGATTTGTAAACGCCTCAGAGAGGATAGCATGAATGTCCACAAGTGTGCATGTATTAAACACTCCAAATAATTATGTATAAATATATATCTCCAAAATTAGAAGTTTTAAATCATGCTCCCAACATTCAGACAAATGTATACCATTCATGGACAGTATCACAGCACTAATGTTGCCTTAAAGTATTCCTTATTTCCTAATAAACCTACAACTTATAATGAACTCCTAACAATACTAAAAGAAAAAACTACAACCCCCCCAAATAAATCACATTTGACTTTGAGCAAGCCACGAAAAGCAGTAACCTAAAAATATACCTGCATATATACGTATTAAGCTAGCGCTACCATTTTAATTACGCAATGTAGAGGCACCTTCAAAGATAAACTCTAAATATTAACTAGTCCACAAATCCATAATTTACTTTTGGAATAAAAAATGAATTGCTTTAGCCTGTGTTCCTACTATGGAGGTAACAAAGCACTATGATTTACTTATAGAAACCCCTATTACAAAACAAATGAACAAAAACTTTCATCACTACCGGGCTACTTTGGACACCTGCACTGATCAGAATGCAGATACCAACCCAAGTTTCCAATAACATGCTAGAATGTATAATGAAGCATATCACAAGAAGCCAAAACAAAAAAGGCTGTAGGAGCATGGCACAATTCCATCCAAGGAATACTTGGAAACCCAACGCCCTATTAAGTTATAGAAATTCCAACAAAATAACAAAGCTTCCAGGAGCTCAGAATATCCCAGTCCCCAAATAAAATAAAACCTACAATCGGCAAACAAAAAAGACAGATGAACAAAATGCTAGCTAACACAGCACTTTGTACCCTAACACTCAAGGACTTCACTAACTTAAATCAGTAGCATGAATGATACTATAAATAAAAATCGACATTAAAAATATTTGCTAAACTAACAAACACTAAACCCAAAAGTAAAAACGTAACTTCCCAAAAATATTTGTAAAACTTATACCATTAAATTATTTTTATTATTCTAGAAAAAGATATAAAGAAAAATTAGAATATATTCAGGATGAAGAAAATAAACTAAAATTATTATAATTTATTCTTTAAATTGTTATACAAATAGAATACATACACAACATTAATCCATAATATTATTAAACAACATTACATAAACATACATGCACACTCGTGAGTCACTGTGTAAAGGAATGTACACTACAAAGCATATAAATTAAATGTAAGTGGGTAAGATGACCCATGTAAATGTATATAATGAGAATGTAATGGAGCAGTAATGATTCCGCTCTGATGTGTTGCAAAATGTTAATGTTTAAAATCAATAAAAATATATAAAAAATAAACATACATGCACAAAAAAAAAACGCCATTCAAATAAAAATTACGCAGTTTAATAAACCATATAAAACATAACACAATAATGTATAAACATAATGTAAATACATAATAAAATACAAGAACACCACTCAACATTTTCACAATACACATAACAAATAAGCCATACTTATGATTGACTACCAGAATATACAAAGTCAAAGAATATCCAAGGTCAAAAACATAAAACCACAACAAGTATTACCATAAAATATATCCCAAACAATACTAAAATAATTAATTGAAAAATTAGGAAATCCACCGATACCCTTCAATACCCATAAAGTATCAAAAATAAAATAAACACTACAAAAAACCTGCAAACAAATGAAGGAAAAAATGTAATATAAACAGTTGGTAGAAAATCCCAACTTATTTTTCTTAAAATAAAAAAAAAACTAACACCATCTCAGTCCACAACAATAAAATAAATCCTGAAAAAAGAAACATACAAACCCACCCTCAGAACAAACAAAACCCAAACAAAAAACATGAGGCATAACTAAAAATAGTTCGAACAATGTAAAATAACTACATACATGCCTAAACTTTACATACATAACTAATACCACAAAATCGGGTCTACAACAAGCACAATTCCAAATTAAAACATTGCCACAACCTAACTAACTAAAAACGTGAAACTGTACTAACCAAAACAAACTAACATATCTAAAAACCCCTCCCCACCCACCAAAATACCTTGAAAATGAAATCGAAAACAACTGAGAACTGCAGCGATGAACTGCCATCCTGGAGATCCACTTGCAAACACTAACAAAGAAGATAAATTAACAAAATTAATCGAGAGGACACAACGGGCTTGATGAAGACCGCGTAGTTGAGGCTGTACAAATCCCTCCCCCTCACCTCCCCTGTCGAGGATGTGTGTGAATGCGGGAGCAGGAAGCTCCTCCCCAAACAAACGATGCTGCCCGGCCACGCAGTGTTTTAATGGTGTGAGCGCCGCAGCAGAAGATTTCTTCTGGGTCTGTTACTCATGGTGCAGCGGCTAGGAGTAGTCACTAGGCGTTACGGCAGCAGGCAGCACGAACTTTTGGGCATCAGGGTGGGCCCAAATTCAGCCTTGAACCGCAGGCAGTGAGCGGCATTGGAACCACAGTGGGGAAAGACAAACCCCCGGGGAAGAAAGGAAGTGGTGGAAAGGCATGTGAAAAGTCTGATCCCGGGTCAAGTGGGGCCAAAACTAACCGCAAACCTTTGATTTCTTCAAAAAAGCAGACAAGGACGCATCTACTGAAACAGGAGAAATTGTCCTGGGGCCAGAAGAGCTTCCTCGAGTAGCGGATACAGCGCATGGCGATATGGAAGGGAGTAGACTGCAAAACAATGGAGGATCAGCGGAATCAGTAAATGTGAGTACGCTTAAGCCTGCCAGTACCCCCACTTCAGTGGATACAGCAAATATGGAAGGGGGTGGGCATTCGGCTCTAGCACTTACACTCATATGCCCTGATAAGACAATGGTTAAATCAACAGCAGAAGCCATAGATAGTGGTACTGGAATTAATTGTCAAGGGAAAGGAGCCCATAATGTCACCAGCCCAAAAGCAGTCAACCTGGCACCAGAGGACGCTATTGGAAGGAAAGGGAACGCGCCAAAAGCCAGAACCTCAAGAAGTGCCAGGTCTAAATCAGCTGGCTATGTAGGAGAGACTGAAGTGGTAGAGCACTTCCTTACATTGTCGGATCAATCTGACTGGTCTGTGGAGTACTCGGAATTGAAAGATGACCTGAAGGACAGCTCATTGAGTTGCTCCAGTGGATCAAGTGACGGTGGTGATGGTGTTTGAAGGTAGGAGTTTCGGAAGTCTATTAAACATACCTACTCACCTAAAGGAGAAGTAACCAACACCACCCTCATGTGGGACTTTTCAGCAGTGCAGAGACCAGAAGGAAATACCCCCAGTAGCAGCATTAGAGCAGTGGCACAACTTGATGTGATCACATTGGAGACTATATATCAAGGGGTTATGGCCCATCATGACGAGACCAGACTAGATACCTGTAGGATGCAGGCGGCCAATAGGAAGTTACAGGGGGCCGTTTGTAAAGTGGCAAAAACCTGTACTGAGTTCGCAACCAGACTGTCTGATATGGAGAGCTGGGTGGCTGCCTTAGAAACCGAGGCCACAACCAATAAGATGATGAGTGAGGACCACGAGGCACGTCTGGTGGACACTCAATGGAAACTTAAAGACCTCAGGGTCCTGGGGGTGTAGGGGGGCTTAGAAAAAGATGATGCCTGAAGTTTTAATGTTAGCCTCTTTAAAAGTGCAGATCAGAACTGGGAAACAGAGATTCAGAGGGCGCATAGATTTCCCTTCAAGCAGCATCGGGACTCAGAAGGGAGCGTACCCTGGGCCATCTTGGTGTTTATTGGTAATGTCCTTCTGCGCCAGGCTATTTTTGATAAAGCACGACCAGATACAAAGTGAGTGGTGGAGACTGTTTTTTTTTGTTAGACTTCTGTCATGCTACGGTGGAGAGACGGTGGCAGCTTTGGCATCTAATACAACCTTTGCAGTAGTCTAAGGGGGCACAAGCATATCTACTCAGCCCAGCCAAACTTATAGTCATATCAAGAGACCAAACTTATTACTTCACATTGGAAATTAAAGCTAAAGAGTTTCTTGATAGACTAGGTTGATCCTGGACCCTAAAAGCGGGGTAAGATAGGGGGTGCCGAAAAAAGGAATGTTTAATGAGTTATTTTTTCCTCCTTTTTTCATACTCTATGGTATCTGTTGTTGAATGGGGGTAATTGTATGCACTTTAGCAGCATTTTGCACTATATCAGGGCACTTTATATTAGGATATTATGATTATAATGCATTTAGCTTATTATTGTATTATATTATGTGTTCTTTAATGGATTATTTAGTTGGATACTAATAGAGGGACAGCAGGGTAAAATAAGATATATGTTGTTCTTATAATTGCACTAAATTTTGGTATTCAACTCCTGTGATCGTGGGTTTTTAACTTTTTTTTATTATTTGATTGGTTTTGGTGTGGGATGAACAGAAGGATGACAAATAAACATGCACAAACTTTGCACTGCTCTGATTTAATTATATAGGGGTAGGGCGAAGGGTGGGGGATCCATTTCCATCAATGGGCCAGGAGTGGTCCAATTGCCTCAGTGAGGAGGCCAGGTTGCAGATAATGGGCAAGATAATGGGCAAGGGGTCGAATCAAATTTATATTAGCTGAGGAACAAGACAGGGGTGTCCTTGCTCCCCCCTATTATTTGCATTATAGATAGACCCGTTTTTAATACAATTGGAAGGTAACAATAAGATTCAGCCAGTAATCATGACCCAAGTGCAATATAAAGTATTGGCATTCGCCGATGAGGAAGTCGTTATAACACCAGACCCCTGTAATGCGTTAAATCATATTGAAGAGGAAGCGTGTGGGTTTGGGGCTATATCAGGATATCACCTTAATGAGGCTAAGACCCAAATGATAAGTACGGAAGGCACTAACTCTGGTGATCTGCTCTGGGTGGAGGAGGCGACCTATCTCGGCGTGATTATCACATCTGACATTGGGAAGATAGTGGAACTAAATCTATCCCCACTTTTTCAGTAAAATTTGGCTGGATTTGCATTGAATTGATAATTTGCATCTGATGCTGGATGGGAGGTGCAATGTATTGAAAATGACCGTACTCCTGAAGCTACTGTATCTATTTAGAATCATTCCTCTTGAAATACATAAGAGATGGCTGACTAAACTGGACAGTTTGTGTAATAGCTTTATGTGGCAGTTACAGAAACCAACGCGGGCCTCAAAACGCATGATTTTATCAAAATATCAGGGTGCATGGGGGTTGTTAGTATTGTACTATATTATTGGGTATGATACAACATTTTGTAGTATTGATAACTAGTAACACCCTAGATGTGAATCTGGCTGTAGTACCATCTATATATTAACTCACGTTAGGCTCCGATGTGAAGGGTTGGTTTCTAAGGAACCTAGAGAAGAGCTTTTATAAGAAGACCAGATTTAAGACAGTCGATAGGGTCTTTCAGGTCTAGTGTCAGATCAAAAAGAGACTTCATATTACTAAAGTAAATCAGTATACCCACCTGTGGGACTCCACGGTCTTACCAGGCATATTTCAGAAAGACATGTGCAATCGATATAAGGCCTGTGGAGTTCTGTAGCTGGGAGATCTCTTTGATAATGGCCAACTGTGTTCTTTCACACAGCTGCAGCAAAAAATTGGGTTAACTAAGGAGAAGTTTTATAAATACCTGAAGATCCAGGACTACCTTGGTAAGCTGGATGGAAAACAATTGTCAGTCGTCAAATACCCAGTAATAGTGGATCAGGGTGGCCAGATTGGGCATATTTATAGGGCTTTTGATAGAGGATCTCCCAGATAATATGGAACTCCAGAACAGGAAGTGGGAGTCAAGGTTGGGGGCAAAGGGACCACTACTTGAGACCTCCTTGGAGCTCTGTAATTAGATCATTTTGACCGCTATCCTTAATAGCCAACATTTTGAGACAGCTTTTGATCTATATTATACACCTAAGAAGTTATTTAAATGGGATAAGAGGTCGGATTCAAAATGCCATAGATGTGGAACGGAAGATGATGATCTAGTGCATATGTTTAGTACGTGCCCCAAATTGGCGAAATTTTTAACAAGTGGTCGCATGCTTCATCAGGCTGATTTTAAATCAGCATGTGAATATTACGCCCCATATGATTCTACTGAGGGTCAGTGAAGATGAGGAACTTTCTAGAGGGGGGTGTCTATCTGATCTTTGTCGCAATGGCATGAATGTGTCTGGCATCTGGATGGAATTGCTCAGGATCCCCCAACTTTTTTGGAGTGGCGATCACGCTTCTTGGTCATGTATATTTTGGAGAAAAGCCTCTATGAGCAAAAGTGGAGGAGGGCACTGAAGCGGGGTGGTTTTAGCTGGGCTCCAGGTGATGAATGGATGGAAGGTATGAATGGGGATGAAGCGATCAATCCTGGAATGACAGGAGAGATCAGGGCTAAATAAGAGGTATATTTGGGACCTCTAGGGTTATTAGGTCTATATTTAAACACGTCACTTTAAGGTCTTGTTAAGGTGTGAAGTTATCTAAAGCTTCTGCGGCAATCACTACATGCACTTTCGTGTCTTTTAAGCACTTAACCCAGGAGAGTTTAACTCTATGGGGTTATTATGCCTCTATTATACTGCTTTGTTATCATTGTACTATATGTTGTTATCCTAGCCCTTTGTTAAGGTATGAAGATATTCAAAGGGTTGGCGGCAGTCACTATATGCACTTTAGTGTCCTCCAAGTACTTTATCCCAGGAGAGTTCAACCTTGTGGAGTTACTATGCTGCTATTATACTGCTTTGTTATCATTGTACTATATGTTGTCATCTTAATCCCCCTTATTGTATGTTATGATGTTAAGTAGTTTTTATATGGACTGTACTATATTTAATCTTTAAAATGTATTGTACTGAAATATGTGATGTAATATGATTATGGATGGCCTCTGTATATCTCTGTGAATAATATTGTGAATGAACTGTTACCCATACCTTAGAAATTATTTTTTTTTTAAATAAAAATAAGAGGACTCTGTTCTGGGCGACTCATAATGAGCGCTTAAATATTTAGGTTCTACAAACCTCAATGAGTGAAATTTCACATGAATAAATAATGAAAAATTCTGTTAAATGCACCTACAAGTATCTCACATTAAAATTAAGCTAGGGGACACACCTTGTATTCATAAATCAAAAGAAATACCAGCAGAATATTGGTTTGAAGTGAAAATATGTATCGGATGTGGCTGAAAGACAATTTCTGGTATCCAGCAGGCTAATATTAATGTAAAATGTTGCAGGTGCAAAATTGTGTGAAATTTAATTAGTACAAACATCATGAATTTTACAGGATTTTGCCTGTCTGGGGAGAAATTTGCTCAGGCCTATTCAATACCTGCTTCCTGTCGTACTCCTCAATTAAAGCCTTAGCCATTCCTCAGTAACACCCACCTGGGCCCGTATTATGCAAACGGCGCATTTTCATTGTTTGCGCCAGGTGCACCTTTTTAAAGGTGCGCCCAACGTGAACAATGAAAATACACCACAATATGGTGAATGTGCCGTCCCAGGGCAGCCGCGAACTTGCGCTGCCCCCACGCGTGCTGCCCTGGGGGCAGCGTATTCCCCATATTGTGGACCATTTTCATTGTTTGCAATGGGCACAACTTTTAAAAGGTGTGACCAGCACAAAGAAAATGCGCCGTTTGCATAATACAAGAGCTGCTTTAAAGCCGCTCCATGTTTTCACAGTGCAGGCGGCAACCCGCCTGCACTTTGAAGGAGGATTAGAGATCCACTTGCACGCGGGTGTAGTGAGTGACTGCACCCGCCTGCAAGGGGATGTCTAGGGGGTCCATGGGACACCCTTTCCCCCATCAAGAGGGCTGCCATCAGGGGCACACTGACAGTGCGCCACCGGTATTGACGCATTGGCGCCTCCTGATAGTTTCTTTGCCTCTGCGCCCGAGACTGTAAAACGGCGTGGCCGCAGAGGCAAAGGGACTCCCTCATTTCCTTGGAGCCACGCCCCCATGCAAATGAGGGAATGCCCTCTGAAGATAGAGCTGATGCTTTATGTGCGCCACCGCTATCGGCATTACAGAATGGGACGCACAAGTGTCTGCAGCCCCTTCTGTAATACCAAAGTGCCACAGGGGCACGCAAAGCAGGCGCAAACGCCCATTGCGCTACCAAGGCACTTCTTTAATACGGCCCCTGGATGTTATATGACTTGTATTAATACTTCCCCAGTTCCATTAAGGAACTATAGGCCTGATTAGAGTTTGGCTGAGAGGGTTTGGCAACTGTGACGGAGTATCCTCTCTGCCAAATTCTTGGCCCACCTGCCTGATTTACTGGTGGTAGGAACTTAAGTATGTCAGCAACGGAGCCTACTCCAGTTCCTTCGCTAACATACTCCACTGATGGCCCGACGGAGTATGGACTGTCAGAGGTTTTGCTATTCGACTGCCCACCCACATTAGAGTGGTTGGTAGAATAGCCAGTGTTCACTCTCCCTTACTACCTTGATAAACCTGGCTGTATGAACAATAAAAATGTTTAAATCTCCTCCGCACCATGCAAGACAAATCCCATGGTGTGGGTGTCAGATTTATTTTTACACAAATCTAGCTTTGAGATTTAGGGCCATATGTATCATTCCAAATTGCGATCGCAATTGGGCTTAGTGGTATGTATGAATGCAAACTGCCTCGCAAAATAAGGAATCGCAAAATTTGCGATTCCCTTATTTATGACATGATTTAAGGAATCGCAATTTGCGATTCCTTAAATGCAATGTAAGAAGCACCCAAGTTGTGCGATTTGGCATAGGAATCGCAAATTACCACCAACTTCAGGTTGGTGGTAATTTGCAATTCCTTTCAAAAATGCACTTTTTGCATTTTTCAGTAGTATATGTGGCGCACATACATGCCCTTAGGGCATGTATGTGCGCCACATCTGCACCCATGCTCATTTCAGGTGCAACAGGGTGTCCTTTGACACCCTGGCACACTTGAAATTGCATTCTCAATTATGCATTCTCTAATTGGGAATCGCAAATTGAGAATGTCTTCCCATTCATTCCTATGGGCCTCTAGGCCCATAGGAATGAATGGGGAGGTATTCCTTAATTGCGAATCGCAATTTGCGATTCGCAATTAAGGAATATGTAGGATTCGCAAAATTTATTGCAAATCCTACATACATAGCGTTTTGCGATTCTCAAATAGCGATTCTCAAAAATTCGCTATTTGAGAATCGCAAAACCTAACATTGATACATATGGCCCTTGGTGTTTACAAAAACAAAATCAAGTTAAAATTTTGATTGGCGGCCATCCTGTTTGATCCAGCTGTCCATCAAACTGTTACAACACTGACAGGAACAGCCATGATAGCAGTTCCTGCCAATGTTTTAAATTGTCTGCAGAGCCTGCAGACAACAAGAAAATTGGAGGACTCTGGACCTTCGGTATGGTGGGTCCTCCACGCCATATCAACTGACTTACTTCCACCGGCTAAACTCTAAATCAGGCTCTTAGGGTCTAATTTAGAGTTTGGCGGACGGGTTACTCAGTCAGGAATGATATTGAAATCCTGTCCACCTTATTAAAAGTGCATTATATCCTATGGCCCTTGTAATAATGTAGATGGGATATGCATAACGTTTGTGACAGAATACGTCTGCATCAAACTCTCAGACTCTTATTTGTTTAATATTAGCAATAATTGGGCCATCCTGATTACAGGCACCAGATCCTCCTTTGCGTTAATGCAGTAAGGAAATAAACCAACTACCCCTCCTCTTCTCCCGCATTATGAATTCATATTTTTCTCAGGGTAAATGGATGTACGCCTTCCCCAGAATACCCATCATCATGCCTAACATATCATTTTTCCTCAATCTCATGAGCTCTGTATTAAAACTTCACCATTAAAGAATATTGTGTTGGCTTGGGCAAGATGTACAAAGGACTGCAAAATATAATTTTGAAATGTACGAAACCCCTGTCACAAGTCAGAAAAGCCATATTGCAGCTATTTCTTGAGTCACAGTTAGTAGAGGGCAGGAAAGGTGTTCCCCCTCCTAACTCTGATTCACAGTGGAATGTTTCAAAGTTTTGTGACTGCAATTGCAGTCACAAACCATTAATCAGATACCAACATCTAAGTTGGGGGTCAAATCTGATTTGCAAATGGGAAACTATCCACTTGGAACAACTTCCCCTATGGGAACTGTGTTGCGCAGCCTCAGGAGGAGTAGGCAGTGGTCCTTTGTACCTCTGCCTGTTCCTCCTCATGTGTTTCCAAATGAAAATCATTTTTTTATTAACACATGTCCCTCTAATGGACAAGAGCACCTTAAAAACAAAAAAAATCCCATTTGAGATGGTGGCCCACTGTCCCTTGCAGGCCACCATCCCTGCATTTGTAGCCATTCACAGAGGTTGCATATTGTGAATTTCCAAACTACTATTCATTAGGTAGGACATTTTCGGACCCCCGCAAATGACCAATTTTAGATGGGACCTATTTGCATATAGGTTGTATCGCAGGTGACATGCCCATTCGCAAACCAATTGGCGCCAAATATGCATAACCCTGGTTTGCAAACAGGGAGAGTACATCCGGCTCCTTTTGACTTAAATCGATCATAGACCACTGTCACAAATTAAGAGACTACTACAGCTCAATCAGAAGGAATCTAGTGAATTCATAGTTATTAAAGCTTTCATGCAAAGGTGCAATTTTTACTGTTTATATTTTGATTTAAGGTCTAATTGCATATAAAATGCTGTATCAAACATTTTATTGATATTTGCCACATGGAAGCTATCAAATGAGATAATCCAGTTAGATCTGTATAAATCTACCTAAAATCCACTCTGAAGAATTCATGGACTAAATCACTTTATCTCTAGCCATCTCTTGTCACTTCATTTTCACCTGCTACTTCACGACTACTGGGTCTCTCTTTAACTTGTGTCTCACTAGCTCAGCATGGTTTCACTTTCAGTTTCCCTCTTAAATACCTCTTGTTAGAACCCCTTTCAGAGGGCCACAGAGCATGCAGGGGCTACTGGGCCCAATCGTGGTGGTTGAGACTTTTACTCCTGATGTCCTGTGGCTCGGCTTACTATGGACCCAGCTCAATTGGGCCAAGTACCCCTTCTGCACTTGAATCTCTGTGCTAGCTGTGGACAAGCAATCAAAGGCATTTACTAGTGGCCGCAACCAGGGAATGCTCACTAGTAGGCTGTACAAGAGGTTCCCTTTGTCTCTTAGGAATTAGTCAAAAGTGTTTATGGTGCCACAGCACCTTCAACAGCAAGGCCCACGGGCCCACAGGCCCAGTTTCAGCCTTACCTGCTCCTGAAGCATGAAAGGAGTTCTGATCCTGCTCAGATAAGTCAAGCTGCTTACGGTACACACTGCAGCACCCGGTAGGTGCAGGCTCCCTTATCCGAGCTGCGCAGCAGTGTCATACAGTTCCTAATCAAGTAAGACTGTGCGAGGGGGGCGTGGCTTGCCGAGCCGCGAAATGGCCGCTGAATAAGCGAGCTCCGCCGGCCGGAATCATCATCCTGCAATAATAAGCGATACCGGTGAGCAATCTCGGTCTACAACCGACGGCCTGGGAGGCGGAAGACACAAGGCGTCCAGCGACCTTGAAATAAGCAAAATCGGCGCCCGAGCGGCGTAGCAGTGAGCTCCGATTCACCGCGACTCGGGAAGACAAGATGGCGGAGGCCGTGTAGGTCGGACGGCACAATCACTCGAGACCGCGGCGCAGAGGCAGACGAGGGCCGCATTGCATCTGCGGTGGCGCCGAGAGCATGCGCGCAGCTCCGGAGTGAAAAAGCGGACTACACAGGTTGCCGGAAGATCGCGATGCCACCATATGCTCACGAGTGAGCTGGACAGCCTGCACAGCACCGGTACACCTACCCCAGCAGACATCGGCCCGGGGCGACTGAAGGAACGTCTAAGGCTAATCCCCGACATTGCAGAGGCCTCGCAGTTGTAGGCGGAGGCCAAAACGCCGAGCGGACAGCCTGCAGACGGAGGATTACACCGCTGCGAAGATCCGGGCAGGGTAGGTGCTGATAAGAACTGGCATAGGGGGCGGTGAGTGGAGGGGACCTGGAGCCGCTGACAACTGGCTGAGAGTTGTTGCTTACGTCCCCGACTGCCTACTCTCCATAACTCAGGGGCTGCGCACACCTGGACAGCTCCGAGCGGTTCCTACTTGTGAGCTAAGGAGACATTGCCTCTGGTGCGCGCTGTGTAAGGAGACCCAGCAGAAGGGGGTGGACAGATTGATGCGATCGCTGCGGGCCCAGCTACATATACCAATTCAGCGCTGTGGACGCACGGGATACTACCCCAAACGCCAAGCAGAGCGCAGGGTGGTGTTGCAGTCAGGCGGAAACGGGGCACTCCGAGACATGCTGGAAGGTGTCCTGGGCGCTATCTCCACGCCAAGCTTGAACATGGGCAAGCAAGATGCCAAACAGCCGAAGATATCCTTCGACCAAAGGCGCACAACAAGGAACACGGAACATGACTCGGATGCAGGCGCGGAGCGACAACAGGAACATCATGTTGGAGATGAGATCTAGCCTCCGAAATATTGACGCCAAGCTGGACACAATGAACTCCCAATTGGACGCGGTGAAGACGCAGGTGGGGACACACGAAACCAGACTGGATGTGCTGGAAAACCAGGCCTCGGACTTCCATGAGTTTCAAGTGGAAACAAAGGAACAACTCCTCCAAATGGACAAGGTGCTTGGGATCATCAGAGCAAAGAACGAGGATTTGGAAGCCCGGTCCCGCCAAAATAATCTCCGAATCACGGGGATACCGGAGACGACAGCCATTGCCAAGATGGAAACATATGTGGCGGATATGCTCCATGAACTGTTTGATCCCAATCTTTCTCCGGTATTCGCTGTGGAGAGGGCGCACCGTGCGTTGGGCCCTAGGCCACCGGTGGGAGCCACTCCCAGACCGATCTTGGCCAAAATCCTGAACTACCAAGACCGTGAAACAGTCCTGCGGTTGGCCCGTGGCAAGGGGACTGCTGTGTATGGGGGTAACACCATCTCCTTCTACCCTGACTTCACCCCTGCGGTGCAGGCTGCACGGCGGGAATTTCTCCAGGCCAAACGGATACTCCTACAGGCGCAGATCCCGTATGCACTCCTATATCCAGCGAAACTGAAGGTCAGCCACGACGGGACTACCTACCTTTTCACGGACGCGAAATCGGCGTTGAAGTTCGCCAAGCATGTTGGCGGGAAGGCGGCAAAAAAACACCACGCCGAGGCAGCCAAGGAATGTACGGGACTCAGTGATACGGACTGAACGCATCCCGGTCCAGGGGCACTCCTGGTGCCGGTCCCATTGCCATCCGAGACTCTGGTTTGTTAATGCGCTGGCTGTCTGAAAGTGGGGTGGATGTGAATGTTTGTGGCATTATCATCAATGTGCGACGATTTGGTGTTGGGAGGGTAACCCTTCTAGATTGGGTGGGGCCGAGGGGACTCGGTGGGCCTCCGTTAGTCGGCAACAGCCTCTAATTGTCACTATGTGGATACTGCTGGTAGGGGATGGGACTTCCGGCCGCGTGCTCTAGAGAGCTAGGTACTAGACCTCTCAGGCTGTGAAGCTTTGGATAAGACTCACTGAACATAGTTGTTCCTGGCCACCCTGAGAAATCAGGGGAGTGTGCCGGCACTACTGCGCCCCCATGGGAGAGCTCCCACAAGTTATTGCAAATGTTTTGTTGTTTTGGATGGGTTCCCTACAACCTGATTGGGGGGTTGGAGTGGGTGGAGGGGGGGGATTGTTTTATTGTTCGCCAGACCTATGCCTTACATTATGCATGAGACTCAGCTTGTACCCTATTATGTGTTCTGTGCTTAACTCCGCCTACCCCGCTACACTGTTGCGATATGTGTCCTCTATGACTGCTCTAAATTTTCTTACTTGGAACATCCGAGGGATAAATGATGGCAGGAAAGCTAGGTTAGTACACTCCTATCTCACTAGGCACCGCATTGATGTCTGTATGTTGCAGGAGACGCATCTCAGTACTCACTCATCTCCTAGACTGAAACACAACAGATGGGGGTCGATTTATTCAGCTGTTTATTCCAATTATGCAAGGGGGGTGACGGTTCTGATAAAAAGGGGGTGGACTGGAAAGAGGGCTCGATGCACTTGGATCCTGAAGGCCGCTATGCCATACTACAGGGGTACCTCAGTGGCAACGAAGTGGTATTAGTTGCAGTTTATGGTCCAAACTCTGACTCCCCTGAATTTTTCCAAAATGTGTGGGCTAAGGTCAAAGCCACGAATTGTGATACAATAATCTGGGGGGGGGGACTTTAACGCAGTCTTAGACGATGAACTGGACAGGAAGGGGACCTCTAGGACATTGCACCCAATGGCTAGTGGGACACTGAAGGCTATATTAGCAGATGGAGACTTGGTGGACATCTGGCGGCACCTTCACCCAGGGTTGAGGGAGGGCACATGTATTACGGAATATCATAAGGCGTGGTCCCGACTTGACTACTGGATAGTATCTAGAGATGTGGTCACATGGGTTAGGGAGGCGCTGCACTATTCCAGATCTTTGTCAGACCATGCACCCTGCCTTCTGCGGTTGGACCTGCCTAACTCCACCCAGCGGGTATACACATGGCGGCTCCCACAAGATGCATTATTGGACGAGGCCTTTAAGGAGGAAATCAGGGGGGACATAGTGGACTATTTTTCGTTAAACACAGGCTCGGTCGACTCAGCAGCCACATTGTGGGAAGCTTTCAAGTCTGTGGTGAGAGGGCACTGCATTGCCCGGCAGGCTGGGGTGTTGAAAGCCATCAGGGGATCTTTAGAAAAGATTGAAAACCAAATAAAGGCGCTAGAGGCTCAGTTTTACTCCACTGGGGATCCCACTGGTCTTGCGACTATAAAAGGCAAAATGCTTGACTTTGACGAGGAGGCCAGTCGGGAGGTTAAGTTCCTAGTGAAGCATGCTCAGGCTAGACGGTATGGGGAAGGGGACAGACCTGGACGAACTTTGGCCGCCATGCTTCGCCCCCCACGTAGCACTGCATTTGTCGCTGCACTCACTCATGTCGATGGGTCACTAATCAGGGGTCAGAGGTCTATATTAGAGGCTTTTTCGAGATTCTATTCTGGGTTATATGCAACCACACAACATTCCGCCCCTGAGGGATTACTGCCCTTTCTTGATTCCCTGGAATTGCTGTGGCTGAGCGGAGGACACAGCGAGTACCTTGACTCTCCCTTTACAGTAGAGGACATAGCCCGGGTCATAAAAAGTCTACCACTTAATAAGGCCCCTGGATCGGATGGCCTGACCACTGCCTTCTATAAGGCCTATGTGGAGGAGCTGGCGCCCCGGCTATTCGACCTCTACGAGGAGACTTTAGAGTCAGGAGTGTTACCTCCGTCTATGCGTGAGGCGATCATAGTTACCCTCTTAAAACCGGGCAAACCAGAGGATGAACTGGGTTCCTACCGCCCGCTCTCTCTTATAAATGTGGATGTCAAGATACTGGCAAAGCTGATTGCCAATAGGCTGCAGCCTTTACTCCCACTGGTCGCACGACCAGACCAGTCGGGTTTAATTCCGGGAAGGTCAACATCGCAAAACCTGAGAACCTCGTTTTCAGTGCTACACTATTTGCACCCTGACGTACAGGCGGCCGCAGTCTTTTTAGATGCCACAAAGGCATTCGACACACTGGAGTGGCATTATCTCTTCACGATCCTGGGCCGCATGGGCTTCAGTCCGCTATTCGTAAACATGGTGAAATTACTATATACGCAACCTATGGCACGCGTGCGGGTGAATGGCCTCCTATCGGAGCCCTTCGCTGTCTCGCGTGGAACAAGGCAGGGATGTCCACTGTCCCCGCTGCTCTTCGCGATAGCAATGGAGCCACTGGCGGCTCGAATATGGCAACATCACACCGCCAGAGGAATAGGTTTTAGTGCGCGAAGTCTCCTGGTTTCACTATATGCTGACGATGTTACACTTTATATCTCTGACCCCGCGCGAAACCTAGATCCGATCTTGAGGGAATTTATTAAGTTTGGGGGCCTCTCAGGAATATCAATAAACTGGGCTAAGTCTGTTATCTTCCCGTTGACAGACACGACTGCCCGGATCCCCTCTGAATTCCCACTCAAATGGACAGCGGAGCCCGTGAAATATCTGGGCATTTGGATCAGTAGAGACATACAAGAGCTGTGGAGGTTGAACTATGGGTGTGCCATGACCTGGCTCGAAGGGAAGATTAATGCTTGGACGCGACTCCCGCTCTCATTGGCTGGGAGGATAGCGTTGATAAAAATGGTGGTACTGCCGAAATTCTTGTACTTATTTGTTAATGTGCCTATGGTGCTCACACAGGCCTTTTTTACCACCCTGCGATCACATTTGATCTCATTAGCCTGGATGGGTGGGCAAGCCAGAATCTCCTGGGAATTGCTGACGCTTTCTCTGCAACAGGGGGGCTTGGGGACACCAGACATGCAACTATACGCTTGGAGTGCGCAAGCTCAATTCTTACACTACTGGGTGCACCTCACTGCATTTCAGCCACATGTGGCCATAGAGGAGGACATGGCTAAACCTTTGCCCCTGCGGGTTGCACTCTTCGGAGCGTACAAACGCCCGAGGGAAGGCATAGACACAGTGGAGACGTTGCGCTGGGCCTGGCATAAGTTGAGGGGAAGAGCGCCCCCTCCATTCCACTAGCCAACAACCCGATGCTATTTCCCGTAGGAGATGGAATAGGAACAGATCTGGCACGTGCGCTAAGTCTGGCTACATTTGAGGATCTCTACCCGGAGGGAACGTTTAGACCACCCCCAATAGCTGGGGATGATCACCAAGTGGCTTTTGCCGAATTATTTGCATACCATAAACTTAAACTGGCATGCCGGTCATTACACGATACATTCCCGGATGCTCCACCAACGCTGACTGCTCTAGAAAATGTACTCGCAACGGCTTCGCCGCGCAAGCTTATTACTAGAATTTACAATCACATGCAGACATCGGACCCAATTCTGAAGCCCCGAGCGCTGATGGCATGGAACGAAGAACTTCTGACCCCCATATCGGAAGAACAATGGCTCTATTGCTGTAACCAATTGACGGCCCTATCCCCCAATTACAAGCTTCGTCTTATACATTTTAAGTTCATACATAGATTCTATAGAACGCCTGCCAGTTTACATCATATGGGCCTCAAAGAAGATGATGGTTGTTGGCGCTGCGGTTCTGCTGCAGCAGGGTTCATGCATGTAGCATGGGACTGCCCACGGTTGGAGACATATTGGATACAAGTGTGCACTATCATACGGCAGATTACGGGGGTGGGTGGAGATCCTGACCCTCTGCTGGGACTGTTGGGATATGTTAAAGACACCCCAGTGGGGTATAGGAAGCTGCACGCCCTGCTCTTGCTATATGCGAAACGGCGAGTAGCCATACATTGGAGTAGTAGAAGGGTCCCCTCTAAGGATGACTGGCTCAGGGATGTTACTTTCGGACACACACAACTGACCACATTCTGGGAGTTGATGCCCTCTGCATCGCGACCGCGGGACATCTGGGAACCATTTGTAGTGTGGGCCCGAGAACATCAAGGACAGACAACATAAGGGATGTATCGATGAGACTAGGAGGAAATTACAGTATGGAGCTCCTGGATGGACACGAGAAAGTAGCTGAGTAGGTGTGGTAGGAGCACTATGGTCCAAGAGAAGGTTGGAATCATTGGATAGAAGCAGCACTATGGGGGATATATAGGTGGCCCTCTAATCATCTTCATGCTGTGGACGCAATTGATGCCCAGGGAGGGACTGTGTCGGGGGGGGGGAGGGATTGTATGGGAACACTTTATGACTTCACTACTGATCTCATGTTTTGCAAATGATGTACCACATCTGTACTACTGGGCGCTATGTCTGGCTATGTTGTATGTTGTTTGTTTTCATTGTGAAATATCAATAAACAAATATACAAAAAAAAGTAAGACTGTGCGTTTGGACAACATATGCATCAAAATATGGGGACTGAGTCAACGCATATAATCCGAATATGTTGGCTCATTTCCTGGCTAGCTCACAGTGCTCCATCTAGACCCCTAAACCTGACAGGGTACCGGATGGTGTCTGCAACCTCAGAACATCCCCACTCTCATTCCTCAAGGAAATCGTGGAAACAGAGATACCCTTTCGTGGTTAGCTAGGCATGCCCAAAGGGAGACACAAAAAATACACAAATTACTGTTTTAAAATGTACTGAAACAATTTGATTCTTGTGTAAAATACATGAGCAGCAATAATTAGTAGAAGTTAACAAAGCACTGTTACCAGCATTACAAGAATGGTGAAGAAGATAAATAATTCAACCATTATAACGTTGCAGTGATTATATGAATATATATCATAAGGATAACTCTACCTAACACTGACTCTGCTATAGAGAGCGTAGTAAGAAGTGCATTATGCCAGATCCCTTGGAGCAGTCTAACTCCTCATTTACCTCTGTGTGTGATTTATTCGGAAGTCAGTGTGGTGTAGATCAGGCCGCCGTCCTCTGCAGGATAGCGATGGAAGTCAGCAAGGCTGTAAATCAGTCACAGGCGACCGTCCAGGATAATCCATAGAACTGCTCATCTGATGCACCAAAGCTCAGTTTTATATCATCAAAACTGGTTCCATTTGCACTGTGTCTGAGGTCCTTTGCTAATATTATTTGGCATTTTTCAGAGCTGCCTCCAAACAACAAAATACAAGGGCAGCATGCTCAGTGTACTTTATCCTTGAACAGAATGTGCAGTATTGTGATAAAATGCTTACGAAGAAACTTGTTTATAAAGAGATCACTTTTTGATTACTTTATCATGTACGTGTAAAGTATGTTAAAAGTCACAGTCTAAAATGATGTCAAGTTTAAACGTGAAAAAAAGGAAACTTTTGGGCACAGGCCCTAATGAACCTCACAACAGGAGCAGGTCCTAGCTCGCAAAGATGCGGTAAGTCAATCCTCTCGTAGGTTGGGGGGGAGAATTGATCCTTCAGCTCCAGACTGGAGTCCAGCAAGGATGCGACGTCTTACTGTGCATCCTCAGGGGCCAGTCGGAGCAGATGTAGTTGTGCAGACTTGATCCGCTGGCCACAGTCTCACTCTAGTCCCGAGCAACGGTCTGAAATCTTTGGCAATCTAGTACCTGCAGCCCCTCCTGGCTAACGGGGTTGCCGCAGTACCTCTGGACACAACGTAGATTCCTTTGGTGCCATTGCCACGCCACGGCACCCCCTCCTGGCACACTGGATCATCTCTAAGGCGTTTACGAGTCCCGCCACACTGGTCACACAAATACTTCAACTGTGGCCCCCTATGGCACACAGGGTCACCACAATTAGGCAGTAAGGGCTTGATGCTCCCCACACAGCACCTGATGCACGGCTTAGTCCACGTCTGCCCTGTCCTGGCATACAAGGTCGCCAAAAGCAATACTGCACATGGACAACTCCCTGATCAGTGCACAACCAAATCCTCATACCTTGCTCAGTGAGTCCTCATGGTAGGGCTTCCCACTGGACCTTGCGCCTTCTTCCTCACAGGGCACACTGTTCTTTGCAAGCAGGCAGGCACTGGTGGTCCAGGCTCCAGGGCAGATGGTCTTGGTTTCCCTCACCCAGCAGGGAAACTACCAGGCCTTGGTCCCCTGTCCTGGTCACAGGAAGAAGTCTTGAAGAGCTTCCCCTTCTCACACAGCCCGTCTGGCTACTTGGACAAAGTTTGGGGTCTCAACCTCCCCTTCTTATAGTCGTTTTCCAGACACCAAATGTGATTTAGGGTCTGCGTCTTTGAAGTTTTATGTTGGGGTTCTGCTTCTTTTGAAGTGTACATTTTTCCTTCTCTTCTTCCCTCTTGAAAGGCTGTCTGTCAAAGCAGGAAAGACTCAGAAGTTGATAGACCCACAACACAGTTTCTGGGAGTGACCAGAGTCCACACCTGGATGTCAGCAACAGTGATATGTGCATCAAAAGGTTAATCCTAGTCTTCTACTCCTACTCTTTATGATTCTTCTATCAGCCACATCTCCTTTCTGCAGTATGTCCAGGTCCCTTCCTTGTGATCTATCACTGAATCAAAGAGTAACCTTTTGACGTGCAAAGAGGAGTCTCTTGCTCCCTTCCTCCAGTGTGTGTCTCACCAAGCTCGCAGGAATGCAATAGTACACAAATCTGTCTGGGGAGGATTCCTTTACTCCTCACGTCATCACCAGACAGGCCTGGGCTTCCCAAAATGGAACCCAGGGTCCAGGGCATAATGTACCATTACAGGCACTCTTGCACTGAGTTTACTTTCACAGCACCCATACTGTCTGGAACTGTTATCTCCATACATTGTGCCACTATATACACACATACATTCAACACACACACTGTCTGTGCTCACTGTTCAGTGCTGTAGCTTCCCTGCATTTTACCACTACAGCTATTTGCAAACATACACACTGCCTGCACACTCACCATGTGTGCACTGCACAACTCTTTACCCTTCATGTATTGTACTTCCCACAAGCACACTTACACCCACCACATGCTCTTTATTGTGCATGCACTGCACAGCACTACACCTCTCATATAATGTATTCCCAGCAGATCTACACACATCCAGTACATGCACCATCCACATATGCACTGCACAGCATAGGTCTATCTCTGCACTATACCCTTCCTAGGCACCCATACATCCAGTGCAGAGCCACTACTCCTGCACTACGCAGCACTCTACATCTACCTGATGTAGGCCAAGGGTGAGTTAAGCACACAGCAGCAGAACAACGTGAAGTGTGTAAATTAATGGAATAACAAAAACCGAGAAACCACATTGGAGGAGACCAAATCATGGAAAACCAATTTTAAAGAAATAATAATAAATCAAAAATGAAAGGAAACATCTTAAAGGTAAAATAATTGTAATGAAAAATCCCAAATTACATTAAACTGTGGTGGAGATTAGGGTTTGAGAGGGGTTTTTGAGTTCAGCGATTGGTGATGTTTAGGGGAGGTGAGGGTTTTTTAGGATTCGGGATGGGTGGAGTGTAGTGGTGTTGAAGCGTTTTTAGTGTTCGGGAATCGGTGGGGTTTAGTGGTAGTGATCGGCCTTAGTAGTCAAGAATGGGTAGAGTTTATGGGGGAAAACGAGTTTTGGAGTTTAGGGTGGGGGAGTAGTTTTTAGGGTTTAGAGAGGCATGGAGATTAGATGTAGAAAGGGATTGGGGTTTAGAGTTGGGTGGAGTTTATATGTACACAGGGGTGTCAGGGTTCAGAGATGGGTGGAGTTTAGGAGTGGCAATGAGTATTTATAGGTCATGGACCGGTGGTGTTTTGGGGTGGTGAGAGTTTTTTAGGGTTCATGTATGGGTGAGGTTTAGGGGTGTTGATGGGTTTTAAGGGTTCAGGGACGGTGGGGTTTAGGCATAGAAAGCGGTTTTTAGGGTTCTGTAAAGGATGAAGTTTAGGGGTTCTAGGTTTCAGGAGTTATCAGAGATGGTTGTAGTTTAGGTGTGGTAATGGAGTTTTAGGGTTCAGGGATGTTAGAGTTTAGGGGTATCAAGGGCTTTTGGGTTCAGGAATGGGTGAAGTTTACGGATCAGGGATGGGTGAAGTTTAGGGGTTTTGAAGGGGCCAGGGATGGATGGTGTTTAGGGGTGGGGTGGAGTAATTGAATTAAAAGCCGCTTAAGTAATTGTTTTACAGTGATAAAGATATACATACAAAATAATGTACACAAAAGTAAAGCATTGAAATAAATACCTCAGAAAAAAATGTTTCTGAAAGTCAGACTTTCAACCAGTGCACTTACACTTCAAAAAATCAGTATGCATAAGCCAATTTAAAAAAACGATATTCTATGACTTGGTTTCCATGAAGTGGTAAATGCCACTCATCCCGCAAATTTCCATCGACAGCTTAGGTGAAACGGTTTCTCAGTAATTGTAATCCATGAAATTATTTTTCTATGCTATCGCATACAACCTAAACAAGCATTTGCAATGCAATCGGTCTCACCTTTGGGACCTGATATGTATTTAGCTATGTAGCACATTCGCCTGAGTGCTGAAACATCTACTGATCTTTAACATGGAGGGAAAGTAAGCACCAAACTGCGTGACCCGCCAGGTATGGGAACACATAGAGAGAAATATTGCCTTTCAGCGGGAAATGGTATAGTCAAAAGCTCTGTTTTTAATATAAAATCAGGGCCTTCGGTGGTCATATCACTGAAAATACAAGATTTGGAAAAAATATTATTGTCTACGGTGCTCGTGGAAGACAATTTCTATGGACTGGAATCTAGAGAATGCTAAAGTGATTCTGGTATTTTACTGACCTTTGCTGGTTGTTTTCTATCAAGAAAGTTAAATAGAGGCAGTTGCCAGAAAAATAAAAAAGTCCCTCAGCAGAGAGCAATTCTGGTATTTTACTGACCTCTACTGGTCGTTTTCTATCAAGACAGTTAAATAGAGGCAGTTGATCAAGCAGAAAGCAATTCTGGTATTTTACTGACCTCTACTGGTCATTTTCTATTAAGACAGTTAAATAGAGGCAGTTGAACAGAAAAAAAGTCCCTAAGCGGAAGCAGACAAGTCCTAGGGCTGATTTCCAGAGCCCACAAAGTACATACACATATAAGTATATACTAAAGTATATACAAGACGTCTCGAATGCTCGACCTAAAAATGGGAGTGCCTGTAGGTCTCACTGCAGTGACACAGATTAAAAAGGACCTGTTCATTTCTACTGATTTCTAAACGGTATGCTGCCACCACCGCGCTCGTGCTGCTTAACTTATGCTGAAGGGAGTAGCCTTCCACCACTATGAGGGTAGCGCTATGGGTGCCCCTCCCAGTTCAACAAGAGCCGCAATCCATAAGAGAGGCCTATGTCATGGTGAACATGTATGATCTGTATTTGCCTCTGGCAAAAAATCAGCATTAGGGATCCAGATAACAGTACAGTTGGGAACTCAGAGCAGTGGTACATGTTGGGCACTCAGGGCAGCGGTACCATACCTCTCCATATTTCTTCCCTACTTATTTACAACCTTCTTGTGAGATAAGGGGTGAAAAGGTCCCGATCCCTTACTGGCCGTATATTGAGCAAGAGTTCTCGTTATCGACTTGCCCTTGACAGGGGGAAACCCTTAACCCCCTAATGTAGATAAGGTTAAAAAAAGTAGTCAGGGCAAGATTAATTTCTCGTATTCTTTTAGGAAAAATTCCAATCAGACAATGGTTCATTTTGTTGGTTGTTTATAAAGGTGTTGTCACTCTGTCCATGAGAGTGAGTGAAAAAGACAAACTAACAGCCAACACGTGTTTCACCCCTTTACATGGCCATCCGGCCTCGGCTTCCTCAGGGCGTTTTTAATTAGGTATTGATTCAAAAGGGTCGTCTGTGTTGAATAAGTTCCTGGTAATTCTCTATGATATCGGGCGTAATGCCGCTTCAGTAAGTCTCAGTCAAAAAGTGTAGATGATTATTTACAACCTTCGCTACTACCATTATCAACTGATTGTTCCCTTTTTGGTTGAAAGCAATACTCAAATACCCACAGTTGGTGGACAAGCATTTGCCACGTAACCTTTACCATTAGTTGACCTTTTGTTGAACTCCATGATGTTTATTTCTTCGCCCTCAAACCCTTCTGGTTCAAATCGAAGTAACGGTGTCCATTGACGGAACCTGCCATTAACTCCGCCAGAATGTAATGTATCTAGAAATTGGTTATGGCTGACCTCATTCTACCCCTCCAGCACTCTCTTTTACTTTGACTATCTCCTTCACTTAATAATGTGCTTTTTCCTCCGTTATGCACTCGTCCATACTGTTCAATACGTCACTCACGCACAGATGTTCTTTTCACATACTGTAGCAAAGTGGTTTTTGCATCAATGCAGGTGTAGCTTGGGAATATTGAGTCCTGAATATCGACGGGACAAAATAGTGTTACAACAATATTGTGAGCGAAAAATGGAAAGGTAAGCATGTATACATTATCTATACCCGACTCCACATATTCGTACCTTGGTAATATATATATATATATATCGTTAAAGTAAGTAGATGTGAGAATATTGAGGAAACGTTTCCCTTTTATCCCACATGATCTACAGAAATCTGTGGTGTCTGCACTTATTTTGTCAAAAATCGATTACTGCAATGCGCTTTTTCTTAAAATTCAAAAAGATTCTTAAATAAACTTCGGCTGCCCGGCTGCTATTGGGCATTCCAAAATATCAATCTGTATCTTTTGCCCTGCCTTTGTTGCACTGGCTTCCTATAAAAAACAGATTGAATTCAAGGTTCCCTGAATTGCCTTTAAAGCATTACAGGGATTGGGCCCAGTATTTGTTTAAGCAAAGTTTTCAGTGGTATGGGCCCAAGAAGAACCCTGCGATCATCATCCGCTCACAATCTTGTGATTCCCAAAGCCAGATGAGCTACCTGGGGCGGTAGACGTTTCGTAGCTGGTACTGCCAGGCTATGGAACTCCATGCCACCAGATCTTAAGGAAAAAATACAGCTTCTCCTTTTCTGTAAAACTTGGCTATTTAACACATAGCGTTTTTATTCTTTTATCCTCTTCTCTTACTTCCAATCCAACGGATCAGCAGCACCTAGACACCTTTGGGTTTGCAGTGCATTATATAAATTAAAATTCAATTAATTTTCATTTGGAGCTAAGAATAGTAAATCCTTACCTCCATCTGTGCACTCATATTTTGATATTTTGTCCCAAGATATTATTATATCGATATTCTGTCCCGTCGATATGAAGGACTCAATATTCCCTACTACAATCATCTGCAACTGGAAACTCATCAGGGTTATCAAAATGCATTCTTCTGACATGTCGAGGGCAACGTCTCGTAAATACTTCCTAACTTGTCAAACTGAAGCAGGACTCAATAAATTCTATTTTCCACTTTGTTATACACCCCACTTGCATCCTCCTTCACTATGCTTTCATTGGAATGGGCAGCTCATGCAAAATCTTAGCTAGTGTTAAGGACCCACGCAGAGTAGGATTTTTAACACACTGAATTATTTGTTGCTTTCACAGCTCAACTCACAGCTGACCTCCCATGGCATCAAATTCATAGGTTGCTGCTAAAGCTCATAGTATGGTCCCAAATCATTCTGAACACTTGTGAGGATCCTCTGATATAGCTAACATTTGTGCCACTTCATTTTAATGTTTATATTTTACAGAAAACGAATTTCCACCTTTCTTGATGCATTCTCAACTACATCATTCTTGGCCTTGGCCTTCAGTAAACATAATAAACCAACTTTGTTTTGTATACCTATATCATGCATTCTTAGCCATATGCTTTTTGCCCATTTAAGACGTTCAGGTAGTGATCAAACATATGGGTCATTCAGAGTCTGGCAGAGTGGGAGCCCTCCAGAGCTGTTAAGCACTCATATCTCACAACAGTGAGACAGACTGTGGCCCAGATTTATCACACATTTGTTCTGTGGGGTGTGCCTCTAGTGCAGATCTCAGCCAAGGCGGCACAGGTTTACCTTTTAGATGCAGTGCAGGATTAATCATTGTGGAAAAATGACTTTTAGCACAGTTGAAAACATCATCAGCCCGCAAAAGCCTTCACGAGGATGTGGCATAAGGGTCAGAGCTGCCGACTTTGGAACTGGCGAACCGAGTTCGAGCCCTGGCATCGGCCTAACATGCTGAGAATCTGCGCAAATCACTCAATCTCCCCGTGCCTATTATTATTATTAACGAAGTTTTGTAGAGCGCGCAGCTACACACTTGGGTTTCCCGACGCTAGGCCTTCACAGATATGTTATCAGAAAGATGGGTGGATTACTCACACAGCCAGCTTTTCAGATGTTTTCGAAAAATGGTGAGAGACTGACAGGATCTTAGTGACTGTGGCATTGTGTTCCATAGCTTGGGTCCCAGGAAGGAAAACATTCAGCCTCCTAGACATGTTGTTTTGGAACTGAGGAGAGGTTGGTGTTGAAGAACATAGGGAGCGATATGGTTGATAGGGTGAGACCGGGTGTCTAAGAATCTTTGGGCCAATGTTTAATCGTATTTTGTGCTTATAGCACAGTGTTTTACAATGAATTCTTCTTTCCACTGGCAACCAGTGGAGTTCCTGCAGCATTTTAGCCATAGAATTGAATTCTGGCGGCTTTAAAAGCAGTTTCACGACAGCATTTTGGACTAGCTGCAGTCGCTTGATAGCACCCTTGGTAGTACCCAGATAAAGAATGTTCCCATAGTCCAGTCAGGAGAGGATCAGCGCCTGTATCACTGTTATTTGTGCTGTGGGCAGCTGGCAGGCGAGAATTTTTCTCAGGCCATCTGAGTATTCCAATGCAGGATGCCACTACTTTGGTAATCTGGGTGTTCATTGAGAGCTTGCGATCTATCCACATACCCAGATTCTTGACAGCTGGCATTGGATTGGGGCATGTCCCAAGGCTCTTAGGCCATAAATGAGAGCCCCACAGCTGGGGTTGGTTGCCTACCACTATGATTTCGGTCTTGTCACCGTTCAATTTGAGATGATTAGTGTTCATCGGCTGTCACAGAGACGACGATCTGGGTTTCATCCGTGTATAAGAGCAAAGTCAGACCACAGCTCTCTACAATGTCAGCCAGAGGACGTACATATGCATTGAGCATAGTGGGGCTGAGGGTCGATCCCAGCGGTACACCATAGGAGAGAGGATAAATCTGTGAGCATTGCTGTTTAGTATGAACTTGAACTGTTTAGTATGAACTATAAAAAACAAGCATTGGCAAAGCCAATAGGTCTCACCTATTCAAGAGCTATTAGCTTTGTCAATATGTTTTGACATGTTGTACACCAGCGTGGCTGCTGTTCAGTATGGCTAAAAGTTAGGGTAGTAAAGGAGAGGGGTGTGGAAAGTCGCAAAGTGGAGTAGATTGGAGTGTTATGGAGTGGTGTAGAGAGTCGTGGAGGGGCATGGAGTGCGGTAAAGTAGAGTTGAGTGGTGTGGAGTGTTGTGAAGTGTCATGGAGGGAGTAGAATGTTATAGAGTGGAAAGGCGTAGTGTGGAGCAGAATTGAGTGACATGAAGTGGAGTAGAGTGTTGCAGAGTGGAGTGGGATAAAGTGTCATGGAGTGGTCTATAACAGAGTGGAGTGGCTTAGAGGATGTGGTGTAGAGTGGAGTAGAGTGTAGTAAAGTGGCGCAAAGTACAGTGGTGCAGAGTAGACTGGCGTAGAGTGCATTGGCTTTGAGTAAAAGTGGTATAGACAGCATTGGTGTAGAATGCAATGGCGTAGAGTGGTGCAGAGTAGATTGCAGTGGTGTAGAGCTCAATGGCATAGAGTGAAGTGGCGCAGAGTGTAGTAGAGCGCCATAGAGCACAAGTGTACAGTGCAGTAGATTGTTTCAGAGTAGAGTGAATTTGTGTAGAGTGGAGTGGTGCAGGGTAGAGTGGAGTGGTACAGGGAAGAATGCAGAGGTGTAGAGGAGAGTAGCGTAGAGTGCAGTGGCATGGAGTAGAGTGGTGTGGAGTAGAGTGGTGTAGAGTGCAGTGCTATGGAGTGCAGTGGTGCAGAGTAGAGTGGAGTGGAGTGATGTAGAGTGTAATTGTGTAGAATGCATTGGTGTAGAGTGCAGTAGAGTGGCATAGAATTGAGTGGTGCAGAGTAGAGTGCAGTGACAGAGTGCAGATTAGAGTGGCATTGAGTTCAGTGGAGGAGAATGCAGTCTTGAAGAGTGCTTGTAGAGTGAAGTAGCATACAGTGCATTGGCATAGAGGGCATTGGCGTAGAGTACAGTGGGGCAAAGTACAGTGGTGCAGAATAGAGTGGTGTAAACAGCAGTGGTGCAGTGTAGAGTGGTGTAGAGTGCAGTGACTTATGGTGTAGAGTGGCATAGCGTTCAGTGGTGTAGAGTGCAGTGGCGCAGAGTGGAGTATAGTGATGGAAAGTGCAGTGGTTCAGAGTAGTTGGGGTAGAGTGCAGTGGCATAGAGTGAATTGGTTTTGAGTAAAGTGGTGTAGAGTGTATTGGCGTAGAGCGCAGTGGCGTAGAGTAGAGTGGTGCAGAACAGAGTAGAGTGGTGGAGAGTGGCACAATGTAGAATGCAGTGGCATAGAGTACAGTGGCGTAGAGTGGAGTGGCGTAGAGTGGAGTGGCGCAGAGTGGAGTAGAGTGGCTTAGAGTGCAGTGGCATAGAGTAGGTTGTTTCAGAATAGAGTGAAGTGGTATCGAGTGGAGTGGTGCATGGTAGAGTGCAGTGGCATTGAGTGCATTGTTGCTGAGACGAGTGGCATAGAGTGGAGTCGTGCAGAGTAGAGTGGAGTGGATTGTTGTGGCGAAGAGTGCAGTGGTGCATAGAAGAGTGGGGTAGCATGTAATGGAATAGAATAGAGTGGTGTAGAGTAGAGAGGCGTAGAGTGCAGTGTCACTGAGTGCAGTAGTGCACAGTAGATTGGAGTGGCATAGAGTGGATTGGCATAGAGTATAGTGGCGTTGAGCACATTGGTGTAGAGTGATGCAGAGTAGATTAGAGTGGTGTAGAGTGGATTAGCATAGAGTGTAGTGGCGTAGAGTATAGTGACGTAGAGTGCATTGGCAGTAAAGTGCACTGGCATAGAGTAGAGTGGTGCAGAGCAGAGTGAGGTGGCATAGAGTGCAATAACAGAGTAGAGTGGTGCAGATTAGACTGACGTAGAGTTCAGTGGAAGAGAGTGCAATGTTGCAGAATAGAGTGTCCTAGACTGCAGTGGTGTAAAGTAGAGTGGCCAAGAGTGCATTGGTGTAGAGTGCAGTGGCATAGTGTGTTGCAGAGTAGAATATAGTGGCGTACAGTGCAGTGATGCAGAGTAGATTGGCATGGAGTGCATTGGTTTTGAGTAAAGTGGTGTAGAGTGCATTGGCATAGAGTGTAGCAGCGTGAAGTGGTACAGGGTAGATTGCAGTGGCACAGAGTAGAGTAGCGTAGAGTGGAATGGCGCAGAGTTGAATAGAGGGGCGTAGAGTGCAGTGGCATAGAGTAGAGTTTTGTGGAGTGCAGTGGGGCAGAGTAGATTAGAGTGGCTTAGAGTGTATTGGCATACAGTGCGTTGCGTAGAGAGGAGCGATGTAGAGTGTAATGGCGTACAGTGCATTGGCATAGAGTAGAGTGGTGCAGAGTAGAGTGCAGTGGTGCACAGTAGAGTGCGTAGAGTTCAGTGCGGGGAGTAGAGTGGCATAGAGTGGAATGGTGCAGAGTGGAGTGGAGTGGTACAGGGTAGAGTGCAGTGGCATAGAGTGGAGTGATGCAGAGTAGAGTGTAGTGGCATAGAGTGCATTGGCGTAGAGGAGAGTGAGGTAGAGTAGAGTGCAGTGGCATAGAGTTCAGGGGCAGAGAGTGCAGTGCTGTATAGTATAGTGGTGTAGAGTGCATTGGTGTGAAGTGCATTGGCGTAGAGTAGATTGTTTCAGAGTAGAGTGGAGTGGTGCACGGTAGAGTACAGTGGCGTAGAGTGCAGTGGTGCAGAGTAGATTAGAGCGTAGAGTGGACTGGCATAGTGTGGACTGGCCTAGAGTGGTGTGGGTCAGAGTAGAGTGCATTGGCGTTGAGTGCAGTGGCATACAGTGGAGTGGTGCATAGTACAGTGGCGAAGAGTGTAGTGGTGCATAGTAGAGTAGTGTGGAGTAGAGTGCATTGGTGTAGAGTGGAGTGGTGCAGAGTAGAGTGCAGTGTAGAGTGGCTTGGAGTGGCATAGAATGGAGTGGTGCAGAGTAGAGTGGAGTGGCATGGTGCAGAGTAGAGTGGAGTAGCGGAGAGTGGAGTATGCATGGTGCCGTACCGTACTGCCATTACAGACAACATATCCTTTATAGAAATGACCATTACATTTGTACAGACATACAGTTTTACTGCTGAAAGTATACAGTGCACAAACGATAATGTGTGGAAATGTCAGCACCTAGCGTATTGATTTCATTTGGTCGTTTTAAATATTTGTTTACACCACACTTCAGAATTACCAAAAAACGTGATTTATTTGTGATGCCCTAATTCTAATATATCCTGAAATATCTGTACCGTTCATTTATAGACATTTAAATATTGTGTGCTAAAATAAAAATAACATCCTACAGCCTTCCGACCGGCACATTCTAAGTAGGCAGCATGATTGTCACATAAATCCTCTCACTTTGATGTCAGAGAAAGAAAAGTAAACACCAAGCTCCCTGGAAGACAAAGCCTGGCATTTTATCTCTGTCTTTGACTGCACAGCAAATGTGACAAGATAAGAACAAGATTTAAAGGCCTGCTTACAGAATCCAGTACTGGTGGAAGAATACAGTAAATAAGGTGTGGATGTTGGAAGGAACAAACTCAAGCTAGACAGCCTAAAACAAATAAAGCCAGCAAATAGAAAGGAAGTAAATGTGAGTTACAAATCACAAAGCCAATGGTAAGCAACAGGTGGAATGCATTCCAAAGGAGTATGCAGCAACAGTTGGTTCTGTGGGGGAGGTTATATTTATTTAACATGAGAATTAATCACTCACAAGCATTCCATTTGGCATGGCAAAACAATCACGCTTAGGCAAGACAAAATAATGTAGGACACCAACACGATAGAGTTACAAGGTATATTACCATTCATATACCGCAAAGTGATGTACAAAATAGCAGGTCACAGGGTCACACATGACTGTTGGGAGACATATATCATATGAAAGAAAAACATGAAAAAACAGGGGTACATTAAATCGTACACTTAGACATAATTGACATATATACAGGTACAATGATTTCCCAGGTTCTGAGGGATACTGGGTCACCCCATTATCTTTAATGGCATTCCAAAGGAAGCTTCCCAAATGTCCCCAAGATCTTGTTAGCAAACTAGTACAGTGCTGCCTGGTAGGCTAAATAAAACTGTATAAATAAATCTATTGCCCTCACTGCAATCTCTCTCTTGCAGCAAATGTGCTATTACAGCTCCAAACATGACCCCCAGGGCTTTTCCCATTTCACACTGGTTTAAACTGAATTGACACTGGTAATATCTTAGAAGGGCAGCACTCTTAGCGCTTCATATTTTGATGAGGTAATTTAGTCCTATATTGCTCATTATTCCATTATGTTCAACCTTCTTTCATTTTCTGTGAACTTCATTATTAATTTCATGCTGATAATAATCGTTCCATGTATTTCATGTATTGCTAGTTCAGCTCCAGGAAAAGGTAGTAACCAGCAAGCAGGATCCCTCTCTTTCTATTCCCTGAACCGCTTGCCAACATTTTCAGCCAGCCAGCTCTTGCCCACAGAGCGGTGCCTCTCTTTTCAAGGTGACCTGACAATATCTAATCCTGAAGTCTCCTGTCTCTGCCAGGCCTGCACCATGGCCCTTAGCTCTCACTCAGCACTGGTGCTCCACCCTTCCCTATCACTTACTATACATGCTATGCTTCGCAGCACCAGCAGCTACTCAGCTCTGGCCTGTTCTCTCACTCGCTGCTTTGTCATCTGAAACAGCCTTCTCTAGCTCCACTCTCATGGCACTTGCCCCTCAGGTGTCCTGCATGTCCCCACCAGTGCCCAGATCCATTTTGACACCTCTGGGCACAGTCTTTGAATGGCTTGCTGAACGCTGCTGTCTGTGGAAACTGAGGTAGAATTCCGCTGTTCCTCTTGCTACAGTGGCAACCATATTCAGTGTGGTGTTCTCACCTAACGGTTGGATGCTGCACAATAGTGTAAGATGCTGTTGGAAATCCAATTCAATTATCCAAAAGGGAAGGGAAGACCCAAGTCTCTGTGCTGCCCCAATTGCTGTTGCTTCTCCACACTGGTGGCCACCATTACGTGGGCTGCCTGGAGAGCTAGGGCATGAAGAGCAGAACACTGGAATTCAGTGCAGAATGAAGAATGTCAACCTTGTGCTTCTTTTTTTACCAAGCTAACACCATGACTTCCTGGAAAATGGCGTGGACGAGCAAATCATTCCCAAGATGGTGTCTGTCAATAGGACGTTATTCGAGGTTCCCAATACACAATGAAGCAGAACTTTTTTCCAGTGACGGTAGTTCCTGTTTGAAACAATTACAAAGGGAGGATGCTTAGCAACACATTCATTCCCTAATTTTTCGTTGTGTTCTTTTTCACCTTTCTTCTATTTCTGTTCCTGAGTTTGGTTCTAGCAGTTGGATCTTCTTCTTGATTATGTGCTTTGTATTCTTGTTATGGCCCTTTCTCCTGCCTGAAGCACAGGGGGAGTCTAGTTGCTAAACATGTCAGTGTTTCTCTTCATCTACAATCAATAGCTACAAGATTGCCAAGGAGATTTCTTCCCCCTTGTTGTTTTTTCCCCACTAAAAGCCGTCCCGCTGTAGCTGGAAGTCCAGTTGCCAGCACTAGCATAGATCTCATCACCCAGGCACTAAAGCAGTGGTTCCCAAACTGTGCGCCGTGGCACCCCGGTGCGCCGTGTTGAGAAGTCAGGGGCGCCCGCCGCCGCGCACGATGTGGGAAATTGCAGGCAGCTCGTTGCGTTTGAGGCGCGTTGTTGTTGTTGCTGCCCGCCGTGTTGTGCCGTGCCGTGCCTCGTGGGACCCTCTTCACAAACAAATCGGTAAAGTACACCACTGCACACCGACGCTTTACTCACGGAAGGTAGCGGAGCTCCCAGCCCACTCAGCCGCCAGCCACCATGTTCCCAGTTTACATCGACGTCGTGGAAGATTTATTAGGTTAATGCTCCCCATTTATCAAAGATAAGCTTGTTCCTTACGCTCTGAAATAAGCCTTGCCTGATCTTCTGCTGGTCCCTTTTGCAGAAGCAGGTCTTCTGTGTTGTACACTTTCCGGGGGGTTTCTCTTCTGAACCAGCCGAAGGGGACAATGTGAGTGTTCTTACGAAACTGCTATTTTTCAGTTATCAGGAAAATGTGTGCAGGGAGATGCATGTGTGTGTGTGTGTATATATATATATAAATATATTTCCAAACATCCGTTGCGAAGAGCCGTTCACCCTCCTGACGACACCGGTGCCAGCAGCGGTCGCAACAACCGCTATAATTATCCAAACAAAGCAGTTTCGGGAGATCCCATTTTTGGATGGGGGTAGTCCTCCCACCCCGTCGATTCTTTACTCTGAGTCTTTGTTTGTTCCTGCACCTCTCCCTCTTTTAGCGCCCCTTCCTATTCCCCTGGTTTTTGCTTGCGGCTTCTCCTCTTGTTCCTTCTTTTGTTTTAAGATTTGAAATTCGTGAAGGAAAGTGAGGGGGCGTACTCCTAAAGGGACACTCCGGACCTCTGAATCAGAACTCAGATCTGAACTTGAGCCCGTCGATGCGGTTTCCTGCTGTCTCTGTCTTTGGATTGTATGTAGATTCCTCTGTGCCCAATCAAATCGCTTCGCATATGTTAAGATGCGACCTTCAGCATAATCTTTTTTGTCGCGTAAGAACTTGTGTTGTAATGAATTTATAATGGAGTTTTGGAGGCCCCTGGATGATCCTCTGCTGTTATAACTGTATAACATTTCCTTGGCTATGATACTTTGCATTTATGTGCAAGGATTGCATTTTTTGACAGGTCTTATTTGATATTGAAATTGGTATCTTATTAGCCATTGGAGATTGTTAACAATGGGTACATTACCCGTGACAGTTAGTTATTTACACACTGTAATTGAAGTATTATGTTCATTTACAGATAAGTTCAAGCAGAGGGTTGTGATTGCTAATGGGGGTCTTTGTATATTTATTTATGTGCATTATGTTATCATGAGATATCACGTTTACAACATGCATTGGAAGAATATTATTAATTCGTTATAATGAGCATAATACGGTATGAATTTAAAAGCACGTTATTTTTGTAACCTATTTTATGTATTGTTGAAATTTTGAAAACGTTATCAATGCGATTGCATTTTGTAAGATTTCCTCACTTTCTATGAACGCTGACCTGTATTTCTAAGGTTGGTAGAGCACAGGTCACTAACTTGATGAAGGCTTCGCCGAAACGCGTTGTTCTGTTTGTGACACAATAAAGTGATTTATTGTGCCGTCCTGTGGTGTGCCGCCTAAGTTCTTTGGGATCTCCCGAAACTGCTTTGTTTGGATATATAAATATATATATATATATTGTGTGTGTGTGTTCTAAGGCTTAATAATGCATGAGTAGCAATGGGATGTGTACTTAATAACTGGCACATTAGATATAGGCTGGAAAGAGCCGAACATCTTCGAGAACAGTAGAATGGTACTTGTCCTCCTTAGAACGTTGGCATTTTAATGGGCTGTTGTGCAAGTGCAACTCCCAGCCCAGAATGAGGTCTAGGGAGTGGAGCCTGCGTACTTTACGCAGTGATAGCTCATGTTTGTTAGTGTAAAGCACTTAAATTAATAAAACCAATTAAAGCACTTATAACTTTAAAAACGTTAGCAGTTCAAAGGTCCTTTTTTGTGCAATAATATATCCCTGGCTTAGAACTAAGTAAATAAGATGATGATACTGTACTTAACTGAAAGGCTAAGCACCAGGCAACAGGAAGTACTCCCGAGGTCGGGCTTACATCCCCCCCCCATCCCGCCCACCGGTAAAAAAATGGTGGGGAGCCACGGCCAACTGCCAATTAGGTCAAGGGAGCCATGGGTCAAAAAAGTTTGGGATCTTCAGTGGCTTCTACTTGAAACAAGATGCCAATTCCGACTCACGTCCATTCAAACATGCCAGATTAACTTGTATGTAAACTTAAGATCTTTGGAGCTCACACATGTTCATGAGCAAGAGATTCATGTGCCTAGAAGTTCCAATGTTTAGAAAACACAATGCCGTAGAGCAGGCCTTCTCGGGAGTGGCCCGTAACTGTGAAACTCTAGGCTCCTCTTCGCCAGAAAGGTGTTCTACTAAAGGTAGACTCACAACATGAGGCCTAAATATTTGACCTAATTTCACCCAGTCCTACCTCGAATGGCCAATGAAATCACATCTACACTTTCCTGTACACGTAAAAGGGCCCTGTGGTGTCTCTCGGTCTGGTGGCAAGTTCTAATGATGTCACTGGTATTCCTTATGAGCTGTCTCTGTGGTCTAGAAGAAGAAACACAGTAAAGTATCAGGTTTGAGCCTTAACATATTGCTCAGTGCGCCAATTTTAAAAGTTTCTACACAGGTTTGCATTAATTGCAATAAACCCCAGACATGTATTACTTAAAAATGAGATGCTAATGAAAACTATCTTGCTTACTGTAGCAGGCCTCTACCTTTAGTGAACAGGTATGGTCCTTTGCTACAAGGAGTGCTAAAAAACACCTAGTTCTTTGTCACTGAATCTTGCTCACTACAGTGTCCTGTACTTCGATGCCCTGATGTTTTAAAACGGTCCTAGCATTTTGATACTGTCGAAGGCTGTCTGTTCTTGCTCCAATGAACTCACCCTCCAGCTGCTCGTTTCACCAATTTCAGAAACTTCTGTATTAAGGTATAAAAATGTGCTTTTTTTTACATTTTCCTACTCTTTCTCCTTGGAAAATTCCTCTAGGTAATACCTGGAATAATTGGTAAATAATCACCGTGCAAAGCACACAATTTGAGCTCAGCTCTGAATATATAAGTGGGATTCCATCGTTTCTATGGGTCTCAGAATGTGTCTTTTTTTTTTTTTAAACAAACTTTATTGAAAACCTCAGTTTGGTTGCAATATATCGTAGCAAGTACTTATGGCATTTTTGTTTTTGTTGTTTGTTATCCAATCTTTACCAATAACAGCTTTATGCAGACTTTAAGTCACAGTACACCATGTAGTATACCGTAATACAGTCATTACAGATTGGAGACATTTGATACATCCACAATATATAGTATAATCACAAAAGGTGATTGCATTTTGTACTTTAGAATTATGTCATGAACTGAACCGTCACCCCCTCCCTCCCTCCCTCCACCCTTTTCCTGGTCTGCCAGTCTTCTGCCATCTGTCTAGCCTAGTACGCCTAGTCTATTATCTTTTTCTGTCCGTTGCTGCTGGTGTGCAATAGTCTAATCGATAGGGTCTGTTTGGGCTTTTGACTCTTGTATACCATGTTTGTCGGGGTTGTTCATGGGGTAGGATTGACATGTGTGGGTAGGAGATCTAGCCGTTTGAGTTCTTCCAACATGATATCCCATTCCATTGAAATGGGGTGTTTTCGTAGCCCTCGCGCTTCTTCGCGTCTGAGTGCCGCGCTTTTGGCGCTGCCCCACTGAGCTACCTCATCCCGCCATGTTTGTGGTGAAGGGCTCCTAGGGGATTTCCATCGCATAGTAATTGCTCTAATGGCCAAAATAAATGCAAGGTCCAAGAAACGTAATTGGACCTTCAGGGCGCTAGTACGCTTGCGCAGACCCAATAGACATTCCAGTATGTTGTCTGTAATTGTGAGGTGTGTAATCTCCCCAAGGGTATTCTGGATCTTCCTCCAATAATCACGTAGGTGGGGGCAAGCCCATATCATATGGATGAAGCCCGCCTCCTCCGCCTTGCATCTTGGACAGCAGTTTTGGGCTTCAGGGAACATGCGCTGTATTCTCTTTGGGGTTAAGTAAGATCTATGAAGAACCATAGTTTGAATAAATTTAAGTTTAGCATTACGGGAGACCCGTTTGGGGTGTTCTAAGATACTCTCCCATGCTTTATCAGTGAGTTCCGTGTCGGTGGTCTCTGCCCATTTCGTGCGGAGGTCCGTGAGGACAACGGAAGCTTGTGCTCGAATGCCTGTATATAGCCATTTGACAAGGTGGCCACCCCGCCCCATATAGTAAAGCAGATGGACTAGTTCGTGTTGCGGAGGTTCGTTGCGTTGAGGCGCCCATGTCGCCCTAATGTAGTGTGCAATCGTTGCATGTAACAAATAAAGGCGGTCTGGTGCGCCAGTAACCCGCACGAAAGAGTCATGGTCTAATAGAGTGCCATCCCCAAACAGGGATCCAACCTCCTCCACACCAGCCTCTACCCAATCATGCAGTCTGGTCATCGTGAGCTTGCCCCCCGTGATTGGTATTCCTAGTAATGGGATATTTCTCGCGTACGGGATCCTGCCTGAGGTATAGTGCAGGGCCTTTTTCCAACAGTGTAGTGTAGTTTTTAATAAAGGGGGTCCATCCGGAGGTATTTTTATTTTAGGGAGCAATAGATTGTGTAGGGTTCCACGTTCCGGGTCGCGAGCGGTATATCCTATTTCCTGTAGGTTCCTACCTGCCGTCCAGTAAGACAGCCACTGGAGCTGACATGCATAGTAATATGCCCGGAAATCAGGAACCCCCAGTCCACCTCTGTGTGACGCCAATTGCAGCTTCCTGAGGCTAACCCTACTTCTTCCCTTCCCCCAAATAAGCTCCAGCAGGAGCGTGTCAAGGGTGCGAAAGGTTGATTGTGGCACCAGCAGGGGCAGATTAACAAAGAAGTATAGAAGGCGAGGTAACATTACCATCTTAGAGATGGCAATCCGCCCCATTACTGATAATGGCAAAGATATCCAGAAAGATATGCTGGAGCGTATAGCAGAAATGGCCTTCATTAGATTACCCTCCAGTTGATCCACCTGTGTCCTATATATGTGAATTCTCAAATATTTGAATGTAGTATGTGCTACAGGTAGCTTGTATGTGCCGAATTGGAGCGTATCTGGGCGCGGTCCTTCCCGGAAATAAAAGGCATTAGATTTTCCTGCGTTAATAGCTAAGCCCGATATTCTCTCAAAGGTGGAGAAAACATCGGGAAGGGGTTCCGCCCTAGCCGTCAAATCACGCAGGTATCTGAGGATGTCATCCACGTATATTGAGATTAAGTGTGTGGTGGCATCAATTGGTATCCCCAGAAGTTCGGACGACTGTCTCAGGGCTATGGCGAGCGGCTCCAACGCCAGAACAAACAAAAGGGGGGAAAGTGGGCACCCCTGTCGCGTACCCCTGTGTATAGTATATTCGCGGGAGATGTGGCCTCCAGTACGTGCCCTGGCAGTGGGATTAATGTAGAGTAGACGTACCCATTGGAGATAATCCGGGGGGAGGCCGAAGCGCTGCAGGGCCGCAAACATGTATCCCCATGTTATAGAGTCAAAGGCCTGACGCAAGTCCAGCGCCAAGCAGCCCGCATTATCGTATTCTGTAGGGGTGGCCATCATGATATGATGAAGTCTCCTAGTGTTTAGAGAAGTGCTGCGTGCAGGGAGAAACCCGCATTGGTCTCGATGTATAAGGGTGGTGAGGGCAGGTAATAATCGATTAGCGAGGGCCTTGCTTAGGATTTTATATTCAGTTGCTAATAAGGACAAAGGTCTGTAGTTAGATAAGTCGGTGCCGTCTCGTCCCGGTTTGGGGAGTGACACTACCAGGGCTTGCATAGTGGATTGTGGCAAGCGGCCGGTGTCCCAGGCCGTCTTATAGAATTCCTCCAGTTTAGGGACTAGGATGTCTGAGTATGTTGCGTAGAATTCAATGGGCAGGCCATCAAGACCAGGGGCCTTGTTACGGTTTAGACCTTTGATTGCAGCTCTCATTTCATTTTGGGTGATGGGTCCTGAGAGACTTTCTCGTGTATCTGCCGTGATTTCAGGGAATAGCAGGTCATTTAAGAAATCGTCTACTAGTCCATCATTAGTGTGTGCAGGTGCCGCATAGAGGTTGCCAAGATAAGTACAGAATGCCTCATTAATCTCCAGTTGGGTGTGAACTAAGCCCTTTTGAGGTGAGCGTACGCTATTGATAATAGGCGCTTCCGGGCTGTCCCTCAGTAACCGGGCCAGTAGTGTACCAGACTTATCGGCCTCGGTATGTTTCCGTTGTGTGTAAGCCTGATGGTCTATAAGTCGGAGGGTTTCTAGGGTCTCCGCATGTTTAATGCGAGCCTCTCGTAGGGATTCCCGTTTGTCTGGGTCAGTCACCGTGGCTTGTTCTAGATCTGTCATTAGGGTTTCTATATTAATAAGACTTTTATGTGTTTCTTGTCTAGCCCCTACCATGGCACCAATTGCAGAACCCCGCACCACCACTTTAAGCGCATCCCAATCTATAAGGTTGGAGGAAGCTGTGTTCCAATTTTCAGTTAGATAATTGCTGATGGTAGTAGATATATTGGCCCGGAACGGGGCATCCTCCAAGAGTTGGGGCCATAGTTTCCAGGTCGGGACTGGGGTTGGGACTCTACCCCATGTAAGTGTAAGCTCCAGAGGGTTATGGTCAGAGAAGGTTTTGGCCAAATCGGTGGACTGGTGCATATGTGTGGTAATGTTGTGGGAGCATAGGAACCTATTGATTCTGGTGTGGAGCTGGTGGACTGGTGAGTAAAAGGAACATTCCCTATGTGTGGGGTGCAACCTGCGCCATGCATCCTGTAGCCTCCAGCCCTGTATCCATGTGTTTAGATGCTCTGCCTGTTTGCGGGCTCCGGCGCTATGCAATGGAGGATGGGATCTATCTAAGTTCACATCGAGGACAGCGTTGCAGTCACCACCCAGGATCCAGGGGATAGTGTCCCACCCCACCAGGGCTCTACCCAGGCTCTGAAAAAATGTGTCCTGATCGAAATTCGGGGCGTAGATACTTCCCAAGACTACAGGTAGGCCATCTAGGGTGCCCCTTAACAGAACATATCGGCCCTGGTCATCTGTACGGCGATCTAATTCCGTAAACGGAACCCGGTGGCGAATCCATATAGTTGCCCCTCTAGCAAAGGCCGAATAGTTAGTAGTAAATACATGGCCTCTCCATTTTTTACGGGTCTTCATTGCCTCTGACTCCATCAGGTGTGATTCCTGGAGGAAGACGATGTGTGCCTTTCGCCTAAGGAGGTAAGCATGGACTCGGTGTCGCTTATGCACTGCCCCGAGCCCTCGCACATTCCAGGTCAGCAAGTTATATGATCCTAAGGTGGCGTTATTGCGAGGCATAGGTGTATATTATGAACTATGCTCCTTGCAGTTCGGAGCCACTGAGTGGGCACAGACCAAGAATTCCCCTCCCGTTGAGAACTAAACATACTCGGCGCAGCCATTAAACGTTGCTGTGCCAAACAAATAACCATAACATACAAATTCCATAAAACGGTGCATTCGCTTTGTGGGGGGTCGGTGCTGCCAACCATACTACATCTTGCTTGGCTGCAGAGCTCCGGTAGCTCTACAGAGAGCCCGGGGGGGGGGGATTTTAACATATCTATCTAATCAGATCGTGAAGAGAATCGCCTTAAGTATTAGTATAGGGTCATGACACGAGGCAATGGGAACACCTGGCGTTATCTAAGAGTCAGTATCAGGTGTTATGTGCAATGGCTACCTATATACACAACTAGAAATAGAGTATAGCATTTCGTAGCATACTGTAGCACTTAGATATACAACATAACCATTAGTGAACCGGTTACAGTAAAAAAGGATACTGGTTGACCTGGTGTACTATTCATGTAGCTTAATTGTCCCAGCCGGTGTATTTATACAGTGTAAGAAGTCAAATCTTTACAATTCAGTTATCAAGTATGTCATCCACAGTTTGAGGCGTCACTGAGGGGAACAGAGTGATGCTGTGGTCCGAGTCGGATTGAATGGTGCTGTCCTCTGAATCCGTCGCCATCTTGGTATTATCCTCGCGAAATGATCCAGCCACCGCCAGCACCTCCGCTCTGCCTGTCATCCTTTGAGCTTGAGTCAGACCAGTTTTTGTAAGGTTCTTCGGGCCACGGCCATATCCACGGGTTTGCGGTTGTTGAGTCTTTGCAGGACTATGTCTTACCGAGCCCGATGACTTCTCCTGTCTCTGTTCCAGGTCCATCACCTCTAGCCATTCTTCCGCATCATTGGGGCTGCCGAGGAAGTAGGTTTTCCTGTCGTGTATAATTTTTAGTCTGGCTGGGAACAGTAGGGCGTATTTAAGCTGAGCCGCCCGTAACTTTTTCTTGACTACTTGGAAAGAGGTCCGTTGGCGCTGAACCATTATGGTGTAATCTGGGTAGAGAGAGATCCGCTGATTTTCGAACTGGATTTGCGTTTTTTCTCTCGCTTTTTGTAAAAGCACGTCTCGATCTCTATAATTTAGTATTTTGACGATCAGGGGACGGGGTGGTGCTCCGGTCTTTGGTGTCCCAGTTGGAATCCGATGCGCTCTTTCCACGCAGAAATATGGGGATAAGCCGTCTTGAGCTACATGATCTCGGAACCAAGCTTCCATGAAGTCTGCGGGTTTAGCGCCCTCGCAGCGCTCCGGTAGTCCAATGACTCGTATGTTGTTCCGGCGATTCCGGCCTTCCGCGTCCTCGATCCGGTCCTGAAGGCCGTTTACTTGGTGTTGCAGCTGTTTTATTTGCGTAGCATGCTCAGAGAGTTGAGGGTCCATGCTAGTCAGGGCCTTCTCGTGTTCCCGTACTGTGTCGGCGAGTTTCCCGTGATCTGCTCTCAGGAGGGTGACGCCGGTCGTAAGGACTCCGATTTGCCGTTCCATTATTTTCCTAGAGTCTCGAACTTCCTTGAGTATCAGGTCCAATTTATCCGAGGGTGTCTCGGCTGACCCAGGGGTGGAGGCACTCGGCGATGGGTCTCTAGTATTGGTTTCGGGCACTCCGGGGGGGCCACCTGCATTCAGGCCGTTGTCTAACACCTTTCCTTTGAGTCTGCCCATCTTGGTTGCCAGTCGGTCGCAAGTGTTGTTGAGGTGTACAAAGCGGCTATAAAGGGACACTGTCGCCACCTAACGCAGTGCAGGCCCAGCAGCACCGCCCCACAGTGCGTGGAAAGGTAGTCCAACCAGATAACCTCAAGCAACTCCGAGACACAGCCTCTGCGCTCGCACCCCAGCGATTGAATTAATTGGGCCGAGGTGCAGTACACCAAGATGACGACTCTGCTCACCGTTCCAGACAATTTATTAAGAATTAGGACTGGGGGGGAGGGGGATGGTAACCCTGCTCCGTGTCCCTCACGGCGGAGCCCAGCCGCACCGTACTGAACCCTACTGAACCCCCCCAATCGGCATCTCTTCCCGGAGTGTAGGCAGGTTCCAGGTCCGTGGGGTGTGTTATTATCTGTTACACCCTGCTGTCCGCAGCCACCGTCCCACTCCACTCCCACTGCGCTCCGATATCCACCGCCCTCAAGAGGGGCCAGTCACAGGGAACCTGTTGTCTTCACTGGTGCGCGTGGGGGCCCACCGCCGGCTACCAATCTTACACGCCGGGGCCCTCGACAGTGCCTCCCCCGGTGTCTCCACGGCTCCGCAGGGATGGGGGGATCCGCAGCGTACCACTCAGGAAGGGCCCGCCCGTCCAGCCCGATACCGCGGTCTGCCCGATGCCACCAGTCTCCCTTTGTGTCCAGCCGGAGAGCGCTCGTGCCTCAGCTGTCCGGACCGCTCCCCTCAATTAGCAGGCATCGGTGCAACCGGAAGGGAGGGGGGGAAGAAGGCCCGCACTCGGCCCAGCCCCCGCCGCAAGGCGCCCGCTCTCACCGTCTTTGTGTGGCACGTTGCGCCGTGGGCCGAACAGTCCCACCGATGCTGTCCCGGCTCCGCAGGTCCCAACCCAGCAGACGCGTGCTATCGGCGCGGCTTCCCGGCCGACCAGGGACTGCCACCAGCTGTGGCAGGGCCACCGGGAACACTGACCGTCAGGAGCCGGCAAGGGCCGCAGCACGCCAGCCCCAACAGATCGCCACAGGTAGGCCACACACCCCACAGCCTCAATCAAGCGCCGCGGATCGTTGTACCGCCGCAGCTCCACCGGAGCAGATGCACCAGCACCCCTCCCGGTCCGTTAACAGCGGCGCTCAGAACCTTTTAGGCGGTGTGGATGACTCTCAGCTCGGCGATTCTACAGGATAATTCCCCCCACCGGGGTCCGGAGCCTCACCAGATCACGTCCGCCATCTTAGGCGGCTAGCCACGCCCCCATCCTCAGAATGTGTCTTTTAATGTTACATTTCTTTACTGCATCTCGCTGCTGACGCATCAGAATATCACTAGAGGATTCTGAAAACATACCTGCGAGGTGGTAAACAATGAAAACTTTATATGCTAAAACAAATGAGAAATAAAACGAAAACTAGTAAAAAATGAGAACCTACTTACTTTTACATTCTAAGCCCCCAGGTTTGTCAAATCAAGGAGTCTGCAAAGGGTCGGTGTCACGTGGGGTCTGCAAAAGGTCGGAGACATCGGTGCTGGCTGTATCTCCGTGCTCCTATGCTGATCTTAACCAGGGCGGTACTGGCCCTAGCGGGCACCGGGTGTTTTCCCGGGAGGATGGAAGGGTGGGGGCGGTTTTGCAGCAGTGGGGGCCGTTTTTTGTTACTGTGGGGCTGATTTTGCAGCGGTGCGGCAATATCAGCCCAAGTTACAAACGCAGCAGGAGTGCTTCACACTTGCCTTCACACTTGCACCTCCCCAACCCTCCCTTCCCCCTCCTCTCAGGGGCTGGTCCTTCAAAACTGCCAGGGCTGCTTAAGTTGCCAGTCCGGCCCAGATCTTAACCCCGTGGTTCCCAAACTGTGCGCCGCGGCACCCCGGTGCGCCGTTATGAGGTGCCAGGGGCGCCGCGCTCACGATGTGGGAAAGTGAAGCTTGTGTCAGCTGTAATGCAAATTACGTGCCCCCTGTATAACCTGGGAACATGGTTTGGCCCAAGAGAGTACTGGCGCGATACGTGCGTACCTATACGCGTCGGACGTACGTGCTTTCACAGGCGTAGTCATAGTCTCCATTTTATACGCAGCTCTGACCGTTTCAGGTGCGTTATTGCTGTCCGCCGTGCCTCGTGGGAGCCTCTTCTTCACATTTAAGGTTAGTACTAGGGCCGTTGGTGTTGAAACTGGCATGGGAGGGATTCCTGTGTGGTCCGTTTTATGTTTGACTTTGAGTTCTTTAACTCGCTCCGTGGAGCCCGCCTTTACAGTAAAATTATTAATCAAATGCCATGCCGATCTTCGGCCCAACCTCCGTTTTACACCCGTATCACCAGCATTATTTTTACTGTAAATTTTACAGTAAAAATAATGCTGGTGATACGGGTGTAAAACGGAGGTTGGGCCGAAGATCGGCATGGTATTTGATTAATAATTTTACTGTAAAAAGGCGGGCTCCACGGAGCTCGTTACATCGTTGGACTGCATTTTATAAATGTTAGCAACAGCATGCCATATATAGTATTTTAATTTTCCAGCTTTTTTTCTTCCAAACGACCCTCAATTCTGTGACTGGGAAACTCGTGCACACATTAGGATGGAACAGTCAAAGAAAGAGGAATTTAGAAGTGAAGCAGGATGCTATATTGATTTTTTTTAAATAGATAGACCATTTTAAAGTGCATGGTCCAGATTTTCTGAACTGACTGAAGTTCCTATGGACATTTTATTGATTTCTTTCAGCAAACTGTACTGTGAATTGTATCATTTTGCCACCATGATTTGTGTTTGTGGCGAGAGTGAATCCTCAACATTAGATAAGATCCATCTTGCTTGGCACACTGTGAAAGTATTGCAATATTTCATGTGTCCCTCTTCAGAGTCAATGGCTTCGTTGTCAATTAATGTGAACATTGTACTGTGAAGTGCACCATTCGGCACATTTTCCTTTTTAAAGTTTTCTTTTATTAAACAGAAGTTTAATTTAAATATTGTGTGTTTAAAAAAAGTTGCATGGAAACATATGGCTATTAATCTTGTAGTATCGTTTCTCACTTAACGAGTTTTTATTAAACAACTGTTATCTTTTTATTTTGTTACAAATATGATTATAATACCTTCATTGCATCCCAATTACTTTAAGGAAGCCAACAGGAAGTACTCCCGAGGTCGTGCTTACATCCCCCCCTCCCGCCCACCGGTAAAAATGGTGGGGAGCCACGGCCAACTGCCAATTAGGTCAAGGGAGCCACGGGTCAAAAAAGTTTGGGAACCACTGTCTTAACCCAAAGCAAGTCGTGGCTAGCTTAGTATAACATCGGCACGGGGCTCAGGGGTGTGAATGGGACCACAGGGTCTCATTCCTGTATCTTCATGCAACAAGGAAAAACATCTATATGTGTGGTGGGCCACTGGCCCGGGGTCCGAGAGTGAATGGCTACCCTTGGGTAGCCATTCACTCTCGGACCCCGGTGCCACTGCACTTGCTGCACTAATAGTAGCTACGCCACCAAACTCGTTTTCCAAGAATCCTCGATGCTGCTGGTATAATTCCTACTTTATCAAAACGTTTTTGCTCTCTCTCTCCACCCAGCAATCTAAAAATGCCGGTAGTACATGCCGGTACTAATTGGTTTGCATTTTGGAAACATGTTTCTTCTCACAGCCCCTGAGATAAGCGCACGTCTCCTTGTAGATATTTGGCGAGGGCAGGCAGCAGATGGGGGGAAGGAAGGTCGGAGTATGTACGGGCAGCCATCCAAAGTACATTTCCCAGGCCGAAAACCTGTAGGAGGGGAATACGCACCTTATCTACCACCGGCGGGAATCTCATCAGAAGACGTGGTGCAGATTACGGCCTAGGACGCTTGCGGTTTACGGCTGTTCTGGCCCAGGCCTAAAACTACCAGACTGGTACCAGGCCCGTGGCCAGGTGACGCATCCTGCAACTCGAGGCCAGCGCTCCCACGGCAAGCAACGCTGGCAGGCAACCCTTGGAGGGAGGGCGTGAAGAGCGCGCGCTGCCGAAGGGAAGGTCAGGAAATGTCTGAAGTTGGGATCAAGTCCTACTCCCACGAAAAATAGTGAGGGGGCTAACTATCATAGCAATTCACACAAAACGTGACAAGAGTGATGCCATGCTCTTACAATAACACTCATGGAAATGACCAAGGGCCTATTTGACAGAAACAGCAACGTAACATAATCACAAATAAACTCCAAAAGAACATTTTGGGTTTTGCTTTTTGTAATTCATGTGTATTTTTTTCCGTATATCAAAGGTGCAACTGTGTTTGGAAGTGGCTGAAAGTGACAACAGACATGAGGAACTTGTAAATTACATTTTTAAACTGCATTTAGTGACTAACCAAAATGTGCTGGGTTAATTTTTAAAACATTAACGTTGCTGTTAATGGAAGAAATAGACGTGAAGTGGAATCAAGATTAGGCGACGTTGGTCGTCAGCAGGTTTTCAGCAGTTCAGGCAGTCAGCAGCACCAACAGTGTGATCCTAACAGAAGCTTTTGACCTTCAATTCCACAACATGCAGTGCCTTTTTCTCATCAGCATCTCAATTCTACATTGAGTTCCGACTTCTGAAGAGGATGCAGCGATATGTAATTTCTCTTTCTTCCAAGCATTTTTGAACTTTTCGCCCCAGAAATAGATGCTGGTTGACACATTGTGCTCAGCCCTCCATACCTAACACCTAGAACCAGAAGAGAATGTTGAGGAGGACGCCCCTTTGACTTGATCTGCCTCCCACCTCTTGACACATAATAATCAGAGAAACTAGTGTGAGCAAAGATGCGAAAACATATTTTACTGAAATTCTTCCACGAGCAGAAAGGTAGAGAGTATAAACCCCTGGTTTAAATGAGACCGGCATCTCCTACACATATGGGCTTCTTTTTAAAAAAAACAAAAAACAAGAAAGAAGTTTGAAAGAGCAAAGATGTAAAAACCAATTTGGAGACCAACTTTGGCAAGAGCTTGTTTTGACTTTTTTTAAACCTCATGTACCAGACAAATGGCAACCCCGTACATTGTGCCCAGCATGTTGCACAAAAGAAAGAATGAAGCCTTTGAGAAACAGAGGATTGAGTACAGTGAAAATCAACCTGATAAATATTCCAAAGAATGGTGTATCAAAATAAGAACTTCTTTGGTTGGTGTTAGTGCTCAGAAGAACAAAAATTTAATAATAAGATGGTATTCGGAAAACAACTTCGGATACAATCAATATTTAAAATTTCAATTAATACATGAACTATGTTCTAAAAGAAACAAGCCATGCTATTAAGTGCATCAGGCAATCCTATTTATTTTTTGAAAAATATTTGAAAACAAGATTTGCTAGAGGCCTTCTCGAAAATAAAAAGATGAATAATCTAAGATGACCAAAGTTTAAAAGCAGGTGAGTTGGCACGTATAATATTCGAGCAGGTTCAACACAGTTCTTAAATTATCGTTCTTGTTGTGTAAATCTTCGCACAATATGTTATCACAGTCAAGCTGGGAAATTGAGATGACAGGAAATGACGTACGTTTATTATAGACTACGCAACTGAGACATGATTGCAAAAGTGTGACTAACATTGTTTAGAGGCTTACTGTATCTAAGATAACGTACTACACAGTTTCTAGAAATGTAAGAAAATGGCCGACGTCACTTACAATACTACAAAGCATTTTTCATTTTAAATTAGTCCACTTGCCTACTTGTGCTTTTGGCTGCACTGAAGGTCTTCCCAGCACAGTTAGACCCCAACATGAGATCTGAGACCAGTCATAATGCTGCATTTTCTGCAACCCACCCAGGGTCACTTCATTCAGGTCATAATCTTTGTTGGAAGTACACCCTGGCACTGTGTGCAGACTCATTGTCTAAACCTTCGTGCCTGCTTTTGTGTTTCCACCCACAGCTGACATCCAGGAAAAACTACCTCATAGCCATTATCACAAATTCTTTGGATCAAATTGCACAACGTGTTATGAAATCATTCAAATTGTATCTTGTGCTAAAAGAAAACGAAAAACCACAAAAAACAATGAAAAAGCTCAAGGAGTAAAGCGGGAGGGTACGGTAACTAGAGGAGAGAGATAAAAGAGGGCAATGCAGAGTAGGAGAAAGAGGAATAATTATAGTCTCCAGGTGGCCAGTGAGAGATAAAGACAAACTGGAAGATACCTATGGTGGGGCTGGTTCATAAACATAGTTGTAAATCTACACCTGCATGTCTAAGCCCTCCCATCTAAATACACATGAAATGTAGAGTGTGCAAGTACCATAGACTGGCATCCCAGGAATAATATTTATTCCACGTCTTTACAGGTTTTTCCACAAGATCAGGGTAAACATACAAACAGAGGTGGTAAATCTCCTATCAGTTACTTTCCTCCAGGGAGTAGAAACTGTGAGACCAAGGCAGGGAACATGCATTTATCTCTGGGCCCCATATATACCCTTTTTTCCCCACAGCTTCTGTTGCACACAGTATCTCTTTATGTTGTTGTTGCAGCACGGGTGTCTCCCGCATTGTGTTGCCACCTGGGCTCTGTTGCCACACTTGCTGGTGAGTGTGATCGCATGCACTTGTTGGGCAGTGGCAGCAATTGCCTCTGCTCCAGCCCTGCAGATTGCTGTGCTGTTCCTAAGTAGCGTGGTTATACATGGGGCATGCCTCTGATCCGTGAAAGGTGTGGCAGCGTGGACACTGGTGGATAGAAACTGCACTTGATGGGCAAAGTATGGGTGCAGAGTTCTCTTTCACTGGTATTCCTTGGGTCTAAAGCTCAAACCCGCCACCCAAAGAAACTTAAAAGTCCACACCAGCAATGGTGATTTTGTTGAGTTTGGGTGGAAGTGTAGTTCCAATTTTCCCCTAGTGTCCAGCTGACACTGACTCTCATCCCTCTTCAAATCAGACATCAAATTGCAGTTATGACTTTTTTTTACACCAAGATGCGCAGACAAGGTAGGGGGAGCTCAAGGTGACCTACACAGGCACAGATTCAGGGAGCGAACTGCCTTATTCTGGGGTTCACTGCAGGTTAATCAGGGTCACATGACTCAACACCCAGCCTGGTGGTGTAGATTCTTCAATGGGCTACCACCGACCAAAGTCAATTCTTCCTGCACAGCTCCTCACACCCCTTCTTTTCTAGGTAGCTTTTTCTTTGAGGAAGGGGTGTTAGCGGTCGCTTCCTCAGCATCAGTGGCCTCCTTCTTTCAGGGTAGTTTCAAGGCAGCTCTTCCTGGCAGGATGCAGAATTTCCATGTTCCCTTTCCCACGTGTAGCAAGATGAGTTAGCAATAAGTGAGCCCAACCTTGTAGCTCAGATTACAATTGAGGTCAGACCCAACCATTTGTGTGGAACCCCTTGCACTGGCCAGTGAGAAATCCTCACGCCATGATTGGGGGTTTCATCCACAAATATATATATACACATACATATATACACATACATATATACACATACATACACACATATATACACATATATATATACATATATATATATTTGCCCAGCAATTAGGTTTGGTTTAGGGATTTATAGAGCGCATGGCTACCCGCAGGCATCCCAGCGCTATAACAGGTAAGGAAGCTATCTGGAACGAGAGTTAAGGGAACAGCCAAGTTTTAAGTTTCTTCTTAAAGACCTGTTCGTTTTCGATCAATCGTAGCTCTGGGTCCATGCTGTTCCAGAGTTTGCGTGCCAAATGTGAGAATGATCTTCCACCCCACCTTGACCTCTTAATTCTGGTGGTGTTCATCAGAAAATTCGACCCTGATCTAAGACAGCGGCGAGGTGAGTAGTGGGAGATCAGGGTTCGCAACATGATTGAACCTCTCCCATACATGGCTCTATGTGCAAGGCAAAGAGACTTAAATTTGATCTTGGTGTGGACAGGAAGCCAGTGTAGCTCTCTAAGGGATGCTCTAGCTGACTGATTCCTAGGTATATTAAGAAGCAGTCTAGCTGCCGCATTCTGTACAACCTGTAGCCTATTGGTGACATATTTGGGTGATCCGAGGTATAATGAGTTTCCATAATCGAGTCTTGATACAACCAAGGCTTATACCACTGTCCTTCTCGATTTCTCTGGGAGTAGGCCAAGGATTTTCCTGAGCACCCGAAGGATGCCAAAGCATGTGCCCGCCAGTTTTTTGGCTTGCGTGTCCATTGTTAAATTCTGATCGAGCCACATACCCAGATTTTTTATGGCGCATTTAGAGGTTGGGGGAAGACCCCAGGTGGCTGGCCAAGGAATCTCTAGCCGAGGGTTAGAATTGCCACCCAAGATCATGAGCTCAGTTTTGTCCCCGTTCAGCTTAAGCTGCAGTCCGCCATCCATGTTCCTATCCTCTCTAGACACGGGGTAAGTTGTTTATGGTCGGAGTTCAGGGAGTCGGCTATTGAAACAACTAATTGGGTGTCATCGGCATATGACACAATGGAGAGTCCATACTCCTGAACTATGTGGGCTAATGGGCTCAAATATACATTAAAGTCGGACTCAGGGAGGAGCCCTGCGGTACTCCCCATGGAGCTGAGAGGGTGTCTGACATGATGCCGGCCTCCATGCACTGAAAGGACCTGTTGCTCAAAAACAAGGCCACCCATTGGTTGGCTGTGCCTTTGATTCCGATATTTTCGAGTCTATTGACAAGGATTTTGTGGTCTACCGTGTCAAATACTGCGCTAAGATAAATTGAGGCCGCACTCCACTTCAGGTAGGCACCAAACCTTTTAATTCAAACAAACAGGCAGTTTCTCATCCTGAACTTTGCATCCCTTGGCCTGACACGTTTCAGAGAACTCTCTCTCCTTGGGGGCGCTAGGTGGCGCACGACCAAGATGGCCGTGCACCTGTGAGGCTCTTGCTGCTTGGCGGCATAATCCTTCAAATATCCAGATTTCTCCTGCATTATCATCGCCCAAACTACCTGCTGGATGGCTCTCATCCCCATGCCTGGCTCCGGTTAAAAGATCAGAGCCCATGGACACTCCTATGCGGTCCCTGAACCGGGCGGCGTCCTGAGCGGCGATTGACGTGGAACACGGCTGGAGGTCCACTCGGCTGCTGCCGCTACGCGAGCCCCGAGGAGCCCATGTGGTGGCTGGGCCTCGGTCGACTCGCGCTGACGCCTGGCACCTCCTGGTGCTTTTGGACGGGGACTAGACTGCTGCATGCCCTGCTACTTCCATCCTACTTATGCCACAGCGACTGCGGTAAGAAGCGGTGAAAAACGCAAAAACGCACGTAGTGCTTGGGTGGCGCCGACTTGTTTACTGCACATACTCCCTGGGGCCCTCCGCACGCAGTTAGTGGGACCCTGTGACACTCCGCTATCTCGCACCTGCCATTAGACCTCCTCGCCTGTCTGCGGCTGCATAATTGAGTCCTCGTCAGCGTAGCTCCCTGAAACAATAAAGACGCTACTCTTGAGGTCTACTGTGCCGTAGCAAGCACACGACACGGTGTGGCATTGAATTGGGACCTGCCACTTCTGCTTATCTGTCATTATTCATCAGAGACTATACGACTGCGCGCTTTTCAGCTTCTCCCTTCTACGCTGAGGGGTGTGCAGAGAGAGATGACACTTGTTGTCAGAGCCTCACCAGGAGTTGCGTGATTTGACTCACATCATCCTGTCAGCACGCAGGCTGTCTTGTCACCATATCGCACGGTGAGTAGGGAGCCAACGGCCTCCACACTGGTTCATACACATCCTCGCATTGTTTGCCGTTGGTCGTTTTTGCCTCCCTTTCAAGGACACCTACTGTACGCCTGATACAGCGGGGGGACTACAGGGTGCGGGGGAGTGAAGACTGCCACCATTTGCCCTACCCCATTAGATGTGGAGGCGCTCTCTTCGTGCGCCTTCAGGGTTGCGCACCTAATTTAATCGCCCCGTACAATAGCGCTCCTGTTGTGGCACCATTCTGCTACTCCACGGGGCGCACGAGGACCTGCGATCGCCCGCTCTGGGAGGTGCAGTAAACAACTCCTCAATTCCTGGGCGGAGTGGTGGCGGCTCCGTCCCCTCATTCAGAAGGGTCCTCCCAGGTGTGACAGGTAATCGGCATTTGGAGGTATACGAACTCGCTTGCCTCATATCCTGTGAAAAGTGCTGATGGAGAAGCCGCACTGGTGCTTCTCCATCCACCTTTGACTACGGTACACCACCAGTGCTCCTTCCCCCCCTGGGTGTTCTTCCTCAGTGCAGTATTCCCCCTATATGATGGGGAAAACAGATGGTCGCCAGTCCAAACTCCTTTTCGAATCCAAGAAGGCGGTCATGCGCTCCAGCTCGGAGGAACCAGAGCAACCCAACGAAGAACAAGCACAGGCACCGCCGATCACCCAAGATGATGAGGTCAAAAGCTTATTGCTGGCCATACAACATAGCCTTACAGACATATCCAGCAAAATGGACTCCATGAACAGCCGCATGGATTTTATAGTTCAGAAGGTGGACAAACATGATGGCCAAATCAAAGAGGCGGAAAGGCGGATCTCTGATAACGAGGACGCTACGACTCAGATACAACAATGAATGGTACAAATGGACAAGCTTCTCAAAGTTATTGCTGCCAAAAATGAGGTCCTAGAGGCTCGCAGCCGCCGCAATAACATCCGCGTCATTGGGATACCGGAGAGCACCAACACAGGGCGTATGGAGGACTTAATTGAACGCCTGCTGAGAGACACCTTCGGCACGGAGGCCTTCTCCCCCCAATTGATAGTGGAGAGGGCGCACAGGTCATTGGGCCCCAGACCTCCCCCAGGAAGTACTCCACGCCCGATTGTAGCCTGTCCTAATTACAGAGACCGCGATGTAGCGCTAAAAATGGCCAGAGAAAAAAAGACACTACATCATGAAGGCACCGAATTCACTATTTATCCGGACTTCACGGCTGCAGTTCAGGAAGCGAGGCGCAAATTCATACCGGCCAAACAAAAACTCCGGAAAGCACAAATTGAATACGCGCTCATGTACCCGGCCCGTCTGCGGGTTACATATCACAGCAAAATGCTTTTTTTTACTAACCCACAACAAGTAGATGATTTTCTCAAAAATGTCAAGAAACATTCACCACATCGCGACTCCAGGGAGCACCCTTCCAGAGCTCCATCTCCCGCGACTGAATGACTCTGAAGGTCAAAAATGGCAGCACTGGAGACAAGCCCTAACACTTTGTCTCCTCATGTATTGCAACTCGAGCTTGAGGCGCCTGAGCGATGGTGAGATGCCGCAGACTCCTACCAATGAGAGAAATACGTCATGTCTTTAAGGCGATATGCTCATGTGACTGATAAGAGACAGATAAGTAATACATGCAATACATATGTTCTCATTGGTGGGTGGAGAGCACAATATTACTCATGTTTGAACATCGGACTATGCCAAGCACCCCCCCTTCTCCCCTCTATCCCTTAGCATTGGGAGGCTGCCTTGCCAGCTTTGGGAGAAGGGAGGATCTCGTTGCCCATTAGCGACCCCCACGCGGGCGTTCCCCCTTAACGGTTTTCTTCTCTAGGGGTACCTAATGTGGACTGCAATGTCTAAGGTTAATTGGGAGGTGGGAGGGTGGAAAAATGCCAGTACGATTGGGGTGCTGTTATGGGGGGGGAGGGACGGGGATTGTTATTTCAAATGTTTGACATCTATGCTTTCCAGCAGGTAGACATGCAAGTATTCATAGTGAGATGCTATCACAATTTTATGTCCGATACACATCAGGATAACCACAAACTGCTTTGCCATCACTCCACACACTGATGGGTTAAAGATAAATCTTCTGACATGGAACATCAGAGGGCTGGGGGAGCCCCGTAAGTGTAGGCAAATCCTTACATATCTAGACCGACATCAAATCCAGGTTGCTATGTTGCAGGAGACGCACCTTGACCCGCGTCGCGCTCCTGGATTCGCCAGTAAGTGGGCCGTGCACCGAGTCTTCTCCTCATATTCTATGTATTCGAGGGGCACAGCGATTCTTATTAAAAAGAACACTACTTTTGTTTTGGGTGGGACGCATCATGATTCCTTGGGCAGGAGCTGCATGATTTGGGGAACACTGGGTACACAGTCTGTCACACTAGTGTGCTGTTATGAGCCGAATGCGGATGACCCGGACTATTTCACTTATACCAAAGGGAGTCACCGTTCCTGAGTGGAGATGGAGAGGAGGGAAGTAGGGGGTACTCTTGTCGTGTGCTACACTGCTTGTGGGAGGCAGGGTGTCCTCATCTTGATGCCCTCACACACCCCGAAGGATGTCATGCTTCATCATTGGGCTTTTGCTCCTCGTCGGGCCGGCGCTGCAATGCCCTACGGGTCCCCCGAAGGGTCTCTTTTCGGAGATCTTTTGATGAAGCCGTATGGGTGCGTGGGTGTAAGTGGCAGTGAAGTCCTAGAAAGTGTATTAAAAAATGGCTGGAGGGAGAGTGATTAATTTTTAATAAAGAGATCCCTCTGTCATTATTAAAACAAAGTGTATGGAGCTGCTTTAAGGGGTATTATGTCCCTTGTAGCTGGGTGATTATATGTCCCTAGTGGGCATATGTTATGGTCAACATGTTTCGCGCTTCAGTGGTCTCAGGGGGAGATCCAGGGCGCTTCGTCAGGACCAAATAAGAAATTTATATCTACAGTGGCCCGAAAATTTCGGTGCCCCCGGATAAATGAAATGAATAGAGATTCTGAAACGACAAGAGTCAAAAAACAAAGATACAATTTGCCATTAGGGTATTAATACCAATGGAAATTATGCTCAGGTCTGGGTTCTCCATTGGAGGGCCAGGTGCTTGTAGTTCGTAGCGTGATCATTGCTGTTAATGGTCGCGGTATGTATACGTGAGCTAAAAGGTGCTGTGATCTTTCTAAAAATAGTTAAAAAGGAGGTTATAACTAGGTGACAGACAGACAGACATATAAGATCAATGATTAGTGCTCAGAGAATGGTGTCAGGGTTGTTCTCTGTATCAGTATTTTTATTTTTTATTTGTGAACATACCCTGGTTATATCGAGTAGGCGTGAATCGTATAAATAGAGTCAAAAATTCAAAAGTGAAAAGGTTCTATTATCCAGTAAGCTTGTGAACCTTTTAAATCTAGGTAAGTAATACCGTTAGGCCCTACCATTGATGGCAAACCTCGAGACGCTGTGTTTTTATGCGTAAGTACTAAGATAATATATCTCACCCCTTAGTAGGTAGGGTAAGATCCTATGAGATCAGGGAGGGTCACTTGAGAGCTATAATGGGAAGGAAGAAAAAACAGAAAACCACATGTGTCATTTTTACAGGGCTTCCTAAGGCTCTAAGTTATAACTCACAGTTGGTTTTTAGAAATTGAAGGGAGAGGATGCCGCCATGTGCAGGATCTGTCCTGAACTGATCTTGCCCCTTAGTTACTCACGGTTCTCTCGGTGCATCTGGGCTGTGTCACCTGTGTGCCTCTCGCTGTCTCCGCCGGTGGGGAAGTGAAAATTCTGTCTTCTTTTATAGGAGTGGCCTGCTTCCGGGTGGGGCGTTAATTGTTTAATCACTGCATTGATTGGCAAGTTTTGGTTGTTACTATGGGTGCCATTTTGGAGTGGTGTTTTCTATGATAAGTTCATATGGGAAGGTTTTGGTTGTTACTATGGGTGCCATCTTGGAGTGGTATCTACTATGACAAGCTCGTATGAGGAAGTTTTGGTTGTTACTATGGGTGCCATCTTGGAGTGATATCTTCTATGAAATGCTCATATGAGAGATATTCACGGGCTGTTGAATCTCTGTGTGCTGATAATTGTTATGGGTCGCTGGTACGGTGATCTTACTTAAAGGGGGGCGATGCATGTCTTGTGTATGAAGTTATATATCTAATGTATTGGTGCGGCGCGCAATAGGCAGAATCTCGGTCGCCATCTTGTAGTGGGTTCTTGTGGTAGATGTGATAAATGAAGTATCCCTAGTGGGCTGATGAATCACAATAAAGGGTCACCGTATTTGTTGGTGTTATTTGCGGTGCACTAGTGTCCTCTGTGTCAGTTTTTATAGTTGGTGTATCATTTTGCGGTGGGTGGTGCATCTCGGAGGTCTGCTGACATAGGCTTCACTATAGTGTTTATGTATGTCTCACTTGTGAGATCGATGTCAAGGGTTGAATTCCTATAGTACCTCAATCCAAGGTATTTCATCGTTAAGACCCTGGGTGTTCGTTTGGAGGCGGTGCACCCATCTTTGCTCTTTTTGGAAGAGGGTTTTTGTTGTGCAGAGAGGATTGGACTCAATGATGGTCCAATTGACTTGGACTGGTGTATGTCCCTTTTCGATGTAATGCCTGCTCATTTTGGTGGTGTTCCTACCGCACCGGATGTTGGTCCTGTGCTCATTCACCCTTGTTTTTACAACTCTAGAGGTCATCCCTATCTATAGTAGGTTGCAAGGACATTTCACCATGTAGACGCAATTTTTTGTGTTGCAATTGGTGTGTCTCTTTTGTGTCCACTCTTGGTTCTTTAATTGGAGTGTTTTGGTATGTGCTGTGAGCGGGCAGACATTGCAAGTCCCGCATGGGTAGTGTCCCTTGAGCGTCGGCAGGTCGCATAATGTCCTCTGGCTGTCCCCTTGTTTTTTCTGTGGTCTCGTGTGGACAACGATGTCTTTTATGTTTTGTGTACGTCTGAATGCGAATCTTGGGTGTTGTAGTTGCACTTCGCCTGTGTTCAAGATGTTCCAATGTTTTAATAGGATATTTTTGACTTGATTGGGTTGAGGTGTGTAAGTTGTGACACATGAAATTGTTTCATCTTTTCGCTTTTCTTGTGTTTCCAGAAGTGCTCCTCGATGGTTGTTCCGTGCGTGTTTCTTGGCAGACTTTATGATTTTTTGTGGGTAGTTTCTTTTTTCCAGATTTTTGCTAAGTTCTGCTGCCTGTATTTCATAATCCTGGGTAGTGCTGCAATTTCTCCTCAGCCTGAGGAATTGGCCGAAGGGGAGATTTTGTCTCAAGGCTTTGGCATGGTGGCTGTCGTAGGGCAATAAGCTGTTACGATCTGTGGGCTTCCTATTTGTCATGGTCGACAGTTTTCCATCTTTGAAGAGAATTAGTAAGTCCAGGAATGGTATTTCTTCACTTGAGGTTGATAGTGTGAATTTGAGGAAGGGGTCCTGTTGGTTGATCCAGGAGTGGAATTCTTTACATCGATCCTCTGTCCCCGTCCATATCATAAGTACATCGTCTATGTACCGTTTCCACTCTTTTATTTCCGATTTGAAAGGATTAGTTTCTGGTAGGATATGTTGGGCCTCAAAATGGGCCATGCATAGACATGCTAGGCTTGGCGCAAATGTACTGCCCATACAAGTTCCATGGATTTGTTGATAGTGTTGGTCGTGGAACTTGAAGAAGTTGTTCTTCATGGCGAGTTCTGTGCATTCCAGGATGAAGTTAATGGGTTGTTGTGTGGGAGGATCACTGTTTCTCAGGGTTTCTTCAACTACTCTTAGTGTGGCTTCTTGTGGAATGTTTGTATATAGTGCCTCCACGTCGAGTGTTACTAGTAAAGTGATTTCCTCAGGTCCTCTGATGTTTTCGATGAGGTTGATGGTCTCCTTGGTGTCCTTGCGGTATGACGGTGTTGCTTGAACTAGTGGCCGTAGAAAATGATCACAGTATTGACTCAGTGGCTCGAGGATGGAATTTATCCCTGACACTATTGGTCTGCCGGGTGGGGGCATGATGTTTTTGTGGATCTTTGGTAAGACGTAGAAATATGGCGTTGTTTGTTTAGTGTTCACTAGGTACTCCGCTTCGTTCTTGGTGATCCAACCATTCGATAGTGCTTCCGTCACAGAGATGTTGATTCTTCTTGTGAGGGAATCCGTAGGGTCTGTGTCTATTTTGTGGTAGTATTTCGTGTCAGCTAGTTGTCTAAGACATTCATTATTATAGTCGTCTGTGTTAAGGATGACAATAGCTCCGCCTTTGTCTGCAGGTTTTATGGTGATTGCCGGATCGTTGTTGAGGTTTTGAAGGGCTTTCCTTTCTTTTGCAGGTAAGTTATCATAGGTTTTCTTGGGTTGTAGTTTGTTAATGTCTTGTAAGACTGCTTTTTCATAGGTCAGTATCTCACTGGCAGTCATCGCTGCGGTGGGCGTGAATCTGGAGGGATTGCGTAGGCCTGTGTCTGTAGTAACCGTGTCCCTCCTACTGGTATCCTGTGTTTGAAAAAATGATTTCAAGCGTAGCTTTCGAAAAAACACGTGTAGTTCACCAGGGAGTCTGAACGAGTCTTCTTTTGGTGTTGGGACAAAACCCAATCCTCTCTGTAGGACGGATTCTTCTGTTTTCATCAGGGTCCTTGTAAATAGGTTCACCACTAGTTTTTCTTCGTTTGACTCCATGTCCTGTGTTGGTCCTCGTCCTCCGTCCACTGCACCTGTCTTTGGTCGTTTTTTCGCCTGCCTCTTCCTCTGCCCCTGCCTCTGTTCCAAAAAGGAGGGCGTTGTTGTTGATAGAATGGGTGAGGCGGTGGTGGTCCATGGTAGCCCGGATACCATGGTGGTGGTGCTCCTGGATAGCCTGGCATTGGGTAGTTGAACATTTGGGGAGTTGGTAGTAGTCCCGGACCTCCTTGGAAATTCCTCCGACTTCCGTTACTGGAATTACTGCTAGATCTTTTTGATCTTGTTGAGGATGTTGATTCATCGTCGGATGAGGTGTCTTGGTTATTTGTCACATAATCTTCCTTAGTGTAAGGGTATACTTTTTCCCTCTCAACATTTTTAATATCTTTTTGCAATTTGGTGATTTTCCTCTGCATGAGGTAGTCTTTATGGTCATTCATCTCGGTATTTATTTCAGCCAAGCGTGTCTTCCAGGTAGAGAATGTAATGGTTGTTTTTAGTGCATTCTCTGCAATGGTTATTTTTATTATTAGAGCATCTGATAGGCATTTTGCTGTACTAATTATAAGTACAAGCCAGTCGCGAGTGCATCGCCAGGCTATTTGGCTCCAATCCTTCCTGAATATTATGTCTTCTAGGAATATCCGTGGTGCTACTGTCACAATAAGGCAATTTGGAGCTATATTGGCCCGTCACTATTTCACCACACTATGGGGCCAAGTCCTCAAGGTCGGGTCCACTCATATTATTTGGGGTGGGGATTTCAATACTGCACTTTGCCCCACTGCTGACAGATCCAACCCGCTCCCTCATCACTACACCAAAACACAAGACAGACTAGCTAACATGTTCTCTGCCCACGGTCTTACAGATGCGTGGCGACATGTCCACCCCGGTGTCAGGAAGGGCACACACTACACAGCTGCACACGCTACCTGGGCCCGTTTAGATTACTGGGTAGTATCCCGAGGTGTTGTCCCTTGGATACATACGTCCGACCATTTAGCCAGAACTTATTCGGATCATGCCCCGGTTATTATGACTCATGCCAGAAGCTCTACTAGATTCTGCATTTAAAACTGAACTTGGTGCAGAAATTACTGACTTCTTTCAGAGAAATACCGGCTCTGTTACTCACATGCACACAGTCTGGGAGGCCTTCAAAGTGACGATCAGGGGGGTTTGCATAGCTAAAAGCTTCGGAGTTTTGAGAGACCTCCGACGTAGTTTGGCCGGGCAGAGCATTAGCAATGGAAATACGGCTGCCCCGTTTCTCCAATTATATTCTAGACATTGAAGATACGGATGGTACACGTAATAGAGATAGCCTCGATATCCTTAACATTTTCACCAAGTTTTATGCTGACTTATATAGTACTCGCAGAAGTAAGCCCCCTGACTTCTCCATATACCTGAAAGACATCACCCTAGGTTGGCTGGGCGATGCCCAGAGAAAGTTTCTTGCGGCGCCTTTTGAAAACGATGAGTTACGAGCGGCAATAATGCAGATGAAGTCCGGGAAGGCCCCAGGCTCAGATGGCCTCCCCATCGACTTCTATAAAACTTACATTGATCAACTGATCCCAATACTAAAGCAGGTCTTCGCAGAGGAACAGGAGCTGGAGATTCTGCCTGGCTCGATGAGGGAGGCGCTTATCACCTCTCTCCTGAAACGGGGTAAGTCTGCGGTCAGTTGTGACTCCTACTGCCCCCTATCTCTCATCAACAATGATGCGAAAATCGTCGCAAAAGTACTGGCAAACCGGCTAAGTCTTTTAATGGAGAAGCTTGTTCTTACAGATCAGGCTGGATTTATTCCGGGCAGGGCGATGTCATATAACCTCCGTACCCTCTTTTCCATCCTACAAAAGGTAGATCCGCACCTGGCACTAGTGGCGGTCTTTCTAGATGCCACGAAGGCCTTTGATTCAGTGGAATGGGATTACCTCTTTGTCATTCTTCAAAATATGGGGCTGCCCAAAGGTTTCCTGTCCTGGATACGCCTCTTGTACACAGCCCCGGTAGCAAAGGTCTTAATTAATGGGCACACTTCCTCACCCTTCTCTATCACCCGGGGCACCCGGCAGGGATGCCCACTCTCTCCACTCCTTTTTGCGCTAGCAATTGAGCCCCTTGCGGCCAAAATGAGACAATACCATCAAGATAAAGCACTACGCTGCTTCCTTCGCCCCATACTCATTTTTCTATATGCTGACGTCACTTTATACATTCGAGATCCACACCACAACCTTAACCCGCTGCTTCGGGAATTTGTGTGGTTCGGGGGGCTTTCCGGAATTCACATTAATTGGGCAAAATCCCAGATTTTTCCACTCACTGCTTCGGTGGCAGCCTTCACCCCTGATTTCCCCATAGAGAGGTGTGCTACTGAAGTGAAATACTTGGGGATACACATCACTGCCGACCGAGAAGAACTGATGCGGCTCAACTATGGCAGGGCATTGGAGAACATCACAACCAGTATCACGAGATGGATTGCTCTCCCGCTCTCCATGGCAGGACGCACCTCTCTCATAAAAATGGTCGTCCTCCCCAAACTACTATATCTCTTCTTGAATATCCCGTATGACCCGGGCCGGCATTTTTTCTCCGCACTTTGCTCGGAATTGATCCGTCTGACTTGGGGTGGCAAACAACCTCGGCTGCAGTGGGAAACACTTACCAGACCCTATTCCCAGGGAGGGTTGGATGTCCCTAATCTGGAATTATATTATCACTGCGCACAGGCACACTATGCCCACTATTGGTTTCACCCCCCTAGGTACACGCCTCACGTGGCAGCCGAACACTGGCTTGCGAACCCTGTTCCATTGGAGGGTGCCATTTTAACCACACCTCCTCCCCGGGCAGCTGATCCATCATCGGTCGACTGCACGGTGAAAGCATGGCAGCACATTGCTAGACGACTACAGGCCCGTGCTGTACTCACCTCTACTTCCCCTGGTCTACCACCCCAAAATGCCGGTGTTACAGGAAGGTGCTTTTAAAAAAACTATAGCTAAGCACGGCATCACCTGTTGGGGAGATCTTTACTTAAATGGGAAATTCCGCACGCTACCACAGTTATTTTCAAAACAACCACCCTCCCCATGGATATTTTCCTATATGTCAGGGTGAGGCAGGGTGCCAAAGAGTACACCCCTTCATACCCACAAGAACCTCAGGAGGTCGGCCCACTGCGCACAATATTACGCACTGACACAGCCTCGCATTTGGTCTCTACTCTATACCACAGTATATACACCAATTTAATCTTAACCCCTATTGCTGCTAGAGCCAAATGGGTTACTGAACTGGGACATGATATCACAGACAAGCAATGGACATATTGTTGTTCTCAGACAGAACAAGTCTCGTCTAGTAGCCGCTTACGCATCACGCACTACAAATTCCTGCATCGCACATACTATACCCCGGTCAAAATGCACAGATATAAACTGCGGGATAATAACAAATGCGATAGATGTGGGATGGAATCGGCTGACTTCCTGCACCTTGCCTGGGAATGTAGCACTGTCCAAGCCTACTGGCGCCAAGTGGTTACAGCACTGGAGCAGATGACTTCCCTACAGCTCCAACCATCTCCTATGTTGACCCTACTAGGATACACGGAAACCCTTGCCGTGACACACCGGAAATTTGTTTCATTTGGTCTCTTACTAGCTAAGAGGAGAATAGCATGCAGATGGGGTCGGGGCAGGGCGCCCAAATTTAAGGAGTGGATAAATGACATGTTGTTCTGGCAGGAGCAAACATACACATATGCAGAACTCCTCCCCATCACTTCGCGCCCTCGAGATATCTGGGGCCCCCTGACGACGTACCTCCTGGAGCACCCTGTCGCTGCCACAAGCAATACACATGTCACTGTTGGTTGAGCAGCATAATATCTGGGTACCGCCCATTTCCGCATGTTGGGTGTAGGTTTGGCAACAAATTTATGTACTGAGCTTACCCGGGAGCGCTCCCTGGGGGCAGAGGTGGGTTTGTTGCATGTAGGCAATGTCAAGATGTGTCTACTGAGGTTTTTGATGCTCCGGATAATGTGATGCATTTACTTGTCACCTAATCTCATTACTACGCATGTAACTACCTGTGTATTATATATGCTATGCTGGATATACGTTTCAGAAAAATTAAATAAATAAATAAAAAAAACTCTCTCTCCTTCCTCAGAGGCCAACGTGGGTAGTCTGAAAATACGTGCACTGCACTGTCCTCTGCGTGCTTTTAAATTCATTTGATTGGCCTCCGGTGTGCCACACAGTTAGATTACTTTCCCAATCAATCAATCAATCAATCAATCAATCACAGAATTTGTAAAGCGCGCTACTTACCCGCGAGGGTCTCAAGGCGCTGGGGAGAAAAAAAGGGGGGGTGCTGCTACTGGTCGAACAACCAGGTCTTGAGTAGCCTCCTAAAGGTCAGCAGGTCTTGGGTCTGTCGTAGGCTTAGTGGAAGGGTGTTCCAGGTCTTGGCGGCGAGGTGGGAGAAGGATCTGCCGCCGGTGGTAGTTCTTCAAATGCGAGGGACGGTGGCGAGGGAGAGGTCGGCGGAGCGGAGTTGGCGGTTGGGGACGTAGAAGAGGAGTCGTCTGTTGAGGTAGGCTGGGCCAGTCTTGTGGAGTGCCTTGTGTGCGTGGATGAGGAGTTTGAAGGAGATTCTCCTGTCGACGGGGAGCCAGTTCAGGTTCCTCAGGTGGGGGGTGATGTGGCTGTGGCGTGGTGCATCGAGGATCCGGCGTGCGGAGGTGTTTTGTATGCGTTGCAGTCGCTTGATGAGCTTGGCCGGGGCTCCTGCGTAGAGGGCGTTCCCATAGTCAAGTCTGCTACTGACGAGGGCCTGGGTGACTGTTCTTCTTGTGTCTGTCAGGATCCACCTGTAGATCTTGCGAAGCATGCGGAGGGTGTTGAAGCAGGAGGATGAGACTGCGTTGACTTGCCTGGCCATGGAGAGCGTTGAGTCGAGGATGACTCCCAGGTTGCGTGCGTGGTCGGTGGGTGTCGGGGCTGCTCCCAGCGTCCCAATGCACGCTGGGACCTGCAGTTTTTTATGCATAATTTTTACCCTCCAATGGGTCCGATTACTCACGTTGCATTTGGGATATTTTAGCGGCCCTCCATTGAGCCTCCGGATGAAACTCTGCCTGCTTTCAATAAATCACCTGCTGCGCCAGTCACAAAGGGAAACCTTTCCCCCTGGATGGACCCGTCCCAATTTTTTAGGGCGGTGCGATCCCTCCACAGCCTGGACCCGCCGTGACAACGTTTACCAAAGTTTGCCCAGCAATTGAGGCCGCACTCCGCTTCAGGTAGGCACCAAACCTTTTAATTCAAACAAACAGGCAGTTTCCCATCCCGAACTTTGCATCCCTTGGCCTGACGCGTTTCAGAGAACTCTCTCTCCTTCCTCAGAGGTCAATGTGGGTAGTCTGAAAATACGTGCACTGCACTGTCCTCTGCGTGCTTTTAAATTAATTTGATTGGCCTCCAGTGCGCCACACAATTACATTACTTTCCCAATGCACGCTGGGACCTGCAGTTTTTTATGCAGAACTTTTACCCTCCAATGGGTCCGATTACTCACGTTGCATTCGGGATATTTTAGCGGCCCTCCATTGAGCCTCCGGCGGAAACTCTGCCTGCTTTCAATAAATCACCTGCTGCGCCAGTCACAAAGGGAAACCTTTCCCCCTGGATGGACCCGTCCCAACTATTTAGGGCGGTGCGATCCCTCCACGGCCTGGACCCGCCGTGACAACATGTTTACCAAAGTTTGCCCAGCAATTGAGGCCGCACTCAGCTTCGGGTAGGCACCAAACCTTTTAATTCAAACAAACAGGCAGTTTCCCATCCCGAACTTTGCATCCCTTGGCTTGACGCGTTTCAGAGAACTCTCTCTCCTTCCTGAGAAGCCAACGTGGGTTGTCTGAAAATACGTGCACTGCACTTTCCTCTGCGTGCTTTTAAATTCATTTGATTGGCCTCCGGTGTGCCACACAATTAGATTACTTTCCCAATGCACGCTGGGACCTGCAGTTTTTTATGCATAATTTTTACCCTCCAATGGGTCCGATTACTCACGTTGCATTCAGGATATTTTAGCGGCCCTCCATTGAGTCTCCGGATGAAACTCTGCCTGCTTTCAATAAATCACCTGCTGCGCCAGTCACAAAGGGAAACCTTTCCCCCTGGATGGACCCGTCCCAATTTTTTAGGGCGGTGCAATCCCTCCACGGTCTGGACCCGCCGTGACAACATGTTTACCAAAGTTTACCAAAGTTATCCACGACCAGCTCCAGCATGCTAATTTACACAGCCAGATACCGACACTGCAATTCCAGTTTCAATTAAGGTTGTTTATGAAAGTGCTGTTATATATATATATTACCTACTGGCAGTTGCCAGTAGGTAGTTATAGTTAGTACCTAGTTTCCATAAGAAAAGCATTTTTTGACTTGGCTATAACTTTCGCATCGTTTGACCAATCTTCATGAAATGTTCTCAAAAAAGTGTCATGGTAGTTTCTGGTTGTCATGGAAAGTTTGGTGGTGATCCGTGCAGTGGGGACTGAGAATTTGGGGCACGAAATAAGGTTGCGTTTGTAATGTTAATTCCCATAGGAAGCTTTAGCCACACCTACAGCCCGAACCCCTGAACAGACTTACACCAAATTTGGCAGGGAGGTAGATGTCGGTTCAAGGAAGTGCCTTTTGTTTATTTAGTGTAAATCCGTTCAGTAGTTTTTGAGAAGTTTAAGCCAAACATTATAGTGATATCTCTGGCCGCGGATATTTCGCAGTGGTTTAGCGAGTAATCGCGAATGCACGAGCCAACGGGAATGCTCTGATTGGCTGGACGCAACCTGAACAGAAAGTAGCGGAAGCCTTTTTTATCTATCAGGAATGGTTCCCGGGGCTGAAAGTTTGTGTGAAAGCCCACATAATGGGTAAGGGTGGAGATACTCTGACCCCATGGTTGAGAAATGGGGGTGTTAGTGACACAAGTTATATGTCCCAAATTGATTTTTTTAATCGCACACGATATTCGCGATGGTGCGACGATAGCCGGTGCGACGATAGCCGGTGCGACCCACCCCGTGTACTGTCGCGAGAACGTTGCGACTCTCGCAATGTCATCGCGAATATTGGTGGAAATATAAAAAAAGTATATCTGTTAATCATTAATACACATTGTTATAGAGATATTGAGATTCTGATAAATGTTTTTAGAGAGTTATTTATATAGTGAGTTGGTAAACATACATAATATCGAAACAAAAATATCGAATGGACACAATATCGAGTTCAAAATATCGAATGGACACAATATCGAATGGACATAATATAGTCGTTAAAAATATCGAAATTAAGGTAAGTAATATCGATTGTTAAAATATCGAAGTACATAATATAGGCATTAAAAAATATCGAATTTTTAATAATATCGAATTTTTCTAAGTTTATTGTATGTTAGTATATGTGTTAAAAGTGTATATTAGTTGTTGTAATGTATGTTTAATTTTTTAAAAGCAATGAATTTTATGTTATTTAATTTTTGCGTAATTTAATTCCGTAGCGGGTAGTGGGTTTATAGGGGAATAGGGTGGGAAGTAATTTAATTAAAATTAAGTACATATTAATAAATATTAATTGGTATTGATAATTAATTTATTGTTCATTAATTATTAATTGGTAATTAAATTTTATTAATTGGTAATTTTTTTTAATTGATTAAATGGTAATTATGTTAATTCTATTAATTAAATAGTTGTAGCGGGATGTGGGTTTATAGGGGAATAGGGTGGGAAGTAATTTAATTGAAATTAAGTACATATTAATAAATATTAATTGGTATTGATAATTAATTCATTGTTAATTAATTATTAATTGGTAATTACATTTTAATAATTGGTAAAAAAAAAAATTTAATTCATTAATTGGTAATTATGTTAATTATATTAATTAAATAGTTGTAGCGGGATGTGGGTTTATAGGGGAATAGGGTGGGAAGTAATTTAATTGAAATTAAGTACATATTAATTAATATTAATTGGTATTGATAATTAATTTATTGTTAATTAATTATTAATTGGGAATTACATTTTATTAATTGGTAATCATTTTTTAAATTTATTTATTGGTAATTATGTTATTTCTATTAATTAAATAGTTGTAGTGGGATGTGGGTTTATAGGGAATGTGGGGAAGTAATTTAATTGTAATTAGTTAATTATAGAAAATATTTTTTTGTATTGATACTTAATTTACTGGTAATTAAATATTAATTGGTATTTATTTAAATATTTATACAAATCTGGTAATGATTATTAATTGGTTGTTAATGATTTATTAATAGGTAATTAATTTTTAATAAATCATATGTATTGTATTTATAATAAACTAATTATTAAAGATTTTATAATTGGTAATTAGTGTTAATAATATTTATTAGTATTGATAATTATTTTTTAGTAAAATATTAAAATATTACTTTCCCTACTGTTGCACTCTCTGGAGTGGGAATAGTAATTATTACCCCTACGCTATCCAACGCTTTCCCTACTGTTGCACTCACTGGAGTGGGAATAGTAATTTTTACCCCTACGCTATCCAACTCTTTCCCTACTGTTGCACTCTCTGGAGTTGGAATAGTAATTATTACCCCTACGCTATCCAACGCTTTCCCTACTGTTGCACTCACTGGAGTGGGATTAGTAATTTTTAACTCTACGCTATCCAACTCTTTCCCTACTGTTGAACTCTCTGGAGTTGGAATAGTAATTATTACCCCTACGCTATCCAACGCTTTCCCTACTGTTGCACTCACTGGAGTGGGAATAGTAATTTTTACCCTTCGCTATCCAACTTTTTCCCTACTGTTGCACTCTCTGGAGTGGGAATAGTAATTATTACCCCTACGCTATCCAACGCTTTCCCTACTGTTGCACTCACTGGAGTGGGAATAGTAATTTTTACCCCTACGCTATCCAACTCTTTCCCTACTGTTGCACTCTCTGGAGTGGGAATAGTAATTATTACCCCTACGCTATCCAACGCTTTCCCTACTGTTGCACTCTCTGGAGTGGGAATAGTAATTTTTACCCCTACGCTATCCAACGCTTTCCCTACTGTTGCACTGTCTGGAGTGGGAAAAGTAATTTTACCCTCCCGCTATCCAACGCTTTCCCTACTGTTGCACTCTCTGGAGTGGGAATAGTAATTTTGACCCCTACGCTATCCAATGTTTTCCCTACTGTTGCACTTTCTGGAGTGGGAATAGTAATTTTACCCTCCCGCTATCCAACGTTTTCCCTACTGTTGCACTTACTGGAGTGGGAATAGTAATTTTTACCCTCCCGCTATCCAACGCTTTCCCTACTGTTGCACTGACTGAAGTGGTAATAGTAAATTTTACCGTCCCGCTATCCTACGCTAAAAATATTGAATATTTTTTATAAATATTACGTTAATATATTTATGTATTAAAAAATTAAAATGTATGTTTATTTTTTTAAAGTTACATTAATTATTTATTAATTTTAAAGTTATTTAAGTATTTTTAAGTATGTTTTCGTTAATTATATATATTATTTCATTAATTTTACATTACTTTTCATACATTTAAAAAATTCGATATTTTGACTGACTATATTTTTTACAACTATATTTTGGAGTCGATATTTTTGTACTTACCTGTTTGTAGATAGGGAGTCGATATTTTGGCATTCGATATTTTTACTTCGATATTGTTGTAGGTCGATATTCTTGTTATCGATATTCTGTCAGTGATCCAGTGAGTTATGTACTGTGATGGTTAGAATTAATTATATAGTTATAATTTTTTTATGTGGTGGTGGCTGTTGAATTCCTGCTTTTGTTTTCAGCTTTCGCGGCGTAACCACAGGAATCGCGATGAGCTACGTCATTACGATCTCCTGCCTCAAAGCGAAAACGGAAAATAGGTTTAGAGATGGTTGTTCTAGAGATACACTAGAAAAATATGAGTTTGAAGTGTACAGTAATAAACCCATAGTGTGTAAAATACTGTAATATGTATGCATATATGTGTTTTCACTTTATGGAAAAGGCGCGATCGTCACGGTTAATGGCGTCATCGTGACCACCATAACAGAAAATAGGTCTGAAAGACAGTTTTTAAAACAACTTAGTAGAAAGATATAAGTTTAAAAATGCTTTGAAAGAAGTATGTATATAGTAATGTGTAGGGCAATGTTCACAATGGATTTTTTTACATATTATTATTGGATGTGTTGGTGGCCATTGAATGTCTGATTTTGTTTCCCGTTTTCGCGACGTGTACGCGGGGATTGCGACAACACCGTGAAGATCCCCAATAACTAAAGAAAAGAAAACCCTATAGAAAAAACTTCACAATATTTCGGCTACTAGGGTGGCTCTGACAAGAGCCGTTGCGTTGATTGTTTATATATGGCTGCTATACACAAGACCGGATAAGACTTGGAAACATCCTGTTGCTTTCATCTGTAAAGTGCACTCCATCATTTCTATAAATTCCATACATGTCAAAACGCAGATTGTTGTTATAGATACAGCCCATGTGATGGCCTCTGAGGAATGCAGAAACAGTTTTATTAACATGTTTCCTGGTTTTGTCAATCTGTGGATAAAATTGATTTGACCACTATTTTTCTTTCTGTTTTTGGCATATATTAGAGTACACCAAGACAGTGGATATGCTTTTGAACTGTGGAGTAATGCACACATGCTGTATCTTATTTGGAAGCTGCATGCTCCTTCTAGAATGTGATATGAACTGGTGACCTGCTGGATCCACTGGATTGCCAGGTACACTGAGCTAAGACTGTATTGGGGGGGGAGGGTGTTAAAGAGACAGAATTTTTTTTAAAAAGTTGAGGAGTGATGACACAATTTAAGTAATGACTAGTTTTAATTTTCAACTCAGGACTATGTAATAAACTGTTGTGTAGTATTTACATTTCAGAAGAATGAAGCTAGATATAGGTTTGAACTCCATTTTTTCCCACAATTTAACCGCGATCATCGCAAATACATCGCGACCACACGTAGATAGGAATCTCTTTTTGAAAGGGATGGAAAGGGTTAACAGATACTAATCATTCACAAGTGGATATAGTGCAGTCTAAAATGAAAGAGATGATTTTTCATTTGCTGCCTTTCTCATGATCACAGAGTGCAAAGTTGAAGAGGTTGCCATTTCATGGTTGCTTTGTATGAGAGTGGTGTACCATTCTTTTGCTTAGTTTTTACAAATCTTAACAGTGTCAAAACTATCCAGAAAGAGCTAAAACAACAATATAATCTACAAACTCAATTTCACTGGTATGTATATAACTTTGTAATTATTTTAAAAATGTACATTAGAAATGAAGATGTATATAGCAGGTTGATTAATAGGAGCATCACAGTGATGTGAAAAATATATTAAATGAACTGTATCTATTAGAGGGTATGTGTTTAAGAGGTTAGTGGTGAATATTTTGGGAAGTAAGAGAAAAATGAATTAGTACCTCTTTATTACATTGTGTATTTTATTTTTTATTGACAAATAACAGTATAGTCTTGTGGAAAGTTGAAATGAGTAACTAAGAATGTTTTAAATGTCTAAACATCATGCGCAGAATAGATACATCTGTTATTTGCATTCTGGGAGTTGTAGTACTTTTAGAAACATTTTCAAACAGGAATAGTGCAGTGAGAAATAGAAGATGAGAACATGTTGTCAGCCTGTATATGAATTAGAAAGAAGTAATACTTGTTGGGTGTGTATTGGGAAGTGTTTGTCAATGTGGTTTTTAACTTATATGACCGCTTTGCATATGCTTAGATGGTAAGATATGTTTTTTTGTGCTTGCACATAGCTATATAGCTGGATCTGGTCAGTGGACTAATGTATCCCCTGCAGGGGCCTGTGTTCGACCTGATGGTCACAGGCTAAAATCCTGACAGGTCCACTCAGCCTTTCATCCATCTGAGGTCGATAAAATGAGTACCATTGAGTTGGGTAACAATAAACATCTGTTATTCAGCACCAAGATAACCTTCTGGGTGAACGTACTTTTTACAAATACACATGTTACGCTATATATAGGGTGGGACGTTTGAGTTTACTTAAAGATGCAGAGAGGTATATATTTTTGGAAAGATGGCTTGAAGGTATACATCTATTAAGAAATCGCATATATGTTTACATGGTGATCTATGTTCAGTAAAGCTGATGAAAATTTCATGTATATGCCGGTGAGTGTAGTGTTTTTCTTTAAACATGATTTGTTTAAAATTGAGGAGGATTAATAGTGCAGAATGCCTCAAGAGTTCCTGTGCTAGCCTATTTTCAAGTGTAACTTGTTTTGGGGATATGCTGAATATATGTTTTAGAAGCAGAAGAAGTATTTGAGAAATGATGTAGGCATGCCATTCGCAAAAGGTTTTGTGTTCTGAAAAATTTCAAAATGTTGTTTTCCGTTTTAGAAACTAACTGATGCATGTGCACGCTCAGTAACAAAGCAATGTATGTTTTTAGAGAGCCATGTATGCAATTATATATCAAGTGTGATACCCTGATTTCACTCACACATAGCTCAGAAGAAAAACATATATTCAGTAAAAAAGTAGTTTGATACTGACAGAAGGAGATAACCAATGAGTCAGAGAAATAGTGACAACTGTTATGTATCTAACAGCAATGAAGGTACTTTCACAGTCAGGCAGTATTCAGGCACTCATGCAGTCACCCAGCCACTACTCAGGCAGTCATCAAATCAGTGATTCACTATCCATGGAGTTATTCAATTACCCAGACACTATACATGTACTCTTGCAATCAGGCAGGCAGAGAAATTATGTAGTCAATGAACTATGCAGGCACTAATCACCTAGGTACTAACTATTGACTTATGCAATTAACAAGGCTGTAACTATGCAATCATTATAACATTTGTGCAGAACCTATGCAGCCATCTAAACACCCACATAGAACCCATGCAGTCATCGAAATACTGAGGCACACATGTTCACTGATGAAACACTCAGGCACTACTCATGCACTCATCTAATTACGTAGAGAGTACCATTGTAGTAAACCTATCACCCACAATTACGTAGAGAGTACCATTGTAGTAAACCTATCACCCATCCAGTACCTATGCAGTCATATATTTACTGAGGTAATAGTCTTGCACTAATACAATCACCCCAGCAGTACACTTACTTTCATCCAATATCTCAAGCTTTAACAATGGAATCATGCAGTCACTCAGACACTAGTCATGTACTCATCTAATAAGCCAGGCACTACAGATGCACTTATTCAATTCTCCAAGCACTACCCATGTAGTTATCTAAACATCCAGGCACTACCTTCTCACTCAACCAAAAACAAATGGGCAGCATCCAATCGCTGAAACACTATTCATGCACTCATCCAAGAGGCTAGGTGCTATGCATGGCCTTAAACAATCATGTATGCTATATCCATGCACTATATAAATCACCTATATATTATGTATGCACTCTTGCAATCATCCAGGCACTATAGTTGCACTCATTTAATCATCTCACCAGTATCTATGCATGTATTGAATTATTGAAGCATTAGTCACGCATTTGTCTAATCATTCAGGCTCTACTCATGCACTCATCCAAACACCCAGATACTAGTGGTATACTCATGCAAACACGCGGGCAGTAAGTATGAAGATATGGAATGACCCATGGAGTTATGACATAGTCAGGGAATCATCTAGGCACTACTTGTATCCTCAGGGAATCACCTAGGCACTACCTATGCACTGATTCAATCATCCAGGAAGTATGATGTATTCAGCCACTACCTATGCACTCATTTAATCATCCAGGAAGTATTGATGTATTCAGCCACAAACCCATGTATTTACAAGTTTTACTGAGAAATATGTAGTCTTTTAGAACCATGTGGGGAATTATATATGCAACCTGTCGCACACTCTTTGCAAGTACTCGGAAGAATTAGTAAGATATATGGTTGGATATAGATTAATGTGTAGATTTTTATATGCAGCGTTTCCCAAAATTTAAATCTGATACATTTAAGTAGAAAAGTACAGAGATACTAAATACACCAGTTGTAGAGAGGCACACAAATAGCTCTTATGGTGTGTTTATGGATTTACAGTGTTGAGACACTGTATGTACTTCTACACTTGGGTAATGCGGCAAAGAGTCGCAAGCCATTTCGCTGCGCCATGCTGCATTACTTTCAAAGCACAGGGATGCGTCATATTTACAACAATATGATGGATCCCTGTGCTCTCCCCTGCGCTGGCACACAACTGACTGTCATGCTCCAATGTCCTGTGTTGCGGGGATGATTGTTTTTGTGCAGGAAGGTGTGCCTTACTCCACAAAAACAATCACGAGATGTGTTTTCCTCTTTCTATGTGCGCAGCAGAATGCAGCACACAAAGAAAGAGGATAAAACGAGGAGAAATAATAGTATTTCTCCTTGTTGTTCCTCCCTGCACCTCCACTGGGGAGGCATAGTATTCTGACGTATTCCCAGGTGTATGAATCATTGTAAATATGGGAACATGGCAAAATGCATGGGTGTTGCGTTGGAACACCCACAACAACACCCATGGCACGCTCCTTTCACGCAAAGTGCAATGGCCCATATTTACAAGAGCCATGAAAACCCACGCAGAGTGGCTTTACATGGCCTTGTAAATATGAAGCATCACACTATGCCAATGGTGTGTCAAAAAAAGTGACGCTTTGGCACATGGGGCTTTTAAATATGCTCCCTTGGCTTGATGTTCATTTTAAAATTTACTACAGAAAGAATAAACTGGTCTTTCACTGTGTATAAGTTAGAAGTGAGATTTGGTGCAGCTGTGTTGTAGAATAGGGTGCTAAAATGTTAAAAGGCAACTAATAAATAAAGTTTTGTATTTTGCTTTGGGTTTCTATATTGAAGTAAGTGCATGAAGTAATATAGTTAGGTTAATCTGCAGATTTAAAACTGCAACATAACATAAAAACTATTTTTGTATTATGTGCAAGTCAGTAGTACTTACTTTGTACGTTGGCTAGGGTAAAAAATCGAAATATACTTGGCAACTAGAGTACCTCTGCGGAAATGAGTTACAAAGGGGCAAAATGCTGAAAAAGTGCTGAAAGAAAAAAGAACGACTGGTAAGAGGACAAAGTCATTTCTTAAAAATATTTGTAGACATTTGCAAAGATTACAAAATAAAGAAAATACAATTATGATTATGAGGAACAACAAGAGTGGACAAAGTAGAAGAGAAAAGATTGTAACAAACATGAACACAACATAACCAGGAGATAGAAGCAGTTAAAGGAAATCAGAGCCAGGAAGTTTTGTAGTAGAGTGGTTGTAAATTTAGTGAGAAATTTAAAAAAGTGTACAATAAGGAGAGATACAGTGAAACAGAAAGAACAAGTTGAGAGAGTAGTTGATAAGGCCTTTGCTTTGAAGAGGAAACTTTTCATTTTGATTCTAATTAGAATGAAGACTCTTGACAAAATAGTGTTGTGCATGAGGAGACAAAACCAGAAGAAAAGATTAGTGAATAAAAGTAACTTTTGTACAGTTTTTAGTGAAGAATGGATACATACTTCTTGTACAGAGCCTTTCTTTACTGAACAAAACTATATCCAGGATAACAGATTATTTTATGCTGTTGGTGCAAGATGACGATGTTATGAAAGGAAGAATGGTAGTCCTATAGCAAAAGAGGTGATAGTACCTAGAAATGTAGAAGAAGTTATTGCAGAAGAGGTACAAAGAAGGCGTAGTCAGGCTCCTGTATACAAATGGAATTCTAGTAGTGTTTGTAGTATTAGACAGCAATCAATTGATATATTAAGAAAATTCCTATGTATCTTTCCAAGGCAAAGTTTAAAACACAAAATAAGTTATACCACTTAACAATGCGTATTTGAGTTAAGAGGCTGTACTGTGTGAAAACTCCTGCTTTATGTTTAGGCGAAATGAATAGAGCACTTTTGCGTGGTAGTGTGGCAGACGTAGAAAAGGTTTGTGGTGATGTGCAGTTTCGTTTCTTTGATCCTGAGCAGGAATCTATGGAAAATGAAGAGTTGTTAAGAGAAGGAGTTGCAGACCGGGACACATATATTACAGTTGATAGTTTTAAAGAAGAGATTACAAAATTTAACACAGTGTTGTCTAAAAAACAGAGTATGGGGGCGTGGCCAAGATGGCGGCTTGATAGGACGTGCCGATCGAGCTCTCCCGCTGGCCGCTCGAAAAAGCACCGGTTTCGGCCGCTATTAGCAGTTGGACACCCGCGCAAACGCAGCCCCACATCTCCGTGGACACAGCGGCTGCCACGGCGTGGTGATTTAGAGTTGCTTCACTGCCCCAGGGGCCCCTACGACCGAGTTGCGGTACGTGGCGCGAAGGGGGAGAGGCCTGACCTGGAGGAGCTCCGGCGCTGGCGTGGATGCAGCCGAGCTACGGGACCCGGAGAGGCTGAGTCCGTGAGGACTGAGCGCCCAGAGAGAGACAGCGGGCAAGAACGCCGCCGAGCGGAGATCGGCAGCCTGAGACCGGCGTACGCACGATCCGGTAGAGAGGACTGGCTCGCCCCGCTGCGGAGAGCGCGCGGCGGCACTGTGGTGGGCCCACCATCCTGGACGGAGTCCGGCGGACTGGGAGAGTCTCCAGGGACAGACGGCGCAGCTGACAGACCGGGAGCCGCAGGCCCTGCACCGAAAGACAGGCAAGTGTTCACCTGGCCGGGGAAAGTCGCAGTGTATTGTCGACACTGGGAGAGAGGGAGAGTGCAGAGCGGAGAGTGCAGAGCGCAACGGCGGGCAGAGGGGGTGACTCCGAGATCCAGCAGAGACCCAGCCGTGCAGTGAGAGGCCTAGTGTGAACTGTGAGTGATTGACGGGGTCATAGCGATTTGCCTGAGTGAGCTGGCGGGGCACCCCGACGAAACGACTGGGGGCCCTGACGGCCACCGATGGAAGCCTCGCAAGCAGCACGCAGCTAGGGCCTGCCCCAGGAGAGACCTGTGACGTTGCACGGGGCCTGGATCCGTCCTAGCGGTGGTTTCCCTGCCAGAGGGGATCGGGGGAAGCGGGCTCGCGGAACACTTGTAGGACCGGAGACATCCACCCCCAGAAACACACAGACCCGGAGGGGAAGCCTGGAAGGCAGACGGGAGGCATTGGCAGCAACACACAGCCCGGTGCGGGGCTCCTGGGCGGGATTTGGAGGCTCCCGGGGTGCTACGGCCCGTACACCACATACCCAGCTTGCCGGAATAAGTCTCTGACACACGTCAGCACGCGGCATGTCCTCCTCCCGGGGCCGGAAAGATAAGACTCTTAAGGACCTCTTTGCCAGAGCTCAAAGCAGTCAGCCACCGAACGAGACCCCGGCAAGCACCGAGCTAACTGGCCAGATAGGGGGGGACGGGGGAGAGCCGATCACGAAAGCTTTCCTCGAGTCCCTATTCGTAGGCCTGCGGGAAGATTTACAGACACTCAAGAGAGACCTCACAACAGAAATCAAGGAGGTCCGCAGAGACGTGGATTGCATAGGCGAGAGGGTAGCTGAGCTGGAGGAGAAGAGCGATGGGCGGGATACGGAACTATTGATGCTGCAACAGGAGGTTATCCGTATCCATGACCAACAGGTAGATCTGCAGTCACACCTCGAGGATTTGGAGAACCGCTCTCGTCGTCACAACATTAGGATCCGAGGTGTGAAGACTGACGAAGAAGCGGGTGACATCTTTAACTATGCCAGAGACCTTTTTAACCACGTTCTTGGCAAATCCTCGGACTCTGTTCTCCACTTAGATAGGGCACACAGAGTGGGTCCTCCCCGTCCAGCCACGGCTCCACCATCTGACATACTGGTCTGTGTGCAGGATTTTCGCACCAAGGAAGAGATACTGCAGAAGGCCCGCCAGTTACACCCCCTGACATTTCGCGGGCAGACTCTAGCCCTGTTCCAAGACTTGGCGGCGCTCACGCTTCAAAAACGAAGAACCTTTCGGCCTGTTACCTCGTATCTCCGCCAGAAAGATATTTCCTATAGCTGGGGCCACCCGTTCCGCTTGGTCTTTCGCAAGGATGGGAAACTCTTCCAGCTCCGCTCCCTCGCCGAGGCCTGCCGCCTGCTGGGCATTGATCAACCAACGGAGGAGACCACTGATGACGGCCTGACACCCGGCACGGAGGACAGGAAACCAGGATGGAGACGCCAGAACCGGAGACGCCAACCTAACCGGCCACAACCTAATGAGATCCTCGAGGGTCAGAAGGCCGCCCTTGAGAACTTGTCGACAGAATTAGCCAAAACACAGCCTAGCTGAGTCCACGTTTGTTACTAACCCTTTTTTTTTTTATAGGTCCACCTATTATGAGCGCGGTTGGCGGGGAGACGCCATCGGCCACAACTCTTTTCCCACTGAAACACTTTTCTGATCATCCATGGATGATGGACTAAGATACATTTCATGTTTTTCTTCTTTTTTAATTTTATTTTTGCTTTTTATTAGGAGATTTTTTATAGATGTATTTTTGGGGATATTTTTTGGGGGGTATGGGGTTCCCTGTCCACACTTTTTCCTTGGTAGCAGGGGTTCATGCCAGCAGGTAGTCTGGGGGCCCTCGCAGGGTTATGGCCCTCATGGCTTCAGTCCCCAGATCTCATTCACGCTCTTAGTCCTTTTTACTTACAGGAATGGGTCCCACTATGCTTAAAATATTCACCCTAAACGTGAGGGGTCTTAATAACCCCGTGAAGCGCAAAGCCGTTCTATCGTGCTTAGAGCATACCGAAGCAGACATATGCCTGCTTCAGGAAACACACCTGTTAGACAGGGACTGCTATCGCCTCAAATCTCGCAGGTTCCTGACCCAACTGTTTTCATCAGGTCCCACCAAATCAGCCGGAGTAGCTATATTAGTTGCCCAGAGGTTCAAGGGGGAGGTCCTTCAAAGGGAAGCCGAAATTAAGGGCAGACTCCTGATTTACCGGTTTGCACTCGGGGGTTTCACATTCACTATAGGTTCAGTTTACGCCCCCAACGAGGGACAGGAAAAGTTTCTACACACAGTTCTTACTGAAGCTACGGCCACCACTGCCCGCGAGATCCTCCTGGGAGGCGATCTGAATTTGGTTTTCGATAATGTCGCAGACACGTCATGTCAGCGCTTTACTCAGACGGGAGCACTGTCGGCAGAAGGTTTGGCGCGCATCCATGATTTAGGCCTCACAGACTTGTGGCGATGCTTTCATCCACAAAGCCGTGAACACTCTTATTATTCTAACGCGCACAAGACATATGCTAGATTAGACTACTTGTTGGCGACCGCATCCCTACGCACATTAGCCACGGGAGTGGAGATGGGGGTTGCCTCCCTTTCCGATCACGCACCTGTCACAGTCACCTTCGCGCTTCCCCCAATGCGACGCCCATCTCGAGTGTGGCGCCTCCGAGATACACTCTTGCACCGGCCCGCCGTGGTGGACCAAGTGCAGGGCGCCATTAAAGACTTTCTCTCTCACAACGCCAACGATGATACCTCTTTGGCCACGCAATGGGCAGCACTGAAGGCAGTGATAAGAGGGGAACTGATAGCCATCTCGGCGGTGGAGAATGCGGAGCGTAGACGCAAAGAGAGGAACTTACCCAACAAACCAAAGAGCTAGAGCAGATGCACCGGCGGACTGGGGCACCACGGGTTTGGCGCCAGCTGAAGGCTACTCGGCAGCAACTCGCTGCACTAGATCAAGACAGGGCAGAGTTTGCGGCCCTTCGGCTGCGACACGCTTACTACACTGGGGGAGACAGGTGCGGCCGCCTCCTAGCTTATAAATTGCGAGAATCTCAGCAGAAACAGGGGGTCCGGGAGCTTCAGCGGGGGGACGGCGGACGAATCACTGAGGACGCAGAGATTGCCGAAACGTTTCGGGATTTTTATGCCCGTCTCTATGCCTGCTCGCCATTGTCTACCGCAGAGAGTGCTGCTTTTTTCGACTCTGTTGACTTGCCAGCATTGCCTAAAGCCCAGGCAGATTCTTTAGATGGGGACATTCGATTAGAGGAGGTAATAGCGGCCGTCTCACGCCTCAAACTTGCTAAAGCCCCTGGGCCGGATGGCTTTTCGGCCATATTTTACAAGACCTTTTGTGCACTGGTGGCCCCGCTTCTCACGAAACTTTTTAACTCATTCGCCGAACCTGGAGCGATCCCGGGGGATATGCTCGAGGCCTCTATAGCGGTTATTCCAAAACCTGGGAAGGATAAGACCAAGTGCGGAGCTTACCGTCCCATATCCCTCCTCAACATAGATCTCAAACTATACACAGGGATACTGGCAGGGCGCCTCGCGCCACATATGCCCGGCCTCATTGATCCTGACCAAGCGGGATTTATTCCCCAGCGCCAAACTAGCGATCATACCCACCGGGCCCTTCATCTCATTGAGAAAGCCTCGCGAACACAAGGGGAATACATGATGCTCACTATTGATGCCGAGAAGGCATTCGACCGGGTCCACTGGCCATTCCTGGAGCGGGTCCTCGAGCGGGCAGGACTAGGAGAGAAATTTCGCACACACATCTTGAACTGCTATAAGTTTCCAACGGCCACAGTTCGTGTTAACGGCCATGTATCTACTCGCTTCCCCATAGAGAGAGGGACGAGACAGGGGTGCCCCTTGTCTCCCCTTCTTTTCGCATTTTATATGGAGCCTCTGGCTCATCGTCTCCGACACAACCCAGTGACTACCGGGATTAAATTCGGAGGCTACACCCATACGGTCAGTCTGTACGCTGATGATGTCCTCATTTCACTGTCAAACCCTGCCCTCACACTACCCGCGTGCCTAGCAGAGTTAGAGACCTTCGCACGAGTTTCGGGGTTTAAGGTGAATATGGATAAGTCGATAGCGCTTGACCTCTCTCTGGCGCCCCCAACCCGAGCACAGCTGCAGGGCATACTTCCCCTTCAGTGGGCAAGGGACACAATCCCATATTTAGGGGTTCAGTTGGCTCCTTCTCTGTTGGACACGGTTACCACCAACTACACACGGTTAAGGCAGAAGATACGTACGGAATTGAGCCATTGGAAGCACCACCCTCTCTCTTGGCTCGGTAAAATAGCTGCGGTCAAAATGACCATCTTACCTCAGATTTTATATTTGTTCCGGACTCTACCACTCCAACCTCCGAAGGGGTAGATACAACAGACCCAATCGGATCTGGCACAATTCATATGGAATGGCCGTAAGCCACGGATGAAGCAGACACTTGCGATGCTTCCACCAGAGCAAGGAGGCCTTGGCATCCCCGATCTCCACCTCTATTTCCAAGCTGCCCAATTACGCCATTTGGTGGAATGGAATCGGTTGGAGTCAGAGAAGCACTGGCTGTTTCAGGACCAAGCGGTTGCAGCCAGGCCTCTGCAAGAAATTCCTTTCCTCCGAAAGAGGCACAGACCGCCCAATCTATATGCGTCTCACATCACGCGAGCGATCCTCGACACGTGGGATCACACCAATGTCAAACACAACCTCACCACCTTCCCCTCGCCTCTCACCCCGCTGCTGAACAATCCTGATTTTCAGCCTGGTATGGACGCCGCCGCTTTCGAGTGGTGGAGAACATCAGGGTGCCTCTCGCTTGGCCACCTATTTGACGTCGACGGAATAATTCCATTCCAACGGCTCAAGTTGGAATATGGGCTACCGGAAACTGAAAGGCTACTATACCTTCAAATTAGGCATTGGGCGTTACATACCCAGGTTCAACCAACCACGGACAGACACCTTTCCACTTATGAGAAGTGGCTTATTACCCGCACATCGGACAAAAAACTCATTTCAGATCTATATAAAATGCTCTTAGACAGACACACACATACGTATAACGCCGGGCGCACAAGATGGGAAAGGGAACTCGGCAGAACACTCAGTCATAAAGAATGGGAGGGGGTGTATTACAGGGCCCGCCATTCCGCATATCATATGGGACTCACCGAGACCCTTACAAAGCTAGTCACGTACTGGTATTATACGCCGGAGCGCCTACATGAGATGGACCCCACTCAGGGGGTGCATTGCTGGCGGGGCTGCGGGAAGGTGGGCACACTGGTACACCTGCTATGGGAATGCTCATATCTCCAGTCATACTGGGACCAGATCCTAGAGGAAGTGGACAAACACCTGGATACAGACATACCGCGTTTCCCAGCATACGTCCTTCTAGGCCTCCCGAACCCTTTGACTTACCCGCTTCGCTCCCACAGGGGCCGTTTAATAGCTATAGCACTAGGCTCTGCAGTACAAAACATACATACACATTGGCGCTCCTCCCAAGCACCCACCTTTACAGGTTGGCTATACCGTCTTTGGCATGTCCTGGGAATGGAGAAGCTGACCCTGACAACAGCGGGGAGGGGGTCCTTGTTCAGAGAGCTCTGGCAACCATTTTTGTCTCTCCTCTCCTCTGAATTTAGGGAAATCACCTGCCCCAGATATCTCCGTTTACTGCGAATCTCAGACACATAATTCACGGACAGGCAAGACAACTATTCTTCCGGCAGGCCCCGGTGCATCGTAGATAGCTTAAATAGTGGACAGGGAACGGGGGAGGGGGTAGGAGGGGGGGGAAGGGTTTTGATAAGTTTCCTTTATTTGGTACGTAATGTTATGTTTTATATTATATGATGTGTTCACAACGATTTGACCATTCGATAGAACCATATGCTACATATGTCTTTGCAGCACCGGAATGGTTCGGGTATTGTCGAACATATTGAATGTTGAAATTTCAATAAAAAGATTTAAACCATAAAAAACAGAGTATGTTTGTATATGTTGTCGATGCACTTGCTAGAAGATTTAAACACAGACTGTTGACATATTTAAAAAGTGAAAAAGTAAATAATGATAACAGGCATAAGTTACCTGTGTATTTATTTGTAGAGGGACGCTTTGACTTGTCTATTCGGCAAGTTATGTAAGTAGTGTTACAATAAAGTAAAAGATTAAAAAAATGAACAGGGGGCGTGGCCAACAGCATGGCCGAGTAGCCGTGTTCGCCGGAGCTCCGGCCGCCCGACAAAGATCCTGCCTGCTATCCTGTCTTTGAGCTGCTTCTGAGACCACACTTCGCCGGCCGCAAGGTTCCTGACCCCTGGCCCGCGATTGCCGCACTTTACAGAGTTGGTCTGACGGAGATATGGGGCTGGTGCGACCTCGGAGGTGACGGGGCCCGGACACCAAGATGGCCGCCTGATCCCCACAGAGATCGATCGCAACGGAGGAAGCCCACCCGGAAGGGGTGAGTCCTCCCCGTGCTGGTCGGCGGTGGCTGCCGGCCGTGACTGCGGGGTGTATACGAAGCCGCGTGGTGCCTGGGAGCTGTGAGACCTGCGCTGCACGCATACGATTGGGGCAGCCGCCCTCCCTGGCTGGGGGGGCGGCGAGGAATTACTCACGGTGTGCTGAGGTGAGGCCCTCTTCATCCCTTGCCCCCTGGGTTGCTGCAGGGATGAGGATTGCCCCGAGGTCCTGATTGCTGCGGAGGCCGCCGCGGACCGCCTATTTTAATGCCAGTGCGGCTCGTGCTCGCCCCCGGGCCGGATCGCCAGAGGGCCGAGAGAGACTGGGAACAGCGAGAGACAGCGCTGGGACTGTGTGCGGCCTTATAATTCCAGCCGGAGCTGCTGCGGTGGGCCCCCCCCTGCCCTCCCTGGTGTGGTGGGGGAGCGGGCTCGCCTGCGAGAGGCCCTCTGGGTGCGAGCCCCTCCTTGCCTCCCATGGGGGCACACGAGGCCGGCACCTGGCTGCCTGCGGAGCTGCAGTCTGGAATACGAGGGAGAGACCCACGCTGCGATGGGGGCGCTGCTGCCCTGAGCATTGGAGCCAGATGGGAGTGATCGCGCTGCGGTGGCGGCATCCCGCGAGGCAGGGGTAAGAGTGACATTGGGCAAGGACTGCTGGGCCCAGTACCTGATGGACTCAGGGGACGTGCCCTAATCCTGCATTGAGAGAGTGAGAGACCCGGGGGCGGCGGTGGATGGAGATCGCTGGCTAGTGTTTCACCGCACCTGCTCCACCATTCTCCCCACGCTACTCAGAGGTGTCCCCTGTGGGACGACAGCGCCGGCTGTGCCTGAACCTGTCTGGCTGATTCCTTTGGGCCTCCTGCGGGAGTGTGATGGGGCCCCACTGTACCACGTGACCTCAGGACAGGGGTACAGTTGGCCGGTGAAGGCAGCTGGATTCCTGCTGTGGAGGCACACAACGAAGCGACGCAGGGTCGGCACTCCCTACGCGCACTTACAGGAGGGACCGTGCGATACACCACTCTTCGGAGGCCATAGACTTCGCTCCGCATAGAATTACATTCCCTGTGACTGTATCTGAGGGACAGGCATTGGGAACCCCCCCTGAACGCTAATCCTTTTGTGGAGAGGGCCCTGTCAAGGTGTGGCCCGAGGAGACGACACAGAAAGGTGGGCACCGTGTGTACATGCGGTGCTGGGGGGACGTGCCGTGCCTGCCTCCCGGGTGCTGCTTCCGGCGGTACTGGCTGGGACACGATCTTGCGACTTTCCACTTTGGCGCTTCCCCTCCCCGACGAGGTGGTTGATTGACATTCCCCCCCCGGCCTCGACGATGCCTTAAGACAAGGAGCCTAAGTCCCAACGCCAAGGGAAAATGGACAAATACACTAAGGTGCTCCCCACACACACTGCATCTGAGGGAGCCCCCGCGAGTGCGCCAGACAACGCCGCCATTCTTCAGGCGATCCAGGCCTCAAGAGAAGCCATTGAGGGCAAAATGGCGGAGATACGATCGGAAGTGACCCTTCTCCGACAAGATGTTCGCAAAATCGCGGATCGAGTCACACAAACTGAGGCCCGCATATCCGAAATGGAAGACGCGACGCATACCTCTAGGGGCGATATCAAAGAACTACAGGCTACTGTGAGGGAACTCGTATGGAAAGTCGACGATGCGGAGAGCAGGGCATGGAGAAATAACCTTCGCTTTGTCGGAATACCGGAAAGACAGGAGAACAATTACCCCATCACTTTCTTGACGACATGGTTGCGAGATGCTCTGCCGGGTGCTAAATTCTCTACCTGCTTTCTCATCGAACGGGCACATAGGATGCCGGCTGCGAGACCTCCACCTGGAGCTCCACCCCACCCGTTAATTGCTCGATTCTTAAACTATCAAGACCGAGATGCAATTTTAAGAGAAGTGCGGAACCTTGGGGAACTCAAACTAGCCAACTCCAGAGTCATGATCTTCCCGGATTACTCGAGGGAGGTACAGAAAATGCGGAGGTCCTTTGATTCAGTGAAAGTCAAACTCCGGGCCCTAAACATTCAATATATGCTTCTCTTCCCAGCCAAGCTCAAGGTGATATTCCAAGACTCGACTCAGTTCTTTCAAACGCCTGAAGACGCCTGGGCCTGGATTGAAGAACGCCCGAGGCTCGGACCGCGGGCTAGCGGAGCCGCACCACATTTGGGAGCCCTGCCACCGAGATGGGAGCTCAGACCACGGAAGGGGAAACCGAGACGGCGTCTTACAGCAAGAAACTCGAGGCGTTTGGGGACAATGCAAGCAGGGACACCGTATAGAAGGAGAGAGACATCCCCGAAGGGGACCCGGGGGGGGGCGCGGGCTGCCACTTGAGACTCAACACATGGAGATAGCACTCATGCTGACCAGTCTGATCAGGACTCCCCGGAGGACACGGATGGTGATCACCCCTTACTCATGGCTATCCACCAGGCAGAAGGGTCTGGGATGACGGGCCGGGAAGTGGAGCCAGATCCTCAACAACAGCAGCACCAAAGTGGCGAAGAAAAGTAACTCATGGGCGTGGCGGAAGAACCGACCGGCGACATAACACCGGCGGAAGAGTCACCCCCCTCAGACTTATCTGTGTCCAGGAAGGGACTGTATGAACCCTCTTTCTGGACTAGAGCCATATCCTTTGCAGTTTTAGTTATTTGTTGGGGTTAGGGGGGAGGGGAAGGGGGGAGCGACAGACACCTCAATGGACACCTATGCTTGTTGTTATTTTGGTGATTACAGGGTTGAGTATAGGAAACGTGAGGATGTGGGGTGGGGGGGTCAGAGAGGGGAGGGGCGGGGAGTTTGGGGGGCTTTTGAGTGATATGGGGCAGGTAAAGATGTGGGGTGGGAAGTTTGGGGGGCTGGGAGGGAGTTTGGGGTTTTTGGTTTCAAGATTGTTCATGGTTACACACAGCAGGTTATCTCTCACTGCAGAATCAGCTACCACTGGTTGGGGAGGACACGGATAGGCTGCACTCCTCCTGTGAAGCCCACGAATCACAAACAGGATGGGTGATACACCATACACCGTGCTGACATGGAATGTTAACGGCCTGGGAAGTAAGATCAAGAGGGGACTGGTGAACAGATACATCAAACGGCTCAAGCCTGACGTAGTCCTCCTACAAGAGACTCATCTCCGAGGTACCCGTTGTGCATTCTTAGGAAGAGGGGTGTACACAACACTTGCACATGCGGGCTTCTCCCCCGGTGCCCGAGGGGTGGCGGTCCTCATCAGGAAAACCCGACCTTTTCGCATAGTTAAAACATGGGCGGACCCTGGGGGTACATATGCAGCGGTCCGGGGCACGTGGGATCGGAGGGACTTCACACTGATTAGTGTGTATGCCCCTCCGCGCTTGCAGTCCCCGACGCTGCAATCCGTGGCTCAGATACTGTTAGATTCAGACTCCTCTACCCATATATTAGGGGGTGACTTTAATGACGTGATTAATCCCCTCATGGACAGATCCAATCGGGCGACAGGCACCCGGACACCTACTCCACTGGCAGACTTTGTACTTTCCTTAGGCCTGACTGATCTTTGGCACTGCCACCATCCTTCTGACCGTAGTTACTCGTTTTTTTCCGGGGCTCATAAGTCCTTTTCCCGGCTTGACTACCTTTTTGCGCCGGCGGGAGAAATTCAAGTTATCATGGCCGTAGACTATTTGGCTAGGGGCATCTCTGATCACTCCCCATTACTGCTGCAGGTTGGAGGTAGGGAGCATAAGCCCAAATCGGACTGGAGATTAGACGCCTGGGAGCTACGTGATGAACACGTAGCAGAGACCGTGACCGTAGAGACTAAATTATTCTTTCAGGACAATGAGGGGTCCGTACCATCAGAGGTCACTCTTTGGGAGGCGTACAAGGCGGTGCTCAGGGGGAGACTGCAAGATGTAATCGCCCGCAAGCATAGAGAAGAAACAATACAAATGCATAGCTTAGAGATCAAATTGTTAGACCTAGAATAGGACATATCCCCGAGCACCGAGGCGGAGACGCTCAGACAATTGGAGGTCACACGTAGGGAATTCCGAGCCCTAGCAGAGGGAGAGGCTTGCATGCAAAATCTGGCCACCCACCACCGACTATACGAAACTGGGAACAGGGCGGGACAGCTCCTAGCCTGGCTAAGCCGGAAAGACCGGGAAACGAACTGGGTCGACCAAATTGAAGAGGGGGAGACACGACACACGACGGCGCCCGCGATTGCAGATGCGTTCGCGAATTATTATGCCAACCTATACTCGGCCCGTTCGACGACGGACGAACGCAAAATAGACGATTATCTCGCCGGGATAGACATGCCCACTTTACAAATGGATGACACAGAGGCTTTGGACGAGGATATTACCCTAGAAGAAGTTACGGCAGCCATTGCCAAGCAGAAGTCAGGGAAAACCCCAGGGCCAAATAGACTCCCAGGGGAATTTTTTAAACAAAACAGCGCTACTCTTGCCCCCGCCTCCTAAACCTGTTTCTAGCGGCAAAAGATGAGGGATCACTCCCCCCAGACCTCTGCCAAGCCACAGTTGTGGTCATACCAAAACCGGGTAAGCCCCCGGGGAGCTGTGGCTCCTATCGCCCAATTTCGCTCCTTAATGTGGAAACTAAGATATTGGCCTCCATACTGGCCACGCGCCTTCTGACGGTCATAGCATCCCTGGTACACAAAGACCAGTCGGGCTTCATGCCCAAACGCGCCACACGTTTCAATCTTCGTAGTCTTGCAAACTGGCTAGACACGACTGCAGGAAGCGCGGCCCCCCATTTGCTGTTGTCGCTTGATGCCGAAAAGGCATTTGACACAGTACACTGGCCTTTCATTAGGTGGGTCCTCTTAAAATTGGGCTTTGGGCACAGCTTCCGAGGGTGGGTCGATCTTTTGTACACTAACCCCAGGGCTAGAGTACGAGTAAACGGCGTCAAATCGGCTGAGTTTCCCATCCAAAGGGGGACTAGGCAAGGATGCCCGTTGTCCCCCTTGCTTTTTTCGCTTGTTTTAGAACCCCTTGCATGCCTCATTCGAACGCACCCAGACCTCACTGGGTTTCGCAACCCTGCGGGTCAGCTGCTAGACGAACGCATCTCACTCTATGCCGATGATATTCTGTTGTATGTCACTAACCCGGACAAGACGCTCCCAGTTATTTTGATGGTAAGTGAAGAATACGGCAGACAGGCGGGATATAAGATTAATTGGGGAAAGTCAGTCCTCTACCCAATAGCAGGCCACGTTGACGTACAATCCATGCCAGCACGTCTCCCGATGACTGAGGAAGGCTTTCAGTATCTGGGTCTCTACATATCTGTAGATGTGGCAAACTGCCTCTCCCATAACGTTCAACGAGTTTTAACAGATTTTAGGAGTGATGTGGCTAGATGGTGACGTCTCCCCCTGACACTGCTCGGTAGGGCGGCTATGTTTAAAATGATCACCTTGCCTAAGTTATTGTATGTCCTCCAAAATACATACCATAAAATACCGGATGCAATTTTCAATACTATAAACTCCGAGCTGCGAACCCTGCTGTGGGACGGGGGACACCCCCAGAGTGTCACTCCGAACGTTGCAACGTAGCCAATACAACGGTGGGATTGCTCTACCAGATATTAGGGCATACTATAGAGCAGCACACCTAGTGGTTCTTAATGAATGGGGACATGCGCCGCAGGACCACCCCACATACGCCCTAGAGCGACTCCAATTTCATAAACGCTCACACCTCCACTACATCTATGGGGGGCAAGGAATTAGAAGCCTTCTACCCGCAACGCAGAGAGTGATTGCGGCATGGAGGGAGGCCGAACGGGAGATGTGTTGGGACAAACGGCTGACGAAATCCACACCAATATGGGAGGGTAGGCGCCTGCCCGAGCTTGTAAAGCTGCAGGGGTTTAAGAGATGGGATGTTATAGGCATCACTACCCTAGGAGACATAACGCGGCGGGGCACTCTGATGACATTTGCAGACCTGCAAGCAGACTACAATTTGACAGATACACAGCACTACAAATATGTTCAACTCCGACACGCATGGCTGACGCAGAAACCGGACATTGCAGAGCTCCCAGAATATGCCCCATTAGAGGGTCGGTTATTACAGGAGGAGATACAGGAGAAAGCAGTCTCCTGGACCTATAAGACTCTAATAAATAATATGCCTGACAGACTAAAGACACTCCGGGGCAAGTGGGAAGACTGTGTAGGTCCTTTAGAAGAAATAGACTGGGAGATGGCCCTGATGCACCCCAGGGAGGTGGCGATTAAGCTTCGACTTCGATTGGTCCAGTTCAAAATCCTTCATAGGGTTTACTATGACCGGGCGAAGCTACACGCGATGGGTAGGGCTGAGACGCCGGAGTACCTGCGATGTCACACAGAAAGAGGCTCCTTCATTCATACATTGTGGGACTGTCAGCCGATACATCGTTACTGGACGCAGATAGTGCAAGAATTAAACAAAATACTGCACGTACAAATCCCGATGAACCCCAGATATGTTTTGTTTGGCATCAATACAGATGTTGACATTTCTAGATATAAACTTTTACTTAGTAACTTGGGCCATATAGTGGCTAAACGAGACATAGCCAGATACTGGGGGAGACCCGATCCTCCCACACTGTAGGAGTGGAGGTCGGGTATGGATATGTATATGCGAGCTGAAAAAACGGTCTATAAAGCAAGGGGATTCCCTCGGAAATTTCAGAAAATCTGGCAACCATGGCTGAGTTATTACAATTTAGAAATGGAAGACGACGGTAGAGAGGCAGAAGCCGGTATCTGAACTGGGGTGGGGGTGGGGGGTGCGCTCCCCTAAGTCTACACTCCACCAAGGGATCTGTGCACCATCCCATACCGGGGGAAGGGACTACCACAGGGGTCATAGGGAGGAGTTGTACTCCTGTTCCTACTGTATCTTTATCACATGTAATCCTTGTCACCTGTAACAGATGGACGCTGACTGAGATATATCTGCTGAATTGTTTTGATGTTTTGTTTAAAAACAATAAAAATATTTCACACAAAAAAAAAAAATGAACAACACACATATATTATATACCCATTTTGTAAGATAATAAAATGCCTGCTAATGTACAAAAACTATGAAGCGCTAAAATTTACAAAAACATCAAAATATATTATTCTTTGCAGCATTGCGAAGGGCCGTTATGGACTGCTCTCCAGCACTCACTACAACTCCACAATCCATGCAGTCTGATGCCATCGGGGAAAATTGTGGAGCCAAATCTTGAAGTTGATATTGGAGTTTTGAATGGACTCTCTGCTTCGGTGTTGTTTGAAGTCGAGGGTCTTTCAGCTTTGCGTTGCCTTCTAGCTGCTCACTAAGAACTACTCTTATAGAATGTTCTAGATAGATAAATCGGCGTGTTCTTCTTATTCTTTTAGTTGAAAAGTGTATTATTCAATGATATTCCTTTGATTTCCCGGTGACATGATTTTCTGTTTTGTTTCTGAATTTTTTTTTTGTGGTTTTGTAAAGTTTAAAAAAAAATGTATTCTTTTTTATGGTTATAAAAATGACAACTGGGACAGGAGGAATTAGATAAATGTGCAAAAAATATAAAAGGGGAAAAAAAATTAGCATGTATGATTTTTGGTAGCATTGCGAATAGCTGTAACACACTGCTCACCAGCTCTTATAACACTACAGTCCATACAATACGTGGCCATTCTTGAAACCTCTGGAGCCATATCTGTTGTAGTAGTCTGTACCTCTAAAGGGACTTTCTGGCCGGTAATTTTTGCTGCTGCCACTGATGTAGATGGTCCTCCAGCTTCCCTCTGCTTGATCAGCAGTTGGAGACGTTTTCTATGATAAGTTTTAAGATGATATAACATGAACATCATCCCACATAAGTCCAAAAACAGTCTCCAGCCAAAATCTACCACCTGCTCACAATAAAGTTCTGGAAAAGAAGATTCAAGAAGGAGGAATGGGTGTATACTTCGTATTCATTTTACTGAAAAGTATATTATCCAATGATATTTCTTCCTTTCCCGGTCATGTGATGTTCACAGATTGTGCATTGCACTAGTTTTGCAGCAGCTTTTAATTCCCCATGAGTTTGGGTAACAATGGTTAGTTTGATGGGTGTTTGGTAGTTATGTTCTATTCATGAGTTCAGATGTTGAGTTATTTTTTGAAACTGTTGAATTTTATAAATATGTTGTTAACATAAAGTTACACCAATATGTTACTAAGCAGCTAAACTCAAACTTTGTGTAAAATATGTCTATATATCTGTTTTACACTTTGTCATTTGTATTCGTGACTACTGATGTAATTGCGACCTCCAGTGTTGCTATGAAGAAGGAAAATGCATTTTAGATTTAGTTATTTCGACAAATGAATACAAAGGGGAAAGTAAAATTAGTATCACTGAATAGCTATAATGAAACTTTATGTAAAATATGTCTATATATGTGTTTTACACTTTGTTAAAAACACCCGGTATTCGCAGTGTGTCCTTGGCAATGGCACTCATAGAATCATACAGGCACTACCTGTGCAATCATCAAGGACATCCTTTCTCCACCACACTGCAAACGCGCCTCCTGGCATAGCACTAGTTGGGGGATGAAGTCCCCTTGGCTATTGAGGGTATTTGGGGGCCAACTATCCCTTCTGTTACCTCCAGCAAGACCCACACAGTCAGTTTGCTAAGAGGTCTTTGGAGGCCACGCCCCCTTTCTTCACCACTCTACAAACACGTCTCCGGGCACACTATTGGCTGGGGAATAAAGTTCTCTTGGATGCTAAAGGACCTTGGGGACCAAGTAGCCCTCCTGGTCCTTTCTGCAAGTCCTACACAGCGGGATTCCTGAGAGCTGGTCAGAGGCCCGCCCCCTTTCCACACCATTCTGCAAACTCCATTGCTACTTAAAAAACCATGGAAATTCACTCGAAATAACCAAAGGTTACAGGTAAGTTATAGTTAGGAATTAGCATTTAAAAAACCTTAGAAATTCACTGAAAAACCAAAGGTTACATGGCTGTTATAGTTAGGAAATAGGATTAAAAAAACCATTAAATATACACTAAAAAAACCAAAGGTTACAGGGACGTTATAGTTAGGCACAGATTTCACATGCACAAAACCAGAGAAATTCAGCAGTTATAGTTAGCTGAGCTAACTATAATGCGCGCCCCCGCAATGCACTGCTTATGACCTCACATATTACATCACTCATGATGTGGTCAGTGACATCACTGATGACATCTCAAATGACATCACTGATGACATCATCCACAGAATCTCTTATGTACCCACTCATACCCCAATATAACCTTTCATACACCCACTCCAACTTCCACACTAGCATTCTCAAAACCATTGACACACCCATATCCGTACTTACACACCCACTCACTGATTCATAGGACTGCACACACTTCCACCCAGTCACCCATACAGCCACACATACACCAACTCACTCACTAATACAGGCACTGATATATCCACTCATACAGCCACTCACACACAGTCAGTCACTCATAGAGCTACTCATACACCTACTCACTCACCTATAGAGTCAATCACCCAGGCATTTACTCACCTATACAGTTATACACACACAAACTCATTTATTGAATGAATGAATGCCCAGTATTTGTATAGCGCACAGCTACTCCGTCCGGAGTGTCCCGGCGCTGACAGTTCATATGTGCATTGCCTGCGAATTCTTATTATTTAAATAGCCATGTTTTCAGCTGTTTTTTAAAGTGGGAGAGAACTGTTAATGCTCTCAGAGCTGCCAGCAGTTTATCCAGAAAGATCTGCCGCCTCTGCGAGCCAGACGAGCTTTGGGGATGCAGGCCAGGTCGGCGGTGAATGTGTCCTGGTAGGCACATATCAGCTGACTTGTTTTCTAAGATAGGCGGCGCCTGTGCCATGGAAAGCTTTGAAAAAGATAACCAGAGCCTTAAATTTTATCCTTTCCCTTACTGGGAGCCAGTGTAGGGACTTCAGATGGGGGGTCATATGTGGTCGGGTTTCAGTTTGAGAATCGCCCTTGCTGCTGAATTTTGCACTACCTGGAGACGCTGGAGAAGGTTGTCCGGCAGACCCAGATAGAGGACATTAGCATAGTCCAGTCTGGACGTGATCAATGCCTGAACCACTGTCCTCCTGGAATCCAGTGGGAGAAGCAGCAGAAATTTCTTCAGCATCCGCAGTACTCCAAAGCAGGTTCCTACTTTGGCTTGAACTTGGGACTGCATCGAGAGCTCGTTGTCAATGTAAATGCCCAGGTTTTTTACTGTTGATTGGGCAGTGCTGGGAGGAGAGAGATCTGCGGGCCACCACTGACTCCAATTGTCCTCCACTGGTTGGCCGAGGAATATGATCTCGGTTTTGTCGGGATTGCAATTGAGCTGGTTCTGCTTCAGCCATTTAAAAACATTGGTGAGGCAGGATCTAATTGCATCCCTATTAAAATCCTCCCCTTTCTTGCATGAAAAAATCAGCTGTGTATCATCAGCATACGAGACTATTTTTGCGCCATGTGCCTCTGCTACTGATGCTAGTGGTGGCATGTACAGATTGAATAGAGTAGGACTTAAAGAGGAGCCCTGCGGAACTCCCACCTTTATGCTTGACATTGTGGCTGAGAATGGAGGGGTCCAGATGATCTGTTCCCTGTTTTCCAAAAAGGATGTAATCCATGCCAGTGCTTTCCCTTCTATGGCCGTGTTATTTAATCTGTTTAAGAGCATCCCATGGGGCACCGTATCGAATGCCGCCGATAGTTCTAACAAGATCAGTATTGCTCTTCCCCCATCATCCAGCTGATCTTTGAGGTGTTCAGTCACTTCCAGCAGGGCAGACTCGGTGCTGTAGTTTGCCCTAAGTCCGGATTGCGTGGGGTGCAGGAGATTGTGTACCTCCGTGTACTCCATAAGTACTTTGTTAACATGTTTCTCCACTACTTTGGCAAAAGCAGGGAGAAGGGAAATTGGTCTATAGTTAGTTGGAGTGTTGGGGTCCACGTTTGGTTTCTTTAGGAGAGGCAGGATTTTCGCCTGCTTCCAGATAGATGGCATGACGCCCGTTTCCAGCGAGGAGTTGAGTGCCTTAATGACTGGCGGGTTTAAGGTGGCCGCTAGTGTCGGTATCAGTTTAGCAGGGCACGCATCTGTAGGTGATCCAGACTTGAGACCCAAGAGATATGTAAGTGAGTCTTCAAGTTCGATGGCAGGGATTTGTGACAGTGGCGGCCTTTGTGAGAGTGCCCACGAGGAGGAGGGCGGTAGGACGCTTCCCACCTGCGAGTAAGGGGAGGATGTGACTTCTTCCACCTCCGTGGAAAATGACTGTTGGATCGTCTTTATTTTATCATGAAAGGAGCGGGCCACCAGCTTCGCCTAATCGGCTGATGGCGGTGCTACTTTGATCCCTGCCTTCGGGGCTGTAAATGATTTTACGATTTAAAAAATGTCCTTGCCTCTGTTGTTAGTATTTGCAATTCTACTTTCCAAATAACTCATTTTGGCCGTCCTTGTCAGTTTGTAGTGAGCTCTCAGCGCTGCCTTGTAAATATTTCTGTCCTCTACAACTACAAGATACTGCCTGCGCCATTATCTCTCAAATTTTTTACATTTACTTTTGCTGGTTTTCAGAGATTCATCGAACCACTGTGCCGAATGGCCAGTTCTCTTAGAGGTGCGTTTGGCCATAGGAGCAGCTGCCTCAATGTTTGTCTTCAACCAATCTTCTACAGAGTGAACGTCTATTTCGGGATTGCCCTTCAGAGAGGGGGCAGAGGTGTCGAGCGCATACTGAAGGGAAGGTATATCTATTTTATGGTGAGCTCTATAAGTGAGCTCTAGCTTTGCCTCCCCTAATGGGTTGGGCTTCCCTATGCCTGGAATCCGAAAGTTTACCAGTAAATGGTCTGACCAAATTAGCTGTATTGGAGGATCCACCACCACCTGTAAGTCACAGAAGATTTGGTCTAAGGTGTGTCCAAATTTGTGGGTAGGACCCGAAACAAAAGGTATGAGATTGCAGGCTGCCGTGATTTCTAACAAGGCCATCACATGGGGGTCCAAGAGCTTGTCAAAATGCAACTTCAGGTCCCCTAGAATGAGAAGGTGCTTATATCTTAGGGCAAGTGAGGTGATGCATTCATGTAGAGAGTTAATAAAATTCCCTGGTGCGCCCGGTGGTCTGTAAATAAGCATCCCCGTGATGCATTGGTGTGGTGAGACCACGCAGCGAAACCCTAGACACCTGGTTAAGTAGAATAGGGGAGCATACTAGTTCCTGTTTGTGGACCACGGCGACTCCCCCTCCGGTCCCCGACTGCCTGTCCATTCTCAAGATTTTATAGCCATCAGGAATGGCCGATGCAATCGTAGGATTGGACGAGTCTGAAAGCCATGTTTCGGTAAGGAACATGAGGTCAGGAAGCTCATCCAATAAAAAGTCATGGACTTGTGCTTCGTGCTTTTGGAGGGAGCGAGTATTGAGAAGTGCCGCTTTGACTTGCTTTTCCTGACTGCCTGCGCTAGTACCTGTTTTCCTCTGGGTTGGTCCCAACTGCACATCCCCCCACCCCTTGCCCGGAAGCCAATTACAACAAGGGCAAACAAATGAATTAATGTTGTTCATGCCTGCCACAATATACCTACATTTGTGGAAGTTGCCTAGGTCCAGTAGTGCTTCACGAGTGTAGCTTAAGGTATTTCTCGACTCACCAGAATGATGGGCAGCATGGCCTGCGCCTGACGCCTCTGGGACGCTGACGGGCGCAGACTTGCTTGCCTTAGGAGCGCCTTCGGCGTGCCAGCGGCGCGCCCGCTGCGCATCCGCGACATGCCCGGGTTAAATACCCAAATGCTATGGGACAGGGAGGAGACTAGACCGTCCCCAAGATGGCGGCCGCTGTGTGGCGAACCGGAAGTGAGGAGTCCGGCTGGTAATCCTCCCTCCACTCAAACAGCAGAAGCTGTGGTGGACCGGGGAGGATTTGCAGAGAATGGAAGATGGCGCCGCTGGAGATTTGGTAAGTGAGCTAGGAGCTGAAATCTCATCCAGCAATGCCAAAGAGTACACAGTATGAGCAATATAAGCAGAATTTCACAGTATAAGCAGGATTTAAGAAGATAAACGATAAACAAATCTGTATTCATACAGATACTAACACATTCTCACCTATACAGTCACTGACACAAGCACACACTCACCCAAATGGCCATCACTCAGTCACACATACACTCACTCATATACTCCAACACTCACCTATATTGCCTTTCACATAGGCACTTACTCACTCAATTACCACTGACACATCCATTCACTCACCGACACAGTGATACACACACTCACTTACCCATACAGCCCCTTACACACACACTCAGTAACCCATAGAGCCACTGACTTACCCACTCACTCATCCATACAGGCATTTACACCCCCCCTCACCCACCCACACAGACACTGAGACACCCATACACGTACTCAGGCAACCAATCACTCACCCATACAGAAACTCATGTACCCACTCGCATAACTATACAACCCCTTGGACACCAGCTGACAGACCGATACAGACATTCACACAACAAGTCACTCACCCATACATTCACTGAGACACCTAATCGCTCACTTATTGAGTCAGTCACACACCCACTAAATCATACATACAGGCACTAATACACCCACTGATTCATCAATACACCTTGGTGCATATATATTTAACACTCATAAATGATTTGGAAACACTCACAGTCCCAGGATGAAATCATCAGTGATGTCATGAGTGATGTCATCATTGATGTCACTGAGCATGTCATGATTGATGTAATATGTGAGGTCATAAGCAGTGCATTACGGGGGCGCGAGTTATAGTTAACTCAGCTAACTATAACTGCTGAATTTCTCTGGTTTTGTGCGTGTGAAATCTGAGCCTAACTATAGTGTTTTTTGATTTGCCAATAACTTTGGCGTTGTTTGATGAATCCTTGCAAATTTGTCAAAGCTAGTTCAACGCTCACTTCAGTTGCTGTCTTGAAAATTTCGGGGTGATCCATTAATCGGGGGTTGAGAAAAAGGGGGGGTCCCAAAACGCTTTTTCCTTATGGTAATTTCCATAGGAAATGTTAGACAAGGCTACTGCTGAACGGAATTACACCAAATTTGGCAGAAAGGTAGCTGTTGGTCCAGAAAGCTACCTTTTTGCGAAATGGTGTAAATCCATTCAGTAGTTGTGGAGGAATTTAAAGGTTTTTAAGATATACAACTGGGGGATACGGAGTATCTGCAACACCACCTGAGATCTCGTACTGAGATCTGATTGGCTGCCAACATGTCAAACCAGGAAGTGTTGGCAGCCATCTTGTGACTCCGTTGAACCAAGTCACAGGAAAAACGTAAAAAAACAGAAAAAAAGAAAAGGGGCAGGATAGAAGCCCCCAAACCCCCTACGCCTCTTGGGGGGGTCCCACAGGGACCCCACAGGTCCAAAAAAGCATTAACATTTCAGCAGGAGTCACCGTAGACCTCCGACTCCCACTGACAATAAAAAAAAACAAAGCAGGGACTCCAACACTTCATTTTGAATCGGCCCCCGGGTGGGCCAGGTACTGGAGGCATGTCTATATGTAGGAGGGGGCGATTGTGGCCCCCCTCCTAGGAGCCTTAAAGCCCTGGGAATTGCCACCTCCCTGGGGCATATTGAATAATTTATGCAGGGGTTGCGCTGGGGACCGCCACCTTCCCAGGGCAAATGTTATATTGATGCGGGGGACCCACGCTGGGCCCACAGTCCTGGGGACCACCACCTCCCCGGGGCTAAATATGACAAATGTGGGGGGCTCTGGCCCCCCTCACAGCACCCCGGGGACTGCAACCTCCCCGGGACAAATGGTTATCCCCCGCAGCCCCAGGGACCACCATCTCTCCAGGGCTAAATCAAACTATGTCGGGGACCTCACAGCCCCTCTCCTGGAGCCATAGATGGCCCTCGGGACCGCCACCTCCCAGGTGACACCTGCTACCTCCCGAGGTGCCCCCCAAGCTCTCACCAAGCCTCACCTCACCAAGCCTTAGCAAACTCTGCTCCTGTTCTAGCAAGCAAGTGCATTAAAAATGCACTTGCTTACTCGCAGGGGAGCAGAATTGCTTTTGGACAGAGGGAGCTGCATGTTCACCAGCTCCCGCTGTCCAAAAGCAATGCCAACTCCCGCAGGACGCGAGGAGCCGGCAGGGACCGCTGGGGCCTTCAAGGCTCCCTCCCAGTTCCCAACATGAGAAACTAGGTGCCCTGGGTGGGACCAGGGCAGCCAGTATTGCGGTCAGGCCCCGGGTCCCCAGGGCCAAAATCGGCCCGGGATGGTGGCCCGCCTCCCATGATTAAAAAAAAAAAAAAAAGGACAGGCCTCGGGGGGATAAGGTCCCCGGAGTCAAAATCGGCCCAGGGAAGGGAGGCCACGAAGCCCCCCTTCCTTTATTAAAAAAAATATTTTGTAAAAAGAAAAAGCCGGGCCCCAGGGGATTGGGTCCCTGTGGCCGTAATCAGCCTGGGAAGGGGGGTCACGTGGCCCCCTCCCCATTCTAAAAATACCTGGCCCCAGGGGATGGGTTCCCCGGGGCCAAATTTGGCCCAGGGAAGGGGGGTGCACATGGGGGGTGCACATGGACCCCCTTCCCTTAAAATTAAAAAAAAAAAAAGCTGCCTGCACGATGCCGGAAGTCCCAACCACTTTCTGCACCACTCTGAGATCGCGCCTCCTGGTGCACTGCTGGATAAGGGATGAAGTCCCCTTGAATGCGGAGGGTCTTTGGGGGCCAAAAAGCCCTCCTGTTACTTCCAGTAAGTCCCACAGAGTGCGATTGCTGACAGGACTTCGGAGACCATGCCCCCTTTCTCCACCACTCTGAATATACACCTCCTGGCACACTGGTGGTTGAGGGATGAAGCCCTCTTGGATGCTGAGGGCTCTTTGGGGCTGAGAAGCCCTCCTGTTACCTCCAGTAAGTCCGACACAGCAGGATTCCTGAAAGCTGGTCAGAGGCCTGCTCCCTTTGTCTACCACTCTGAAAATGCGACTACTAGTTAAAAAACCATGCAAATTCACTTAAACACCAAACCAAAGGTTACAGGAACGTTATAGTTAGGAAATAGATTTTGAAAAACCTTAAAAATTCACTTAAAAGTCAAAGGTTACAGGGTCATTATAGTTAGCAAATAGAATAAAAAAACCTTAGAAATTCACTGAAAAAACCAAAGGTTACAGGGACGTTATAGTTAGGCTCAGATTTCACTCGTACAAAACCAGTGAAATTCGCCAGCTATAGTTACCTGAGCTAACTATAACTTATGCCCTGCAATACACTGCTTGTGACCTCACATATTACATCACTCATGACATGGTCAGTGATTTCACTGATGACATCTCAAATGACATCACTGATAACATCACTGATGACATCATCCACAGAACCACTCACACACCTACTCACACCCCCATACAACATCTCGTACACCCACTCACACACCCGCACAGCCACTGACATACCCATTCACAGACCTATACCAGTATTCACACACCCACCCACTCCTCCTCGTACAGCTACTCATACATCAAGTTACTCACCCATACAGCCTGCCAAATAACCACACACTCACCCATACAGCTACTCACACACCCACTTATTTACCTATTAAGTCACTCACACACCCACTCACTCACCTAATCAGTCTCTCAACACAGCCACTCACTCACCCATACAATGCCTCACACACTCACTCACACAACCATACCCATTCACACATCCATACAAGAACACACACATCCCCGTACTTACCCATACAGCTATTCACACAAACACTCACTCTCCAATACAGCCACTCACACACCAACACACTTAATGAAACACCCTCTCAAACAGCCACTTAGTCACCCATAAAGCCACTTACATACCCAGTCACACACTCATACAGCCATTCAGACACCCACTCACTCACCCATACAGTCACTACACACCCACTTACCCACCCATAGAGCCACTCACACCGCCACTCACCCACCCATTCAGCAACTGACACCCCCACTCACTCACCAATACAGCAACTCACACAGCATCTCACTCACTCACATAGCTACTCACACACTCACGTATACACCCATACAGCCACTCACACACCTATATGCACAAGGATACATACAGTCACACAGCCACTCACATGATATATATTAAAAGTAGAATCACTCAGTAGTAAACCTAGTATATTACTTTAACTTTTGTAGTACCTTAGTATATATGTTTAACAATCATAAACTCTTAAAAAATACTTACACTCAATCAGGATGGTGTCATCAGCGATGTCATTTGAGATGTCATCATTGATGTCATTGACCATGTCATGAGTGATGTAATATGTGAGGTCATAAGCAGTGCATAGTGGGGGCGTAAGTTATAGTTAGCCAATGTAACTATAACTGCCGAACTTCACTAGTTTTGTTCGAGTGAAATCTGAGCCTAACTATATTGTCCTTGTAACTTTAGCTTTTTCAGTGAATATATATATATATATAGATATATGTATATATATATATATTTCAAACTGCCTGCTCCAGCATGTGAACAGACTCCAACACGCTCCGGCTCGCTTTAAAGAGTTTTTATTAGTGACCACAAACAACCAGGCAACGCGTTTCAACCGCGAAAGCGGTCATTGTCGAACCTGAGGTTGCAGCCATTTTCTTGTGCTTTTTATATCATCAATAAAGTTTCAACAACATTAAAGTGACAGTACACCATTTTCAAAATAAAGTGACATGTGCAATCCCATTTCCGGGGTAAAGTGACCTATACCTTGTGCAAAAGAGCATTGTTATTAGAGTGCTATACTCACTTTGATTGCATAACATGTATATAAACGGCGAAAAATAATTTCAAATACATTAAAAGTTCAAATGCATCTAAAACTTCCTATAATTCTTCATTAATTTTCCGAATCTAAGGCCAATGCCCAACGCCGTATTGTGCTCCAAACCCCCAGTCTCGGGCCAAGTACACTAAGTGCCTATTAAGATGACATATGCAATCTCAATTTCTGAGATAAAGTGACCTGCGCCTTGTGCAAAGAGCATATTGTTAAAGTGCTGTACTCACATATAATGAATGCATGACATAGAAAAACGGCAAAAATTAATTTACAAATACATTAAAAATTCAAATGTATCTAAAATTTCTCTATGATTCATCATTGTTTCAATCCAGTGCCAATGCCCCTTGCCGTCTTATGCTCTAAAACCCCAATCTCAGGCCAGGCTCAATGAGTACCACAGTTAAATACAACTTAATTTCAAACGACAATTATAATGCAGTTACCTAACTCTTGGCCTTAGCCACAGTGAAGGGCCAGTGCCCATTTTCCAATCTATGTTACAACAAAGTTTGGTCACTTCAAAATTTAAAGTGCTATACAAAAGAGTTTGAAACTATGCAAATATGATGTAATAATACCCAATGGAGTGTGTTAAAATACATGTACATAATTACTTACAGTCTTTTAAGCAAACCTAGAGCTGTAACCATAAATACATTGCCTATTCAATAGATCACAAGACGGCCATTAAACAATACTGCCCCTTTAAAAATGGACATACAGAACTTCCTCGGTATTAAGGCCATTAGGGATCTTGCGGTTGAAACGTAAAATGTACCTCGACTCCAACTGCCTCAGGCACCTTTCTCTGTTTCCTCCTCTCAGTCTTTGTGGTAACTGGTCTAACACAAAGTATGCTAGGTCTTCTACCTTGTTTCTGTGAAATTGCTCAAAATGTCTGGCCACAGGATATGCCTGATCCCTGTTGTTTATGGCTCTGATATGTTGAAAATACACTGGTGAACTGGTAAAATAGTACTACCTATATACATTTTGAGACAACTGCACCTAAGGGCGTATACAACAAATTGGCTCTTGCAGTTCAGTGGCTTCATGATCTTCCACTTTCTATCCATGAAAGGTAAGGGCACCTCTGTCGTGTTTTCTCTAAACTTACCCGCCTTACACAGGGCCGGCGCTAGGCATGGGCAGCGTGGGCGGCTGCCCAGGGCCCCGCGTCTGGTCGCAGCAGTGGGGCCTCGCACCTTTAAAGACTTCAGTGTTTCGAGGCCCAGGGGGCCCCCTAAGAGTTTAAAGGTTTTCTTCTTTTATCCATTTTCCCTGCTGGTCCCTCTCTCAGGGCCTAATCGCTGCATCTGCATGATGATGGCAGCGATTTGATAGGTATTTAAACTGCCCTTACGTGTGAAGTGCGCCCTGCCCTTGTATGAATGAAAAGCAGGATATCCTGCAGGGCGCACAACAAAGGATAGAATGACGTCCTGTCACGTGAAAACTGCTCACCTAGGATGAGGGAAAACTGGGAAAGGAAGCATAGAGGTGATAAAAAAGGGGGGGGAGAGCAGATAGGTGTGAGTATGGCAGTGAGACAAGGGGTGCAGAAAGAGGAGCAGACACAGCATAAACAAGTGGCTGGAGCAAGGCTTCATGTGTCTTAGACCCAGCAGTAAATAAGAACGGACATTGAAACGGGCCCCATATCTTTTCCTATATTCATGTACTTACTTGACCTGCAAAAAAACTGGTCTAGTGTCTGCACGATGAAGGTATGACACGTCGCAGGGTCGGACTGACCTATAGGGCAATCAAATCAGGCTGTGCCCGACGGTCTAATCTGTCAAGTCAGTATGTAGGCTGTTTTTTTGGTTGTTTATAGGCCTGCTTTATGGTCATATGAGCTGTTTTTTTTACTGTTGATTTTCGTGATATTAAAACAAACATTGCTTACATCAAACTCAAATCTATGCAGTCTTCCATACCTTACTAAACCGTATACAACATGTCTTTACAAGTTAAAAACTGCTCTAATTTGCAAATACAGAAATTTTTCTAGCTGCCTAATTCACTAATGGGGCGACTTTTATTTCAATGCTGGGGCCTATTTCCTGTCTCTGTCTGACAATGCATGTTAGGGTAATACATGGCAGCAAATTAGTTCCTGTTTGTAGTTCACATGCTTCACTTAATTTTGCATTCCTTAAAAATGTTAGGTATTTCCAGGATGTGGGTTTCTGTAATTCGTTTCGCAGCATATTTCTCTTGTATGGTGCACACTTTGTTCTGAGTCGCCTCCAGGTGTTTATAACAGGCTACAATTGAGAGCTTTGAAGTTGAGGCTGAAGGCAGTACAACTTTCTCACTGTGCCCGACTGGGGGTCAAAAAGGTGTTCAGAATGCATGATCATTCAATACATGGCCTCTCTGCAGAGAACACAGAGCAACAGTACAGTATTCAAGTTGCAGTTGTGATTCTGTGCAAATGTGTGTGAAGGAGGCACTCATTGGTCAAAACAGTGACTAGGTGAAAGTAAAATAATTTTTGTTGTTACTCATTTATCCTAAACAGCTAACAACCATTGACAAAATCAATACTCCTGGCTGTTTTTAGGTGTATGTCAGTTGTTGTGTTATATTTCTGTTTTCAATGACGGAAAGCCCAGAGAGGGAACAAAGTACCGGTCAGATCTAAGTGGAATCACAGAAATTTAGATTACCTGTTTAAGCTACACTCTTAATTACATAGACCACACCCCTTTTAGAGACCCACTCATTTTTTTCAGCCAGCTTAAAGGCCTGGGCTGGCAGAAAGGGAGACAGGGAAGAGGAGAGATGGATGTAATGGGCAGAATCCATGCGAGCAGGCTGGTAGAGAGATTAAGAGATGAGGTGAAGGGCATTACATTCAAAAGACAAGGATGTAAGAGGGGTAGAATCCATGCAAAATGGTAGGAGGCAGGGAAACTGGTGAACTTTGAAATGCAGAGGTTCCTAATGAAACATTTGATAATTTGTTTTGTGCCAGGCATGCCTCGCACTTCCTAGTGGTTTTGGGGTTTCACCCTCCTCAAGAATACTTTGAAAAATGACAGAAGATAGTATTTTTGGCCCATTTTCCATAAAAAGTGGTCCACAAGTCATGTGTGACCCATTCTTACCAGTCTGCACCACTTTCTTGCGCCTCATTCTCATGTAAGAACTGCACTCCTGTCTTTTCCCTTCTGTAGTCCCCACTTTCCCATATGCTCCATTTTACCCTTTCAATCAACACACTTTCCTGTCTGCAACATTCGCCCCCATTAATCACCTCTCTTTATTGTGTAATGTTCTCTAGTGCACAACATTCTGCTCTCTAAGCTCCTTTCTCTTTAGAACACCATTATAATCCCATGTGTACTGTGCCTGTGTTGTCTCCTCTCTTCCTAGTGGACAAAACAGGAGCAAGCGCCATTTGTATGTGAATCTTATTGTAAACATTACTGCTAAATCAGGTAAAAATTCTTTTTGCAACTATTTGTGGCATAATTGCAATGGTCAGCAGGTCACAAGTTTGAATTGGCCATTAATAAAACATATTTACAGAGCGGCCAAATGTGTTAAAGTAAGCGATTTATAAAAAAGTTAGTGTTCCATTTACTTTTCTTTGCAATTGAAGCATTTCCACCCCTTGAAATGTGTTCCTACTCAAGGGTAGACATTGCCAGTCTAAAATAGTTCAATCAAATTAATATATGTCTGCTTTATACCAAGGACTCTCACTGTTTTTTACAAAATATATGTTTATGTTCAAACTTGGAAACAGGAAATACTGCAACACAGGAGATACATGAGAGAATAGTGCCAACAAACCATATTGATCCATTGTCCTAGCTCAATGTACAATTATGGTTACTACTTAGGGAATCCATCTTTATTTACACATGCAATAAGGCTCTGTTACTGGACACTCAAAAAGTCAGCATGCTGTGGTAGTCTTCTCAGGTAGGTGACACTGTATGATCATAGGTGATTCCCAGCTCAAAGATTTTTCACAGTGTGATCATAGGCTAAGAAAGCTGAGCCAATGTGTGACCACCTGCACAGCATGCTAAGGCTTTAGTGTGGAAACACAACCTGGGCAGTGGGGAGCAAAACGGACAGGAGAAACAATGAGCAGTGGAAACAGTTCAACTTACCAAGTGGTACTGACACAGGTTTCTATGTACCAGCTCTTCTCTTCTGGTTCACTCAGTCCTCGAGTCTGTGTCTCTGCCATGAGTTTGCTGACAACCATATCAGAAGACAAGATAGAAACAGGGGCTGACCCTTCTACAGCCCCACTGTATCATGGCTTCTGATAGGGCTTGGGGTGACAATGCTACAAATGCATCACCACCCAAGCATGCTCCTGTGTTTCACAGATGTACATTTCAGGGAGCATGCTCAGCTTCTCTATGGCTTGTGAATGTGTGAAGAGTGCGAAAAGGAGCATAGCGCTGATGAAAACAAACACGCAAACTGACTGTTAGTTTGGGTGTTTATACTTTTTGCCTTTCAAAGCTGT